>CM076584.1:1526127046-1526747412 GCA_034641835.2 Pinus albicaulis | reverse complement strand
TCATTTATCAGATGTTCAGAAAACAGTAACAGGTGCAGAAAGAACAGTGTAATCATCACACACAATTAATCACACATGAACACTAGGATTTTTAGGTGGAAACCCAATTTGGGAGAAAACCACCGCTGTTGTCATCTCAGTCTTCAATCTTTATTATTAAGAAAACTTCTTACAACATGTACTAGCGCAGACTCATACCAGCACGTAGACACCCACCTGCAGAAGGCTACAACCTTCTCTCGTTTACCAGCCTTTCCTGGAAGGGAGCTACTACCCCCTGATATTAACACCAGCCTCTCCTGGTAGAAAGCTTCTACTTCCAGACTAAAGGCTTCAACCCTCAGATCCACTGCAGACCACGTTTCATCAATTTTCAAACTGGATCAAACAACTTCAACACAATCCTTCACTTATCAGCAAACGTCCTTTTCCCAGAGCATCAAATAGAATAGTGAAACCACTGTAACCAGAGTATCAGAGATAACCCAGACTTCAGAATAGATATGCAGAATCTCAATCAGCTTTGAGCAACCATCAGTTCAAATTGCATATGCGCTTTTCTTTAAAAAGAATCGCGTATATACGCGCTTTTAATAAAGGTAACCCGCGTATACATCTGTGCACTTTTCAGAAAAACCCTAGCAGTCCATACGCTCCTTTGTTTAAATAGATCCGCATATATACGCGCTTTGCATGAAACGAACATGCGTATAGATCTATAAAAGATAAAATTTGCACAACAAATTAGATCTATGGACTTACCCAGATTTCTTCAATATCTTCAATAGATTTGCGCCAGATCTTCAATACTTCTTTTCAGATCATCCTAGAGATTCATCATTTCCAGATCTAGAGATTTTGAACCTTCATCATATTCATGGGTGCATCATAGATTCAGATCTATCGATTAAGAATGGAGTTCAACCATACAAATAAACTTCAGAGTGAAGTATTCATTTAAAGCCCAGACACCTGCACCCCTTTGCACAATGATTTTCTTCTCCTTATATAGGTTTACCCTTTATCAATACCATGAGCCAAAACCACACTTCTTCCGATGGTATTCCTGGACGGGGTCAAATAGACAACCCAGCGCTCAATACAATGGGTCAATACCATGGTAGTAACCCCTGGTTTTACACTTTTAGAGCGCAATTGAGCATACGCGACTTGGCATGTACTTTCCCGCGTGCATACGCTACTTCTCCTAGACAAACCCACGTATGCCTTGAGACACACACTTTTCATCATTGGTCTAGCACATACTGGAATTCCTTTCATCATTACATCTGAGCTACTCTGTAGACACATCAGATTTACATCATTAATTAGTATATCAAGTCAGTTTCCATTAAGTACAACTTTCATCAAGTAGGTTGCCATCATCTTTATCAAGTGGGTTGCCATCAAGGACAACACTCTGCATCATATTGCCAACAATATCCCCCTTTGGACTTGATGGCAACCACGATGGTGATTGATCACAACAGGTAGATAAATTAAGCATAATGATAGTCTCCCCCTATTCAAACACCATGTCACTTTCCCCCTTTGACATCAAGGGAAAAGGGCGGATCAACACCAACACAAGGTTTTTCTCCTCATGTCGAAAGAAGAGCGCTGGAGATCTGATGTGCACTGAAGTTACCATGCTCCCCCTGAGTTCATGCCGGATCTTCAAACATGTTTTTCAATGAAGTACATGACTCTATGACCTTCCTATCACCAAGGACTCATACTTGCATCAAAGATCCAACCAAGTGGATTTACAGATGAGACTCAAGTACCCAACCAAGTGGGTTTACACATTTTGACTCAGCTACCCAACCAAGTGGGTTTACACATTTTGAACCAACTACCCAACCAAGTGGGTGTACACATTGAACAAGCCCTTACATGACTGAATATTACAATTTACATCATAGGTCTCAACATGACCTTTTCATCAAATTACAAATATGGCTCTTCATACCCAAGACAAAAGGATCTCAAGAGAGATATCATAATTCAGAATCATCATAATGCCAACAATGCATTATTCTCAGCAAGGCTAATGCTCCCCCTGAAAATGTGCATCCTGAACACTTTCAACAGCAAATCATCAAGGCATCTTCACCCAAAATCAGAGAATGAAACAGAAATATAAGAGCCAAAATACCACCAGAGACTCCAAATAGCATTAGAGATACCGAACAGCACCATAGCTTGTGCTGAAGAAATGCTGACCCAGAAAAATTGTTAGCAACCACACATACGCGGTTTTATGTGTATGAACTCGTGTATATACGCGACTGTCTTTTAGGAAACTCGCGTATCCAAATTAATCTTCAGAATTTTAATCAGATCTGATCCTCTGTATGGCAGAGACTACTCCCAGCTTCTGTCTGAGATATTCGAATGCTTCCCTGGGCAGAGGTTTGGTAAATATATCAGCAACTTGTTCTTTGGAGGGAACATACTCCAAATTCACCTTTTGTTCAAGCACTTGTTCACGTAAGAAATGATACTTGATGGGAATGTGCTTGGTCTTGGAATGCATAACAGGATTCTTTGAGATACTGATGGCACTTGTATTATCACACATAATGGAAATAGGAAGTGAACATTTGATTTGAATGTCTTGTAAGGTTTGCATCATCCAAAGAAGTTGAGTGCAACATGATGCAGTAGCCACATATTCTGCTTCTGCTGTAGATAAGGCAATAGAGCTTTGCTTCTTGTTGAACCAAGATACTAACCGAGGCCCCATATAGAATGCACCACCACCAGTGCTTTTCCGATCATCAACATTTCCAGCCCAATCTGCATCAGTGTAAGCATGAAGAGTAAGATCAACATTCTTTGGATACCATAGTCCAAAGTCTTGAGTTCCTGCGTATTAAGAATCCCAAAGCCGACAATTTAAGGTGAGACTCTAAGGTGAGACTCTTTTGGATTAGCTTGGAATCGTCCAACAATCCCAACCGCATGCATAATGTCTGGTCTAGTTCCAGTGAGATAAAGTAGACTTCCTATCATTGATCTGTATTCTGGTTGATTCACCGTGGGAGAATCATCATGAGAACTGAGATTGCATCCGGTTATCATTGGTGTACTTACAGGTTTGCATTCTTCCATGCCATACTTCTTCAGAATTTTCTTAAGATATTTTGCTTGTGATAAGAATATACCATCTGCAGTTTGATGCACTTGCAAGCCAAGAAAGAATGTTAGTTCCCCAAGTAAAGACATTTCAAATTCTTGCTGCATGACAGAAGCAAATTTCTGACTCATAGATTCTTCATTACTTCCAAAAATGATATCATCAACATATACAACCACAATCAAAAGCTTATCATTTTCAATTTTTGTGTATAAGTTACTATCAGCAGACCCCTTTGAAAATCCTTGTTGATGAAGATATTTGTCAAGACGATAATACCATGCCCTTGGAGCTTGTTTGAGACCATATAGAGCCTTTTTAAGTCTACAAACAAGATTTTCATCATTTTCCAAAATGAATCCTTCCGGTTGTTCTATATATACTTCTTCTTCTAGATCACCATTAAGAAAAGCAGATTTAACATCCATTTGATAAACTTTGATTTGTTGATAACTTGAAAAAGCAAGAAACATTCTTATGGCTTCAAGTCTAGCTATAGGAGCAAAAGTTTCTTCAAAGTCTATACCTTCTTGTTGAGTATACCCCTTGCAAACAAGTCTAGCTTTATTTCTTACGACATCCCCATTTTCATTTAACTTGTTTTTGAATATCCATTTAGTTCCAATGATATTTTTGTTATGAGGTCTTGGTACTAATTCCCAAGTGTCATTTTTTTCAATTTGATCAAGCTCTTCATTCATGGCTTGAACCCAACATTCATCTTTTCTAGCTTGATTGACATTGTGTGGTTCAATAGTGGATCGAAATGCCAGATAGCTAGAGGATCCTACAAGGGTCCTTCTTGTTTGTACACCTGATGCCTTATCTCCCAAAATCTGAGATTCTAGATGATTCTTTTGAACATATCTGGAAGGAGCCTTTTCAGATAAGTCATCTTCAGGTTCTTCATTGGATCCACTGTCTATATCATTCCTATTTGATGTAGAAGGACAATAGTCACCATCATCTTCTTCTGTCGATTGTTTTTCTTCTTTAGGGGCTGCAGGAGACTCATCAATGACAACATCAATACATTCAACAATATTTCGAAGCCTTTTATTGTAACATTTGTATGCTCTGCTTGTAGATGAGTAACCAAGAAGCATCCCTTCATCTGATCTAGGTTCAAACTTGCCAAGCTTTTCATCATTATTTTTGATAAAGAATTTGCTTCCAAAAACTCTAAAATGCTTCACAGAGGGAGAATTACCATACCAGAGTTCATATGGAGTTTTGTCACTATTTACCTGAACATGTGCCTTGTTGAGAATGTTTGCTGCTGTATGTGCTGCTTCTCCCCAGAAAATGTCAGGTGTTCCAGAATCATCAAGCATGGCTCTAGCCATTTGTTGAATTGTTCTATTCATTCTTTCTGCTACGCCATTTTGTTGTGGGGTGCCTGCTACAGAGAACTGTATTTTTATGCCATGTTGTTCACAAAATTCAAGGAATTCATTTGATGTATATTCTCCTCCTCGATCAGATCTAAGACACTTGATTTTTAGATCTAATTCATTTTCCACCAGTGCTTTGAAGATCTGAATTTTTTCAAATGCTTCATCTTTGTGTTTAATCAATCCAATCCAACACATCCTAGAGAAATCATCAATAAATAAGATATAGTATTCTTCCCCACGTGGTGAATTTTTCCTCATAGGTCCACATATGTCAGTATGAATAAGTTCAAGAGGCTTACTTGATGATATGAATAAGTTCAAGAGGCTTACTTGATGATCCTTCTTTGGCATTAAATTGTACTCTGGTCTGCTTACCGTATTGGCAAGATTTTCATATGATACTCTCTGGTAGAGTAATATTGGGAAGACCACGAACAACTTTAAGTCTGCTTGATTTGCTGATTTGAGAGAAGCTCAGATGCCCCAGCCTTCTATGCCATAGCCAATTTTCTGAAGATTTGCTCAAGTAACATTGATCTTTGTAGTTCTTCAATACATACAGGTTGCTTGGAGTTCTTTTGCCTTTTATAATAGTTTTACCTGTATCAAGATAATGAACCACACATTCTTTTGAACTAAAGACAACTTCAGTTCCTTGATCACACATTTGACTTACACTTAACAGGTTATGCCTTAATCCATCCACATACATGACATCATTAGCCTTCACCTTTTCTTTTAGAAACACTGACCCTTTTCCTTTAATTACAACAGGAGTATCATTTCCAAATGTAACTTTCTTTTCCTTTTCTAGAGCATTATATGTAAGGAGTTTGATTTTGTCACCTGTCATGTGTCTTGAGCACCCACTATCAATGTACCATTGATTTTCTTCACCTTCTGCAAATAGCGCTATCCCACAATTTTCAACCGGTATTTCTTTCTCTTTCCATACTTTAGAGCTTGAGGGAACATGTTCTTTTGGCTGGACCTTGCTCCTGCATTCAGATTCTTCATGACCAAAGTTATTGCAATAAGTACATTCAACTTCATTTTGAAGAGGAGAGAAGTTGTTATAGGTGTCCTTCTTTGGTTTGACATTCATCCTTATCTTTCTTGCTTCTCTTGTCATGATGGTTTTATGTGCAACACATTGAACAACTTTATGACCAAAATTGTGACATGAGAAACATTGTCCATTGAAGTAGAAATTTCTGTGATCATGAAATCTTCTATTTGAATTTACCTGTTGGTTGTTGCTTCTTTGAGAGATATCCCTGTTAGTGTTCCTTGAATTGTGATGATCATGCTTTACCTGTAAAGATTCTTTATTCCCTTGCTGAGTGGCTGAATGTAGTAAACCAGCTGTAGCTGCTTTTAGATAATTTGGTGCTGAAGCCTGAGAGGATTCTCCGGTATATCCAAGACCTGTCTTTATAAGAGGAGAACGTTGTACCTTGATAATCTCATCTAAGGTTTCATATCCTTTAGCAAATCTAAGTTTCAGAGTCTTTTATTTCTCAAGTTATTTTCTTAGACTTACTACTTCACATTCTAAATTCTCATTGTGTTTCTTCGCTTCTTCATTTTGCTTTTCCAGAGTCTCTATGGTAATTTTCCTTTCTTCTAAGAGAATTTTACATTCTTCTAGGCGAATTTTGAGTTGATTGTTTTCTTCAAGAAAATCATTGTCCTCTAGAGCATTCACAAAAGTATCCTTTTCGTCTTTAGATTCAAATGCCATGAGAAGTCTAAGATCTTGTTCACATTCTTCCTCACTATCAGAGAACCCATCACTGTCTTCATGAGTGTAGTAACTTTTCCTAGTGCTAGACTGGTGCTTATTCCTTCTTGCTACTTCCTTCCCTTTTGCAGATGTTTCTTTATAAGGACACTTAGCAACATAATGACGAACTCTTCCACAATCAAAACATTTGAAAGGAAGCTTACCTCTGAACCGTCCTGTGCCAAGTTGAAGTTTCTTTACAAAATTTACCTCATCTTCTTCTGAGATATCTCCTGATTCTTCTGCTTCTTGTATTTTCTTCCCTTTTGTAGAAGCTCTAAAGACGACTTCTTTGACTTCAGATGGTCCTCCTCTTCTCATTTCATAAGCAGTTAGTATGCCATGGAGTTGTACGACAGTAAGATTTTGAAGATCCTGTTTTTCTTCAAGAGCAGAAACTTTTGACTCAAATTTTGCCGTTAGTGATCTTAAGATTTTCTCAACCAAAGTAGATTCTGCTATTGTTTCTCCCATGTTTCTCATACGATTTACAATATCATCAAGACGTAAAAAGAAACTAGCAACACTCTCATCATTATGCATCTTCAAATTTTCATATTCAATTCTGAGAGTTTGGAGTTTTGCACTTTTTACCTTTGCATCTCCTTCATAACTTAGAATGATTTTGTCCCATATTGCCTTTGCTGTATTCAGCTGCATAACCTTGACAAATTCTAATTCAGTTAGACTTCCCAATAGTGCATTGACCGCCTTTGCATTTGTTTCATAATTCTTCTTTTCCGTCGGATCCGTTGGTACTGCGGCTGGATATTGATATCCTTGTTCAACAATGGCCCATACATCTGCTCCCATAAACTGAAGATAGGATCTCATCCTTATTTTCCAAAAGATTAAATTGCTTCCATTAAAGAGTGGAGGCTTGATAGATGCTGTTCCATCTTGATTGCTCATCTTGCTTGATCTTCCTTCTAGCAGCTAAGCTTTTTCAGAAGGACCTGCTCTGATACCAATTGTTGGAAAAATACTGAGAGGGGGGGTGAATCAGTATTTAGTGCAGACAATAAAACTTTGATATTTCCTTTAAAAACCCATACGCTACTTTCCTGAATTAAACTCGTGTATATACGCGGATATCCTTTACAGAACTCGCGTATATCCAGTGAATTAATTATGCATTTAATTCATGACTTAGATCATTGCATTAGTCATTTATCAGATGTTCAGAAAATAATAAACAGGTGCAGAAAGAACAGAGTAATCATCACACACAATTAATCACACATGAACACCAGGATTTTTAGGTGGAAACCCAATTTAGGAGAAAACCACCGCTGCTGTCGTCTCAGTCTTCAATCTTTATTATTAAGAAAACTTCTTACAACATGTACTGGCGCAGACTCATACCAGCACACAGGAACCCACCTGCAGAAGGCTACAACCTTCTCTCGTTTACCAGCCTTTCCTGGAAGGGAGCTACTACCCCCTGATATTAACACCAGCCTCTCCTGGCAGAAATCTTCTACTTCCAGACTAAAGGCTTCAACCCTCAGATCCACTGCAGACCACGTTTCATCAATTTTCAAACTAGATCAAACAACTTCAACACAATCCTTCACTTATCAGCAAACGTCCTTTTCCCAGAGCATCAAACATAACAGTGAAACCACTGTAACCAGAGTATCAGAGATAACCCAGACTTCAGAATAGATATGCAGAATCTCAATCAGCTTTGAGCAACCATAAGTTCAAATTGCATACGTGCTTTTCTTTAAACAGACTCGCGTATATACGCTCTTTTAATAAAGGCAACCCGCATATACATCTGTGCGCTTTTCAGAAAAACCCTAACAGTCCATACACTCCTTTGTTTAAATAGATCCGCGTATATACGCTCTTTGCATGAAACGAACATGCGTATAGATCTATAAAAGATAAACTTTGCAGAACAGATCAGATCTATGGACTTACCCAGATTTCTTCAATATCTTCAATAGATTTGCGCCAGATCTTCAATACTTCTTTTCAAATCATCCTAGAGATTCATCATTTCCAGATCTAGAGATTTTGAACCTTCATCATATTCATGGGTGCATCATAGATTCAGATCTATCGATTAAGAACGGAGTTCAACCATACAAATAAACTTCAGAGTGAAGTATTCATTTAAAGCCCAAAAACCTGCACCCCTTTGCACAATGATTTTCTTCTCCTTATATAGGTTTACCCTTTATCAATACCATGAGCCAAAACCACACTTCTTCCGATGGTATTCCTGGACGGGGTCAAATAGACAACCCAGCACTCAATACAATGGGTCAATACCATGGTAGTAACCCTTGGTTTTACACTTTTAGAGCGCAATTGAGCATACACGACTTGGCACGTACTTTCCCGCGTGCATACATTACTTCTCCTAGACAAACCCGCGTATGCCTTGAGACACACACTTTTCATCATTGGTCTAGCACATACTGCTAGAATTCCTTTCACCATTACATCTGAGTTTCTTTGTAGACACATCAGATTTACATCATTAATTAGTATATCAAGTCAGTTTCCATCAAGTACAACTTTCATGTAATTAGGTCGTTGCCATCATCTTTATCGAAGTGGGTTCATTATCAAGAGAACAACATTAAATCATATGAGAGTAACTAATTGGTAACGAGTAACTTTTCTAATTTAATGGTATGTGGATCCACCTTTCGACATCTTCATATTAAATAGTCGTTTCATAAGAAATACCTTGTTTGAGGCCGAGGGTTTTTCATATAGTTTCACCAACGTCTGCATCAAACCCTCTGTTGTTGTTTCCTTTGAAATATTGAAGGCGACTGACGCCGCAAGGCACAACCGTACTATTCCGAGTGCCTTTCTATCGATAATGTTCCATTTCGCGTCTGTCATGGCCGCCGGATTCTTTGATTTTCCGCTCAATGGCTGGTACAGATCTTTTTGATACAGATAATCTTCCATCTGCATCTTCCACAGCGGGAAGTTTTGGCCGTTAAATTTCTTGACCCTAAACTTAGCATCGTCCTCCAGATTCCTACCAACTGTGTAGGTAGGAAATTCCTATGAGTTTAGCCAAATATACCTTCGGCTCTGATACCAGTTGTTAGAAAATTATATATTATGGAGCAATGCAACATATAAAATATGCGGAAAATACAAGCACACAAAACACATAAAACCAGAGAGACACAGATATACGTGGTTCACCCAGTTTGGGCTACGTCCACCCCGAACAGCCAGTCCTTCCTTTCTATTATCCAACAAAAATGAAGAGACAAACCTACAAATGCATCCACCGTAATATCCTCTCGTTCTTCTCTCACAGCCTTCTCTCTCGTCTCGCTCCGAGAATACACACATGATACACAGCCGCAATACAATACCCTCATATATACAAGGGGGTTGCCTTCTAGGGCAAAAAACCCTAATCTAAACATAACTTCTACCGTCAGATCATTTGCCTAATGAACGGCCTAGATTGACTAGAAATTACTATACTTTTACAAGGCAATTTTACATCTATTTTTAGCTTCGGGGGCGTTGCCCCCGAACCCCCGCCAGGGGGGGGCTCCAAAAAGCGTTGCCGCCCCCCCCTAGACCCCCACTAGCCGAGGAGCCTAGGGAAGCAAAAGTTGCCGCCTCTAAGGCACAATGTTCAATGCCGTGATACAAAGTAAACAAGATAATCAGGCTCCACACCCAACAGATGCAACCTCTCTTCTATTTTGCAAGCTAAAGTTGTTGGGAAACTATTACTCTCAGTTACATAAATTTTATGCAGGCTACAACCCACATGAGGCTCCTACCTCAAGAAGCTCCAACATGTTATTTTTAAAACTACAACTTGAAAGGAGACTACAATACCGTGATACATGTTAGGTAAAATTGACTAGGGAATAGAGCCAAAGTTGACCAAGTCTAACAATGGAGGTTTTGGGCACATAGTATTATGTACCCATGGTAGAGCTTTTAAAAAGGCTAGGAAGACTTCATTGTAATGTACAAGATAGGGAGGTGAGTGATGAAGGCTCAGTTTTTCCCTAGAGTTGGGGTTTTCCTAAGATAAATTGTATGCATATTTTAATGTGTGATTAATTATGGTTGCTTTATTATTTCTCTTTGTACATTTTATTATGGCTAGATTAATTTTTCTTCATGTGATATTAGAGCCAAATATTAGCTTAAGAGAGACTCCTCTATTACCAAGGGTTTATTTAGTTTTATGAAAGGAGAAATTGATGCTATGTTTTTTCACAGACCTAGATGAAGAGCCTTGGCTTAAGAGAGATGCCTCTATTACCAAGGGTTTATTTGGTTTGATGAAGGGAGAAATTGATGCTATGTTTGTTCACAGACCTAGAGGAAGAAACTTGGCTTAAGAGAGAATCCTCTATTACCAAGGGTTTATTTGGTCTGATAAAGGGAGAAATTGATGCTATGTTTGTTCATAGACCTAGATGAAAGCCTTGTTGTGAAGTGTTTGAGAGGCGTAGGCCCAACAACTGAGATAACCACAACGCGAATGTAATCTTCCATGACGCTGAGGTCCAAATCAACCAATAGATTAAGTGGAATATGCATTGTTTGAAGCATTGGTCAAGACTATATTGTGTGACTAATACATAAATCCTACAACCATTGAATCAAAGTCGAGTAGCCATGAATGATGGTTGGGGATGGCCTCAGGAGAAAAGGGTTTTGCTTATGATAAATGTGTGCAGTGAGATTCGATGAGGCAACCACGAAAGACTGGTTGCGCACGTATAAATGTGCATGATGGAAACAAATTAGTGTTGAAGTTTGCAACAAGAAACAGTGAAGGAGGCATCCTGAAACATCATCCTTGATCCTAGTTGGAAAATAATCACCTAAACTAGGTGGGGCCCACACAGGCTATTTTTAGGTGTATGTCTATTTTTAGACATGGTGAGCATATTCTATACAAAGGTGGAGGTTATTTATAGATGTTTGGTCAAATGTGAAAAATAGACGAAATTCTATTTTTAGAATATTGAAGCGCAATGATGAGCAGAAAATTAATCTAAAAATAGATGCATGTCGATTATTATTAGCTCTAATAATAATCAGACTTAAACAACAACTTATTCTCTGAGCATTTATCAAGGCAATATATGTGGTACATCACTGATGTAAGAAATGGCACTATTCCTAAGGGCTTGATCGGAGCTAATGCATGAGGACTCTGTGCTAGAACTCAAGTGGGCGTAGTTATGACACAAATAGAAGAAGTAGTTATGGGACATTTAGTTTAACTTAGTTAGACTCAGTTGAGCTAGTTGTATCTAATATAACTGAATGATACACTAGTGAGAGTGGAGTGAATTAATTAGTTAATTAATTCACAAATAATAACTCATTAATCAACTGAACCATATAGCAGTTAACTATAGTGCATGGCAGTTTCAGTGGAGACCAGTGGAGAGATAGGTGAAAGAGCAAGATAGACTATCTGTTGTGACCATAGTGATGCATGAATTGCATCTACATATACATTGGAGTTTCTAATAATAATAAAGCAATCAAGGAGAGTGGGATTACATTGAATTGGTCTTTGTAATCAACTTGATTTGCGCAGTGGAGGTAGGCTAGCAGGAGGGCAAGATCGGTGCATGGATTTGCAAGATTGTTCCTGATTAGTGTATGACGATTGTACTGTACTGAGAGCTTGTGATAAGCTTTGTATGCTTTGTATGAGATTTTCATATGATCTTCATGTTACATAATATATAGTTGGGGTTTTCAGCTTCAAGCTTTCCCGTTAAACAACTGTGTTATGTGTGTTTTTATTGCTTCATGTGTTTTGCAATTGTTGATTAAATTTCTGCAAGAATTATAGTGGAAGGATTTTGTATTTAGCAAGAAGATAAATATTGTTAGATCAGGAGAGTCCGGATATATACACGCATATTTTATATAATTTATACATGGTATAATAGTTGTGTTATAGATTTTCTACATGGAATGAGAGCAGGAATTTTTGGGCGCGCGAGTTTTCAGAGAATATATAATTTTTTTGGTGAAATATTCTTAGAAACAAATAGAATATTTGTATTCCTTGTGAATAAATACCCAAATTGAAAAAACAAATCGGTCGAATCAGAGCTCGGATGAGGGAGATATCATCGATTTAAAATCAACTCCTTTGTTAGAAAATTTTGTGACGATGGGACAATTGCAATGTGTGCGAGCCAAGAATCTACATGCACTGAGGTACAAGATGCATGCAAATATTTTAGGAGAAAATTAGAGGTTAGTTACTTGGTGGTTGAGAGGGAGCCTCTCAACATGCAGCCTGAGAAGCAGTCTCAGAAGGTTGTGGAGTAGCCACAACTGGAGATGCAGAAGAATCTTTATAGATTTGATGTAGATGGGATTTCTACGGAGCTTCCTACTGTTGGGAAGTGCAAGAAAGATATGCAATTGAAGCTTGAGAGGGAGAAGGATTTGAATGCAGGTAAGAGTAAACCTCGGGATGTGGAGTAGCCATAAGATGAGGATCATAGAGTGGGAGAAACCACTCATGCAGAGGAATTTCGAGCCAGATGGGCAGAGGGAGTGCATGTGGCTATACCACCAGGTGAGAGGTGGGGCGACATGCATGGGTAAGCCCAAGAGGATATTTCTGGGCAAGATTCATGGAGATGGTGTGGATCTTATGAATTGAACCTGGCTACGAGGATCCCACAAAGCAGCAGTAGCATGATCAGTTGGATTAATGCAGGCAGATCAAAGTGACGGTGTCGGATACTGGAGCGCGGTTCAGAGTTGATAGCAAGTGTAGAGCGCATGGGTGCAGAGTTCAACAGCGCAGTGGTTCCTGAAGACATGTGTAGTAGCTAAGTAGAAGTCAAATACTTTGATGATAGATGCATTAGCTTGATTGAGTTGTTTGGAGCCTTTCAGTTTTGGAAGTGTTGCAACAAGAGTTGCAGGGCGAATGAATGGACTTGCATGTCGCATGAAAAGAGAGTCCTTTCTTGTTGAGAGGGAGTGTTGAAGTTTGCAACAAGAAACAATGAAGGAGGCATCTTGAAACATCATCCTTGATCCTAGTTGGAAAATAATCACCTAAACTAGGTGGGGCCCACACAGGCTATTTTTAGGTGTATGTCTATTTTTAGACATGGTGAGCATATTCTATATGTAGCAGGGGGCTATTTATAGATGTTTGGTCAAATGTGAAAAATAGATGAAATTCTATTTTTAAAATATTGGGTGAAGTCTATTTATAGAGCGCTGATCTAAAAATAGATGCATGTCGATTATTATTAGCTCTTAATAATAATCAGACTCTAAACAACAACTTATTCTCTTGGAGCACTTTAGTTCAGTGCATAGATGTGGCACATTAGTTGACAGAAGGAATTACGCTATTCCTAAGGGTTTACTGGAGCTAATGCATGGAGGACTCAGTTAGAACTCAAGTGGCAGAGTTATGACACAGTTGGAAGTAGTAGTTATGGAGTTGTATTTAGTTTAACTCAGTTAGACTCAGTTGAGCTAGTTGTATCTAATCTAAATAAATGATACACTAGTAATATTGGAGTGAATTAATCAGTTAATTAATTTACAAATAATAACTCATTAATCAACTGAACCATACAACAGTTAACTATAGTGCATGGCAGTTTCAATGGAGACCAGTGGAGAGATAGGTGAAAGAGCAAGATAGACTATCTGTTGTGACCATAGTGATGCATGAATTGCATCTACATATATATTGGAGTTTCCAATGATAATAGAGCAGTCAAGGAGAGTGGGATTACATTGAATTGGTCTTTGTAATCAGCTTGGATTGCGAAGTGGAGGTAGGATAGCAGGAGGGCAAGATCGGTGCATGGATTTGCAAGATTGTTCCTGATTAGTGTATGACGATGGTACTATATTGAGAGCTTGTGATAAGCTTTGTATGAGATTGTCATATGATCTCCATGTTACATAATATATAGTTGGGGTTTTCAGCTTCAGGCTTTCCCGTTAAACAACTGTGTTATGTGTGTTTTTATTGCTTCATGTGTTTTGCAATTGTTGATTAAATTTCTGCAAGAATTATAGTGGAAGGATTTTGTATTTAGCAAGAAGATAAATATTGTTAGATCAGGAGAGTCTAGATATATACATGCATATTGTATATAATTTATACACTTAGGGCATTGTTCATGGTGTGAGAACTTGGAACAAATGGTGGGGACGTGCCATGGATTTAAAACACATGTGAAGCCGCAAAGTGGCTGAACAAGGTAGACAACACATACACTGAACCATAGGGGACACAAAGTGGACATGAAGAGGACTGGTGAGATGCAAATGAAGAGGAATAATATAGTGATTTGAGTTGTTGTAGTTTTTGTTATTGGAGAGATACCTTGGACCTCCTAGCATCGATAACCAAGGGGTCTTGTTTGGATAATTATTTCGTTTGGTTTTTAATGGAAATTTGGTCGATTGAATCAGGTCTAAGTTCTTGTGGCATAAGAGTCATCATACAGGGCCCCTATGGGGATAACTTGAAGCAAGTGTAGAAGAAATTTGATTTTTTACGTTGATATAATAGTGGTTAAGCACCTAGCATTTTTGGATGGGTTAGTGGCAACATTAGAGCTGAGGGTTCCTCAGATTCAGGCCTTTACAGATTCATATTTGAGTATGATCAGATAGCTAGAGGCCAAGAGAATCACTAGTTTTATTATGCAGAGATGTAACGTTGTTGTGGTCGGTACATGGGACTGTGTTCACGTGTTGAGCTACTTCTAATTGCAAGTGTGCGTAGTGTAACGAGGCACACTGTCTATGGAGGCCAACGGGTAGTACAAAATCTCCAATAAGTGGCATCAATATTATAGTGGAAAGGAGAGTTGAGGATAATAGGGTGCCAAGTTGAGAGGATAGCCATATAATTACCAAGACTACAACTATATATATATATATATATATATATATATATATATATATATATATATATATAATAACAAAGTTATATTTATTGAAGCATGTAATTTTGGGCAAACTACTTATCCGATAAGGCACAATTCTCTGACAATCACTTGGTTGTTTGGGTTAGACCTAGGTGATAGGGGGATGTTGTGTTAACACATACCCTAGTATAATCTTTGAGGGGGGTAAGAGCTAGAGTGAGTAGGGCTCGAATGACTCCCTTGGAAAGGTTGGCTAGATTTAGTCAAGGAACCCCAAGTGAAGTTTAAGGGGGGAATGTTAGGTAAAATTGACTCAATAGAGTCAAAGTTGACCAAGTCTAACAATGGAGGTTTTGAGCATGTAGTATTGTGCACCCATGGTTTTATCCCATGGTATTACATGTAATGGAGTTTTTAAAAAGGCTAGGAAGACTTCATTGTAATTTAGAGGCTAGGGATGTGAGTGATGAAAGCTCACTTGGCCAGGTTGGCTAGGGTTTTGGCCAAGACTAATGAAAGTTCATTAGGATGGGTTTTTCCCCGGAGTTGGGGTTTTCCTAGGGTAAATTGTGTGGATATTTTAATGTGTGATTATTGCTGGTTTATTTATTGATTGTGTTGTCTTACTTGGAAAATAACTTTGAATACCTCCATCTCTGTCTCTACCTCTTCTCCTCCTCAAATATGCTTCAAATTTTCTCTTCTACTTTTGTCTCTTTGTGCTAGGTAACTTGCAAAAAAACTCTCATAACAACTCAACCATCTCACAGACTCTCTAACCATTCAACCTTTCAAAAGCACATATTTTTATAAAGATAGCTTGTTGGCCATTAGTATTCCGCACAAGAATATGAAGTGAATAGTCTTGCCTCTTTGCATTCCAAGACCATCTCTTCATTTCCAAACTCTTTTAGATTTCAAATATTAAAATATATAAGATAAATTCTGAAATATTGAATTAATAAGCATTAATATAAGCCACTTTAATGATTACAACAACCAAACCATTAACTTGCATCCTCTTGCGTCAAAACATTACATCGCAGGATCTGCACTTGAAGCAAGCATACCTCTATCAATTAACCTCTACAACATAACCATCTCAACAACATACCTCTACAAAATCCTTTGTTCTGTAACATCTCAACTAAATGCTTCATTCACCAAGCATTTCAAAGGCCATACCTCTATTCACATGACCTCCATGGTTGCTCATAAGCAACTGGGCTGCAACAATATATGCACAACCTGCAACAACATATGCATAAGATATGAAAGTATTCACATCACAATAAAAAAATAACCATAATATAATACATCAACAAGCACACCAATCATAACAATAATAAAAAAGTGCATAAACATCTCCATCCGTCTTTGACTAGCAACACATCTAGGCCAAACTTACTTTTTGTTGTCAACACCTCTATTATGCTTGGAAGACCACACCTCTATCAAGAAATCAACATAGAAAGCATAACAAGCATGTCATAAACTGTGCATTCATCAACTAACAATCCCACCTAATAGCTCCATAATATGAAAAATAAGCCTCTCAAGGGGGTCTAAATGATAATACAATATATAGGAGGGACATTGGAAGGATTAGTGAAGTATCTCATGTGCCATAATGAATATGAGGGCTCCAATAATAGTGATGAAGGGGGTGGCCCCTTGATCTCCAAGAAAATGACCAGTCATGCTCCCAAGTGGTTTTTTTTTCACAAAAAAACCCTCATGGGTCTCCAATTGAATCGAACAATCATCTATCCCATCTACAAGGGCTAAAACATTGATGCGAACCCTCCCTTGTCTCCCACGGTGAGACAAAACCCCATCTGGGCCATGGATAAACTTTCAAGTGTGTGATGAAAGTCTATAGCCGGTTGGGAAAGGTGGTCCAGGAGCATCATCATCATCAAATAAGTCAGACACGAGCAAGCAATGAATGGTTCTGAAGGATCCCATGGTGTGGCTATCTGCTCCCCACTATGGTGGAGGCCCATGTTTCTTAACGCTCAACCTATAAGTGCAATTAAGAGCCTCTATAGGGCTTGGATATCGTATAGGGAAACAAAATCCCAAGACAAAGACCCACCTGTAGTCGTGTATAATATCCAATGTGTCTCCTCACCTTCCAGTACAACGATTCATTATTACAACTGAGCAAATGAGCTTACAAATATTTGAACCAAGTGGGAAATTCATAGTGGCATGCCCTTCCAAAATGGGCTTTAGAATGTACATGTGTCTCTAGGCTCAATAAGGAAGGGGTATATATAACAAATGGGGTGACCATTCACCTCCTTTGTGACTCTTGGACTACCCTCATGGTTGTTTGTCTTCTATATGACCTTTTGACTCCTTCATGACTTTTCACATTCTATAGATGAATCTTGGAATTCCACTTTACATTAAATTTATCACATATTGAAATTACATAATCCAAAAATTATGTGGTAAATGATGAATCATATACATCTTTACATGACACCTTGACAAGACATGACATGGATTTGATGACATAGAATACGTGATTATATGGCAATGTTAAGCCACTCATTATGTTGTTGTCTTCATGTCTTCTTGAAAGATGGTATATGTTCTTCTTCTTTCTCCTCCACCAGGCTTGAAGGTAGGGATTCTTCACTATGATCTTGATCTCCAGTTGATGTCACAATATGGTTTTCCTTTGTATTTTCTTGATTGATCAACTTGTATTTGTAGCTACAAAGGTGTCTTCTAGTAGGGCCTCCTTCATCTCCTCCATCGTCATCTTGTAATAACATGATATAACACCTGCAATAGAAATCCACTAATAACAAGACAACATCAGTATGATAAACACCCAGAATAACATGCTTCATGAAAACCTTTAAATGAGCTGGAATCGAGTGATAAACTGCGAGACTAACTCAAGGATTGTGTATTTGTGCAAGTCAGGAGGTTAGGGGTCAGGACTGAGCCTTGAGACTGCACAATGCGCAGTTCAGGATATACAGGGAAAGACATCTGCACAATTGAGGGGCTCAAAGGTTCAGGCTGGAGGTTTGAGGCTTGAGGTTTCCCACTACACAATTCCAAAAGTAAAAAGGCTTAGGGACTACACAATTACGCATTTAAAGAGGTCAAGGTTGAGGCTTGTTTCTTGAGATTGAGCAATGTGCATAAGAGGATGGTTGGAGGCAGGGGCTGCATAGTTCTGGAGATCAAGGGTCAAGGTTGAGCATTGAGATTGCACAATGTGTAGTTCAGGAAAGCAGGGACCATGCATTGCATAGTGCCAAGAGGAAAGGTTAAAGCTTGAGGGCTGAGATTGCGCAGTGTGCATATTAGGAAGGTTGAATAAGATCAAGTTGCTCGGGAATGCACTTTTTTGGATCTGGCTAATGTGGGTTCAGTAAGTCCAAAGTGAACAAGGACAAAAATTGAGCATGTTCAAGAACTTATAAAAATTTACAACTCAAAATTGATCAATCCGAGCACATGAACAAAATAATTCCCTCAATGTGACAAATTTTCCGGAGTGCAACACTAAAGGTACACTTTGCGACATTGAGTGATGACACTTGCGCAAAAGTGCTTGAAACTTTGGGAATGAATGTGATACATGTATACATGATAAGAATGACAAATTAGCACCTAGCTTACCCCTTTAAACAAACCAAGACTACAAATATCCAATGTGCAATGTTTTCCATGCTCAAAAGGAGACACTTGTGATAGTAAGAGGAAAGTGCAAACGCCACTTGCAAAATGAAAACAACATTGAAAGTGACACATGCCAAAACAAAGAAAGCATGAAAACGACACTTATTAAAGTGAAAACAATGAAAAGGGGCAGTCGTAAACATGAAAGCGACACTTGCAAAAGAAAAGGTGAGTGAAAGTGACTATTGGAAAAACTCACCAAAATAGAAAAACAATCGTGACCAAAAGTGAGAAACTGTTGATGAGAGTGCGCACTGATTGTCGACATAGGTTGAAAATTTCATAGGAACTCTATTTATGTAATTGTGCTATGCATTTTAAAGCTTGGATAAATAGTGCGCCCATGAACTTGTTTCAAACTGAGCATGTGTGAGTAGGTGACTTTGAGACTTACAAATTGAGAAGAAGGCTTAGAATACTTAACAAAGCATTGATCAAACATAAAGTGACTATGGAACAAACAATCATAAGATCCAAGTAGGCTTCAAAATTTAAGTATAGACCAAATTTTTGAGGGTGTTTGTCGCAACAACAACACTTGGTGACACACTAGTAGAACTCCAGCTTCTCTGCCTCGGTCTAATCTTTTGTGCAGGGCCTAGTTTTTTAGGAAGTATTGATTCATTGTACGGATTACTCTAGCTACCTCTATTAACCTGGTTATAGATATAATATAATCAATATCTTTCTCACTTGAAAAAATTCATAAGGTCAACCATATCACAATGTTTCGATTAAGGAGAAGGTAAATGTAATTCGCAAGATTAAGATATTTAGAGTATGAGTTTTCATCTCTAGTGTTGCTCCGATACTAGTAGGTCTAGACAGTACCCCGACGGAGTCACTTTAGGAACACACACATTTCTTCGCTTCCAGTGAGCCTATACAATGCCCTGACAAAGTTACTTGGTTCACCTCCCTGTGCAGGAATCCTTTCTCTTATTTCACCATTTATTTATTTTATTTTATATGACTGTGCTTCAAAACTTATTTATTTCATGGGATGGAAGAGGGATCTCAACTTATTGTGAGAAGAATAGGGTTTTCCTTCAGAGAAGCATTTATAAAACCTCTGATATTGGTTTTCTCGTTAAGATTTCCCCCTTGTCCTTCTCTACTAGATTGGATTAGAGTGGAAAACACTGAAACATAAATAACCGAGCATAGAAATAAGGCTCCTAGAAAATATGGGTGTCGTGGTTTCACATAAATCCCTCCTTACGCAAGGATCATATTTTCCATCAAAAAATCATCGCCCAAAATGTATGAACTAAGACGAAGAAGAAGGACTAAAGCTTATCTTGCAGTGTCACAAGACACTTTTCTGTTTTCCACATTTTCTTTTGAGCCGAAGAGAACATCCTTCATGCAAAGTCTTATTAAACAAAACAAAAAAGAAAGACAAGACACACGAATGAAACAAAATCCAAGAGACAAAGAAAATGGAGGGTAAAACGAAAACAAGATACGAGAAAAAAGTAAGAAAACAAAAGAACAACTACAAAAAGCGAATGTAGGATGGATGTGCAAGGTTTTGTGGACCTATAATTTATAAGATTGGCAAGAATAAATGATAGAGGACAACATCAAACTGCTTTGGAATCCAGGACCTAGCCTTCCTAGACTTAGAGAGGGCTCTCTCTATTTTTATGATTTAACTTGATGGGTATAAATGCTGATATTAGACTAGTTATAGAAATTAAGAGGGTTGGTTGTTTTGATTGATTGTGTGGTTGGAAAAATATAGGTGTGAAACTTAATCGATTGGGTTATGGAGTCATAAAAGGCTGGATTGTGCATCAAATTTTTGAGGGAATTCACAGGGCAAGCTAACTATGCAGACTGGATCTTACTGGAAGTGTGAATATGAAATGAAAGAAAGCAGTGAGTTTAGTAATAACTAAAGAGAAGTTAAGAATTATTTAACTATACTTCATAAGAAAAAATTAAGATAATAAACACATACAGAATAAAGGTTCTCTCTCAGCAAATCTTAATCTAAATTTTCTGTTTTACAATCAGATAAATCAATGCACAACATGAAAATAAAGAAAACATTAACATAGAGGAAAAAAACATCGCCATTAACATAGCTCAAGAATCCTGTGAACAATATCTTATTATTGATGGCCAACTCAAAAAACTACAATGATCTAATACAATGATTCTTACAACGGAGAGTCTAACAAGGTCCAACCTACCAACCCTTGATACTGCTAAGGCATGCAATATTTAACTAAAGACGAAGTCGGTTTTCCTATATCTTCTGAAAATTTTCATTGATTATGAATTAAGCAGAATTGGACAAGTGTGGCCATGCAAAGGGCCAAGAAAATTACATATGGAAATCATCGCCTGTGGATTTTAACTGTGGAAACCTTTCATGGATGGTAAAGTGGACCCAAAACTAGCTGGGGTGGTCTCGATGAGGCAACGATAAATGATTTTGACATCTGGCTCTGCCATTCGGACAACCTTTACTGGATCCTTAATTCTAATGCGGCATTGGCACTGATGCTTCTCTATATATTCTTTGATCTTGGAGGAAAATCTAAAAGGCTTATCAATATCTTGTAGGAAAAACCCCAACATTTTAGAACGTTATGCATTCTCATGCTCACATTTATTCTTTAGTACGTCATACTCCTTCATTAGATTTTCCTTCTCCTTTACTAATGGAAGTAAACCTTCCACCAAAAGATGTTCATCAAGCTCTGATTAGCCCCTCCATGTTACTAAAGATCTCTGTTTGTGTTCCTTACCAACCTTATTGCTTAAATTCTAAGGTATCCTCTTGTATATTTTGTTTCAATAATCTGAAACTCCTTTTCCCATCTGTGGGGAAATGGAATGAGGTAGTCCTCTTTAGAAGATCACTCACAGAAGAAGCACCCAAAAATGTTGAGAATGGAGATTCCCTGCTCGGGGCGTCCTCATAACCTGCAGATTTTGGTAGGATGTATTGTTTCTTGAGAAACTAAGAAGCCTCTCTGTCACTTCTATGGCACAAAATATGAAGAAGTGTACCTCCATATTTTGCAGATTTATTTCCATACCTCATCGAATAAGATCCTACCACAAGCTTCTCACTTGCATGCATCAATTTCTTAATAATAGTGTGTTTCCCAAGGCTATACAACTTAGTAATTTGTTGTACTGGAGCTACTGAAATTTCAACCACACCATGTGAAAGCCCATCTCTACCTGCCATAAAAAAATTTCTTTAAAAAAATATAAATATTCATATAGCATTCTTGAATTCTCTTGAGAAAAGACACGAGAAGGTCCCCCATCTAGTAACACCCGGAAAAAACCATCCATTGAGGCTTGAAGAGGTTTTATCACAACTTGGTTTCTAAGAGGATGCACGATAATATCACAGATTTGTCCAAGTACTAAGTCAAGATCATGAATGACAGTTTCCACTCGAGCTTGAGAGATGCTTCCTTTATATAACCTAAAGAGAAATTGCTGCCACATATCCCAAGTTATTATTTTAACACCTGTAAAATCACATATCTTCTTAATAGCTCCATTAACAGCCTCATTTGTGCCATCAAAAATAGTTGAGAAGCCATCTACTGGTTTTCTAGAAGCAAAGGTTGACTCTAAATCCTTTTCAATTGAGCTTTGCCTTGGTCTTTTTTAAACCCAACGTGCTCGACTGTTGTTTTCAAGTATGCTTAATTGAATTAGAAAATAATGCAATGAATTTAAATGAACGCAAAGATTAGATATTGACAAATCATTAAAATGTCGACAACGGATTTCATCAATTGATCCAATGTCAACTATTTTCTTCCTCGTAAAAGAATTCATTGCAGTGTCCTTCTTGTACTGTGTTAGAGTAGGTGATGGAGGTATAAGAATATCTTTATCAACTAGATGGCTAACAACATTTTGGGAATAAAGCTTTAACACATTGTCAAAAACAGTAAGAAGACCCTTTTGTCATGGAAACCTCATGGGCAAGTTGAAATTGAAAAAATCATCCGATGTCTCTTCTATAATTCTATAGATTTCAACAATATAAGCCCCATGTCGTAGTTGAGATGAAAATGGATCCCATTTCTCTTGTCGAATTGCCCTCTCAAACCATTCTATGATTTTCCCAACTTGATTTTTAATCCACCGCATAATCATTGGAGCATAGATTGCTTCAATCTGATACAAAGCAATCCCTTGCTTGGAAAAACCAATCAACTCATCCTCTTCATCTAGATAATAGACAAGTTCAATCAAACACTGCTCTAGGATATCAGCTGCTGGAAGTACAAATGTAACATCCTCCGAGAAATGTGACACTCGATCAAGGAAAGGGTTCAATTCCCTTCTAGAGAGACTATGTAAATGAAGATCATCTAGAGCCTGAGATTTCCTTTCATGGTCTTCTGTCAACTCTTCCAAAAGGTTCTTATGTAAAGCTTTAAATTGCAAGGGTCCAATGTCTTCTGGAAGCTGAATTTTAGGCACCATACACTTTCCCAGATCGAATTTGTATTGAACAGAACTCAGAGCACACAAACCAACTGTCAATGTATGCTGGAAACCATGCATCTTGGAATCAAGATTCCCTTCGTCATCAAAGATTCCAAACACGAAATTATTTAGAATAGAACCAACATAAGAATTCTATGGAATCCTAGATACAAATTTGAGCTCCCTTGATAGAAGGTCAAACTCTTTGTTAAGCAAGAATTTGTATCTGAGGACACACAAATGTAGCCTTTTGAGCCATAATTTCCTGTAAATTTTAGAAGCCCTCCAAAGTTTATCCAACCTTGATCATCCACCTCCCGATACTCTCGATATGGTTCATCCTGGTCTTGGAGCTCTATTCCTGTCAATTCCACCTTTATTTTCAGTCCTTTCTCAACAAGATTTTGATAAGCATCCAACACCTTCAGTTTAATTTTATGAATAACATCTCCAGGACACAAATTCAAAACCCAACTTGCCATTAAGTCATTTAATTTCAGTACATTCAGCATCTGGAAATTGAAAATCAATTTCCCACTTCCCAACTTTCTTTGATGCTTCCACAAATATCTCTTCTTTTGTCAACATCAAATTCACATGTTGATTTTTCACCATAGAAACTATAAACTTGTATCTTCCAGCCTTATCAAACATTTCATTCAGTTTTTATCATTACATACGAAAACTATACAAACCATGAATTCAATTACGAGAACAAACCATTGTCTGCCTGATGTCTCCAATCCTTGCATTTTCATTTTCACAGATGAAGTTTTTTTTCTTGATCCTGTTCAATGCTTCCACAAAGCTTGTACATTGCATATTTTAATGTTTGCAGATTCTCTAGCTTTAGGATTACGTCAACGCTACCCAGAAATTCGTTCTTACTTGTTGCGCATTCATGCTATCAGAACTGTCCATAATTCGCGACTCGAGATACCCTTGATCATTGACGCATAGAAGACTAGCATAACCCACAATGGGCTCTTCCTCCATGTGCTCTGATGAATAGTGCTTGGGCGCTGGCTTGTATATTGCTAAGCTTGTTACGCAAAACCCGAAACCATATTTTGGAGGGGGGCACAGTTGGTAAATTTCTTTGGACTGGGGGGGGTGGGGTTTCTGAACTATCCTCTGCTTGCCACGTGGAAGGTTGAAAACAACCCTTTTTGGACCCCCCCTCATTCATTAAAATTTGGAGCATAGAGGGGGTCCGAAATCAACTTGAACATACAATTTTTACCAAGGATAACCATCCGTAAGACGAATATGCGTATGATTTAACATAATATCTAAAATATAGAATTAATTAATTAATTATATACTTTAAATAAAATTAATTTCATTTGAAATACAATTTGGTGAAGCCATCTCAAATTTGTCCCACCTTCGCCAATGAATTTAAAAATATGCATGCCAAGGTGTAATTTAAAAAAAAAATTATCTCGTGCTAACATCAGCTACTTCTAGGGATGGCAACTTCGGAGGAGGTGTCAAGAATATTAGATATATGGATTCGTAAATTAGTGCCTTATCAATACAACTCAGTGACGAGAAACTAACTGATTATTCCTTCTAAATTTGACTAATAAAAATAGACCACATGCTTGCCCAGTAAATTTATTAGCATACTAAAATCTGAACTAAAACTACAACTGAACTTTACCCACTGCAAACCATCAAATTGAAAATACTGTTGAACCTAGAAAATATGAATGCTGAAATCTTGAACAGTGAAATCAATCTTAAACTAAAACTGAGAAAATTCTCAAAGTACTGAGCTTATTTGCACACCTACCTACCCTAACCTAACTTGGAGATGATATCTACACTAAGTGAACTCTTTTTTCCAATATAACCAATCAATTAAATGAACACATAATTGATTCTAGTTCACTTTTTGGAGTAGGCTGAAAAAACGAAATGACCACTCCCATCTTACTTGCCATTGAACAAAAGTGTTCAAAATTTTCCCTAAACTCCGCAACAAACCATTCATGGCATAACATACTCCTTCTTTAGATAATTCTAAAAAAATAGCAAAAGGATCTTGGAACAATATCTGGCTTTGAGGATTCAAATAACAAGCCTCATCTAGGATTGCTCTTTGTTCCAATTTGTCATGCTCAGGATCCTTCTGAAAGAGAATATCTACACATTCCTCATGTTCATCTGATATGATATCTTCATTGTATACTAGTATGCTATCTTAAAGCAAACCTGATATATCTTGACTGAGTTGGCTGAATTCTATTTAAAGGCCATCATTTTGATGAACATAAACACTTATGGAAATAAGCCTTCTTGAGAACGTAAAACAACATCAGTATCAATCTGTTATACATCTATTTCTTCAGGAGGAAATACTTCAGTACATAAATAGACATTAGAGAAAATAGGATTAATCTCCTGATCACATAAAGATTGAGAGGCTGGCTGCATGCTTATAATATTATTAATTTCTTCTTCACTTAGAGGAGGAGGCAGTCTTTGTTTTCTTTGGATTAAACAACAATTTTTTTCTTGCTCTCGTGAAGATTGATCACGAGAATGAATTGTCATTTGTCTCCACAGAGAGATCTTGTGGATCTACTTTCATTTCTTGATTGTTTTTTTCTTCAACTAACTTCTCTTGGTCATGATGACAATTAACTTGAGAATGAAATTCATAAATTTCTTCTAATAGATCCTCATGATGCATATTTCCTATATATTCATAAACATTTTCAAGGTATTGTATGAGATCCTTAGATTGATCACAACAATTTTCAGCTAATGATAAAGATGGAGAATATTCTTTATAATGCTCATGAAACACTATGTGGAAATCTTTTAATGAAAACAAACTACCAGTGTTCAAACCTTCATACCATTCCCTCGCTTTCCCTTCTAATGTTGCATTGAAAATATCCATGAGGAAATACTCATGCCATTCGACTTTCAACTTCCATGAATGTATATGAAATTTAATGAGATGTAACAAAGCATCATCAACATTCTCATCTTGAAAAATATGAATATTTCTTTGCCAATTTACCTGAGGCATTTTGTGTGGGAATCTGGGAATGTGATCTCTGTTCATTGGAGCATACCTGTGTTGTATTATTGAATTCATATTGTCAATAAATCAAAGAATGGAGTCATCATATGTTCACCACAAATCTGGATTCTTCTACCAGTGGAGCCTTTAGGTCAACTGAAAATTGTGGAGTCGTCAGTGAATCTCTGTTTCCTGCCAATGGAGTCGCGAGGTGAATGGAACAAACTTTAGGTTTTTGAATTCTATTCACCATCAAAGTCAAGAATGAGCTTGATGACTATTACTGAGGAAGATGAAACTTGATCCCCAGTGGAGTCTTTGAATGGGACTAATCTGGATTGGAGTTGCGAGGTGGATTATTTCAATCTTCTTGTGTCAGGCTATTGTCCACCATCAACAACCATAAACCAATCTTGGAAAATAATTGAATCATAAAATTTTAAATAGGGTTTTTGAGTTCGATTGATTTATTAAGCTTCTTAAATAACTCCCCAGTATGGTCGCCATTATGTTGTGGCCCTATAATTTATAAGATTGGCAAGAATAAACTATAGAGGACAACTTCAAACCGCTTTGGAATCCAGGTCCTAGCCTTCCTAGACTCAGAGAGGGCTCTCTCAGTTTTTATGATTTAGCTTAATGGGTATAAATATTGATATTAGGCTAGTTATAGAAATTATGAGGGCTGTTTTTTTTGATTGATTGTGTGGTTGGATAGATAGAGAGGTGAAACTTAATCCATTGGAATATGGAGTCATAAAAGGTTGGATTGTGCATCAAATTTTTGAGGGCATTCACAGGACAAGCTAACTATGCAGACTTGATCTTATTGGCAGTGTGAATATGAAATGAAAGAAAGCAGTGAGTTCAGTAATAGCTAAAGAGCAGTTAAGAATTATTTAACTATACTTCAGAAGAAAACATTAGGATAGTAAACACAGACATAATTAAGGTGCTCTCTTAGGAAATCTTAATCTAAGTTTTCTGTTTTACAATAAGATAAATTGATGCATAGCATGAAAAACAAAGAATACATTAACACAGAGGAAAAAACATCACTATTAACATAGCTCAAGAATCCTGTGAATGATATCTTATTATTGATTCCCAACTCAAAAAACTACAGTGCTCCAATACAATGATTCTTACAATGCATAGTCTAACAAGGTCCAACCTACCAACCCCTGATACTGCTAAGGCATGTGTTATATTCTTTCCATGAATAGCCCCACGTGTTGTACGTTGCGCCGGGCGCAACAGGGGGGTACTTGTTGGGGTTCGGGGCAATGCCCCGGCGAAATTTTTTTGGTGTGCGGTCCCACTCATAGGCGGACCCACCCATGTTTTGTGCATGAGTTTGCACATGGTTTTTTGGGGTACGATGGTTTTAGACCCCTGGTATTTTGTAGATCCGGTCAAGGGAACTACGGTTATGTTCTAATCCAGGGTTAATGGATTGGGGTTTATGTATGCTTCGGCATGTATATATATGTGTTGTAACACTAAAAGGAATATAATGAAAAATCAAGCTGGTCGTCCCAATTTGGGATCCAGGGGAAAATCTCTGTGTCTATCTGCTTTATGTTTTATGCTCTCGCTATTGTTTATTTTCTGTTATAAGATTCATGTGTAGATAATTTATGTTCAGGGTTAAAACCTACATTTGGTATCAGAGTTGTTTCGGCTTCAAGGGGATGCCTTTGCTGCTGAGGGTTTTTTTCTTGGGCTTGAGCTAGACCATGTTCAGTGGGAGATCTGCGGGATCAATTCTTGCTGTGAAAGAAGATGGTGAGCGGCAGAAAGATAGAGATCGAGAAATTTAATGGTTAGAGTTTTGATTTGTGGAAGGTCAAGATGGAGGATCTGCTGGTGGATAAAGATCAGGGGATCGTAGTAGATCCAGGTACTAAACCAACGGCAATGTTAGATGAAGACTGGAAGAAACTGGATCGGAAGGCTAAGAGCACAATACGATTGTGTGTCTCAGATTCAATATTGTTGAATGTATCTGGGGAAGCTACTGCGAAGAATTTGTGGGAAAAACTTGGGACTTTGTACCAATATAAGTCTCTGGTGAATAAGTTGTTCCTGTGGAAAAAGATGTATAACCTGAGGATGAAGGATGGAGACTCAGTGACAGAGCATTTGAATTCCTTCAATACTGTGGTAAGTCAGCTATCATCTGTTGATATTAAAATCTCAGATGAAGATAATTTCATCAGTTGCCATGTTCTTTCCCATGTTCTCTACCAGACTCGTGGGACAGTCTGGTTATTGCAATAGGTAGTAATACAACTACCTTGAATTTTGATGACATTGTCTCAGCCTTGCTGTCAGAGGAAATGAGACGAAGAAATATGGAGGGTCAAAATGGAGATGCCTTATTTGTACATGGAAGGTCCCAAAATAGAAACAAGAATAAGGTTTCGAGTGGGAGATCTAAATCTAGAGGGAGATCTAAACCTCCTAGAAAGTTTGTAAAGGTGTGCTAGAAATGCGGAAAGGAAGGACACTACAAAAGGGAATGCAGATCTAAAGCTCCTGAGAAAGGAAAGGGATTTGATGAAGCTCCTTCTGTAGAGGCAAAAACCACCTCGGATGAAGGTGGGGATGTGTATTTGGCCTAGCCGTCAAATACACGTGTAGATCATAGTCATGGTTGATTGACTCGGTGCATCCTATCACTTCACTCCCCATAGGGAGTGGTTATGCGAGTATGAGAAGTATGATGGTGGTGATGTTTTCTTAGGGGATGATAGGAAGGCCAGAATCTTTGGACGTGGAAAGGTCAAGCTGAAGCTGCAAGGTGGAAGGATTAGAACACTTCCCGGTGTTCTACATATTCCTGCATTGGCCAGAAATTTGATTTTTGTAAGCAAGATGGATGATGCTGGTGTAAAAACAGTGTTCGAGAAATATGCCTGCAAGATGGTTCGGGGAGCACTGGTATTAATGCGGGAAGTTCGGATTGGAACTATGTACAAGCTACAAGGTAGCACTATTATTGATGGGTGTAACAGTTCTGTGGTTCCTGAAAATGGAGCGGAAAGCCTAGCTATCTCTGGAGAAAAGACCATGCTATGGCATCAAAGGCTTGGAAATATTGAAGATAAGGGCCTTCGGATACTGCATGGAAATGGTATGGTAGAAGGTATGTCTAATAGCTCCCTAGATTTCAATTTCTATGAACATTGTGTATATGGGAAGCAGAATCGGGTGAGTTTTCCTTCTGGTGCTAAGAAGGCGAACAAGATATTAGAGCTTGTGCACAGTGATGTGTTTGGACTTGTGTTGGTTCCATCACTGGGTAAGTCTGTGTACTATGTTTTCATTCATATATGACTTCTCAAGGAATACATGGATATATTTCTTGAGGAAGAAATCTGAAGTCTTTGACAGATTTAAAGAATTTAAGGCTCTGGTGGAAAACCAGACAGAGAAGAAGATAAAGGTGCTGAGGATAGATAATGGTGGGGAGTTAACGAGAGAATTTGAAGAGTTACGCAAGAAGTATAGTATAGCATGAAGAATACTCGAAATTTTTCGGCCAAAGCGGGTTAGGAAGAATGAAAAAAACGGCAGAAAGAAGGAAAGAATAGATCACGGTGGTACCGGGTTAGGACAAGAATTTTGGGCAGAGGCAGTGGAGATTGCATGTTACTTAGTTAACAGATCACCTTCATCAACGTTGGAGGATAAGACTCCACATGAGGTATGGACTGGTAAGAAACCTTCTCTTTCACATCTAAGGGTATTTGGATGTGATGCATATGTACATTTTCCAAAGGAGAAAAGGACCAAGTTGGATAATAAATCTGAAAGGTGCATCTTTATTGGGTATAAGGATAGTTTAAAGGGTTACAAGCTTTGGAACCCAGAAACAAGGAAGGTTGTGTACAACCGAGATGTGGTGTTTAGAGAGGTGAAATATGTTTTTAAACATGAAATCATACCAAAGGAACCTGAGAAGATAGAGTTTGAGCTAAAGGAGGATGAATCAGACTCTACAACAGAAGAAGATTCAGAAGAGGAAGAGCCACAAACCCTAGCTTTGAGAAGATCAGTTCGGGAAAGAAGGCAACCAGAAAGGTATAGTCCATCTGCTTTCTGTTCAGGTTTTTCCTTAACTATAACTGATGATGAACCCAGAACTGTCAGGGAGGCAGTAGATTTAGAGGATGGAAAACTATGGAAGGAGGCCATGGTTGATGAAATGGCATCCTTGCACAAAAATGATGCATGGGATTTGGTGGAGTTTCCGGCTGGAAGGAAGCCCATTGGGAGCAAATGGGTGTTTAAGAAGAAGATGAATGTAGAAGGCAAGGTGGAGAAATACAAAGCTCGGTTGGTAGCGAAAGGTTATTCCCAGGTGCCGGGAATTGATTTTGGTGATATTTTTTCTCCCGTTGCCAAGGTTACTTCTATTAGATTACTTTTATCTGTTGCTGCTGCATTTGATTTTGAGATAGAACAGATGGATGTGAAGACAACTTTTCTTCACGGGGATCTAGAAGAGGAGATCTACATGAAGCAACCTGAAGGCTTTATGGTGAAGGGTAAGAAAGAACTGGTATGCAGGTTGAAGAAGTCTCCGTATGGGTTAAAACAGTCACCAAGGATGTGGTATCAGAAATTTGATACCTATATACGGGGACTTGGCTTCACCAGAAGCAAGGAGGATCACTGTGTTTATTTTAAAATAATTGGTGACCGTGTTATTTATTTGGTCTTGTATGTGGATGATATGTTGTTGATTGGAAATGACAAAGAAATTATCCAAGATTTGAAGACCCAACCGTTCTCCAAATTCGACATGAAGGATCTTGGTGCTGCAAACTATATTTTGGGCATGGAAATTAAGAGAGATCGGGCAAAGAGGAAGCTCTGGTTAAACCAGAGGAAGTATGTCGAGACTATATTGCAGAGGTTCAATATGCAGGATAGTAAACCGGTGAGTGTTCCTATTCCCGTAGGTGCAAAGCTGTCTGCTGAACAGTGTCCCAAGACACAAGAAGAAGAGGAGGATATGTCCCGTGTTCCATATGCAAGTGCAGTGAGTAGCCTGATGTATGCAATGGTCTGTACTAGACCAGACATTGCACATGTAGTGGGAGTATTGAGCAAGTTTATGTCAAACCCAGGGAAGGAGCATTGGACAGTAGTGAAGCGGGTTTTCAGATATTTACGTGGCACTAGTGATTATGGCTTGTGCTACCAGGGAAGACCAGGATTAGAAATAATGTTGGACATTCGTGGTTTTGTTGATGCAGACTGGGCTGGAGATCTGGACCAAAGAAGATCTACAAGTGGGTATGTGTTTAGCCTATTTGGAGGTGCAGTCAGTTGGATGAGTAAAAGACAGTCTGTAGTGGCGTTTTCAACTACAGAGGCAGAATACATAGCAGCCACTCATGCAAGCAAGGAAGCAGTTTGGTTGCAGAGATTGTGTTCAAGTATGGGGTTGGTACAACAAGCTATAAGGATAGACTGTGATAGCCAAAGTGCAATTTTCTTGGCTAAGAACCCTGCTTATCATTCAAAGACAAAGCACATTGATGTTCAATATCACTTTGTTAGAGATATGGTTGAGGCTAAAAGGGTGTTGCTGGTAAAGGTGGAAAATTTGAAGAATGTTGCAGATGCATTGACGAAGTCTGTGAGCACTCAGAAGTTCTCTTGGTGTAGAGAAACAATGGGTGTTGAAGAATTGGCGAAATGACTAAGCTCTCCTATGGCCCCCTGTGGAAAGAAAACAACAAGTGGGAGAATGTTGTTCTTTCCACGACTAGCCCCACGCGCTGTACATTGCGCCGGGCGCAGCAGGGGGGTACCTGTTGGGGTCCGGGGAAATGCCCCGACGAATTTTTTTTTGGTGTGCGGTCCCACTCATAGGCGGACCCACCCATGTTTTGTGCATGAGTTTGCACATGGTTGTTTGGGGTATGATGGTTTTCGACCCCTGGTATTTTGTAGATCTGGTCAAGGGAACTACGATTATGTTCTAATCCAGGGTTAATGGATTGGGGTTTATGTATGCTTCGGCATGTATATATATGTGTTGTAACACTAAAAGGAATATAATGAAAACTCAAGATGGTCGTCCTGATTTGGGATCCAGGGGAAAATCTCTGTGTTTATCTGTTTTATGTTTCATGATCTCGCTATTGTTTTTTTTATGTTATAAGATTCGTGTGTAGATAATTTCTTTTCAGGGTTAAAACCTACAACATGCAGTATTTAACTAAAGACTAAGTCGGTTTCCCTATCTCTTCGGAAAAATTTCATTGATTACAATTTAAGCAGAAATTGGACAAGTGTGGCCATTCAAAGGGCCAAGACAAATACATCTGACAATCACCGCGTGTGGCTTTTAACTTTGGAAACCTTTCATGGATGGTAAAGCGGACCTAAAACTGGCTACGGTGGTCTCGAAGAGGCAACGATAAATGATTCTGACATCTGGCTCTGCCATTTATACTGCATTTTCTGGATCCTTAATTCTAATGCGACGTTGACGCTACTACTTCTCTATATATTCTTTGATCTTGGAGGAAAATCTATCTGGTTCGAAAAGCCCCAACATTTCTGAACGTTCTGCATTATCATGCTCACATTTATTCTTCAGTATGTCATACTCCTTCATTAGCTTTTACTTCTCCTTAACTAATGGAAGTAAACCTTCCACCAAAATCTATTCATCAAGCTCTGATTGGCTCCTCCATGTTACTGAATATCTCTATTTGTGTTCTTTACCAACCTCCTTGCTTGAATTCTAAGGTATCCTGTTGTATCTTTTTTTTCAGTAATCTGAAACTCCTTTTCCCATCTATGGGGAAATGGAATGAGGTAGTCCTCTCTAGAAGATCACTCACAGAAGAAGCACTGCAAATGCTGAGAATGGAGATTCCTTACTAGGGGCATCCTCACAACCTGTGGATTTTGGTAGACTCTATTGTTTCTTGAGAAAATTAGAAGCCTCTCTGTCGCTTATATGGCACAACATATGAAGAAGTGTATCTGCATGTTTTACAGAGTTCTTTCCAAAACTCATCGAATCAGACCCTACGACAGGCTGCTCACTTGCATGCATCAAGTTCTTAATAATAGTGTGTGTCCCAATGATGTACAACTTAGTAATTTTTTGTACTGGATCTACTAAACATTCAACCACACCATGTGGAAGCCCATATTCACCTGCCATAAAAAAATTATTTAAAAACTATAAATCTTCATCTAGCATTCTTAATTCCTCTTGATAAAAGACACGAGAAGGTCCCCCATCCAGTAACACCCAGAAAAAACCATCCATTAAGGCTTGAATAAGTGCTATCACAACTTGGTCTCTAAGAGGATGCACAATAATATCGCAGAGTTGTCCAAGTACTGAGTCAAGATCATGAATGACAATTTCCACTCAAGCTTGAGAGACATTTCCTTTATATAAACCATAGAGAAATTGCTGCCGCATATCCCAAAAGATTATTTTAACACCTGTAAAATCAAATATCTTCTTAATAGCTCCATTAACAACCTCATTTGTGCCATCAAAAATAGTTGAGAAGCCATCTACTGGTTCTCTAGAAGCAGAGGTTGACTCTAAATCCTCTTCAATTGAGCTTCACCTTGGTCTTGTTTGAACCCAAGGTGCTCGACTGTTGTTTTCAAGTATGCTTAATCGAATTAGCAAATAATGTAATGAATTTAAACAAACACAAAGCTTAGATGTTGACAAATCATTAAAATGAATGCAATTAATTTCATCAATTGATCCAGTGTCAACAATTTTCGTCCTCGTAAAAGAATTCATTGCAGTGTCCTTGTACCATGTCAAAATAGGTGCTGGAGGTATAAGAATATATTCATCAACTAGCTAGCTAACAACATTCTGGGAATAAAATTTAACGCATTGTCAAAACCAGTAAGAAGACCCTTAAGCTGTGGAAACCTCATGGGCAAGTTGAAATTGAAAAACTGATCCGATGTCTCTTCTATAATAACAATAGAAGCCCCATGTCGTAGTTGAGATGACAATGGATCCCATTTATCTTTTCTGAATTTCCTGCTCAACCCATTCTATGATTTTCCCAACTTGATTGTTAATCCATAACATAATCATTGGTGCACAAATTGCTTCAATCTGATAAGGAGACATCCCTTGCTTGCAAAAACCATTCAACTCATCCTCTTCTTCTATAGAATAGAAAATTTCAATCAAACAATGCTCCAGGATATCAACTACTGGAAGTGCAGATGTAACATCCTCCGAAAAATGTGACACTCCATCAAGGAAAGGTTTCAATTCCCTTCCATAGATACTATGTGTTATCACTCCGTAATTTCTCAAGGTTAAAGAAAGAAATCACCGAGGGAACCAAAAACCTACTTTTGAGATCAAGATCTAGCCTTCCTAATGCTCAGAGAGGGCTCTCTCTTAATGATTTAACTTTGTTGAGTTAATTGATTTTAGGCTAGTTAAGTATGCTTGATTTGGTTGATTTTTATTTGTTGGTGGAATTACTGACTTAGATGGATAGATGTATGCCTATTTTCCATTGGGCTATGGAGTCAATGTATCAAGAAAACACAACAGAAACATATTATAAAAGCAGTGTTACAGGGCAAGGTAGCTGAGTAAAATCAGATCTTAAAGGCTAAGTGGTGAAGTGGTTTTCAATCGGGATCAAGGAGTAATTAAGGGTTCCTTAAACCGTATAATGAAGGAAATTGAAGGAGGTCAATCAGGATCAGAGGGTAGTTAAGAATCCTCTGAATTGGATATGAGAAGAAAAAAATAAAATGAATAACAGTCAAAACAAAGTGTACTTAAACAAGTTATGCAATAAAATTCCTATTAAAACATTCAAATTGGGAAAACATGCAATGGAATATAGTAAGAAATGAATAAGAACAATCGAAATACACTTCAATGAAGTTTCTTAACACATGAATCCTGTAAAGAAATGCCTTTATTTATGTTCTATCTGTCAACTTGAAAAAGTACAGTAAACCTTGAGGTTGTAGATGATTTCAACTATAGAAATGTTTAGGAATCCACACTCAATACATCGGATGGATGAAGTATATATACAAAAACTAATACAAAATATCCTAAAACTGATTTAGGAATTATTCTTGGAAATAAAATATCTGGATGCTAAAAGGTAGTGACACCTTTCAATTGACTAAAAGTTGTCCCTATTTTATTTGATAGCTGTCATATGTTTGTCCTCTCATGCTGGTTTATCTCTTACTCTTTCTTCTTCATCTGTCTTTATTTGATTTCCCTTTTTTTTCTTTAATTTGTATGCCATGTTTTTACTTTAACCTGAATGCTCTTTTACTTTTTACCCATTTTCACCTTTACTTGTCTTTCATTTATCTTCCTGTTTTACTCTTTGGCTGTTGCTGGTGTATATGTTTTATTCTCTGTTTTACCATTGACTGTGTAAATTATCTTTTCCTGCTGTATTTCTGATTTAACTTGATTTTCATTCTGTGCATGGAACTTATATGCTAGGATAGGGGAATTTAGAAAATAGGATAGTGGGATGTTAAGAAATGTATTTAGGAGGGGGTTTAAAATGATACCGGTATCAGGTTTTTGAAATGGGGCCCGATACATTGTAAGTATTTACAAACTATGTAAAAGTGGGTTTTACATGTTTTTATTGGAAAAATTGCGGAACTAGTCAAGGGGAAGGGAATTTAGTGATGAAAATGGGTTTTTAGCTAGGGAAAGTGATTTTAGGAAGGGAAAAGGGTTTTTTAGTAGGGGAAAGGGTATTAGTAAAAGAGAAAGGGTTAAAATGAGGGGAAAGGGATACTTTACAAGGGGAAAAGTGTTTAGAAGAATGTTAGTAATATGAGATGAACCAACAGTGCTTTCCATGACTTGCAAAACTGCTTCTGCCTACCCTTTATTTACCCTAACATTTTTATTTCCTTTGTTGGGCGCATTTGAACTTGCTGACCCTTTTATCTTATTTTAATAAGAAAACTATCTACTTCTAACCTTATAACTTCCAATGGCTCAGATTAAGCTGATGAGCTCATTTTATTGTCTACCTAACTACTGATCTGCCAAGATTAATTGGTTTGGTAAGATATTATTCACTAACTATCAACATGAAATTTAAAGCATGAATGGATCAAGATTAAACTATTTGATCATCATGAATTGTGGCATATTTTAGACAAGCTGCACACAATATTTATTTTCAAAAGTAAAGTAACTGAAAACAGTAGCATTTGAATGTGCAACACTTTCAGGATCTATTTTTATCTCTTTTTGTGGGGTTCATATTTTAAATCCTTTTTTAATCTTCTTTCTTTTGGTCCTTTGATTTTTCTTTTAGGACATACCCTCTTTTCATTTTTTAATATGGGAAAACATTTGCAGAAAGCAAAGGTATGTACAATATTACCAGATTAAAAATAGCCAATTCAAAATTATGATCCCTATTATTTATAGGACCCTAACAACAGTTTCACTTGGGGATGGCATCTCCTTGTGAGATGTCAAGAAAACCATCGACTAGTGGTTGGATCCATTGGGCCTATCCCAAGGATGCACACTCTATGTTATATAATCTTTGTAATTGAAATTATCAAACTGAACTCACCACCTTTTCTATAAACTGAAATATGACAGATACTGAATTGAAATTTGATCTGAAACTAAACTTGCTGTTGAAAACAAAATCTACCTACTTACTCTAATCAAATGTACAACTTCTAATTAGGTAAAATGAAAAATAAAATGCAGCCTTTCAAGCTTTATATACATTGATATATTTTGCTACATTTTTTTGTTGGTGATCTTAAATGAAGTTCTACAACCCAATAGAAACTTGTCAACAAATATGGTTTTGATAAAGAAATGTTTAACTTCTATTGTTGACTCTAGAAAATGTTCAAAAGGATCTTCCAAGGAATATACACTAATTTTAAACTGATCCAAGCAACTGTATATCTATTCTGGATGGCCTTCATGCCATGAAACTAAACTGTTATTTTTTCCTTTATTTCCCTGCAAAATTAACCTATGATCGTCCTGAGATAATTGCAGATTTTCAGGTAAACTTTGTGGTGATATTTCTATTGATGGACATGTTTGTTTGAAGGAACATTTATCATCTTGATCCTAAAGCTCATAGTTAGTTAAAGGAGAAATTTTCTGATTGCATTCATCATCCAACACATCAACTATTGGATCATGAAAAACATGTAAGGATGGTTGAAACCTATTACAAATGGGTTTCAATGGGACTTCATATATTTATACAGGCTGCTCATCCTTTGTTTTAGAGATATTATAAAATTTTTCCTTTAAAAACTAAAATGTTTCAAAACAAAGTGGTAAAGAACTTTCCTATGTCATTTGATCATGTATTTCAATGGCATTTGATATCTGTAACTGTGAAACTAAAGAATCCTGATCAAGAGTTTCATTATCTTCTTTGTTTTCAATAAAAATACCTAAAGACTGCTGATTATTGATTACTTTAAAGTTGTCTCTGATGAAACGAAATGAAGCAAAACAGGCAAATATCCTTCACTTACATCCAAACTTTCTGCACTTTCTTCTTCATTCTCATCGCTGATATGTATTGGATGGCCACTCTTTTCAAGTTGCTGAAACTGAATTTCCTCATCCCACAAACTAGCTACTGATTGCTTTGTAAAGTTAGCTTGAGTTTAGACAACATAACTATCATCATATTGATCATAGTCAGGAAAATAATTAAAATAAGGAATATCATCAAACATACACATTAGATCAACAGGTTTCTCATCCACATATTGATTTATAAATCCATTTTCTGATCTATGGTAGTTGGGATTAGCAGGAAAGTGTTTATGAATAACAACCTCTTCTTTTTCTGCAATAAATGGGTCATGGTGATCTTGAACAAAAAATACATCTTTCATGGTGATTTTTTGTATCCTTTCTTAAATTTTACTTACCAAAATGTTGAATTTTACCACGGAAGATGTCTCGTGTTCTGCAATGTTTTTCTTCTCTTCTTCGGCCTTCAAATTTTCTCTCCTAATTAGCAGATTAACTTCTACATCTACTGCAATGTTCTGCATCTGTTCAAGTGTTGCTGGGTTTCTTTCTCTTAGCTAAAACTCTATTTCTGGATCAAATGCTTTTGGATAATGCAAGAGAGCTGAATCAGGAGGAGGTATGATATTTGTTGGCATTAAATTAAAACTGATTGAATCTGTCAGAAAATTGTTGTATTGTCTCGTTTGGTTGTCTTTTAAACTGATTGTATTCTTCTATGATCATGAAAATATTGACTTTGATTATCCATCTATCAAGGAAAATTTTGACAAACTGCTGGAAATTTGAGATGCTTGCAATAGGCAGGCTCTTGAACCAAATATTTACTTTATTTTGCAAAGAAAGAGCAAAACTTTTGATACTAGCATCATCTTCATCAATCTCAAATAGGTCCAGATAATTATGAAAACCCTGAATATGTTTTTCAGCCGTGATCTTGCCACTTTCTCCATCAAATCGGGGGAGGTATTTGTAATAGTTATCAGGGAAATCATGGAGTACAAGAGGTAATATGAGGGGCTTATATCTATCAAGAAATTTATAAGGTACATGAATATGTAAAGGAATTGTAAGATCAACCTTGACTACTTGAGGCTTATTAATCGAAAGATGATCATCATAAGTTTCAAAATAAAGTTGCTCAAAGGTATCCGGAGAAGGTATATTTACAATCTCCAAAGGAAAGTAATTAAATTATAATCTAATATCTTTTATAAAATACAATATACATTGAAAAACCTTTTTGATGAGAAAGAACATGATGTCTTGGAGTATAATCCAAGTTAGAAACCTGATCTACCCATGATGTTCTTCCAGGTTAATTCCTCTAGTGGAGTCTTGAATTTGATTTTGAAATTGATGTGGAGTCGCCATGTGGATGCTTTTAACCTTTGTGTGTCTGATCATTGTCCACCATCATAGATTAGATTTGAACTTTTATGTAATCTTTTTGAAGAATATGTTTTCCCCAGGGGAGTCACCAATATGTTATCACTCCGTAATTTCTCAAGGTTAAAGAAATAAATCACCGAAGTAACCACAAACCTACTTTTGAGATCAGGATCTAGCTTTCCTAATGCTCAGAGAGGTCTCTCTCTTAATGATTTAACTTTGTTGAGTTAATTGATTTTAGGCTAGTTAAGTATGTTTGATTTGGTTGATTTTGATTTGTTGGTGGAATTACTGACTTAGATTGATAGATGCATGTCTATTTTCCATTGGGCTACGAAGTCAATGTGTCAAGCAAACAAGACATAAAAAAATTATAAAAGCAGTGTTATAGGGCAAGGTAGTTGAGTAAAATCAGATCTTAAAGGCTGAGTGGTGAAGTGGTTTTCAATCGGGATCAAGGAGTAATTAAGGGTTCCTTAAACCGGATAATGAAGGAAAGTGAAGGAGGTCAATCAAGATCAGAGGGAAATTAAGGATCCTGTAAACTAGATATCAGAAGAAAACATTAAAATGAATAATGTAGGCAAAACAGAGTGTACTTAAACAAGTTCTGCAATAAAATTCCTGTTAAAACATTCAAATTTGCAAAACATGAAAGTTTATGGAATAATTAAGAAATGAACAACAAAAATTGAAATACTTCACTGAAGTTGCTTAACACATGAATCCTGTAAAGAAATGCCTTTATTTCTGTTCTGTCTGTCAACTTGAAAAAGTACAGTAAACCCTCAGGTTGTAGATGAGTTCAACTATAGAAATGTTCAGGAATCCACACTTAATACTTCAGATGGATGAAGTATTTATACAAAAACTAATACAAAATATCCTAAAACTGATTTAGGAATTATTCCTGGAAATAAAATATATGGATGCTAAAAGGTAGTGAAACCTTTCAACTGCCTGAAAGCTGCCCCTATTTTATTTTATTGTTGTCATTTGCTTATTTCTCTCATGCTGGTTTATCTCTTACGCTTTCTTCTTCCTCTGTCTTTATCTGATTTTCCTTTTTGTTCTTTAACTTGTATGCTCTGTTTTTACTTTAACCTGACTTATCTTTTACTTTTTAACACTGTGAATTCTTTCACCTGGCTGCTCTTTTACCTATTTTCACTTTTACTTACCTTTCATTTATGTGTGTGTTTTACTCTTTGGCTGTTGCTGGTGTATATGTTTTTATCCTCTGTTTTACCATTCATTGTCTAAATTACGTTTTCCTACTGTATTTATGATTTAACTTGATTTTCCTTTTGTGCATGGAACTTTAGCTGAATAAAGCTATTGAATTCATATTCTGAGAGTATTGGAGTAAACAATTTTGAACTAGTATCAATTGTTTATCCAAGGTTCTGTTCTGCTAACAACCTGCAAAAATAGAACAATTATTAATAAAACATAGGCCACAGGGATGCAATATGGCTTAGAGGAACAGGGGGGTCCATGGAAGGAGTCCGGGCTGCGGAGGTTTCAATTCTGGTTAAAAAATGGCCTTTTAATCCTTTCTATATGTTCGCAGAGATAAGAAAATAGCAAGATTTCATAATGGAGCGGGGATGGATTTCAGTCACAAAATAGGATTTATCACAATGGCACAGGGTTTATGAAGCTTCGGTGGTTTTAACAGAGCACAGGGTGGAATGGAAGTTTACTGCACAGTGCAGGATCATATTTGAAACAGTGGCTAGTTTCATCGCATATCGGAATGGTGGTTTTATCGCACAGTGGACAGGCGGTTTAGCGGTATTGTGAATGGTCTATCACGCGGGTTGAAAGTGGTTTGACCATTTTTTCTTGAGGGGTGCGATAAAGCGTGGGAATGACGGGTGGCAGATGGGTGGGGTGTGAAAATACCTATTTCGCAACCTCCATGGTTTATTAAGTGTCATACTGTTGGGGATGCGAAAGGAATTGGGGGTCATTGGATATGATCTAAGGAGATCGGGCGGTAGATAGATACGTGGGGTTTAGATATGTGGGACCTGAGTTTGTATTTATTCAGAGGGGTATATATACGCGAAGATTTAATATAGTGGGGGGTTAGGATCATAATGTTAGCAAGCAAGGGATTACTGTAAGGTAGGGTTAATTAAAAGTGGGCCCAAGAATATATTATAACAACGGGAAACTAATACATTTAAACTATATGTTAAAATGATTAAAGGGGTATGGGGAAATGATATAAAGGGGGAAATAATGTAATATAGGATATGTATTAAATGGGTTAGGGAATACAAAAAGAAAGGGTTAACATGTAATGGGGGGTTAATGAAATATATAAACTTATATGCTAGGATAGGGGAATTCAGAAAATAGGATAGTGGGATGTTAAGAAATGTATTTAGGAGGGGGTTTAAAATGATATCGGTATCAGGTTTTTGAAATGGGGCCCGATACATTGTAAGTATTTAAAAACTACATAAAAGTGGGTTTTACATGGTTTTATTGGAAAAATTGTGGAATTAGTTAAGGGGAAGGGAATTTAGTGATGAAAATGGGTTTTTAGCTAGGGAAAGGGATTTTAGGAAGGGAAAAGGGGTTTTTAGTAGGGGAAATGGTATTAGTATAAGAGAAAGGGTTAAAATGAGGGGAAAGGGATACTTTACAAGGGGGAAAGTGTTTAGAAGAATGTTAGTAATATGAGATGAAACAATAGTGCTTTCCATGACTTGCAAAAAGCGCTTCTGCCTACCCTTTATTTACCCTAACATTTTTATTTCCTTTGTTTGGCACATTTGAACTTGTTGACCCTTTTATCTTCTTTTAATAAGAAAACAATCTACTTCTAACCTTATAACTTCCAATGGCTCAAATTAAACTGAGGAGCTCATTTTTTTCTCTACCTAACTATTGATCTGCCAAGATTAAATGGTTTGGTTAGATCTTATTCTCTAACTATCAACATGAAATTTAAAGCATGAATGAATCAAGATTAAACTATTTTATCATCATGAATTGTGGCATATTTTAGACAAGCTGCACACAATATTTATTTTCAAAAGTAAAGTAACTAAAAGTAGTGGCATTTAAATGTGCAACACTTTCAGGATCTATTTTTATCTCTTTTTGTGGGGTTCATATTTTAAATACTTTTTTAATCTTCTTTATTTTGGTCCTTTGATTTTTCTTTTAGGACATACCCTCTTTTCATTTTTTAATATGGGAAAAAAATTGTAGAAAGCAAAGGTATGTACAATATTAGCAGATTAAAAATAGAAAATTCAAAATTATGATCCCTATTATTTATAGGACCCTAACACTATGTAAAAGAAGATCATCTAGAGCTTGAGATTTCCTTTCATGGTCTTCTATCAACTCTTCCAAAATATTCTCAGTGAAGGCTTTAAATTGCAACAGTCCAATGTCTTCTGGAAGTTGGGTTTTAGGCACCATACACTTTCCTTGATCGAATTTTTATTAAACAAAACTCAAAGCACACAAATCAACTGCCAATGTATGCTGGAAACCATGCATCTTGGAATCAAGATTCCCTTTTTCATAAAATATTCCAAACACAACATTCTTTAGAATAGAACCAGCATAAGAATGCTTTGGAATCCCAGATACGACTTTGAGCTCCCTTGATAGAAGGTCAAAATCTTTGTTAAGCAATATTTTTGCATCTGAGGACACAAATGCAACCTTTTGATCCATAATTATCCGTAACTTTTAGAATCCCTCTAAAGTTTATCCAACCTTGATCATCCACCTCCTGATACTCTCGATATTGGTCATCCTAGTCTTGGAACTGTTGGTCTTGGAGCTCTATTCCTGTCAATTCCACCTTTATTTTCCGTCCTTTATCAACAAGATTTTCATAAGCGTCCAACACCTGTAGTTTAAGTTTATGAATAACATCTCCAGGATGCAATTTCCGAACCCAACCCATTGTTAAGTCATTTAATTTCAGTACATTCAACATATGGAAATTAAAAATCAATTTCCCTCTTCCCAACTTTCTGTGATGCTTCCACAAATATCTCTTCTTCTGTCAACATCAAATTCACATATTGATTGTTCACCATAGAAAATATAAAATTGTATCTTCCAGCCTTCTCAAACATTTCATTCAGTTTGGATCCTTCCATATGAAAACTATACAAACCATGAATTCCATTACGGGAACAAACCTTTTTCTGCATGATGTCTCCAATCCTTGGATTTGAATTTTCACAGATGAAGTTTTTTTTTCTTGATTCTGTTCAATGCTTCCATGGAGCTTGTATGCTGTATATTTTATTTTTTGAATATTCTCTAGGTTCAGGATTTCATCAACGCTGCCAAAAAATCCATTCTTACTTCCTCAGCATTCATGCTATCACAAATATCCACAATTTGCGACACTAGATACCCTTGATCATTGACACATAGAAGACTAGCATAACCCGCCATGGGCTCTTCCTCCATGTGCCCTAATGTCTAGTGCTTGGGCGCTAGCTTGTATACTGCTGAGCTTGTCACGCAAAACCTAGAACCAGATTCCAGAGGGGAGCATAGGTGGTAAACTGTTTGGTCTTGGAACTGCTGGTCTTGGAGCTCTATTCCTGTCAATTCCACCTTTATTTTCCATCCTTTTTCAATAAGAATTTCATAAACGTCCAACACCTGTAGTTTAAGTTTATGAATAAAATCTCTAGGATGCAATTTCAGAACCCAACCTGCTGTTAAGTCGTTTAATTTGAGTACATTCAGCATCTGGCAATTGAAAATCAATTTCGCACTTCCCGACTTTCTCTGATGCTTCCACAAATATCTCTTCTTATGTCAAAATCAAATTCACATATTGATTATTCACCATAGAAAATATAAACTTGTATCTTCCATCCTTGTTAAAAATTTCATTCAGTTTTATGATCCTTCCATACGAAAACTATACAAACCATGAATTTCATTACGGGAACAAACCTTCATCTGCATGATGTCTCCAATCCTTGGATTTGAATTTTCACAGATGAAGTTTTTTTTTCTTGATCATGTTCAATGCTTCCACGGAGCTTGTACGTTGCATATTTTAATGTTTGAAGATTCTTTAGCTTCAGGATTCAATCAATGCTGCCCAAAAATACATTCTTACTTCCTGCGTATTCATGCTAGCACAACTGTATACAATTCATGACACTAGATACCCTTGATCATTGACACGTAGAAGACTAGCATAAATTGCAGTGGGCTCTTCCTCCATGTCCCCTGATGTCTAGTGCTTGGGCGCTGGCTTGTATACTACTGAGCTTGTCATGCAAAACCCATAACCAGATTTCAGAGGGGGGCACAGGTGGTAAACTGTTTTGGACGGGGGCAAGGGGGGGGGGGGGTTTCTGAACTATCCTCCACTTGCCACGTGGAAGGTTGAAAACAACCCTTTTTGGACCCCCCCTCATTCATCAACTTTGGAGAATAGAGGGGTCCGAAATCAACTTGAACTATCAATTTTTACCAAGAATCACCATCCGTAAGCCAAATATACATATGATTTAACATAATATTTAAAATATAGAATTAATTAATTAACTCTATACTTTAAATAAAATTAATTTCATTTGGAATAAACTTTGGTGAAGCCATCTCAAATTTGTCCCACCTCCGCCAATGAATTTAAAAATATGCGTGCCAAGGTGTAATTTTTTTTTTTAAATTGATCCCGTGCTAACATCGGCTCCTTCTGGGGATGGCAGCTCCGGAGGAGGTGTCAAAAATCTCAAATCTCTGGATTCGTAAATCAGTGCCTTACACATACAACTCAGTGACGGGAAACTAGCTGATTATTCCTTCTGACTTTGACTGATAAAAACAGACCACATGCTTGCCCAATCAGATTATTAGCATACTGAAATCTGAACTAAAACTACAACTAAAATTTATCCACTGCAAACCATCAAACTGAAACTAGTACTGCACCCAGAAAATCTGAATGATGAAATCTTGAACACTAAAAGAAATCTTAAACTAAAATTTAGAAAATGGTCAAAGTATTGAGCTTATTTTCACACCTACCTACCCTAATCTAACTTGGAGATGATATATACACTAAGTTAACTCTTTTTCCCAATATAACCAATCAATTAAATGACCATGATTCTGGTTTACTTTTTGGAATAGGACGAAAAAACGAAATGAACACTCCCATATTACTTGCCATTGAAAAAAAGTGTTCAAAATTTTCCTTAAACTCTACAAAAAACCATTCACGGCATAGAATACTCTTTCTTTATATGATTCTAAAAAGCCAACAAAAGGATCTTGGAACAATACCTGGCCGTGAGGATCCAAATAACAAGATTCATCTAGGACTTCTCTTTGTTCCAATTTGTCATGCTCAAGATCCTTCTGAAAGAGAATATCTACACATTCTTCATGGTCATCTGATATGGCATCTTCATCGTATACAAATATGCTATCCTCAAGAAAAACTGATATGTCTCGATTGAGTTGGCTGGATTCTATTTGAAGGCCATCATTTTGATGAACATAAACACTTTCTGGCAATAAGCCTTCTTGAGAATGTAAAACAACATCAATATCAATATGTTCTACATCTGTTTCTTCATGAGGAAATACTTCAGTACATAAATCAACAGTAGAACAAATAGGATTAATCTCCTGATCACATAAATATTGAGAGGGTGGCTGCATGTTTAGAATCTGATTAATTTCTTCTTCAATTAGAGGAGGAGGCAATCTATGTTTTCTTTGGATTAAAAAAAAATTGTTTTATTGCTCTCGTGAAGATTTATCATGAGACTGAATGTCTTCTTTAGCCTCATACAAAAGAACAGATGAATTGTCATTTGTCTCCACAAAGAGATTATGGATCTAATTTTATTTCTTGATTTATTTCCTCTTCAACTAACTTGTCCTGGTCATATGACAATTAACTTGAGAATGAAATTCATAAATTGCTTCTAAGAGGTCCTCGTGATGCATATTTCCTAGGTCTTCATCGATATTTTCAAGGTATTGTATGATATCCTCATTCTGATGACAACAATTTTTAGCTAATGATAAAGATGGAGAATATTCTTTATAATTCTCATGAAACACTTTGTGGAAATATTTTAAAGAAAAAAAACTACCAGGATTCAAACCTTCATACCATTCCCTCACTTTCCCTTTTAATGTTTCCATGAACATCTTCATGAGGCAATCTTCATGCTAGTAGACTTTCAACTTCCATGCAGAATGTATATGAAATTTAATGAGATGTAACAAAGCATCATCAACATTCTCATATTGAAAAATAGGAATATTTCTTTGCCAATTTACATGAGGCATTTTGTGTGGGAATCCGGGAATGTGATCTCCGTTCATTGGATCATACCTGCGTTTTATCCTTGAATTCATCTTGTCAGTCAATGAAAGAATGGATTCACCACATGTTCACCACAAATCCATATTCTTCTACCAGTGGAGCCTTTAGGTCAACTGAAAACTGTGGAGTCGTCAGTGAATATATGTTTCTGGATTTTTCTGCCAATGGAGTCACCAGGTGAGTGGAAAAACCTTCTCGTGTTTGATTTCTATTCACCATCAAAGTGAAAACTGAGCTTGATAAGTGTTGCTGAGGAAGATCAAACTCGATCCCTAGTGGAGTCTTTGAATGTGACTAATCTGGATTGGATTCACCAGGTGGATGATTTCAATCTTCTTGTGTCAGGTTTTTGTCCACCATCAACAACCAGATACCAATCTTGGAAAATACTTGAATCATACAATTTTAACTGGGGTTTTTGAGTTTTAATGAAATATTAAGCTTCTTCAATAACTCCCTAGTATGGTTGCCATTATGTTTTGGCTCTATAATTTATAATATTGGCAAGAATAAACGATAGAGGACAACATCAAACCGCTTTGGAATCCAGGAACTGGTCATCCTAGACTCAGAGAGGGATCTCTCTATTTTTATGATTTAAATTGATGGGTATAAATGCTGATATTAGGCTAGTTATAGAAATTATGAGGGCTGGTTGTTTTGATTGATTGTGTGGTTGGAAAGATAGAGATGTGAAACTTAATCCATTGGGCCATGGAGTCATAAAAGGCTGGATTGTTTATTAAATTTTTGAGGGCATTCGCAGGGAAAGCTAACTATGCAGATTGGATCTTACTGGAAGTGTCAATATGAAATGAAATAAAGCTGGGAATCCAGTAATAGCTAAACAGTAGATAATAATTCTTTAACTATACTTCAAAAGAAAAAATTAAGATATTAAACATAGACATAATTAAGGTGCTCTCTCAGCAAATCTTAATCTAAATTTTCTGTTTTACAATTAGATAAATCAATGCACAACATGAAAATCAAAGAAAAAATTAACACAGAGGAAAAAAACATCACCATTAACTTAACTTAAGCACCCTGTGAATGGTCTCTTATTATTGATGCCCAACTCAAAAAACTACAGTGCTCCAATACAATGATTCTTACAACGCAAAGTCTAACAAGGTCCAAACTACCAGCCCCTGATACTGCTAAGGAATGAAATATTTAACTAAAGACTAATTCAGTTACCCTATCTCTTCGACAAATTTTCATTGATTACAATTTAAGCAGAAATTGGACAAGTGTGGCCATGCAAAGGGCCAAGACAAACACATCTGGAAATCATCGCCTGTGGATTTTAACTTTGGTAACCTTTCATGGATGGTAAAGTGGACCCAAAAATGGCTGGGGTGGTCTCGAAGAGGCAATGATAAATGATTCTAACATTTGGATATGCCATTCAGACCGCCTTTGCAGGATCCTTAATTCTATTGTGGCACTAGCACTGCTGCTTCTCTACATATTTTTTGATTTTGGAGGAAAAGATGAAAGGATTATCAATATCTTGTTGGAAAAGCCCAAAAATTTATGAACATTCTGCATTCTCATGCTCACATTTATTCTTTAGTACGTCATACTCCTTCATTAGCTTTTCCTTCTCCTTAACTAATGGAAGTAAACCTTCCACCAAAAGCTGTTCATCAAGCTCTGATTGTGTAATATTCCAAAATTTGCATGCAACAAATTGGAATATTAATTTTTGCTAATTTCACTTAGGAGGTGAATAAAATGGGTAAAAGGCCCATGGGTAGGAATAATATCCTTCATAGTGTGAAAAGGATCAATGGAGCAACTTTATTTTGCACCTTCCAGTCTGAAAAGGGGCAAATGCATGAGGACAAGGTCAAGTTTAACCAAGTCAACAACGTTGCCTAAGAGGTGTAGCTTGCATGAGAAGACAACACAGTTTGAGAGGGAGGAATATTCCTTGTGGAAGAAACCCTAATGTGTGGGGTCCATGGCAAAGAGGCATTCACTTGTATAAAAGGAGGAAGGGGCAGCCATAGTGAGACATCTTTGAGCATACTAATTTTAGTCTGAAGACTAATTTGCATACTCTGACTATTTAGCTGAGTTGCAGTGCTGCATAGCACGAGGGATTTCTGTTTAGGATTTCCTCTCCTTCTTGAGAGGCATCTTAAAGGATTGAAAATCATATTTTCCACATCTTGGCTCAAGGCCAAAGCCATTATTCAGTCACTGCGCTATTTTTGCTGAAGTATAACATAGTGTTGCTGGGTGTTGCAGTGGAGGGTTCCACAACACTTCTCTTTGGCTCATATTTCAGAGGAGGGTGTTCCTATTCCTGCGAGAGGTTAGTGAGAGGGATTTTAGAGCTGATTTTCATATCTTTGCATCAGGCCAAGCTTCTCCCATCATCAACAACGCAATCCATCTCCCTGACTGCGTTATTCTAGAGTGCATCTGCAGTGAGAGGTTGCACCGGTATTTTGGAGGGCAGGATTTCCAGTATTAGGATCAGCCTTGTACTTAGGAAATCCATTGGATGAGGTTTGCTGCATATTGGAAATATTATTCAGCCATCTCCATATTGTATTAGTTTTGAGTTGCAGCTGCTACCCAACAACTCCGACATTTCTGCAGATTTGCCATTTGTACTTGTATTCTAGCCAATCCTTCTTAGGATTGTTGTATAGTTATTTTCAGGGGTTGAGAGCTTGCTCCCCCTAATTTCTTTGAGCTATCATTGTCATATCGTTTTATTTTCATATTATATGTTGCAGTGTCTCCTATAGACAACGCTGTCATATCTAGGGCATATTTATGTAGCAGTGATTTGTCACATTTAATGTACATGTCTTATTGAGGATTTCATTGCCTAGCTTGAGTGAGTGATTCCTCAAAGCATTGTACCTTATTGCTGCTATATTATACATTTATCAGATATTTGCATCTTCATGTGTCATGGTTCATTAAAATAACGCTGTGTATTCAATCCTTGCTCAAGTATTGTTGCAGTCCCTTCATTGGGCACCTTTTGAGGACATCTAGTAGTGGGAGATCGGTTTAACCACTCTAGAAGGATTTATTTAGAGCCATATCTTGGATTTAGGACTCAGATACATTTATCTAAGGGATACAGGTCCTGGTTTCAATTCCTGTAGCAACCATTACTGGAAAATGCATTTTCCAGTCATGCCTTGCTAGCTGTTACAGATTTGGGATATTACAGATTGGCCCCTCCATGTTACTGAAGATCTCTGTTTGTGTTCCTTACCAACCTCCTTGCTTTAATTCTAAGCTAGCCTCTTGTATCTTTTGCTTCAATAATCTAGAAATCCTTTGCCCATCTGCGGGGAACTCGAATGAGGTAGTCCTGTTTAGAATATCACTCACAGAAGAAGCACTTGCAAATGCTGAGAATGGAGATTCGTTGCTAGGAGCATCCTCATAACCTGCAGATTTTGGTAGACTGTATTGTTTCTTAAGAAAATTATAAGCCTCTCTGTCGCTTCTATGGCAGAACATATGAAGAAGTGTATCTGCATCTTTTGCAGATTTATTTCCATACCTCATCGAATTAGATCCTACCACAATATACTCACTTGCATGCATCAAGTTCTTAATAATAGTGTGTGTCCCAAGGCTATACAACTTAGTAATTTTCTGTACTTGAGCTACTAAACTTTCAACCACACCATGTGGAAGCCCATCTCCACCGTCCATAAAAAAATTCTTTAAAAACTTTAAATCTTCATCTAGCATTCTTGAATCCTCTTGAGAAAAGACACGAGAAGGTCCCCCATCCAGTAACACCCAGACAAAACCATCCATTGAGGCTTGAATAAATGCTATCACAAATTGGTCTCTAAGAGGATGCATGAAAATATCACAGAGTTGTCCAATTATTGAGTGAATATCATGAATGACAGTTTCCACTTGAGCTTGAGAGATGCTTCCTTTATATAAACCATAGATAAATTGCTATTTCATATCCCAAAATATTATTTTAACACCTGTAAAATCACATATCTTCTTAAGAGCTCGATTAACAACCTCATTTTTGCCATAAAAAGTAGTTGAGAAGCCATCTACTGGTCTTCTAGAAGCAAAGGTTGACTCTAAATCCTCTTCAATTGAGCTTCGCCTTGGTCTTGTTTGAACCCAATGTGCTCGACTGTTGTTTTCAAGTATGCTTAATTTAATTAGAAAATAATGCAATGAATTTAAATGAATGCAAAGCTTAGATGTTGACAAATCATTAAAATGACTGCAATGACTTTCATCAATTGATCCAGTGTCAGCAATTTATTCCTCGTAAATGAATTCATTGCAGTGTCCTTCTTGTACCGTGTCAGAATAGGTGCTGGAGGTATAAGAATATATTTATAAAATATCTAGCTAACAAAATTTTGGGAATAAAGCTTTAATGCATTTTCAAAACCAGTAAGAAGACCCTTAAGCTGTGGAAACCTCATGGGCAAGTTGAAATTGAAAAACTGATCCAATGTCTCTTCTATAATTCTATAGATTTTAAAAATAAAATCCCCATGTCGTAGTTGAGATGACAATGGATCCCATTTCTCTTGCTGAATTTCCCGCTCAACCCATTCTATGATTTTCTCAACTTGATTGTTAATCCACCGCATAATCATTGGAGAAAATATTACTTCAATCTGATAAGGAGACATCCATTGCTTGTAACAACCATTCAACTCATCCTCCTTGTCTAAAAAATAAACAAGTTCAATCAAACACTGCTCCAGTATATCAACTGCTAGAAGTACAGATGTAACATCCTCTGAAAAATGTGACACTCCATCAAGGAAAGGTTTCAATTCCCTTCCATAGAGACTATGTAAAAGACGATCATATAGAGCCTGAGATTTCCTTTCATGGTCATTTGTCAACTCTTTCAAAAGATTCTCAGTGAAAGCTTTAAATTGCAAGAGTCCAATGTCTTCTGGAAGCTAAATTTTAGGCACCATACACTTTCCCTAATCAAATTTGTATTGGACAAAACTCAGATCACGTAAATCGGCCGTCAACATGTGATGGAAACCATGCATCTTGGAATCAAGACTCCGTTCGTCATCAAAGATTCCAAACACATCATTCTTTACAATAGAACCAACATAAGAATGTTTTGGAATGCTAGATACAACTTTGAGCTCCCTTAATAAAAGGTCAAACTCTTTGTTAAGAAAGATTTTTGTATCTGAGGACACACAAATGCAACCTTTTGAGCCATAATTTCTGGTAAATTTTAGAAGCCCTCCAAATTTTATCCAACCTTGATCACCCACCTCCTGATACTCTCGATATGGGTCATCCTGGTCTTGGAATTCCTAGTCTTGGAGCTTTATTACTGTCAATTCCACCTTTATTTCCGTCCTTTCTCAGCAGGATTTTCATAAGCGTCCAACACCTGCAGTTTAAGTTTATGAATAACATATCCAGGATGCAATTTCAAAGCCCAACCTACCGTTAAGTCGTTTAATTTCAGTACATTCAACATCTAGCAATTGAAAATCAATTTCCCACTTCCCAACTTTCTGTGATGCTTCCACAAATATCTCTTCTTCTGTCAACATCAAATTCACATACTGATTGTTCACCATAGAAAATATAAAATTGTGTCTTCCAGCCTTCTCAAACATTTCATTCAGTTTTGATCCTTCCATATGAAAACTATACAAACCATGAATTCCATTACGAGAACAAACCTTTGTCTGCATGATGTCTCCAATCCTTGGATTTTCATTTTCACAGATGGAGTTTTTTTTCTTGATCCTATTCAATGCTTCCACGGAGCTTGTACACTACATATTTTAATGTTTTCATATTCTGTAGCTTCAACATTGCATCAACGCTTCCCAAAAATCCGTTCTTAATTCCTGCGTGTTCATGCTATCATAACTGTCCACAATTCACGACACTAGATACCCTTGATCATTGACGCGTAGAAGACTAACATAACCCTCTGTGGGCTCTTCCTCCATGTGCCCTGATGTCTACTGCTTGGGCACTGGCTTGTATACCGCTGATCTTGTCACGCAAAACCTGAAACCAGATTTCAAAGGGGGGCACAGGTGGTAAACTATTTTGGACCCGGGGGGGGGGGGGTTCGAACTATCCTCTGCTTTCCACGTGGAAGGTTGAAAACAACCCTTTTCGGACCCTCTCTCATTCATTAAACTTTAGAGCATAGAGGAGGTCCGAAATCAACTTGAACCATCAATTTTTACCAAGGATCACCATCCGTAAGTGGAATATGCGTATGATTTAACATAATATTTAAAATATAGAATTAATTAATTAATTCTATACTTTAAATAAAATTAATTTTATTTGAAATAAACTTTGGTGAAGCCATCTCAAATTTGTCCCACCTTTGCCAATGAATTTAAAAATATGCGTGTGAAGGTGTAATTTTTTTTTTTTTAAATTTATCCCGTGCTAACACAAGGGAAAATAGTATGCAACTAGACCTACTCCTAACATAACCAACTAGAAGGCCATGGTCAAGTATAATGAAAATTTCAATGTAACCACTGTAGCTGCCCCCAAAATATACACAAAAAGATACAAGCGATTGAAACAAAATAAAGCAATGTGGAATTAAAAAGATAAGAGATTGAATAACTTGCAAAACAAATTGAAGGTATTTCCTATCAACAGAAAGATATGTCATAGCCATTACTTCTAACCAACTTGCATTCTTACCTTTTCCATAAAAACCATAATCAAACAAACCTCAAAATCTTCTTGTGAATGTATCTTCATCTGTACTTCCTGTTGTCGCTCCTAGAGACAGCCTAGAGTTGTGATAGACCAATGCCTAGGACATCTTAGCATAGCAAGGAGCGTATAATATAATGTATGAAGTTGTCAACTTCAGCTCACATGTTATCTCCTGTAAACAGGGAAATAAACTAGAATGGGACCAAACTCTCAAAAACTAACACATGAAAAGAGATATTGCAGAGGTAAGATGTAGAACTCTAATACAAAAGCAACAGACAATTCAGAGACAGTTTACTGCAAAGCGGGCCAGTTTAGAAATACTTCACAGACATAAGTTATCAGAAGGTGTATGTAGTGAATGAAATGTAGAGGAGATATTAGATAACATTGAGCTGATACCCAGATATACAATACCACCATGCATGGGCTTACCAATCTAAGAATCCATACATGATAATAGCATTTTAAAAACACCCTCCCAAAGAAAGTAATATAGCAGAAATACGGTTTAGCTGAATGATGGAACATAATATCATGCATGAGTCATATTTAAAGCGCTTGACTGATCCAAGCATGGGCATCAACTAAGATGAATCCATACTAGAAATCAGTGAGCCACTCGCATTCCAAAACATGATACAAGAAAGATGGATGAAATGAAATGATCTATTAATATAACACATAAGAGAAAAGGTTACACACTGTGAAATACCAAAGACCAGAATCCTCTTTAACAGATAGAACTCCTCCTCACTGAGACCCTATGGGCTCTGAGCCTTCATACAAGAGCTTTACAAAATGTATACAAAAAGCCTTTCACTGCATAGTTTTATGATAAAATCTGGAACCCTAAACTATTTGTTCTTCATGAGCTTTATAGGAGAACAAGAGAGCCCAAAAATGGAGTAGGTGGTAAACATTTAACTGTCTCATTAAAGAAAAATGGTGAAAAAGTGCCCGCCCATACTATTTTACGGCTCTGTAGGGCTGTATGTACTCTGCTGCCTACTTTCTGAAGTAAATGCACTGGGTAAAAATATCTTCAGGAGCACGGTATAGAATTAAAATCACATGGACATCCCATCCTTTCTTGGAGAGAAAACTCCTGCTGAAATAAAACCTGGAGGGCATTGTTTCTTGTGCACAAATATTTGGAGTGATTTTCAGGATCTTCAATCTGGTACTGCGCCTTCAAAAGGTTAGATCAAAGCCCTAAAATCTTCAATTATATGTTTCCAATTCCCTATCTTTCACTGATATTCTCTACCTGCTCCATTAATGTTTCCATCTACAAAATCTGCGTATTTTAATAACTCTGGGGGGTTTGACGGATTTTCACCCCTACTTCTTTAATGAAAGCCGTGTCATAACAGCGTCCCAGATTTCCCTCATAAATTATGCATCTGAAAGATGGTCCTTTGATGCATTCTCGACTTCTGAAACAGAGGCTGTGAATTATGGCAACTTTCCGCCGCTGTAACCCTGCAAAATCCACAAATTTGTTAAAGAAAAACATGCACGGGAAGGTGAATGTGATGGGAAAAAATGAGAAATGACAGCGCTGCATGGCGGGCTGGTGGGAAAATACAGGGCGATGGTAGGAAATGCAGCGTAACAGTGTGGGATGGCCATGGAGAAAGATAGTGGAATGCGAAAATGATCGTGAAAATATGAAAGAAACGAAGGAATGAACCAAATATAGGTCTGGGGTGATGGAGAGCACGTGGGGAACAATCTTGAGGACAGGTGGCACGATACTAAGGCAGTGGGAAATGGATGACGTGGAATGCTAACAGTGGGATCGGTCAACGACGGGGATGATGAAATCTTGACTGTCCGATCTCAGGAGGAGATTGACGGTTGATAAAGCGTCGGAGGCGATGGATAGTGGGCCAGGGGTGTATATTTCATGGATTAAAACCCGTGCAGCTTTGATGCGCGACGACTGTTAGATGAAGATCTCCAGATCCGACGGCTGACAGCGATATCGTTGCGCATATTTTGCCAAACAATAGCGTGTGATGAACGACGATTTCGGAGCCGTACGCAGGGACACGCGATAGAAAGTGTATGGAATCGTTGGCCAAACGAGAATTACCACCCACCACCGGAGGGCGGTGTGATCGATACCACCTGGTTTTGGAGTATCGCGTTGTGGGGACCACCGGGGCAAGGGAGATACGGACTGTCGGATTTACGGGTGAAAAAACGGCTGAGATGCGGTTTGGGCGATGAATGGAGTGGGCCACAGGCGTAGTGGAGTATTGCGAATGCCGTTCGATCTGTACATATCAGCGGCCAAGGGCACACCCGATATTCATATGTGATAGGCGCCTAGTGTTTTTGCGCCTGGTTCCAGCACTAGGTTACGTGGAGGAAACGACTGAGGGGCTAGGGCCGAGAGGGGATAAGCCTTGAATATTTTCAAATTTGTATTTTCGGCCCTTTTATGCAATTTTGAGGCGGGAAAAGGGCAACAATAGGCAACAAGATGATTACTGAGGCTATCAAAATAATTTTGGAGGGTTCAAATGTAATGGCCTGCCAAAAATTTAATAGGATTTCGACATGGTCAACATCGGCTCCATTTGGGGATGACACGTTCATCCCTAGACGTGTCGAGAACCTCGCAGACCATCAGATAATCTTCTATACAGACTTCTGCTCCTCGGCACCTCAACTTTTCACTTTATGAATCATCACGACACCCACATCATTCAAACAGAAATGAAACAACAAACTAATATACAATATAATACAGCAGGCTTTCTCGGCCTGAGTCAGAACTGGAAATAGGGTTTTAGGAATTGACCATTTACAGGGGCATCCAGCAAGTCGCCCTGTAAATTCTCCAACCTGAAAGTATTATTTCCCCCCTGTTCCACAATTTTGAAAGGACCAAACCAGAGGGGGTCGAATTTACCATGTTTACCTTTTTCAGCTCTTCGGATATCCCATCTGAGCACCAAATCACCAATCTGCAGCTTCCTGTCCTTAGCATGCTAATCAAAGAGGTGTTTCATCTTCTCCTGATACTCTGTTAGCCTTTGATTCACTTGATTGTGTGTTTCTTCCAATTCCACTAGTTGGTTTATTCTCCTGATCATATCATCAGGCTCTTCTTGACTTTCCTGCATGAATCGGGCCACTGGTAGGGCCAATTGAATAGGAAATACTGCTACCCTCCCATATACCAGTTCATATGGGGATTTCCCAGTTGCTCTCTTGCTGGTAATTCTATTGGCCCACAGAGAAAATTTCAATTGGGAATCCCAATTCCTCTGATTCTCACTTATAGCCTTCTTCAATGCCCTCACCAGGGTTTTATTGGAAGACTCTGCCAAGTCATTTCCCTACGGGTAATAGGATGTAGAGTGACTTAGTGTGATATTATATTGCTGACAGAAACTCACAAATTTTGCAGACTTGAAAGCCTGCGCATTATCTGTCACTATTTTGGTAGGGCAACCAAACCTGGATATGATGTTTTCCTCCATGAAATTTATGATCACAGTATCTGTAGCATTCTTTGCGGGTATGGATTCCACACATTTAGTGAAATAATCCATGGCAGTTAATATCCATTTATGCTGACCACTTGATGGAGGATGTATTTCACCTATGAAATAAATTCCCCATTGTCTGAAAGGTTCATCCACGTGGACGGGAATCATGGGAAGAGGTGCCATCTTCCGTCTTTCAACAAACTTCTGACATTTCTCACATGCTCTAACCGGAGCAAAAACATTTCCAAAAAGCTCGGGGCAATAAAAACTAGCCTTCAGGATTTTATGAGTAGTGGCCCTCTAGCTGTAGTGACCCCCACAGATCCCTTCATGAAATTCGGCTATAATACTCCCTACCTCATCCTCTGTGAGACATAGAAGTAGGATACCTGAGGGGTCTCGCCAGTATAGCCGGCCATTGGCGACTATATATTTCTATGATTTCAATCTTAGTGTTTTGTATTTAGCTTTATCATAGCTTGGAGGGAAGCTGAGTGTGAGGAGATATTCTACTATATCTTTGTACCATGGACTGGTGAGGTGCTTTAGATGTGCTTCTGGGGTAGCTACTCCAATTCCCTGTCGCTCTTCTCGCTCTTCAGATTCCTCACCTGCTATAATGGAAAAATTTATGCCCAGAGCTTGATAGTTTGATTCAGATAACATTTTGGCAAGTCCCTATCCTTTTATCAGCTTAGTAGGGCGGATGTCTAAGTCATACTCCTGTATTTTGGCAATCCACTTCCCCCTTTTTCCTTCACTATCCCCCTGAATAAGGATATATTTTATAGCAGCTGCAGGCACAAATGCAGTGATGTGGGACTGCAAGACATATACACGGAATGATTTGAGGGATTTCACTAGGGCATATGCTTTCTTTTCCAATATGTTGTACTTTAATTCTGCATCACGAAGCACCTGACTGAAAAAGGAAATAGGCTGCTCATACCCTTCCTCATTTTTCTGCAATAAAACTCCTGCTATTGTATGAGGTGATGCAAAAGAAAAAATCATGAAAGGTTTATCATAATCTGGTCCAGCTAGCACAGGGGCTTCTGCAAGAGCATTTTTTATTCTGGTAAATGCCTCTCGTGATTCCTGGGACCATTTAACTTCATTATTATTCTTCAACATGTCAGTTATGTGTCTAACTATTTCAGCATAGTTAGGAATAAACCTTCTCAAGAAATTAATACGCCCTAGGAATAATTGTACATGTTTCTTATTTCTGGGAAAAGCAATACCATTTATAGCCTCTACCCTCTTAGGATCTATCTTCACCCCATCTTTGGTCACAATATGGCCCAAAAGCTTTCCCTCTTCTAATGCAAATAAATACTTTTGAGGATTCACAGAGAGACCATACCTTCTGCATTTCTCAAAAGTTCTACGCAGATGCTCAATGTGCTCAGTATCATCCTTGGAAAATACAGTGATATCATCGAGGTAGACCACCAGAAATTTATCCTGCTCCCCAACAAAAGCAATGTCCATTGCCCTCTGAAAAGTGGCCCCTGCATTAATCAATCCAAAAGGCATCCTGGCATACATAAATGTACCCCATGGTGTGGTGAAAGTAGTCTTCTTTTGGTCTTATGGAAGTACAACCACTTGATTATAACCAGAGAATCCATCCATCATTGACATTCTGGAAGCTCCAACCACCCTCTGCAAGATGTGATCCATCTTAGGTAGTGGATAATTATCTTTTAAGGATGCTCTGTTTAAATTTCTAAAATCCACACACAACCTTATTTCTCCATTCTTCTTTCGTACAGGGACAAGGTTTGCCACCCATTCAGAGTACCTCAATGGTACAATTATTTTGGCCTTTAACAACTTCTTAATTTCCTTCTCAATAGAAGGAAGCAGCAGGGGATTGATTTGTCTGAGCTTCTGCTTATGGGGCTTTGCATCTGTCTTCAGTGGGATTTTGTGCTGCATAATACTAATATCAAAAGTTTTCAAGTACTGATAGGACCATGCAAACACATCTCTATAAGACTGAAATAATTTATGATATAGATTTTTATATTCTCCAGGGATCTTCCTGGACAATTTTACAATTTTGGGGTCAGCCTTAGTACCCAAATTTAGGTCTTCTACCTAATTCTCTTCTACCACTTTGCTTGGCTGCAGTGGGACATCATTTTTCAAATAATATTTCTAGAGGCACCAGCCCTCTAGGTATTATGTTTCCCTTTAACTGCAACACCTTACTACCTGCCACTTTATTCTCCCAATTTCTTTCTGCAGTATCTTCAGATTCAACCTCTTCATCATCATCAATCTCCATATTGGAGAATTCTCCTACTGTTTCCAAGAATCTCTTCATCTGTTCTTCATCCTCAAATACCTGCCAGTGCTTGATGTTATATAGGATTGATGGTCGATAACGCACCTCAACTTCATACGTTAAAAGAGGGTTCTGAGGTGGTCGAAATGTACTAGCAGCCACAGTAAGGGAATCAACCATCCTATTTTGTTCTCGGGGCATGAACTGGATATTGAATGCCAAGAAGAAATTTTCTACCATGTCCCAAACTTCATTCCTATAAGCCCTTAGCCTAGGACGTTTGGTCTGACACTGATTCCTGACTTGCCTGACCACCAGTTCTGAATCTCCCAGAACTTTTAAGCTTTGTATGTTCATATTCTTGGCTGTCTGCAATCCTAACAGAAGTGCTTCATATTCAGCCACATTGTTGGTGGCTTCATATTCTAGTTTGAAAGACAATGGTACCCATTTTCCTGAAGGAGAAACCAATAGTATTCCTGCTCCATTACCTTCCTTAGAATTTTCTCCATCAAAATGAAGTGTCTAGATTCCTGCATCATGGCTCTCTAAGGACTGCTCAGTCTGAATCTGGAAGAAGGATGGTTCATTAGCATAATCTTGATCTTCTTCCAACATCAAGCATGAGAAATCTCCTTCTTTACTGTAGACTGGTGAATTTACAGAATTGTCAGCCTTAGTCACCATCTTGACAAATCTAGTCTCCCTGTACAACCTCCTCTCCTGGCCACCAAAAACTGGGATAGTGGCATATGTTAAATCTAACTTTATTGACCCACCAATTTTTGTTCCCCAGGACCTTGACAACAACATGCCAAAGCGAGTTGGGATGTCAGCCACCACAATATCCATGACCACACTCGTTTCTGGAACTTGGGCCAAATTGACCACCAAATCCTTGATCATCCCTAGGCATTTAACCCTTTTGGAATCAAATGAATAGAGGTCCTTATATGGATGTGTAAATTGTAATCCTAGTTGTTCCATGACTGACAGAGGCATAAGATTGTGGGAAGCTCCAGAATCTAGCATACAGTTACGTAGTAGCAAGTCATGGATCACTAGAGACACATAGAAGGGAGGAGTAGAGGGATCTAACTCCTCAACATGTGGGCCAAAAACTACCATGGGTCTTTCTTCTTGAAGGTTGAGACTATCTGGGATGATTGGTGCATCTGGAGGGAGCATGAAAGAGGTGACTTGAGATTGATATGCTGGCTGTTCAACAGTTCAGTCAAGGGGACTGGGATTTTGACCTTTTCAAGTTCCTTTTGCAGACTGAAAGCAGGAGGGGACTTTTCTATCACAACCTCTTTTGACTCTTTATTTTTAGCTGGGGGCTTGAATTCTTTAGACACAGACTTGACATTAGGGGGTATGACTGCTTTTGAAGAGGAAGGAATTTGATCACTAGACTGCAAAGGTTTGTTTAGAGGTCCCTTACCTTTGTCTGTGACTTTCTGCATTGTTGACTCCTCCTGAGCAGGTTCCTCCTTCTGATGTGGCTCTTCTTCTTGCTCTTGAGTATGAGTTCTCTTCTTAGAAGATCTGAGGTCATATCTTCTATTGAGCTGTGCTTGCATGAGGTCAAAAAATTGCTTACAACAGTGATCAATCTCTGGGTCTTCCGTGTCTCTAGCCTTTTCTTCTTCTTGCAGTGAGCATTCCTCTTCTTCTCTATCCGAGAAAGCAAGATTTGCATCCTCCAGTCCATAGGCATTATCTCCAGTGGGATCATCTTTTGGACCTTCCAGGTACAATGGGTGTGGTACCTGATCCTGTTTCTCTTTTGATTCCCTTGGCAATATTTGCAGGGGTGGTCTTCTGTACTAAGGATTGTAACCTCTGTTTGGAGCATTATGGAAATTCTTGAAGGCTGAGTTCTTGGCTTCCAATTCAAGATTGAACATTTTCTTAATCAATTTGCTCATTTCTTCCATTTTTTCATTGGCTGAGTCTCTGTGTTGGTTAGAGGTAGATGCCTCTTCTTTTCCCCTTCTTCTGGTATCTTGTTCAGATCTTCCTTTTGATTTTCCAGTGGAGGCAAAGTTTGCTTCCAACTCTAGTGCATCTGCCTGAGCATCATCCAGAGTAGCAGGATTTCTTTCTCTGAGAGAGAAACCAAATTCTGAATCAAAGGCTACTACAAAAACAAATTTAGCAGCAGTTTGATGGGGTTTCATATCAGTAGGGAGACTCAGATACAATTTATTAAATCTCTTGATAAATTCTGGCACTCCTTCATTGTGTCTTTTCTTTAGTGTATTGAACTTAATGAGACAATTTCCATGATCTTTTTTCTCTCACCATTTCCTGAGAAAAGTGTCTTCCATGTTATCCCAAGTGGTAATAGAACGACCAGCCAATGTCTTAAACCATTTTCGAGCTTCACCATCAAGAGATTGCACAAACAATCTTAAGACCACATCTAAATTTTCAACATTAAAGTTCTCTGCAAAGGAGCAGAAAGTCTCAATATTTTTTTGAGCAGCAATCTCGTTTTCCCCATTGAATCTGGGCAAGATATTCAGATAATCCTAGGGAATATCATTCAACACTTGGGGTAATGCCAGTGGAGCATATTTATTCATCAAGAATGCCGGAACATTGGCCATTGGAGGAGGTGGAGGTAGTGCAATAGTTTGATGAGTAAGAGGAGGAGGAGGAGGAGGTGGAAGTGGAGTATGAATAATAATAGGAATATACTCAACTGCAGCTTGAGGGGTTGAGGGGAACAAAGGTCTGTTAACAGCAGATACTTCGGTTACTTCCTTGACCTCTTCAACCTCAAGAGTAGGATGAAGACTTTTTTTATTTCTGATACCCTCCCGGGGTGGACTATCTGAGTAATATTTAGGATTTTCCTCGGTGTAGTAGGGATTTTCTACTTGGACTCCTTGAGAGGAAGAGGATGGATAGTATTCCTGAGAGAATTCGGAAATCTCAGAATGGACTGATTTTATTTCCTTCCAATTTCTTCTATGTATGATCTTTTCAGGGTTAGACACTGAAGGTGTCTTTGGCTTAGACGTATCTGACCTCAGGTGTGGCTTACGAGGAGCCAGGACTGTAAATAGATTTATCAAATGAAAAAATGTGGAGTCGCCAAGGTGAGAGATCTACAACACTCAACTCTCCATACTCACCTACTTGAAGAGTGAATTAGATTTTATTGAGGCCCAAGGATTTAAACTTCTCAATTTCGTTCCCCGGCAATGGCGTCAGAAAGATGTTGTCGCTCCTAGAGACAGCCTAGAGTTGTGATAGACTAGTGCCTAGGACATCTTAGCATAGCAAGGAGCATATAATATAATGTATGAAGTTGTCAACTTCAACTCACATGCTATCTCCTGTAAACAGGGAAATAAAATAGAATGGGATCAAACTCTCAGAAACTGACACAGGAAAAGAGATACTGCAGAGGCGAGATGTAGAACTCTAATACAAAAGCAACAAACAATTCAGAGACAGTTTACTGCAAAGCGGGCCAGTTCAGAAATACTTCACAGACATAAGTTATCAGAAGGTGTATGTAGTGAATGAAATGTAGAGGAGATATTAGTTAACATTGAGCTGATACCCAAATATACAATACTACCATGCATGGGCTTACCAATCTAAGAATCCATACATGATAATAGCATTTTAAAAGCACCCTCCCAAAGAAACTAATATAGCAGAAATACGGTTTAGCTGAATGATGGAACAGAATATCATGCATGAGCCATATTTAAAGCACTTGACTAATCCGAGCATGGGCATAAACTAAGATGAATCCATACCATAAATCAGTAAGCCACTCGCATTCCAAAACATGATACAAGAAAGATGGATGAAATGAAATGTCTATTAATATAACACATAAGAGAAAAGGTTACACACTGTGAAATACCAAAGACCAGAATCCTCTTTAACAGATAGAACTCCTCCTCACTGAGACCCTATGGGCTCTGAGCCTTCATACAAGAGATTTACAAAATGTATACAAAAATCCTTTCACTGCATAGTTTTATGATAAAATTTGGAACCCTAAACTATCTGTTCTTCATGAGCTTTATAGGAGAACAAGAGAGCCCAAAAAGGGAGTAGGTGGTAAACATTTAACTGTCTCATTAAAGAAAAATGGTGAAAAAGTGCCTGCCCATACTGTTTGACGACTTTGTAGGGCTGTATGTACTCTGCTGCCTGCTTTCTGAAGTAAATGCACTGGGAAAAAATATCTTCAGGAGCACGGTATAGAATTAAAATCACATGGACATCCCGTCCTTTCTTGGAGAGAAAACTCCTGCTGAAATAAAACCTGGAGGGTATTGTTTCTTGTGCACAAATCTTTGGAGTGATTTGCAGGATCTTCAATCTGGTACTGCACCTTCAAAAGGTTATATCAAAGCCCTAAAATCTTCAATTATATGTTTCCAATTCCCTATCTTTCACTGATATTCTCTACTTGCTCCATTAATGTTTCCATCTACAAAATCTGCGTATTTTAATAACTCTGGGGGGTTTGACGGATTTTCACCCCTGATTATTTAATGAAAGCCGTGTCGTAACAGCTTCCCAGATTTCCCTCATAAATTCTGCCTCTGAAAGATGGTCCTTTGATGCGTTCTCGACTTCTGAAACAGAGGCTGTCAATTATGGCAACTTTCTGCCGTTTTAACCCTGAAAAATCTACAAACTTGTTAAAGAAAAACATGCACGGGAAGGTGAATGCAATGGGGGAAAATGAGAAATGATAGCCCTGCATGGTGGGCTGGTGGAAAAATACAGGGCGATGGTAGGAAATGCAGCGTAACAGTGTGGGATGGCCATGGAGAAAGATAGTGGAATGCGAAAATGATCGTGAAAATATGAAAGAAACGAAAGAATGAAACAAATATAGGTCCGGGGTGATGGAGAGCACGTGGGGAACAATCTTGAGGACATGTGGCGCGATACTAAGGCAGTGGGAAATGGACGACATGGAATGCTGACAGTGGGACCAGTCAACGGCGGGGATGATGAAATATTGACCGTCCGATCTCAGGAGGAGATCGACAGTTGATAAAGCGTCGGAGGCGATGGACAGTGGGCCAGGGGTGTATTTGCCATGGATTAAAACCCGTGCAGCTTCGATGCGCGACGACCGTTAGATGAAGATCTCCAGATCTGATGGTTGACAGCGATATCGCTGCGCATATTTTGCCGAACAATAGCGTGCGATGAACGACGGTTTCGGAGCCGTACGCAGGGACACGCGGCAGACAGTGTATGGAATCGTTGGCCAAACGAGAATTACCGCCCATCGCCAGAGGGCGGTGCGATAGATACCACCTGGTTTTGGAGTATCGTGTTGCAGGGACCACCGGGGCAAGGGAGATACGGACCGTCGGATTTATGGGTGAAAAGACGGCTGAGATGCGGTTTGGGTGATGAATGGAGTGGGCCACGGGCGTAGTGGAGTATTGCGAATGCCGTTCGATTTGTACAGATCAACGGCCGAGGGCGCGCCCGATATTCATATGCGATAGGTGCCTAGTGTTTTTGCGCCTGGTTCCAGCATTGGGTTACGTGGAGGAAACGACTGAGGGGCTAGGGCCGAGAGGGGATAAGCCTTGACTATTTTCAAATGTGTATTTTCGGCCCTTTTATGCAATTTTGAGGCGGGAAAAGGGAAACGATAGGCAGCAAGAGGATTACTTAGGCTATCAAAAGAATTTTGGAGGGTTCAAATGTAATGGCCTGCCAAAAATTTAATAGGATTTCGACATGGTCAACACTTCCCACCTTAGCAAGTATGAAAAAATATTGAAACTTGTTATTTTATATGAAGTTTTCCAGGTATGATTGATCCAATCATTCACTGGTTGGATCGTGAAATTCAAGACAATCCTCATGAAAAATATGAGCTCCTTGAAAATATTAATCTTCCATTAAATATATGAGATCAAGATGAGAATCTTGTGAGGGAAAATGAATCTAATAGTGTTCAAAGGGCTTGCCGAGATAGTGAGGGTATGACATAAAAATAAGTGAGAGATGAAGTGCCTCAACTACTTGGAAAGTATCCAAATAGTGAGATGAAAAACCATATAGATCAAAGGATATATGGCAACTGTCATCAGATAAGCTAGTAAGAAAATTATAAGCTAGATGATAGTCATCAGGATCGAAATTATGATTAGAAGGATTGATCAAAGCATGAGATTCTTTATTATAATAAAATAAGTATAGGTCAGTCTGAACAATTTTTTAAATGCTCTGAATAACTGAATCCTCCTCCTCACATGATGAATGTAACAACCCATTTTATTGTAACTGGTTACACACCACACTAGCATCATAATCATCGAAAGGAGTGAAAAGGAATGACAGTATAAAAAACACATGAAACCAATCAGGATACAATGAGTGAAGAAGAATTTGATTCGCCAAATAAATCATGCATTCAGGTGAGATGAAGACAAGTATTATCTGGATAACATTTCAAGAAAAACCGAGAGTTGAATATCCTGAAATGCATCTGATAGACATGATTCCTTCGGCCAAAGATAATATTTTAAATTATCAACTTCACAGTTCTAAGCTTCTATGAGAGATACACACTCCAAACCTGAGTTAAGTGCAAGAGCCTTACATGGAGATGAATCAACTGAAATATAATCTCAAATCCGATCAGAAATTGAATATTGAAAGCTAGAAAGAACATATATAAAATACCAGACATCTTTCAAGAAGGAATTTACATCTAGTGCAACCATGCAAACAAAATAATTTTGTGAGAAAAACCAGATTTGAATTAGTTTGGGGATCTTACCAGAGTTGCAAGATCCTGAAATAACCATCAACTGAAATTGAATGTGTCTCAACTTCCTGACAAGTCCCGAAACTTTCAAGGATTGTAAAATCACATTTTGAAGATTGAATTAGATCATGCATGGTGTTATCACTATAATTTTTTTTTTTTTTTAAACATGGTATGTTAACTCTATTTTGATCATGATCTAAATAGTTTTGAAGGTAATTTTAGTATGGTTAAGGGTATGTCATAGTTTTGAAGGTTTAGTTTTCACCATCAAAATTCAAAAAGGTCTTTTTAGGTCCATTCCATAGTTAAAAAGTTCACATTTTTCATTTAAGGGTCATCTAAGTAGGTTTTAGGTTGATTTTATGCAATTAGCTACAAATCCATAGTTTCGTAGTGCCATTAGTTCAAAAAGTGAGTTTTGCGCTATGAAATCGCTGCTACTTCTATAGCACAAATTGAAAAATTTACACTGTGAGCGCTATGAAAGTGCGGTTTCATAGCTATCATGTCAAATAAGCCGCGATTTGTCAGTTTCGGTTTGGGAATGACATGATAGGATTATGGTGAGTCAGTTAATTACTAGATTCGTTGTACCCACTTGTCCTACAGTCATCATATTCATGATAAGGTATCAATCAAACCTCATTTGGTCATGAAGTGACATCTATAATTTAAATTTTTTCCTAATTGAGTCATTCTTGTTTCATTCACCTTCACATATGTTGTCCAAGCTCCGAAATAGTGAGGATAAGTTTATGGTTGTTCCATACAAAGACAACTCTCATCAAATCAAGTGAGGCTGTTCATCTTGTCAAGAGAGGCTGCTTTACAGGTTTTAGGGAAACACATAGGTTTTCTACAGGAAACATGACAGAGGAAAAGAAGATACACAAAGGGGGACATTGTATAAGATACGAACTTGAGAATACAAATGTTGTTATGGAGGATCAAAAGGTAATGGAGGCTTTTAGCAAGGCTGGCTGTCTCAAATTTTGTGAAAGGTTACAGGGTTGCCACACTCAAGTGTCCAAAGAGTTTGCTCTACATTTTAGTGGAACCTCTACCAAAGTTGGAATGATAAATATGCTAGTGACACCTGAGATCATAGCTACTGTGATAGAGATACCACGGGGACAACAATCTTGGTTTAAAGGTTTTAGGTTTGACATGGAGCTATGCAAGGAGTTTATGAAACCTAAATTTGTAGACATGGACTTGAACAATGCAATACCCAGGAGCTGTATCAAGGATAACTATGCAAAGATGCTATTCAACATCCAAAGATATTTCACATGTGAAGGCAGGTACCATAAATTCTATACTTATCATTTTAAACTACATTTTCATTTCACAGGAATGATATCATTAGATTTACCATTTTACTTGCATAGAAGCCTTTCCAAAATGGCTGACAAAGTCCAAGATAAATCTGATGGCTGTGAAACATATCTGTTTCATCATGGTTTGATTAAGTTACTAGTTTTAAATGAGCTACAGAAATAAATAGAGATTGGTCTTCCTTTTTATTTATGAGTGGATTTGAAATGGAAGCCCTAACCCCAGCTAGAAATCCTAAGATCAAGAAATCCTTCACCACTAGTAGCAAAATCCAGTTAGCCAGTGGTTACAAAAGCTAAGAGGTTTGTGAAATTGAAACCAAGGAAATAGGTTGAAGATAGAATTGAGAAATAATCAGTGCTTGTTGCAAAAACCCCATCACCTGCAAAACAAAAAGTAGAAAAGGTCAATGAAACAAAGCAAAAGCTGGTGGCCAGTAAGTAGGAGAGCCAGAGAAAGACAAGAAGTCAAGTATCAGCATCAAAGGGAGAAGCAGTTGTTTTAATGGCAGAGGAAAATCCAATGATGAAAGGAAACTTGGATGATATTCTGCATGCAATAGACATAAAAGAATCACCCATTGTGCAGGCAGATTTCATTGAAGTGAATGAACCCAAACAGAGAAAAATGAAATCAGCAAAGAAATTGGAATTTGAAGGTGAAAATGCAGCTTTTGTTTTTCAAGCTAGGAAACCTTTAACCAAGCATGAAAAGAGACTCCAAGAAGGCAACAAAGATATCCAAGTAACCATTGAAGTAGCCAAAGTCTCTAAAGAGGTGGTTGATCTCTCATCACCTATAGTGGAACATGCAGCCAACAAGATTGAGAAGGGAAAGGAACACATGTCAGAAAGTCAAATGCTGGAAGAAAAGTTGAAGCTAGCAAATCAAGAGCTGGAAATGATGAGAAAGAGGGCGAGACAACACAACATTGAAAAGACAAAATTCAAGAGATTAAAGGTGTTTGTGATCTGAAATGTGAGAACTTCTTATTTCTAATACAAAGATGGACTGTAGGGGCATTTACAGGGTATGTCACCTTTAAAGAAAGGATGAGATCCTGAAGCTTTCTGGCCCTTTACAGACTCTACCTAAAGAAATAATATAAGTAATCACTAATGATCTGTTAATGAAACTACTTGTTTGCTGGTGCAAGGTATTCATTATCCATAAACTTATTTGTGCAAACTGTTTAATATGTTTTGCAATTGGAACAAAATGCTTTTGGTGATTTTATGAGTCCTTTTGTGTGGAGGAGGCTTATTTATTTTTACTGTTTAACATATTTAACTCTAATAAAACACAACAAATAAATCACAGAATATAACACAAGATATGGTAAGGAAGTTCACTCCTCCTGGGCTACATCAGTTGGGTCCAAGGCCCCCAAATGGGCATGTCCTTGCTCTTATTATGCTCAAATTTGTTAATACAGTGATCAGAAAGCCTAAACGGGAAAAAATAACTGTAGAAATGAGTTTAAAATACTGAAAGCAGTAAATATAAGCTTTTTTTTCACCTCCAAAGGTTAACCATAGCCCAATACAGCTCCAACACTCCATAGGCCCTGATGGCTCTCCAAGCTTCTCTACTAAAAAAGTACCTGAAGATGATCTTTGTTGCCTCTACAACCTACACCATTGGCTCTGGAATTCTCAAATTAGCCAAAGTAGACTCTTGGTTCACCTCAAATGGTTAACCATAGCTTAGCAAAGCATCAACCCCAAAATGGCCCTGGTGGCTCAAAAAGCTTCTCCGAAGCTAAACAGGCTAAAGATCAGCTCCAATGGCTCTAAAACCTGTCTCAATGGCTTCAAAATGCTAAGAAGACCCGAAATCAGAAAAAAAAAAAAAAAAAATCGCTCCAAATGGACTCTCCTAGCAAAAGTTATGTCCAACTGAAGTTTTTGCCTAGTTTTCCCTAAAAAACCTCCACTAATTGTGGAGAACTGGAGTTAACTCCAATTAAAATAGAAACAAAGCCAAACTTGGCAGGCGCACTCCAAATTTATCAGGTGGTTAGAGATAACATTAAACATGAAAGTGGTTGTGGCCACATGCGTCGACATTTTATATGGGTCTGACGGTTTTAAAATCGTAACATTAAATGCCGAGCCCTCCACCGTTGCATGTGATATATGGCATAACCGTAACCTGTTTGATCCACCGAAGTGTTAGGACCTGTGGTCACAGTGAGTGGTCTCGTGGTAGAGGGGGCTGGCCCTTAGGGGCTAGCCCCCTTATGGCCCCGCCCAAACACATTTTGAAATTCAAATACAACCGTCGCGCCATATCTTTTAAGAACTAATGTCGTGGCCTAGTGGTAAGTCATGGGTGTGTTTGCCAATCGGTCATGGGTTCGATTCCAAAATAGCTACAAATTTTTGAACATAAAATTTGAATTCTTGGGGCCACATGGCGGCCTCCGGGTTGGCCACATGGCACCCGCTCATTGGTCCGCCCAGAATATTCTTTAGAATATTTTGTGGAATATTCCCAAAATATTTTGTGGAATATTATTTTTTTAATAATTTTTTTATTAAAGTCAAACTGAGTCAAATTTGGCTTTTTGCCTAAAATTGAGAAACTTCAAAGTTGAATATCTTCCTCATATAGTGTCGGATTTGAGTGCCATTCACGGCGTTGGGATCGTATCGCCGAGGCCTATCTAGTTGCTCAGGTTCCAATCAATTTTGAGAAATTCCATTTTTGATAATTTTTACAACTTAGAACATGATCACCTGATCAGTTTGGGAAGGTCAAATAGTGGCTAGGTCAGAGATCCCAAGAAATGCACAACAGTTCTTCACATGGAAAGTTCCAACCATTAAAGAAGCAAAGTTTTTTAGAGTGATCAAAACTCATTTGAGAGCAAGCAACAGAAAGCTAAGAGGCCAAGTATAGGATTTGGAGCTACAACTAAGACAATCTCAAGATGAACTAAAGAGCAGAAGTAGAAAATGATAAATTCAAAGAAAACTCTAAAGGGAAAATAAGGATTAGATTTTGTGAAGATTATGTTTTTAATCCAAATAGCTGATGGTTTTGATGAATCTAATAATATTCTAAAGTTGTAGTACCTTTTTGTTTTAAATTTTGTTAAAATCTGGTTAAAATTGCTTACATAGCAATTTTGTGCACTTGTAGTGTAAAAAGGGTGAAATGTGCTACGAAATTGCTGTAGCAGCTTTTTCACCCTTTTTATTATCAAATTTTGGAGGGAACACCAGGTATTTTGATTTGAAATTTCTATGGAATTTATATCAATTGAATATCAATGTAAATATGAAGGAAATAAGGTTAAATTCTGAAGGAAAATGGGTAAATAGACCGCGTTATGAAAATCACTACGAAACTGTGCTACTTTCGTAGTGCAGTTCTGTTTTCATTATTTTGAGAAGTTCAAAATGGTTTCGTGCAACTGGAATGAAGGGATGACTTGGGAAATCTGTCAATCATGTTCCTAACATAAATTAGCCTTGAAATTATCAGTTGGAAGTGGTCAGAAAATCTCAAGAAACTAAAGGGATCCTAAGCCTAAAAACATGGGAGCAGTTTCCTAAATTGCAGGAGATCAACATCATCAGCATCATGGTCATAACAGGTTGGATCTCATCATCAGGATTCGAATTAATGGAAATATAGGTGGAAAATGATGTAATTAAGTTTAGATAAAGCTGTTTTGAGTGGAATCAAAAGATTTCTAATTCTATTTGTAATAGGACTCTATATTAGTTTTACAGCTGTGTTTGTAATAAATACCATGTTTCATGGTTAGTATAGGTGTCAAAGCATAGGAATTTGATGTATCTAGTTGTAGATAAGTTTATCTCATGATGTAAATTATCTATAAAAGATCAAGGAGTTGAAATAGAAAGGGTTGGACATTTGTTAGCAAAAAGACTTTGTTTTATGTAAGTGACTGTTTTCAGCCTAATACAGAATTTCTACTTAGACAACTCAATATTCATAAGGAGTTCTTGTATGTTCTTGTTTTGATGGCATCTTTTCAATATTCTATTGCAGTGGTGTTTTCTTATGTTACTCAGAATTCATAAATGATGCTCGGACTTCCTTCATGGACAATCTGACTGTGTGTTTCACTGTTCTACATGTTTATTCCTTGACTTGAACTCTGATATGCCTTGACTTCCATGCTAGGTAGATTATCTTGGTTTTTCTGAAGCTATCATGACTCCATAAGCCCAATGAATACTTGCTAATGTGATTTACAACCAGTTTACGTCATTTATCTGTTTTTATCTCATATAGAGTTATCCATCTACATATTTATCAAAAATCATAAACCCTTGAGAGAGCCCTCTCAGGTTGAGGAGGCTAAGCCTCAAGCAAAATATTGGTTTGAAATAGTTGCACAAGATTGATTTGATGAGAAGCCTATCAGGTCTGATTTTGTGATAACACATGGTGTGTGGATAAATGCTACCATTCATTTCAATAGGGCCACTACTAACTGTATAGCAACCATCTCTATCACCGATTTGACCAAATTTTACAACTTCAACAACCGGATTACTCAAGTCTAAAGATTCTTCTGATCACAAATCTAGAGATGTATGCATCAGAGAAATTTCAAGAATAAACTGATTTGAAGAGTTTTCGTCATGCAAAACTAAAAATGAAAAGGAGTAGAGTGGATAATCAATGATTTGATTGTTTCCTTTTTCATTGTGGCTGACCTCACTACCTTGTGTCAATTGAGAATTTAACTTATCAGATGAAGAACTTGAAGGGAATGGAGTATCTTCATTTCAAGTAGATGCATCACAAAAAATAGAACATAAGGGATAGTGAGATGAAGAGGAAGTTTCTATAAGAACATCTTCTTTGGTTGGATAAAATTTTGAATCTAATTATTTCAAATAAAAATCTTCTTGAGAAACCATAATATCAACTAGTTCACTTGGGAATTCATCATTGCATATGTCAATGAAGTCATGAATATTAGAACGACGACTGCCCAAGACTATATATTGATTAAGCAAATGAAATGGATTTGATTGAATAAAATTATTAGTAGATTCTGAATCAACCAAGAATGGAAGGGAATCATCTTGACATGGAAGGCTTTGAAAAAGAGAAGAAAGATCAAAATAATTGTCACTTTTATGCTCCTCTACCTATGTAATATGACCACCTTGTACTTGATCACAATTTGAACCAACACTCGAGAATCAAGATAGCATGAAGAACTATTTGGTGGAGCAGATTGATCAAGCAAAGCATGGTACAAAGCGTCATGACATATAGATGATAGAGGATGACAAATGTCCCTTAAATATGTCATACTTTTAGTGGAACCAGATTTAGGATTGAGGCTAAGAATGACAATATCATCTTGAGGTGTGGAAGGATTAACATTGAACCTAGGCTGCATGAACCATTCCAAGGTTTCCTCCACTAGAGTTGAATCATGAGAGGTGGATGAATTATGAAGAGACAAATCATCGATCTTATTTACAAATTTCCAACTTCAACTTCATCGGAAGGAGGAACCAACATCGGAATTGGAAAAGGAGGAGGACAAGGAACAAAAGGAATAGTAGATTCCTCCTATGAAATTAAAGGTGTATCATTATTTACAAGAGTTGGGGAAGCAGAAACATTAGGGGTTTCATATTCACCATGAAAAGAAATATGAACCAAATGGTCAAACTTTTTTTTAAATAAATCCAAATCTATGTCTTCTTCGCGAAATTCATAACAAAGGTGAAGGAATTGATTAGATAACTCTTCAAATTTTTCATTAGGATTACCTGTTAGTTGATTAATTATTTTAAGTAAATCTCAGTAATCATACGTATCAAATGCTAAATGACTCTCCTTGATGAGGTGTTCAAAAGAATGAATCAAAGCAGTTGTTAGGGTATGATGCAATCAGTTAACTTAACCTTCAAGTGTGAGGCATAAAAGAATACAAGCCACATTTTCACAGTGTTCACAAAACTTAAGAAAAAGAGATGCATGCTTGATAACATATGTATCACCCTCACTATCAAACTTAAATTGAGACACGTCATCAAGTTGTTCCCAGAAGATGAAAATTTTATTAGGGGATAGGTTAGAGGAAAATTCCAGAATTATGATTTTTGGAAGATCCATTTGAGATAATAAGTTCAAAAAAAACTCAATAGGTACTACCTATCATCTGGCCTTCCTTCCAGTACCATTTGTTGATAGTGTTGGAAATCCATCAACCAAGAGGGTCTCCCCAACGAAAAGTCTCAATCAAACTTCACATCATTTGGTGTAGGATCCCTTCCAGAAATAAGGACTGAATGTCATATGTTCTTAGATATTTTCCTTGGCTACACTGGCTAACATAAGAGAGTAATAGACATGTAATTTTTGGTGAACAAGTGGGAATGCCCCATGGAATGCTTAATTTAAAGATGTATCAAGGTTATTCTATCGAAATGGAGAGAAAAGTGAACCTTTAAAATAAAAGTAATAGTAATAATATAGTAAAAACACACAAACATATACATATGAATGAATCGTTGCACAACTAGTGAAATATTTCACATTGTTGAGATTTCTTTTAATTAAATTTGGAGAAAATCTCATGAATGTGACAACAATAGGATTTGTTGCTAAATTGACTCCATTTAATCCTGATGTGGAGTTATTGCATCGTATTTTTGTTGTGATTGAATTTATGATTTAGTTTCTACTCCCAGCTATAAAATGTAAGCCCCTAGAGGCAAATGAGTATGAGGGATGTGAGGTGAGTGGAAGAGAAGTGCAGATGAGAAACTCTGTTGTTGTAATTCTCCTTTTTCTAAATGAGATTGCCGATGCCTATGTTTGGTGGACGTAGCCCATATTGGTTGGGTGAACCACATTAAATCTCTATTGTTTCTTTTTTGTTTATGTTGCGTGTTTGATTGTCTATTTAGTTTCCGCTGTGATTTTATCAACAATTGGTATCAGAGCGTGAAGTTGGAGACATGGCGATGTTGTTGGTAACAGTAAGGAGGTCCAAGAAGCTGCGTTTTGATTGCAACGTTTAGTATTGGATCAAATCGCCGACTTCCTGTGTTGATCTACATGGTTGTGACCCATTGGTAATCTGCGTGATTGCTCAGTGGGAGGAGCAGTAACCCATCAACAGTAACCTATGACGTGCCATTAAAAAGCTGTGTGGTGAATGGAAACGTGGCCAACGTGATGTTCTCTTATAATAAGGTGAACGGTGTTCCCACCTGTTTTGATAAGAGGCCGGGTCTGTTCATTGGACCGTGAGACCAAGCATTTGAACGATGCCTATTTGCTGAAGACCGTGGGCTGAAGACCGTTGACTGCCGTGAGTTGAAGATTCAAAAGCGCCATGAGTTGAAGATAGGATTGTTGTAAGTGCGTGAATCGAGTGTGGATCCATACGTAGGCTGCAGTGTTAGATTTGCGTGTCGAAGACCAAATCTGTGCAAAGGTGGAGACAACATGTGAGCTGGAAGTCTTAAGCAGCGTTGATTATATAAATTTCTGTGCAACGTTCATAAATTGCTAGTCGATTGGTAACGAGGGTTAAATGGCATTAAGAGTTGGAATATAAATCAGTGCCGAGACCTGGAAAGACCCACAGCGTGCGTTGAACAACGTGTGAGTTGAGAACGCAATGCGTGACTTTAACATCATGTGAATTGAAGGCTTGGGCAGCGTTGAACTCTGGTTTGTTGAATGGTGAACCCCATTTTTTTTTTAAATCGATTTGTATTGATTCCATTTTTAAATCGATTTATGATATGCTATATATTTTAAAATCGATTTATATATTATGAAGTCTTTTAATAAGGTGGCACTTCATTGTCTTAATTTTAATTTTTTTAAATCGATTTGTATGGTAAATCGATATTTTATTAATCGATTTAAATGGGATTTATAAGAACTGTAATATCATTTTTTTGTATATAGATTTTTGTAATATACCATTATAAGGGCCAGGCAGAATATCCAAACGAGCTGAAATAACATTTCAAGTATCCTAAACATTATTTGTTGTTGATAAGTGCTGTGAAGATTTCCTTGTGTTGTGTGAGAAGACAAATTAAGCTATGTCAAAAACACAAAGTGCTCGGTTTGAGATCGAGAAGTTCAATGGGAAAAACAACTTCGAGATATGGAAAGTTAAGATGTACGATCTACTCGTACAACAAGGTGTGGCGAAGGCACTTTTGGGAAAATCCAAACAACCTTACACCATGACAGATAATGAATGGAGTGACGTCGATGAAAGAGCACTGAGTGGCATTCGATTATGTTTGGTGGATGATGTTTTGTTTAACATCGTGTTAGAGAAAATTGTTGCTGGTTTGTGGACAAATCTTGAAAAGCTGTACATGACAAAATCCTTAACCAATAGGATTCTCCTGAAGAGACAGTTGTATAGCTTGCGCATGAAGGAAGGTACATCAATTACTGATCATTTGAGTACCTTTAATACTCTTGTGGTGCAGTTAGAAAGTATAGAAGTAAAATTTGAATCAGAAGATAAATCTGTAACTTTATTATGCTCGTTGCCCGAGTCATGGGATCATTTTGTTACTTCTATAAGTCTTAGTTCATTAGAAACCCTTGAGTTTGATGATGTTTTTGGAGTTTTTCTGTCTGAATAAACAAGGAAGAGGTCAAATTCAGAAACCTCTACATCAAAAGTAATGATGGTTAGAGGTCGTTCTAAAGAAAGACGCTTTATTAACCACAACAACTCGCGGTCAAAATCGAAAGGGAAGAAGAGTAAGGTTAAGTACTGCTTTTGTGGAAAATCGGGACATTTGAAGAAGGACTTTTGGAAGAGACAACAAACATCCAAAGGAGACTCTTCGACAGAAAAGCAAGAAGAAAACACGACAGATACAGGTTCGACATCCGTTTCAGGTATGAGTGATGAAGTGTTATCAGTTAGTTTGTCTAATCATGATCAACATTGGTTGTTACATTCTGGTGGTTCAAATCACATGTGCATTCATAGAGAGTGGTTTAAATCTTATAAATAAATCAATGATGGAGTTTTTTACATGGGAAATGATGTCTCATGTAATATTGTAGGAATTGGAAGCATCCAGATTAAAATGTTTGATGGGACAAATAAAATTTTAAATGATGTAAGACACGTGCCTGAACTCAGAAAAAACCTTATTTCACTAGGATTACTAGACACAAATGGATATAAAACCTTTATTCAAGGTGGAGTAATGAAAGTTTATAAAGGAATTTTACTAGTAATGAAAGCAAATAAGGTTGGAAATATTTTTCAGTTAGAAGGAAGAACAGAGTCAGATCATGCTTCTACAGTATCTGGAAATGACAGTAATTCTATTCATCTATGGAATCAACAGTTGGGCCATATGAGCGAAAGAGGATTAAAATTTTTATCTGATCGTAAGTTACTTCCTAGTTTAAAATCTTCTAACTTAGATTTCTGCAAACATTGTCTATATGGGAAACAAAGCAAGCAGAAGTTTGAAACTGGAAAACATACTAGTAAGGGAATCCTTGATTATATCCATTCTGATGTTTGGGGTCCATCTCCTACAACCACATATGGAGGATCGTCATATTTTGTATCTTTTATTGATGATTTCTCTAGAAATGTGTGGGTCTATATGTTAAAGAAAAATTCTGATGTATTCATAGTTTTCAAACAGTTTATAGCATTAGTAGAAAACATCACTGGAAGAACCATTAAACGTTTAAGAACTGACAATGGTGATGAGTTTACTTCAAAGGAATTTGATAATTATTGCAAGGACGTTGGGATCGAAAGACATAAAACTACTGTATATAATCCTCAGCAAAATGGAGTTGTTGAACGCATGAACAAGACTCTCTTAGAGAGAGCAAGAAGTATGCTTAGTAACGCCAATTTGCAGAAGGAATTATGAACAAAAGAGTTTTCTACGGCTTGTTACTTGGTAAATCGATCACCATCAACTGCAATAGGATGCAAAATTCCTCAAGAGGTATGGAAAGGTCATCCATGTGATTATTCTAAACTGAAAGTTTTTGGTTGTGATGCATATGCTCTAATTATAAAACATCAACGTTCTAAATTAGATCCTAAATAAAAAAGATATATATTTTTTGGATATGGTGATGGGACTAATGGATACAGGTTGTGGGATCCTACTACTCATAAGATCATCATTAACAGAGATGTTAAATTCAATGAATCTTCACTCGATAATCCATATGTAGATGATAAATTGAAACAGGATAATGTACCTAAATTTCAACATATACAGTTTGAAACCAGTTCAAATACTGATGATAGTTCAGATGAACAAGTTTCAGATGCATATCATGAACATGTTTTAGATGCAGATCATGAAGAAGTTCCTACAGATAATAATCAACAAATTGTGGAAGTACCAGAAACATCTTTAAGGAGGTCCACGAGAATCAAACGTCCTCCTAAAAGGTATGATGATTATGTTACTTTAGTTGCTTTAACTGCTAATGATGATGAAACTTTGTGCTATCAGGAAGCTATAGAAGGTTCTAACAGTGATAAGTGGAAAGAATTTATGAAGGATGAGATGAAGGCATTAGACAAGAATGCCACATGGGATCTGGTGGAACTTCCTAAAGACATAAAAATTTGTGGGATGTAAATGGGTTTACAACTTGAAAAAGGGTGTTGATGATACAGAGGACAGGTACAAAGCAAGGCTGGTCATGAAAGGTTTTTCTTAGAAATCAGGAATTGACTTTCATGAGATATTTTCACCAGTTGTAAAAATTGTCTCAATTCAAATTGTGTTAGCATTAGTTGCTTTAATTGATTTAGAATTACAAAAAATAGATGTTAAAACTGCATTTTTACATGGAGATTTAGATGAGGAGGTTTACATGGAACAACCGGAAGGGTTTGTTCAAAATCGCAATAAGAAATTTGTCTGCAGGCTCAAGAAATCATTGTATGGTCTGAAGCAGTCGCCTTGACAATGGTACAAGAAATTTGATTCTTTCATGATGAGTCAAAATTATATAAGAAGTGAATATGATCATTGTGTTTACTTTACGAAATTGAGTAATGGCAAGTTCATTATCTTAGTGTTGTATGTTGACGATATGCTTTTAGCAAGAAAAAACATAACAGAGATCAACAGGTTAAAGGCTCAGATGGCTAGGACGTTTGATATGAAAGATCTAGGAGCAGCAAGACAAATTTTGGGCATGGATATTTCCAAAGACAGGAGCGATGGTAAGCTGTGGTTATCACAAGAGAAGTATATTGAGAAAATGTGAAGCCTGTTTCAGTCCCTTTAGCTTCCCATTTTAAGCTTTCTTCAAGTTTATGTCCTAACACAAATGAAGAAAAGGAATATATGTCTCGAATTCCATATGCCAATGTAGTAGGTTGTTTGATGTATGCGATGGTTTGTACATGACCAGATATTTCACATGCAGTTGGGGTTGTCAGTAGGTATATGGAAAATCCAGGAAAAGAACATTGGTCAACAGTGAAATGGGTGCCTCGGTATTTGAGAGGTGCAAGTGATTATTGTATCACTTATAACAGAAGTAGTGAATTTGTTTGCAGATATGTTGATTCCGATTTTGCAGGTGATTTGGATAAGAGAAGGCCAACTTCAGTGTATGTCTTTACTCTTTCAGGTGGAGCTATAAGATGGATGTCAAAGCTACAAAACATTGTTGCTTTATCCACTACAGAAGCAGAATACATAGCTGCTTCACATTCTTGCAAAGAAGCGGTTTGGTTGAAAGGTTTGTTTGGTGAGTTTGGTAGGTTGCAGGACAACATCAAGTTATTTTGTGATAGTCAAAATGAAATTCACTTGGCTAAAATCCGGCCTATCATAGTAAATCAAGGCATATAGCTATTAAGTACCATTTTGTAAGACATGTTATCACTGAACGGGGTGTCTCTCTTGAAAAAGTGCATACAAAGGAAAACTGTGCAGACATGTTCACAAAAACAGTTTTATTAGAGAAGCTACGATGGTGTCTGGCTTCTCTTGGCTTGCAGAAAAGATAAAAATAATAATGGAACAGGGTATCAGGCTAATTGTTGTCATGGTGGAGATTGTTGAGATTTATTTTAATTAAATTTGGAGAAAATCTCATGAATGTGACAACAATAGGATTTGTTGCTAAATTGACTCCATTTAATCCTGATGTGGAGTTATTGCATCCCATTTTTGTTGTGATTGAATTTATGATTCAGTTTCTACTCCCAGCTATAAAATGTAAGCCCATAGAGGCAAATGAGTATGAGGGATGTGAGGTGAGTGGAAGAGAAGTGCAGATGAGAAAATTTGCTGTTGTAATTCTCCTTTTGCTAAATGAGATTTCCAATGCCTTTGTTTGGTGGACGTAGCCCAGATTGGTTGGGTGAACCACGTTAAATCTCTGTTGTTTCTTTTTTGTTTATGCTGTGTGTTTGATTGTCTATTCAGTTTACGCTGTGATTTGCTCAACAAACATAGAGGAAATGATTTTTAAAACACATTTAACACACCTTCAACAATATAAGTACCAAAGCCACCGAAATAGTTCAATTTCCTTAGTACAAATGAAAAAAACATATAGCACAAAAATTCAAAAAATATTCTTACAATATTTACAACATATGCATGAAAGTGTGATGGATCAAAAAGCTTCGAAATTAAGAAAAAATTATAAAATAAATCATTACATTGAACACCACTAGCTCCAATAATGGAGCATTATAGTAACCACTTGCTCCTCCAAAAGAATTATCTTCCTCTCTAATGCATGGTAGGAGGAGCCAAGGTGAAAATTACCTTGCATGAGCTATGAGGGTGTGCATATAACAAATGGGGTGACCATTCACCTCCTTTATGACTCTTTGACTACCATCATGATTTTTTGACTTCTCTATGATCTTTTAGCTCCTTCATGACTTTTCACATTCTATAGATGACTCTTGGACTTCCACTTTACATTACATTTCTCATATATTGAAATTACATAATCCTCAAATGATGACTCATATACATCTTGAAAATACATGACATGACATTGATGAAACAAAATACGTGATGATATGGCAATGTCAAGTCATTCTTTCTACTACTGTCTTCATGTATTCTTGAAATGTAGTACATCTTCTTCTTCTTCCTCCTCCATAAGGCTTTAAGGCAGGGAGTCTTCACTATGATCTTGATCTCCAACTACTATCACAATATGGTGTTCCTTTGTATTTTCTTTATTGATCTACTTGTCTTTGCAGCTACAAATGTTCCTTCTAGCAAGGTATCCTTCTTCATCTCCTCCATAATCATTATGTCATAACATGATATAATACCCGATGCACTAAATCCACTCATAAAAAGATGAAAACAATTTGATAAAACCCTATTATAGCGTGCTTCATGAAAAACATTAACTAAGTTACAAACGGGTGATAGGATAAGAGACTAGCTCAAGGATTACATAGTTGTGCAACTCATGAGGTCAGGGACCATGACTGAGCCTTGATACTGCAAAATTCGTAGTTCAGGCTGGCCAAGGTAAGAAAAATGCGTAGTTGAGAGGCTTAAGGAGCCAGGATGGAGGATTGAGGCTTAAGGTTTCCAAATGAACAGTTTCATAGGGAAAAAGGCCTAGGTATTGTGCAATTTTGTAGTTCAAGAGGTCAAGGCTAAGGCTTGTTGCTTGAGACTGCGTAGTTTTGCGGCTAGAGGCAGGGATGCGTAGTTCTGTAGCTAAGGGTTCAAGCCTTAGAATTGATACTACACAATGTGAATTTATGGAAGGTAGGTAATGTGATTTACATAGTGCCAAGAGGCAAGGTTAGAGATTAAGGGCCGAGACTACATAGTGCGCAGTTCATGAACGTTGAGTACGATTAGGTTGCCCGAGAACACACTTTTCCAAATTTGGCTATGTGGGATCAGTAAGTCCAAAGTGAACAAGGACAAAACTTGAGCATGATCACACAATTAGAAAAATTGATGACACAGATTTATCACTTAGAACACATGAATAACATACTTCCCTCAATTCAATGACATTGCGACAACTTTCCCCCAATGCGACACTAAAGGTACACTTTGCGACGATAGTGACGAAACTTGTGCGAAAGTGCTCAAAACTTTGCGAATGAGTACGATACATGTATAAATGATAAAAATGACTCATTAGAACCAAGGCTACCCCTTGAAACAAACCAAAAATAAATATATGTGATGTGGGATGATTTCCATTCTCAAAATATGACACTTACGATAGTAAGAGGAAATTGCAAACGACACTTGAAAAATGCGAACAACATTGAAAGTGACACATGCCAGAAAAAATATAGCATGAAAAAGGCACTTATTAAAGTTATAAAAATAAAAATCGGTAGTCTTAAACCTAAAAGTGACACTTGTGAAAGCGAAGGTGCACAAGTGACAGTTGGAAAAAATCACCAAAATAGAAAAACAATCACGACCAAAAGTGAGATATGGTCAATGAGAGTGTGCACTAATTATCAAAATAGGTTGAAAATTGCACATACATTGTCTTGATGGACTTGTGATATGCATGTTTAAGCTTGCACAAATTATCCAAATGGATTCAACTGATCTTGTAATGTACTAAAACAAAATACTGAATCCTTCTACAAATTGCGGAAACCAATTTCGATCACAAAATCACATAACAAGTAAGAGAAATAAATTATCAATCACACAACACAAGATGTATATGGGGAAAGAAACTGCTCAAAACCCCACTATCTGTATATTGCATAAATTCAAGATCATGAAACAATACAATGTTATTTCCCTCACTGAGAAACCTTTGCATTCTGGTGACTGTCTCACTCTGATCTAGGAAAAATAGGTCCAACACTTAACCAATTATCAGCTTGTGTTTGACCAACCCTACTTACACATTATTGGAGGAATTGTGTCCCTATTAATAAGGAAATTCCCAAGAATTGATTGCACAATTCCTTCAAGGCATCCTAATGACCTCATGCATGACCTGTACAATTTTCTAATTATACAACCGATAGTTATCTTCCCTTTAACCTCAATCTGAACTAGGCCTTCCTTCGAACTGACATGAAAAAAATATTTATAGTGAATTATCATTTAAATGGTTTATCAGTACTTGTAAATTAAATAATATTTAATTCACTAGACGTATCACTAGATCGTCTCTCAGTTAGAACTAGTTAAACTGATTTTAACTCAAATTAATTGAGTTAACTAATTACAACTCACAAATAACTCAACCAGGGCTCCTAAAAAGTTGGAGAGACCCTACATGTCTCTAGTTTGACCTCCATATTGAATTAAATGAGATAAATAAGTATTTATAACTTAGTTAACACTTACAAGTTGTTATGAGATGAAATTACAATTGCTCTTCCAATTTAATTAAGGGAAAATTAAATTAGAAGCCCCCTTGGATGCCATTTCTGGGTGCCATTTTCAACATTTCTTGTTGCCAATTTCAACATATTATATGAGGTTAGGTATGGAGTATGAAAAATATTTGAAACCCTAGCATGATAAATGAGATGTTTTTAAAATAAATTTTGACAGTTTCAGTGTAACCCTAGATGGGCTAGTCTCAATTAGGCTTGATTGTTGATGAGACAATTGGAAATATTGATACATGGATACTGGAAATTAATAACTCTTGAAGGTTGGATCAAGAGGGAGATGATATCATTTCATTAAAGATAATTTACTTTTAGATTTATGTTATTTCTTTGTGATATTAGACTTATTATTTTGATTATTGATTATACTTCCTGCATGATCAGTATGTGAATGATTCTAACCTCTAGATGAGATGTGATAAGTAGATCCTTCTTGTGGATCATCTAAGTTTTAGGAAGATAAGAGTTAGTGTTGGAAAAGGAAAAATCTTCCAATGACAAATAAGTACTACAAGTTGCTAAGGTATTTGAATAATACAAGGTATGTATATTACATTATTAGATGCATATTGGATAGCTAGGCCCAGACCTGAGGTATGACGAGAATATCACCTTCATAACATATGAAAGTAATTTTGATCTCAGGTACATGTGATATATTGGTGCACTTTTTAATTAGACATGGTGATTTCCTGATTTTATAAAGCAAGCTAGAAGCATTTATTTTGATAACTTGATACTATTGTTAATGCTTGTGACAAGCATGGTAACACTGATAATAAAAGTGATACTCAGGGTATTCTTGTTGATCTTGGTTAGGTTTTGATGAAGTAAATTTGACAATGTGGAGAACTGGATGCCTTGATTTAATGTTGTGATTATGATCCTTCAAGCATGAAGGTACTCTTATATGACACTACCCCTTGATGAATAGTTGATGACATGATGATGAATTGTTATGATATATATCTAAGAGCTTGATATAGTTTGTGATCCAATGATTTTACTATAGCATGAATATATTAGGATAGATAGGTAGATATTGATGATTGAAGAGGATTATCATTTAGAGGGAAAAACACTTTCATAAGATTATATCACCTAGTACTATTTGAAAGGAAGAAACTTCACCATTGAAGGAAGGATTCTAGACATGAATAAACATATGAAATTTTTGAAAAGGTTTTAGCAAAGTTACGATTTTTAGTAGAGAGAGATATATCTTCATAGGTTGAGACAATGATGTTGTATGAGACAAGCTTAGGCTTGTGGTTTCTACCTCCATGAGAGGGATAATGAATAATGTATCCTTTTGTGACATATATTTTCTCTTACATAATATTTTATTTTGATGTCCTGCATGAACAAGAAAATAGATGAATGCTACTCTTAGTGATGTTTGAGGCAAATCTTCAGTGAGTTGGCTAAGTTGGCACCAAATGTGAGCATGTTGATATGTTTCTAATCTACAAAGAGAAACATGGATTGATGGATGTAACCCTCTAAAGTAAGAATTTGTTTTGATCGAGGACACTGAGCTGTCTCTTCCCCCCTTTCTGAGCTCCTATGGTGAGGAATTGAGATGCAGGGCTCCTGGGGTTGAATGATATTTGGACAATAAGGTACTGTCCCTATCTGTTACCCATAGGGTGGAAGTTGTTGCTCCCCTATCTTGTTCTATGAAAAGTATATCCCAGTTGGAATTTGTCTTTCCCAACCATCTAGCCAATGGGTGTCAGATGCTTGAGTTATGTGTGATATTTACTATTTATGATAAGTGGCATCCTGATTAAGCTAGAGATGCAGGTCTTCTCCCACTTGAATCTTCAGGGTCATGTTGGGAAGTTTGGCAGAGTCTCTTAGGTTGTAGCATTGGATCCCCGCTCGAAGAGTTTCTTGGGTCATAACATTGACTCCCCATTGGTTCCCCATTGGAAGATTTTCCCGAGTTGTAGAATTGGCTCCCTGTTGGCAGAATTCCCCGGGTCATAGCATTGGCTCCCTGCCAGTAGAGGTTTCTCGAGTGGTAGCATTAGTTCCCCGCTGATAGTGATTTTGGGTAGTAGCATTGGGTCCTCGATGGATAGAGGGTGCTAGTTTAATCTCTCCTATGATTCTTTTTCCTTAGATTATATAATGTTTCAACAGATAGAGTCGAGTAAATATGGGATGTGATATGATTTAGGGTACTTGCAATGATTACATGATGCATTTGGAATTTATCCCTTTCTGAGAGGGAGTGTTAATTTTTAGAAGCTCAGTGACAAATTCCAATCATGAGACTATATTCCTCTTTTTGAGAGGACTAATTTTGACTATTGAAGCGCTCAATTTTGACAAGGGAAAGTGTATTTTTGAAGTAAAAACCACATGTGCACTTTAGGACACTTTGGCCTTAAAGAAAATTAGACACATTTTGGAGCCTATAAATACAAGTGAAATTAAGCTCATTTGGATATCACATCACACTCTTCTCTCTCTCTCTCTCTCTCTCTCTTCTTGGGTTCAATACATTTTAATTTTCTAGCGAAGGTATCAAAATGGGCCTAGAACTATGGTACCAAGATGGGCACAAAATTGTGGTACTGAACTGGGTGCAGAACTGTGGTACTGAACTAGGTGCAGAACTGTGGTACTGGACTGGGCGCAAAAATATGGTACTAAATTGGGTGCAGAAATGTGGTATCAAATTGGGAACATAAATGTGGTACCGAATTGGGCGCATAGATGTGGTATCGAACTAGGTGCATAACATGATGAAGGTGGAAAAATATTTGTTCTTTGACTTTGACCAGAGTTGACTATTTGCTAATATTTTGGATTTTGGTAGGTTGTTGTCTCGGATAAGTAAAATTTGACTTGAATTATTATTTGTGGATTTGGGATCATTGTACTCTATGTTGAAAATTTTATGACAATATAATAGAAAAATAATTTCAAAGGTTTTTACCCGTAGTGGGTTTTTCCTTGGTCTCCGACCAATCTCGGTGTCTCTATGTGTGAACTATTTTCTTTTATTGTTCCATTATGTTCTGTTGCATTGATGATGATATTTTTATTTATATATAATTTCATATGTTGCTGAATAATGCTGCAAAAGTGAATAATGTTATGATGCTATCGGATGAGTTCAATATGTAAATGATGAAATGAAATAATCTAAAGCAAAGAACAATTTAGCCCTAAAAAAAATTAACAAATTTGAAACAACTAAATGAGCACTCACCGAATATAACACTAAAGCAATGAAAATGCCAAAGCGTGTGAAATTGGTGGAACTTGCTTTATGTTGACGTGGTAGTTCCACAAGGGCCACCATGTGGATGCCATATGGTACATGGTGGGCCCTGCACCGAACTAACCTTATACTCATATGGATATGGGAGTGGCGAGAGGTATTACACAATTGAATCAATTAGATGAATGTTGGCTAGATATAATGGCAAGATAACGAAATCCACCATGGTGAGAAGACTTATTCATTAGAGGATATTTCAGCTGAAAGTGGCCTCCTAAGGAAAAATAATAAAACAATAGTTAAAATAATAAAATAAAATTTGTGAATTTTGGAGGGAAAAGAAGAAAACCTTTTTTTTTGTTTAATTGTATTTTTTACTTGTCTCCTTAAAGGTTTACTCAAATTTCAAATGTAGAAACTCGTTGTGGAATTAAATTCCGCATCCAACGAATACCCAATATGCACACTTCTGAGAATACCCACATTGATGAAAATTGAAGATACATTAAAAAAACGTGTTCTGAAAATTGAGTAAAACTATAAGGAGAGATTAACCAAAAATAAAATTAAATAAAGTAGTTTTCTTCTTTTCCATCAAAATATTTACATGTACCTCTTTTTATATTTAAATTATTTTGATTCGTTTACATATTATGACATGGAAATTACATGAGAATTTCATGGTCACTTTTAGGCTGAAATTTTCTCTAATGGGGCCCCACATTAAGTTGACATGATAGTGCCATGGGGGCATGAAAAAGAACATGTGGAGGCCACGTGTTGGCATAATGATGATGTGGCCTCATATAATTGGCTAAAATTTCTGATGGGCATAAATTTCGATCTGGGTGGACTCAGATTAAGGTAAATTTTATTTCGCCAAAAATCTCTTGACGAACTGAACACAATAGTGGTGTTTGTTTTGAGATTTGAAGAATTTGAGAAAAAAAGGTTTTTGAAACCCCATCCTCATAACAAACCTTGGGAGTGGGGTTAAATAAAACAAGTAACACCTCCCATATCTCAAGACACGTAAAGGGGTAGGAGGGAGTGTTACAAAGTGGTATTAGATCCTATATTCAACACTCATACTAAATGAGCCTTAAATAAGAAAATTTAGAACTTTTTTACAAAGAGATATTAAAATAAAGGTTCAATATTAGACCATTCGAAATAAAATTGAGCTCATAGAGATGGATAAAATTTAAACTGTTGCTTTTAATTGCTAGATGTGTGCTAAAATTTGGACTTGAAATTGATGTGGATACTGACCTTGATAAAATGTTGATATGATACTTTGTTTTCTAACCTATATATTGAAATGGGATTTGATTTTGTAACCATATTTAGAGCTGCATGATTAAGTGCATATAATATAAGGTGACGAGTGAATATATTTATTTATTTATTCTTAACTTAGCTAACAATTGTGTGTGTAATAACACACAAGAAGACACAAATTTAAAACAAGAAAATAAAGGAACGAGTAACAGAATGGTATAGTACAACACAAATATATCCCAAAATAATCAGGAAGAGGATTTAGTTGGGAAGAGGACAGAGGAAAATTCCCCTTGCTAGATGGGCACCCCCAAAATCTTAATGGATGAATTGAGAAGTTGTGAGGAAAAAAATGAGAGGATTGTTAGAGCTCAAGAAAGGCAAGAAAAAGTAAATGCAATGATTTTCGTATCTTATTATATCCACAAAGGAAAAATCAACATGAGCTTGGTGCCAATTATCTAGGCAGGCACAAATCCAAGCAAAGTCCATCTGAATAATGGAAACATGGATTGGAGACTAATAGTGCACAAGGAAACAAGTCAAAGAGAAGATACAGGTATACAAGTGAAGACACAATGAGAGGATAAAATCTGCTCAACACTCTAGAAAGAGGCGCGAAAAACCATGAGCAATTGTCTAGTGATGCAACTAGAAGACACCACTAGCAAAGGAGGAGTGAGAAAATATTAATGTGAGAGAAGTTTAATAAAGCATAACTCCCTACCATTTATGGAGAAATTAATAAGGATAAAGAGGCAGAAGCATGGTTGTTGGGAATGAAGAAATACTTTAGAGTGGATGACTACTATGAAAATATGAAAGCTAGAGTAGCCATTTTTAGCTTGAAGGGAAAATATGATATATGGTGGGAGGATTTGAGAAATGTCAAGGGCATTAGAGAAAAATAGGTGCCATGGGGAAATTTTGAGAATTTTTTAGTGAGAAGTACCTATCTGAGAGGTACTATGACAACAAGGTTAAAGAGTTCCATAAGCATGAGCTTGGAAAACTTACTAAGGATGATTACACCAACATATTATTATAATTGTGAGGTATGTGTCATACATTAGATACATGAAGGTGAATATTCAAATATAACTCAGTGGGTTACCACTGTTGATTTGGGGTAGTAGAGGGAGAAGGGATACGTAGAGGTTGCAAAGAGGGAAAAAAGGAAATCCGAAGATTCTACTCAAGAATAGATTTCAGAAGCCGAAAATTAGGGTGTAAGACTGGGAGGCAAAGATTGAATATTCTGGGGAGAATATTGATCCACAAACTGAATGACATAGTGCCCAGAAGGGTTGATGCTAGGAATGCACAGTGACTGCACAGAGGAAACGTAGAGACTGTCAGAGGAATCTCATTCAGTGGCCAGATTAGTCGGAATTTCTAGTGATAGTGTGAGATAACCTCACTATTCTTTTAATAAGTGATATGATTTGTAACTGAATTGTCTGGAGAGACATTCAGAGATGTATTCAAAAACGACTGTTGCTTAGTAATAAAACCCTCATAATTGTTGCACCGGTTTTCCTAAATTGGGTTTTTCTAGGGAATTTTGTCCAAAAACAACGATGTCCTATGTGATATTCTTTTATTTTGCTAAGTTTCCTGTTTCAGCGTATTAATTTAATTAAGTGAAGGCTTCTTCAGTAATTGCTTCAGTATTTATAGAAGAAATTCATAAATAACTTGTCAATGTAATTTACAAGTAGGTGAAGTTAATTCAATTTACTGTAGTAGGAATCTAGACTTGGAATTTTCACATGGTATCAGAGCGTTGCAAGTGAGACAAGAAGAGTAGATACAGTGTTGAGCAGGAGGCCGAATAGCTGTATAAGGTAGCAGCTCGAATCTCCAGACAGATTCCACAGTTTAAGCCAGGAGGGATGAATTTCAAGGAAAGTCTCTCTCTAAATGATTCGATAGAGAGGAAGGGCTTCTAGATCAAGGTTTTTCTGAGCCAAAGGGAGCAGCGCAGAGCCTCAGCATAGAGCTAGTGGGACACAGTTTTCTGCAGGAATAATTTTTTTGGATGGGTAGAAAGACGTCGGAAGAGAGAGAAGAATAACAGTGACGAAATTTCCTTCCACAAAGAGTTCCTAGCCGAGGAATTCTATTTTTTCGAGATCTGAGTAGCAGATCTAGGTGGTTGATTTACCATCTCCAACAAGGAGTGCGTAAGCTAGTCCAGCACTACGCATAGGAGAAGGAGAGGGAGCAGATTCAATATTTTCTTGACGACCATGGCAACTCATGGGCTTAGATATTAGGATCGGTTGGAGGGAGCCTCCAACTATGTAATTTGGAAGGCACAAATCTCATGCCTTCTAGATGAATACGATCTCAAGATTTTTGTGACTAGTACAGTAGTTATGCCTGCAGATCCAGATCCGCTGAAGAAGTACAAAGATGATATGGTGAAGGCTAAGAGGATGCTCCTTGATGGAGTCAAGTATCACATTGTGTCCCACATAGTTAGCTAGGAAGATGTTGGAAACCTTAGCGTCTCTATACGAAGGATCTTCCGAGAAATGGAAGATGTACTTAGACCAGAAACTAAGGATGATTCAGATATAGAAAGGGTAGCATATTGTTCCATTCCTGTCTAGGATTCAGGAAAATCATGATCAACTAGCAGCTGTGGGGTCCACATCTCAGCCTACCGTGATGGTAAGGCTGGCCCTCAATGCAGGCACAGAAGAATGGTAGGTTTTCATCCAGAGTATCCTGGGCAGAGCAACCTTGTCGGGCTGGGAAGAGATGTGGACTTCTCTTTAGCAAGAAGAGCTACGGAGGGACCTAATGAAGTGTGAACTTGATGGCAACAACAACAGTGGGTCGAAGACAAAGGAGGAGGAGGAAAATGCAACCCTTGCATCTAAGGGGACTCCGGAGCAGCAGAGACAAAAGAAATACATCTCGAAGATAAAATGCTTCAGGTGTGGTGAACTTGGTCACTATGCAACGTAGTGTCCTTTGAAGAAAAAAACAAGTACGAGAACCATCATCTGAAGGCTGTATCCTCAAATATTGAAGAAGATGAGTATTCCATGAGTGCCCACACATCTCCAGGAGGGATATGGGGTGATATTGAACTATAAGTTCATAAGTAATTCAGTTGGGAAGGATCCTTTAGGAATCCACCTCTTGGATCATGACCTTGATACAGGTGCCCAAGATCACTAATAGTAGTCTAGAGGAGTTTCAATTGGTGCAAAGGAGTGTTGGAGCGATAGATGCAATAGTTAGCAATGCTAGAATATGAGCAGTGCCATGTAGAGTTGCAATAATGCAGATAGGTACAACACAGAGGAGTAACAATGTAGTGCTTCATAGGGACAACGTGGGAATAACAGTAGTCAGAGTTTCAGCATCGAGATGCATCCTGAACACTTGTTCAAATTTTTGGATGCTTTTCAGTTGCTTCTCTTAGCAATTGAGTTAGTAGTGGCAATGCTAGCAGTAGATGCAACATTTGAGAGGGAGTTGCAGTATGGATGTAGTATTGATCGTGGTAGGGTAAAAAATAGTATAATTTTAGCAATAGCGTAGTGATTGGTGGACAACATGTCAGACAACATCAACACAGAGGGAGATGCTTCGGAGTCAGAATAGTGTGCAATAGGGGATATTTTCTAGAGCACATTCCTCGCTAAGAGGGAGTATTGATTTGGGGCAGCATCATATGTGATATGAGTATAAAACTTTGTGGAGAGGCTTAGACACATGTATTCTAGATAACCCATAAATTTTTTGGAGAAATTCCACCTGGATTGTATTTTATTAATAAAATTAATTATTTTAAAGTGACCCTAAGTCTAAACTTAGGAAAATAAAATAATTAAAGTGAATTAATAGAGTATAGGTGTGAATTTTCTAGAAAAATAAGATAAAATAAAAATGTAATCTTAGCCCTTGATCGGAGATCTAATATCGGTCGTTGAAGTCTCAATGAGAAGACTATAATGAAGTCTTGAGGGTCATTTGGAAAGATACATCGAGAGGATCAACCGATCAAATTTTCTAAAGTGAGAAGTGCTCAGAGGAAAACTTTGATCAAGATATTCTCACGTAGCGAGGGGGGAAGACAGTTTTTGAAGAAAAATATTTCTCGATTATAAAATCATCAGCAGAGAAGGGCAGAGAGAGATCCAATAGCTCTAGCGCAGAGCCAGAGAGGATGCAGAGCCACGCAGAGGCTGTGTAGAGGGTAAAGAGTAAGTCAAAATATCTTGCTAAAGAATCAATTTCAGAAGCTGAAAGTCGGGGCGTGAGACTGAGAGGTAAAGATCGAAGATTTTTGGGGGAATATTGATCCACAAAATGACTGATGCAGTGCCCAGAATAGTGGACGCTGGAATTGCGAAGAGGCAACACAGAGCCTGTCAAAGGCATCTCATTCAGTGGCAGGATCAACCAGGATTTCCAGTGATAGTGTGAGGTAACCTCACTAATATTTATGTCAGTGATATTCCTTGTAAATGAATTGTCTAGAGAGACATTCATAGATGTATTCAGCAATTACTGCTACCTAATAATAAAACCCTTAGATCTGTTGCACTAATTTTCTCGCATTGGGTTTTTACGGGGACGTTTGTCCAAAAACAACAGTGTCTTCTGTGATATTATTTTCTTTTGCTTAGTTTATTGTTTCAGCATATTAATTTAATTAAGTGAAGGTTTTTTCAGTAATTCGTTAGTATTTATAGAAGAAATCCATAAATAACTTGGTAATGTAATTTACAAGTAGGTGAAGTTAATTCAGTTGGCTACAATAGGATTTTGGCTACAACCACAAGCTTATCGAGACAAAATGGGGTTTGATGAGCCAAGAATCTTGGAGCACACTATGAAAAAGGTGAAATATTACCAAGTACTGTTACGAGTAGTCCATGCATAGGGCCGAGTTCTAAAAATATTAGAAAAAGAGAGATAAGGCCAACTTCAAGGGAAAAGGGCCAAAATCCTCCATATATAAGGAATAAAGGAAAAATGTGAAGTTCACCACTGCTTGCAAGGGTGAGTTTAAAAAAAAATTCACTACTACCAATAGATATCAACCCGCTAAACCAAGAATAGAAGAGTTCGAGGAGCCCGGGAAATAGACTTTACAGTGTTGGACATGTAGAGAGGACCACCTACAGAAGGATTTTCCTCACCAAAAAAAAAATAGAAAAATGTGGTAGAATGTGCAAGAGGAAACAAAGTAGAAACATGTGGCTTAGAGTGTGTTAGCCCTTCGTAATTTGTAAGATTGGAAAGAACAAATGACAGAGGACAACATCAAACCACTTTGGAGTCCAGGACCTAGCCTCCCTAGACTCAGAGAGGGCTTTCTCTGTTCTTTATGATTTATGATTTAGATTGATGTTAGTATGAATCTTAATCGCAAGTGTACAAAAAAGAGTCACTTTAGCCGTGCATAACAAACAACCCTAACAGAAAATATGGCTGCCAATATCTTTATATCTGCATTTAGTTGACCAAGATAAATGCTGCAAAAATCTAAATGTATGCATTAAAAGACATTAAGCAGTAAATAAAAGCAAGATTTGCTCCATGCATCCAATAGACAATACAAGGTTGTTTTAAAGACTTTTTGTATTTTTTTACACCTGGGAAGGGAACATAGAAAGATGTTACCAGACCCCCTCAATGGGATGGGTTCTTGTAAGTCCTCAGCACTTTAGATCTAAAATCCCTCTCTCTTGATGGTGTAGAAAACCCAGACAAAAATGGAACTGAAATGGAGCTTACAAGAAAAATGGTAGAAAAATATGACAATGATGGTGTATCAAGTTAGACCAAAAGTATAGATCCAAAGTGATATTTAGGCAACAAAAGGTAGTGAATGAATGGAAAACCCTTCTATTTATAACAAAATATTGAGTTAGTCTAGATATTGGTGCATGATTAAAATATTATTAACCAAATCAAGATCCAACTTTTATGGAATATTTTATTATATTTGTTGGAGGGAAAAATAATTTGACTTTGGTCAAATCCCTTTATTTGTAAATAATGAATAAATAATTGATTTATTTATTATTTTAAGGACGTGGTTGAGTAATAATCAAACAAATAATGATTTATTTGATTATTTATAAATGATATAGTCACATTTAACAAGGAATATTATTTAAATAAGGTTTAAATAATTATTCCTAGAAAATAATAAGATTTATCTACTTGATTTTCCTGTTTTGGGTTAAATATGACCAGGAATATTAATTAAAGTGATGTTTAACTAATTATTCCTTGAGGAAAATCAAACAAATGTGGATTTATTTAATATTTCCTCATGGGGTTTCCTGTTTAGACCATTTACAACTTAATAAATGTGGTTTACTAAGTTATTTTTCATAGTGAAAACAATTTTACTTAGGGTAAAATTGGTCTTACATGGTGTACTTAAGTCCATCTAATAGTAACATGTTAGATGACCAAAAAATGGTGTAACAGATTTCCCCCCAGCATGCGAGCATTAGTATCTAATCGTATGTAATATTCCCAATTAGCCCAAGCTAGTGGGAATATACAATTTTGTTTCATTTTGCTGTTGTAAGAATAAATGTGCAAAGGAGGACAATAAAAACTCCTAAAATAGTGAATAAATAAATGCCACATGTGAACAAAGCTAAATCTGGGCTAAGTAAATAAAACACCCTTATGTGTGAAAGGGATTGAGACATTTGACTGGGTCAACCATGACCAAATCAACAACGCTGTCTAGAAGAGATGATCCTCATTGATGCACAATGCAGTCTTAGTTGGAGATAACACATGTGAAAGAAGCTAAATCATTGACATGGTTTAGGGTTTTGAAAGATCTCAATGTTATAAAAGGAAGAGGAGGACAACATGAGAAGGTTGTTGATGTTTATCATATGTCTGAATATTTTTTCTGTTTAGACATTTCTTATTCTCTTGGATGTTTAGCAGAGAATAGTGTTTTTTAGCACTGGGTGTTCCTAATCGGGAATCCCACCTCCTTCCTTGAGAGGCCTCTTGGAGGAGTCTTGTATTTCTTATCCACTATCAAGCATTTGGCCAAGCTCTTCTTCCAACTACAACATAGATCATGTTGAGGGTTTGGTTGTCTTTGTAAGCTGCAACAAGTGGAGGCTAGATCTACTCAGATCTAGGCCATTCTAGTGCCTCTTTTCAGTGGGAAAGACTTCTATCCCCTTAACAAGAGAGTATTGGATGATTGGAGCACTGATTTCAAATCTTGGCTTGAGGCCACCTATGTTCTAGAGCCTACAACGCAGTTTATCTTCCAGTACTGCGTTATTTGCAAGTGTCAAGTTGCAGGGTGTTTTGGCAGACTTTTGGAGGAGAGATCTCTAGTGTTGGGAATATTTCCTTCACTGTGGTGATCCATGGATTTCAGATATAATCCATGTTATATTCAAATATGATCTGAATACTGGTGTACTTGCTTCAGAAACTCTGAATCATTCTGCAGATCTACTGCATAAGATCTCAGATCTACTCCATGTACTTCACTTTTTGCTGCAAACCCAAGGGGCATTTGTAGAGGAGCCTATCTAGTGTACAGATCCGATATAGATCTAAATTTTTCTATACAGATCTTCTCTATATCTAAAGTGTAATCTACAACTGTTATCAACCAATAAAATAACACTGTCAAGCTTGTTCAGTCATATTCTATGGTTGCAACACCTCATTTTTGAGGATTTCTTCATGTAAAAGTCTTCTATTTCTATTTTACACCTTATGGGTCATAATGTAAATTTGATTTGCTGATGTAAATGTAAATTTTGAGCCTACATATTGGCCTCTTTCTTTTACTTTGTTGAACTGCGTTATTTATGAGCAGTATTGTTTTGTATTGCTGCTTGTTCCCTTTTGGGATATTACAATGGTATCAGAACAATATTCTTGGCACAACCTGTAAGAAGCCAATATGTCTTCAGAAGAAGAGGAGCATCTTACTGACAGAGAGAAGAGGTATCTAAAAATAAGACAAAAGAAATTTTATTACACAAATGATGACAAAGACAAGGGTAAATCCCCTGAATCTTGAAGTGATGATGAAGGAAAGGACTTTGCAAATATATTTTTGAGAGCCATGCAAGATCTTGCTAGAGAGATCAAAGAAATGAGAATGGACATAATCAAAGAGTCTCCTAAGAGATTCCATCTTAGATAAATATCTGGCATGTCTTAACACTAGAAATATCAACCAGTGCACCAACCACAAATTTCCCAACGCTCTACCATGCCTAATTTTTTGGCTATGGGAAATGAAGGGTTTCAAGAGCAAGCATTCCTTGAAGACTATTTTGAATAATATGAGTCTCAAAATCAGAGATTCAAAGATCACTTGAGTTTTCAAGAGTTCTGTCACCTGAAGGACAAAATAAGACCAAGGCATCAACATAGAGATGGTGGATTCACTCAGAATCATGATCGACATCACTCTATGAGCAGATTATTTCTACCCAATTTTGATGGGCCATCCAAGTGTTCTGCCAAAGCACGGGTAGAAAAAATTGACATATACTTTCAGTTGAACAAGGTCATAGAGATGGAAGCTATCAAGATTGTAGCGCTGCACTTTGAAGGTGAAGCACATGACTGGTGGTTCCATGGCTTGTCTACATTGGGTCATGCCAATGTGACTGATTATTCAAAGTTCACTAGAAGGGTGGTGGAGAGATTTAACAGAAGTGATCCAGAGGAACCTTTCATGAGCCTTGCAAAGTTGAAGCAATAAGGTAATACAGATTCTTATATGTCTGAATTTTTGAGATTATCTATTATGGTTCCTGACTTGTCTGCAACAAGAAGGGTGTACATGTTCATCGATGGTCTAGATGAACCTCTTCATGGGTTGGAAAATTATACCAAGCCCACTACCTTGCATGATGCCATTGAGAGGGCTAGAGACCTTCAAGATGCCTTTCCAAAAGAAAAGGAAAAATTTCAGCACAAGCCCTCTTTTCTTTCTAAAGGGAAGGAAGAGAAAGATGCTCCTTTAAAGAAGAGCTCATACAAGAAGCCTCTTGATGAGGACGTCCAAAGAGAGTTAAGGAAGAAGAAGTTATGCTTCACTTTCCAAGAATCATGGGCCCCTGGACATAGATGTGCTTCTAGAAAAGCACATTATATATAAGTCTTCTCAGATTTTGAAGAGGAAGAAGAAGATGATGAACCGAGAAGAGGTCATAGCGCTGACAATGTTGAAGGAGATCCAACACCATCAGGAGATGGGAATGGAGCATTTTCTCCTATTGGAGGAACTCTTGCATATTTCAAAGGAGTACCTAAGTACTCGACCTTAAGAGTTCAAGGTTCAATCATGAATCAGAGGGTTTTTGTATTGATTGAAAATGGGGCTACCCACAATTTCATTGATGCCCATCTTGTGCAAAGGAGGGAAATACCCACTGATAATTTTGAGGGATTCTCTGTTTGGTCCCAAGAGATAGAACAATGCAATGCATGCATTATGTCCCATCACTTTCAATCACCATGGGATCCTACACCTTGGTGGATCACTTCTTTGTAGTTGACATACCAGACACCAATGTTATCTTGGGTGTTCAATGGTTGATTACATTGGAGAAAGTCACCACTGATTGGGAGGCTTTGCAAATGGAATGGGTGGAAAAGAAGAGTGGTGAATCTAAAATGATTAAAGGCATGCATACATACCCCTCATATAACACTTCCACACAGAAAACAGATATGGATTTGCGTAGTGGAAGCAAGGACCTTACAATCCCATCTATTATGTTCATGAGATTTCTGCATGGTACACTCTTATCTAGTGGCAAACCACCTGGGAGGCCACCTAATTCATATTTTGTGGGGAATACCTCACAAATTTCTGCTCCAAACTTAGATCCAGGAGGGATTTGAGTACTTGAAGACAAAGCTACAGCAATGGGAGGCTTGGAGAAGCTCAAGAAGGAGGGGGATCTTCTTCCCTTATCATCATCACCCCCTCTCATTTCTGGATCTGCGCTGTGGGAGGAGAATAATGGAAGGAATGGACTTTCAACACACACCTTTGGCATGAGAGATGTCAAGGAGGAAAGCAACAACATGACAAACATTTCTGTTGATGCATCATCAACGCTGTCATTGTTGAGAAGTTTAGATATGTATTGGAAATCCCAACTGTTGGTGGATTATTCCAAAGATCTACACACTTGTATGATACTTGATGACCAACTGCATGAAGAGGGATATTTAGTCCAAGGAGGATTCATCTATCATCATGGTAGGATCTTCTTGTCTAGAGCTTCTAAGCTCAAGCAAAAGTTACTACAAGGAGTATACAAAGAGTTTTGTTTTAGCCATATGTATTCAATGAGGATCTACAACATCATCATGAGGAGCTTTGATTGGGAAGGATTGAAAGAAGAACTACATCAGCATTTTCAAGAATGCATGAACTATGTGGAGTCAGGGAAGCCATGTGACTCTATGCAAGAGTTATTTCAGCCATCTCTTCCTTCTTTGGAAAGAGGAGAAATATTCATGCACAACTCCATTTGTATGAGGAACCTTATTGGTGAAGAATTTGATCATGTAAAGCAAGTTTTATTTTCTGATTTTTCGTATTCTTTCACCATGTTTTTGCAGGCCATGAATCCAAGGAGGAGTGATGTATCATATAAATCTCATGGAAAACATTGGGCCACTAAAATTTCTGAATTTGGCCACTCCTTTGATGTGCAAAGGGATATTTTCTTCCATGATGGATGCTTTCCTAAAGCACCAAACATATCTCACACTTTTAGCCATAGTGAGATGACATGTGTAGCAAGAAAGTGGTGGGGAAACCACTTATTGCACCTTGATCTAATGCAGGCAGGAGATGCACTGCGCTGGTACCATATGTGGGACTATGACCCACCTCCTCATGCTCAAATTTCTGTTTGTTTATATGTAGTTTTTTTTCCATACCTTGATGATATAGTTGTACTTTTTATGGGTATGTATGGAGGGAGGATGGGAGGCTTCTATTTACCACATGGGATGGAGGCTCTCTATGTGCCTTATGCTACATGTTTTAGGGAGAGTATTGGTTCAGCCATGTTTGTTTCATTTGAGTTCTTGACTCCTTGTGGGATGGACTATGTACATCTCATGATGACTTTGGAGGAACAACTCATGGAGGGTTGGATTGGTGAACACTTAGCTTATGGAGGAAGCTTAAATCTTGATGGTGTCACCAATGGAGGAGGAGAAGTGTTCCAGCACTCACCTTACCAGTTGCTTGAGGAAAAGAAACATTTTGGAGGGGAGGACTGTAATATTCCCAATTAGCCCAAGCTAGTGGGAATATACAATTTTGTTTCATTTTGCTGTTGTAAGGATAAATGTGCAAAGGAGGACAATGAAAACTCCTAAAACAATGAATAAATCAATGCCATATGTGAACAAAGATAAATCTGGGCTAAGTAAGACCAAATCAACAGTGTTGTCTAGAAGAGATGATCCTCATTGATGCACAACATAGTCTTAGTTGGAGATGGCACATGTGAAAGAAGCTAAATCATTGAGATGGTTTAGGGTTTTGCAAGATCTTAATATTATAAAAGGAAGAGGAAGACAACATGAGAAGGTTTTTGATGATTATCATTTTCTGAAGATTTTTTCTGTTTAGACATTTCTTATTCTCTTGGATGTTTAGCAGAGAATAGTGTTGTTTAGCACTGGGTGTTCCTAATCAGGAATCCCACCTCCTTCCTTGAGAGGCCTCTTGAATGAGTCTTGCATTTCTTGTCCACTATTGGGAATTTGGCCAAGCTCTTCTTCCAACTACAACGTAGATCCTGTTGAGGGTTTAGTTGTCTTTGTAAGCTGCAGCAAGTGGAGGCTAGATCTACTCAGATCTAGGCCTCTTTTCAGTGGGAAAGCCTTCTATCCCCTTAACAAGAGAGTATTGGATTATTGGAGCACTAATTTCAAATCTTGGCTTGAGGCCACCTATGTTCTAGAGTCTACAACACATTTTATCTTCTAGTACTGTGTTATTTTCAAGTGTCAAATTGCAAGGTGTTTTGGCATACTTTTGGAGGAGAGATATATAGTGTTGGGAATCTGCCCTTCACTGTGGTGATCCATGGATTTAAGATCTAATCCATGTTATATTCAGATCTGATCTGAATACTGGTGTATTTTCTTCAGAAATTCTGAATCATTCTGTAGATCTGCTGCATAAGATCTCAGATCTACTCCATGTACTTCAATTTTTGCTAAAAACCCCAAGTGGCATTTGTAGAGGATCCTATCTAGTGTATAGATCTGATATAGATCTAAATTTTTGTACAAATATCTGCTCTAGATATTAAGTGTAATCTACAGCTGTTATCAGGCAATAAAATAACGCTGTCAAGCTTGTTCAGTCATATTCTATGGTTGCAACACCTCATTTTTGAGGATTTCTTCATGTAAAAGTCTTCTATTTCTGTTTTACATCTTATGGGCCATAATGTAAATCTGATTTGCTGATGTAAATGTAAATTTTGAGCCTCCATATTGGCCTCCTACTTTTACTTTGTTGAACTGCGTTATTTTTGAGCAATATTTTTTTGTATTGCTGCGTGTTCCCTTTTGGGATATTACATCGTATGACCGAAGTACGTTGTAAGACCAAAAATATAAGGTAGACCAAAGCGCTAGAGGACTAGACCTTGAGGGGGAAAGACTTACATGTGCGACAAGTCTCTTTTATGAGTGAGTACCTGTGTTATAGGCGGCGGGGGAGGCATACTTATGCCCGCCAAGACAAAGTACAAAGAATAATGCGTCTAGTAAATAAGGGACTAGACTATATAGTACATGCTGGCATAAACATGAGCCAGATAAAAACATGATAATGAATCCCACATACATACTGTGCCTGGGATAACATCCAGGACTTATACAATAATATCTGAGTACATGAGATATAAATACAACCAAAGTGCCCCTATAAATAGGAAAGGGCTCTGAAAATCTGACTGATACATGTAAAATAAAAGGCGCTGCAAGCGGTTGAGGCTGACATCATCAAATATGTGGAGTTGCATCGAGGTCATCCAGGCATGTGGGGGGATACATGAAGGGCCACCCCTTCATGAAGTCTGAAAACATCTCACACACACTCGAGAATCACCGGTATCATCTGCTGCATCACTGAACCATCAAGTATACAGATCTCGATCATGTTGTAAGGAGCTGGAGCTGAGAAAAAATCAAGTCAAAGGGAAATAAGGAGTCCCTTTGCCTGATCTGAGGCACTGAACAAGAGTGGAAGCTAGAACCAAGGTACACCGCCCTCTAGACCTGTCTTCTGGAATGAATTATCTGGTGTCGACAGAAGGAGGTCTGCGATAGGTGAGGCAATACGGGATCCTCAACTAAGGCATAAGAGAAAATAGTAGAGTGACTGACAGACTGACATCAGGGATGATAATGAAATGGGGGGTACTGAGTAGTGGACAAACGACTTCCCTTGTTAGAGCATAAAGGGCATGGATGACCTGACAGCAACTGACACAATATCATAGGGGATAGGGGATAGTAGGAATGAAGGACATAATGTGTGACACGAGAGAGGAACCAAGTAATGAAGGATGGAGGACTATAATGGGATACAAAGGGACTTGGGATAGACTCAATGGATGCGATTATGACTCAACTCGGATGCTCTAAACAAGGGCGACTCGATGATGCTGCCACACAGAAAAGGTCTGGTGGGGACCATAAAGGCATGAGTACAAGATGGTTACTTACGAAGAAAACGACATGAGCATGGAGAAGTATGGAGGCAAAGTGGTGCCCTAAGTACAAGTGTTGCAAGTGAAGAAATTTGATTCTGAGGAGTGGCAAAGTGATGCTTCTTGGACAAAATGTGTCCTGGTGAAGTATCAAATCACAAAAAACTAACAAATATGCATTTGAAGGCTCGGTGAGAGTTTTCCAATGGTACAGATGGTTTTTCAAACTAAGCTATGGTTTTACCATAGCAGGTGAAAGAAAAATCTGGGGTTTCTCTTTATATAAGGCATTTTCCCTCCAAATTCACTCATTTGTAACTGTAGCTATGGTGAATGTAGAGAGGAGAGAAGGCCCTAAATCTTGCGGCGAGCATGGAGGACAAACCGACTGTTGGAATTGAGATCTGTCAGTTGCAGGTAAGAGGCCTAACCCTACTCTTTTATTTCAGTGGATTGAAAGTTCAGTTTAGGTACCCAGAGCTCATGAATAGGCTAGGTCGCACTTTTTGGGGTCTGTTTTGCGACCTGGGTAGTAGGTACTAGGCAGAAAACTGAGACCTGTCCCAGGAAATGACTTGAAAGGTGCGACCTATTAGAGAAAGAGGGTTTTAGTGTTTTTTTTGGCTGAGATCTGGGATTTTTATGGTTGAGGGGCATAGGTGCCCCTATGAATGTTATGGTAATGCCAAAATGTTTTTAGAAAAGGGGAATCTAAACACAGTTTTAGTGGTGCACTATTTGTTTTCGTTATGGTTATGTAGTTCGAGAAAGGAAATGGAGGATTACCAATCCCTATTGGGACTGTATATATGAAGCAAATGGACTAATTTTCTGGGTTGGCATACATGGTGTCACTATCCCAAAGAGAGGATTTGGAGATAATGAACTGGCGCTCTCCTAGAAAACCCATAGGTTGGTCAACAACAATGTATAGGGGACTGGGTTACTGATGTAGGATGAAGGAATGATGAGGGGTATCATCCCTAGAGTGATCTGCAGTGATATGGGACTCTAGAGGTTCTTCTATATGGGGAAGAATAAGGTTACTAGAGTTGACATGACCAGATACATTAGGAGAGTTGTGGAGAATTGCTTCTCCTGGTCTCTCAAATATGGGTGCCCCCTTACCCAAACATTGGGTGTCAATGTAATGGCCACAAGGTGTATGTGGTTCAAATGGATGGGTTCGATGTAAGGGGGGATAGATAAATTCAGGGGTGGTGACTACTTCCATAATGTCATCATCATAATAGAAGAGGGGGTGACTGGTGGAAGAAAGACTGAGAGACTGGTGGAAGAAAGACCACATGATGCAGCAAAGCTACCTGAATCATCATCATGAGAAGAGAGGTTCACATGCGCATCGTCACAAGGGGTGACAGAAAAAAAGGTAGATGAAGGATCCATAGATGTTGAGCCCAAGGTGATCGCTAAAGGGAGGTCGAGCGAAACAGAATGGGAAGTCTCAAAGGGAGATTCCACCGAGGGTCTCATGGATGATGATAGGAAGAAAATGGTGGCCAAAGGCTCTGTCATTTTGACATCAGGAGTGGGAATGTTCATGGGAGTAGGTAGATCCTCTGGTTATATCGAAGTAGAACTCAAAAACAAGGGGGAGGTGAACTTGTTATTCTTGGCCTCGAATTGGTGGAACACTTCCAAATAGGAAAAATACTCTTCAAGGCGGGGACCGAGGTGAGTGTAGTGGCCATGGAAATCACACAAAGAACAAGGGTGATTTGTGCACAAGGATTTGAGTTTCAGGACTGAATCAGGTATACTGACGTATACCTCAGGGATATCAGACTCCAGAAATGTCTCATTGACCATGGGCTTGAGGTGAGGCAACTTAAGACAGGTATGGGTGGCATGACCAACAACATCACACAAAGCACATTGGATAGTACGCTTTGGTGGCCGAGGAGGGGTAGGGTTTGTTAGGGCAACCTTGTCTTTAGATGCATTCTTGTTGGCTTTTCCCCCATTATTCGAAGCTGTCGCAACAAGAGAAGGTTCCTGTTGAGGTGGCTGAGGCACTGTAGCAGCAGGAGAAGTCATGGGGATCAATTGAAATGGGGTCAAAGAAAGATAAGTTTTGGGTTGACCAGGCGGGGTAGTGGCTGGGGGATCAAGGTACCAGACGAGAATCCCTAGGTTCAGGTTAGGAAGAGATAGGGTAGCCATGACAGGTACCGAGTACACTCCAGGAGGGGGATCTAGGAATGGTATCTGACCGGAGGGGTAATGGCCAGGTGGGATGGCTCCAAGATGGTTAAGGCCTGGAGGAACCATTCCAGGAGGGTAAAGAGGCTCATGGATACCAGCTATAGGTGAAGGGTCAGGAGGAGGGGGTCCAGAAGGCTGAATCGAAGGGCTAGGAGTAGGATGCGGAGGGCAAGGCTACTGACTAGTCGAAGCGGGCCGCTTGAGTGCAGCCCGAGACAATTGCATCATGCAAACATTCGATGAGTTGGGATTAGAGGCAGGAGGAGGAAGACTAGGGAATGTACCAAGCAAAGAGGAGTCTTTGTAGACTCCGGGTGAGACACTGGTCAATGGATTGACAGTTTTCTTATTGGCCACTGAAGAGATGATGGACTCAGGGGAGATCTGAGACTTCGGTTTGTAATATGTGAACTGGTCAATGGTGACTATCTTTCCATTATGGGGAAAGGAAATCTTGCGGTGAAATGCATATGGGATAACAGACATCGCATAGGTGTAGCTACAACCCAATATAATGATGTAATCTAAAGGGGCATCAATGACTTCTACGTCAACGCAAACAGTCTTGCCTGCAAGAGTAATAGGGAAATTTCGGAACAGGCCAATGGGCTGGGAGGCGTGGCCATCCCACGCTCAAAGAGTGATTATGAAAGGGGCCAACTCAAGTGATCCAAGTTTCTTCCAAACTAAAGTGGACATCACAAAGGTGGATGCCCCTCATACAACGGGAAACATTGGCATTCCAGATCTTAACTGGGACTTGGAAGGTGACAGAAGTAGGAAGAGGAGGATGTTCTGACCGGTCAACATCGAAGACAATCAAGCGATCATCTGAAGGATCTATAGCACCCATGGCAGATAGTAGAGCTTTTCGTTATGAAGGGCACGACTGGAGGAGTTTCAATGTTGAGATGGCAGCAGGAGATTGTGCCAAATCATCTTCTATACTATACGAATGGGCAACTTTTCCAAGAGAAGCATTTCAGCATAGTGGTCCCCTAGGGATCTTGGTATGAACTTCTGCCTTAGGCTGAGGGATTTGCAAAGGACCATTAGTTGTCAAAAGAGGCTCTGTAGAACCTAAATAAGGGGACTGGGAGATAGACGTAGCGAGAGGCTTGTTGTACTGACGGGACCGAGTCTGAAGGTTGAGGTCAACGGTTATAGGTTGATCAGAGTTCATCATGAGAATCTGGTAATTGGAGGTACCAGATGGAGGAGGTTGAGTGGCCACCTGACCTTCAGGTGGTTGGGTAGCCACAAATCCTTGCTGAGGTAAAGGATTAGTAAACACAACCGACTGACTAGGCGCAACATTGGGAGGGACAGAAGGGGAGGCTTGTTGTCGCCGCAATGTTGCTTGAGTCTCCCACATTTGCCACATCTGTGGTAAAAGAGGACAATCGTGTGTGTAATGACCATAAACACCACAACAAGAACAAGACTTATTCATGCGAACAAGCCTATTCTGCTTGGGCTGAGTGCCCTGTTGCTGGTTAGTAGTGTTAGGTGCATTATTTTGAGGATTGGGTCTAGGATTACCAGAGACAGAGTGATTTTGAGTGACTTTCCTCTTTTTTTGGAAGGAGGAGGATTAGTTGCACCCTACTGTGCATACACCTGCCCCTGGGGGGGCAGTGGCTGCTATTGCGGGGGTTGAGAAGGCAAGGGAGGTAGAGGTGCTAATGCTTGAGGAGCTGGAGCACCAGGCCGCAGATACGAATAATAGGGAGGTTGGGTAACATTGTGGTAAACAAGAGTTTGGGAAAAATGAGGAGGCATGCCGTATCCTGGATACATGCTACTAGGAGGGGGAAAAGTGTTGTAGGTGTTGGCCCCTCCCTGAGGAAAACCATAGCCCATGGGAGGCTGAGCCTATGGATGAGAAAGACCTCCAATGATACTATCGGTGACATGAGATGCCCCTGGTGAGTTGGCACCACCAAGTCGAGGAAGATCAGGTAGAATGGTATAAACATAACTAGACTTAGCGTAGATCAAGTCATACTTTAACGCAACCTGGAGAGCGGCTTCTTCGGTTTGAGGGAAATGCGATGCGACATATTTTCCTATAGCAGGAAAAATAGATCTAAGGAACTAGTCCATGTAGACATGATCTTCGAAGGCGGTCACAGACGATTGGCAGAAAGAAGTCAAAATTTCGGTACTAGTGTCATAACGAAGGGGAAGCTGGAAATAAGATAGAAAATCCCCAATAAGAGTTGCAAAGGTGGTATGAGAGGATGAGGCCTGATTAACATACCACTTAAAAGCTTCGCCAGTAAGTGTACGTTGGAACAACCGAAGACGGACAAAGTCATCGGTAATGGAGTTAGATGAACACCACATGTGGGAATATCAAACATGATTTGTAGGATCTTCTCCGGCAAGATCTTCAAACTTGGGGATGTCAGAAGGGAGATTGGTTGGCATAGCAGGCCAACCAGCGTCATGGAATATAGGGTCATTGATCAACTGGTTAAAATCGGGAAGACTGAGGCCTGCCATATAGGGGAGCAAGGGAGCAGCTAGGGTAGTTCTTGTTGCGGTCCCATTAGTAGTATTCCCAGCATTAGGGTCAGGGCTACCACCAACGTTAGGTCCTGAACCAGACATGGTGAAGGTGACAGGGGGAGAACCGGGGGCAGAACCAGAAGGGGAACCCAATGAACCAAAAGAGGAGTCGGAGTGCGGACTCGGTGGAGGACTAACTCGAATCCTACGTGGAGGAGTAAGTCTTCCTATTGGAAAGTGAGGATGAAGGCCAAGAAGTCTCTGGGATAAATGCCTTGGTGGTGCAATGATGAAGGCACAAACACGACACAAAGGGAAGAGAGACCAACAAGGGTGAAGAGGTGCAGGATCAACTGATTACAATGTCGAAACAAGGATAGAGAGGTGCAGGATCAATTGATTACAATGTTTAAAGTCTTTGCTTGGCGGTGTTAACCAAGATCTTATTCGCTTAGGGTGTGTGTGTTAAGTGTGTAAATTTTAATTTTTAAACCTAGACATTTGTAGAGAAAAAGAAAAAATGTGTTGTATAACTGTAAATAAACCTGTAGATAACATTATATGAAACTGAAATAACAAAAAATAAACAACTAATTATGCATTAATCTAAACCCAAGGAGGCGGGCCTCTCAACAAATAGTCTGTAGGTGGGCAAAAATCTAGTCAAAACACACTAAAATAGCCAATAGATCTAAGGTCAGGAGGGACAGATATCTAAAGGTTAGATCTATTGGAAATAGGTGCAGAAAAACAACGAAAAATCATAGGAAAAATTTTTGTATATGAGGTGGCGAAAGGCTATGACCTGGAGGGAAGCAGAGGGGAACCTAGAGGAAAACCCAAAAAAATTTGAAAAGAGGTGTTTTGGATGGATAAATAGCCAATCTGAAGTGGATCTGAAGGTAAGGGATAAGATCTGAAAAATGGCTGAACACACTGAAATTTCAGACAACCTGCAACAGCTAAAACTCTTCCACAAAAGGTGGAGGGTACTGAAGCCCTAGGGGGCTAGGTTACCACTTTGATGAGTAAAATAGAACAATTACAGGTCCAAAACGGGCGGAGACGGAGGTCATACAACCCTGAACAGAGGCCCAGACAAACCCAAAAAAATCTCAGAAAAATTTCCGCAAAAAGTTCAGGTCATTGTTTCTGACCTGTTTTTTGCAAAGGTTGCAGGTTTTGGCTCATTTCTACGCCCTGGAGGTTCAGGTCGTAGGTTTTGGCCCAAAAAGTGATACCTGCACTTATGGCACTCTCGGGAGCAGTTTTTAGAAGAATGTGTTGTCTCAGCTGTGGATGATGCCTGTCACCTGCGAAATAGGTCCGAAAACACATGGAAGTTAGAATTTTCAATGTTTTAGGGTTTTATAGGTTAAAAAAAAAATCAAGAAAATCAAAACAAGAAGTTGAAGAGAAATCCTAGGGTTTGAAGCAGTTGGATATGCATGGATCTGAAAAACGACAAAGGTCGTAATCATAAACCCTTGTGGAGTTGCCAGTTGTTACTATGAATCTTAATCACAAGTGTATGAAAAAGAGTCACTTTATTTGTGCATAAAAAACAACCCTAACAACAAAGATGGCGGTCAATATATTTAGATCTGCAGTTAGTTGACCAAGATAAATGCTGCAAAAATCTAGATCTATGCATTAAAAGACATTAAGCAATAAATAAAAGCAAGAGTTGCTCCATGCATCTAATAGACAATACAAGATTGTTTTAAAGAATTTTTGTATTTTTTGACACCTGGGAAGGGAACATAGAAAGATATTACCAGTCCCCCTCAATGGGATGGGTTCTTGTAAGTCCTCAACACTTCATATCTAAAATCCCTCTCTCTTGATGGTGTAGAAAACCCAGAAAAAAAAGGAACTCAAAGGGAGCTCACAAGAAAAATGGTAGTAAAATATGACAATGATGGTGGATCAAATTCAGACCAAAAGTATAGATCCAGAGTGATCTTTAGGCAACAAAAGGTAGTGAATGAATGGAAAAACCCTTCTATTTATAACAAAATATTGAGTTAGTCTAGATATTGGTGCATAGTTAAAATATTATTAACCAAATCAATATCCAACTTTTATGGAATATTTTATCGTATTTGTTGGAGGGAAAAAGAATTTGACTTGGGTCAAATCCCTTTATTTGTAAATAATAAATAAATAAATTATTTATTTATTATTTTAAGGATGTGGTTGAGTAATAATCAAATAAATAATGATTTATTTAATTATTTATAAATGATATAGTCACATTTAACAAGAAATATTATTTAAATAAGGTTTAAATAGTTATTCTTAGAAAATAATAAGATAAATAATGATTTATCTAATTAATTTTCCTATTTTGGGTTAAATATGACCAAGAATATTAATTAAATTGTAGTTTAACTAATTATTCCTTGAGGAAAATTAAACAAATGTGGATTTATTTAATATTTCCTCATGGGGTTTCCTGTTTAGACCATAAACAACTTAATAAATGTGGTTTACTAAGTTATTTTTCATAGTGAAAGCAATTTTACTTGGGGTAAAATTGGTCTTACATGGTGTACTTAAGTCCATCTAATAGTAACAGGTTAGATGACCAAAAAATGGTGTAGCAATTGATGATTATAATTATTGATATTAGGCTAGTTATAGAGATGATGAGAACTATTGGTTTTGATTGGTTGGGTGGTTGGACAGACAGAGCTGTGACGCTTAATCCATTGGGCTATGGAGTCATAAGAGGCTTAATTACGCATCAAATTTTTCAAGGGGGCATTCACAGGGCAAGCTAACTATGCAAACCGGATCTTACTGGCAGTGTGAATATGAGTTGAAAGAAAGAAGTGAGTTTAGTAATAGCTAAAGAGCAGTTAAGAATTCTTTAACTATACTTTAGAGGAAAACATTAAGATAACAAAAACAAACATAATTAAGGCACTCTCTTAGCAAATATTAATTTAAAACTTATGTTTTGTAATAAGAGAAACTGTTGCACAACATGAAAAGACAGAGGAAAACATTAACACAGAGGAAAGAACATCACCATTAACATAGCTCATGAATCCTGTGAATGATCTCTTTGTTATTGATGCCCAACTCAAAATAGTTACAGTGCTCCAATACAATGATCTTTTACAACACAAAGTCTAACAAGGTTCCACCCCTTTGATAATGAGATTTCGAGCGGTATTTAACTAAAACCTGAGTCGGTTTCCTTAATATAATTGGGCCAAACTTCATTTATTACAAAACAACTGAAATTAAACAGGCATGGCCACACAAGGCTTGAGCAAAAGATCTCTGACAACATATCGCCTGTAAAATTAATTTTGAGCAACTCTTTATGGATCTAAACACTTTGATGGCTCTGGCATATGGTCCTGAATTTCAAAAGATTGATGTTGGGTAATTAATTCTAGTGCAGTGCTGGCTACTTTCATTTATTAATGCTGGTGCTGATGTGCTTTGCTGCCTTTCTTATCTCTGCTAGTATATGGTAATAGTTCTGCGTGCCTGCACTTTTTCTGAGTTGACCTTATTCGGTCCATTTCTTTGATATGGTAACATTTGGACTTTGCTCTGCGTTTAACCTTATTTCTTCATGAAATGAGCTTCAAACCTCTTATGCTCGAATTGACCTGTTTTACACACAAAAAAACCTGAAAAAACATTCACCCGAACCTAAAAGTGCTTAGATCTTGGTTTTGGAAAACATCGCATCTGTTCTGATATCTCATTTATCATTTCTTCAATTTTCCTTAGCACTTGTCTTTTAACATTTTTGATGTACACATTGCGATCGGGTCCCACCGTCATCGCACATTGCGAATTGACAGTTTAACCTTTTACCTTTGTGAATTATCCTTTATCTTTTGCGATGTGTACATTGCGATCAGGTCCCACCGAATCACACGTCTTACTTCGACGTTCTACAAATTTTTTCGTTGTAACCTCTTTTCCTACTCCGCTGTGATTTGAAACAGAAAAGGCCCTACACGTGGATTCGAAATCCTTTGGAATGTGCCTTTGAAACTACATCATGTTTGGGCCTCCATTGTAATTTTCAACTTTTAACTTTTAACTATAAAATTATCCTGTGAGGTCTGCGATGTGCGTTACGTGGGCCCGACCATGTCATCTGCCACGTCACCACCATGTGACTTTGCAACATCATCATAAGTCAAATGCGATCTATGGGGTCAAAGCCACATCACCGCCTTGTTACCATGCCACGTCACCTACCACGCCACTTCATATGGCAGATTGGCGAATTTAACATTTGTATTTGCACTTGTTTTCTAAAATTTGTGATCTGTGATTGGGCCCCACCCATCGCACATTGCACTTCGGCAATCTTAACGTTAACCTCCCGTGCCCATCCTTTAAACTCTGCAATTTGCGATTACGATTGGGAAATCGACCTTGCCATAAGCTTCTCCAAGTGGATAAGTGATTTTAGTTAAAATGTGGAAAAAGGTCGCTCGACCCATAATATGAAATATTTCCAAGCCTCGAAGTTGTACAGGGGCAATGTGGGTCCTGCTAGTCCACATATCGAAATTTAAAACCTTTAACTTGCGGGTGCTGTAAAGGGGTAAGTTGCGAAATGCGCGAAGTGAGAAAGGTAAGGAAAATGAGAAATATGAAGGTTTTCACGCGGTTTAGACAATGATGTAAATGTATGGTAGGCCCCACTTCCTCGCATAGGCAAAATAACAAGATTTGGCATAAGTCTTAAGAGGTAAGGTTAAAAATCTCTGGGTTTCGAAGTGCGAGCACATGTAAGGTTTATGTTGCATACCAACGACTGTTTGGTGGGCAGGCGGAGCTATGGTATAGAACTTCAAACTTAGATAATGAGTGGGTTTTATACAAGGATAAGCCCGAGAAGGTTAGGTGTGTGGGGGTTTTAGGGCCAAGTGGGGATTTAGAGCATTGGAGTACGGAGTTTTTTAGGCAAATGAAAGTAATAAGAAGGCAGATGGAATGAATGAGGGTCGTATGGAATTTTTCTCACTATTACACTTACTCAACAGTCCTTTCCTTCTTCCTTGAACTGAAAATGGCAAATGAATTCTCCTAAATCTCTCGGCAGTCAGGCTCACCCTTTATTTCTCTGAAAATAAATGATAATCGTGGAATATTAATTTTCAGTGAGAAAAATATAAACAATAATCAGTCACTTGGTGATGCTGTGAAATACAAGGGTCTAATAGTGGCTCCATCTAGGGATGGAAGCTCCTTCAGGAGGTGTTAATAACACCGTAGATTAGTGGCATGATCCATTGTGCTAATCCCACAACTTGTATCTTGATCTGTCAAGCACTTTGTGACTGCAAAATAGCTGATTATTTCTCCTGACTTTGACTGATAAAAATAGACCACATGCTAGGCCAACTAGCTTATTAGCATACTGAAATATGAACTGAAACTAAAATTTCCCTTATCCATTGCAGTCCATCAAGCTGAACATACTACTACACGTTGAAAAATTGAATGGCGAAACTAGAACTGAGCTGAAACTAAAGTCTGAAACATACTGGTCTGACAATGAAAAGCAATCTAAGCTAAAATTTGAAAGATGCTTAGAGCGTTGAGCTTATTTGTACACCTACCTACCCTACTCTACTTAAATTTTTTATGTTCTAAATAATACAATAATTGATCCAGTGCAACCAGTCAAGTAGCAGCGGAAACAGATGGACAACTTGACTGCTTGTCAGGAAAATCGGCAGTATAGCCTGGTTGTGTGTCCTCATAACCAAAATTAGAATATGTAATGGAAAAAAATAATGTATCTAATCCTTATAGAGAATACATGTTTGAAAACTTGAGCCAAAAAGGACCTCCATATAATATGCTATAGGATCAAATGACGCATGATGTATGATTTTTGCTTCTAGGCCTTCAATGACCAGTTGATCAGTTGTATCCCCAATATTAAACCTTGAAACCTCATATGATTGGTGAGAGAGTTCTCTTCTCCTATGATTATCAACTAGAATGTGATCCAGATTCCCTTTCACAATCTGAAATGAAGTGAAGCATAAGGGTAAAGTCTCAAGATGTATTGGTTCCTCCTCTATTTCAAATTCTGTGATTTCAAGATGAATCAAGGGGAGAACTTCTGAATCTAAAAAAGGTTTTGTATCATCCCTCTTTTCCTAAACTGACTCATTAGAGCATTACTCCTCCTTTCTATTTGCAAATTTCTTGTAATTCTCTCTTAAGAGTGAGGCAAAAGATACAGGAAGGCATTTTGTACTTACTTGAAAACTTCCAACATTTTCCTCTTTAAAATATTTCTCAGTATGCAGAGTTTGATTGTCATCTTTGCATTGTGATAAATGAGTTTGTTCTTCCCAAGAAGATAGTGTTGACTGCGTCGAATAATCAGCCTCAACCTAAACCTTATAGTCTTTCTCTTGATAATCATATTCGAGATGGCTATCTCTGTATGCAAGGTCATCTATCATGTACGTTGCTACTGAGGATTTCCCTGCCTCCTTTTGATTTTGGACTTCATCCTTGGCTATGTTGTGGATAGAGTACATGAAATAATCATTTTCTATTTTAGGGTGTCTAGGAAGGGATGAAAACTTCTTGGGTACATTAATGTTGTATTTTCTGGAACTAATGGAATGTGAGGTATCTGAACAACAAGTTCCTCTTTCCTGCTAATCATATGCATCATTTCATTGACTGTGTTTGTCAACATATCTAGTTTTATCTCTGAAGAAGTCAGTTGCTCTTTTTCTATTTTGTCCTTCTTCATTTCTTTTAACTTTTCTTCCCTGTTCAAAAATTTGGCTTCCACATCAACTGCCACATTTTTCATTTCTTCCAGGGTTGCAGGGTCCCTTTCTCTTAACTAGAATGCCATCTTCGAATCAAAAGCATCTGGCTAGTGCAAGAGATTCCATCCCGGGGGTGGCTTTATCTTATCAGGTATTGAATGGTATACATTATAGAACCTGGCTGAAAAATGTTGTACTGCCTCCCCAAGCTGCCTTTTTAAATGGTTGTACTCTTTTATGATGAGAAAAAAATTTCTCATGACCACCCATATATCTAGGAAAACTTGAGTGAATTAATGAAAATGCTAATTCTTGTATCTGGAAGATCTTTAAACCAAATTTTAACTTTTCCTTGAAATGATAAGGAAAACCTTCTGATACGCACATCATCTTCCCCCACTTCAAATAGATCAAGGAAATCCTCAATATTTTGAATGCGCTTTTTAGCAGTGATCTTTGTGTTTTCTCCATTAAATTTGGGTAGATTATTAATAAAATTTGCAGGGATGTTATGTAGGAGAGAGGGCAAAACCAGAGGCTTGTATCTGTTTGGGACTTTTATAGGAATAGGCAGTGAAGCAGGAGGCTTATAACCATTTGGAGCTTTTACAAGAGCTGGAGATGAAGTACAAGGCTCATGTGCCACTGGGTTTACTACAAGCGCATCAGGGATATGCACAGGTGTAAAATTATGTACATGGTCTATAATTTGGGGCTTAGCTTCTTGAGGCTCATCAAACTGCCAATGATCAATGTAAACCTCAACAGTGTACTCTTGATCAGGATTAAAGTAGGATAGAATATAGTTACAGCTAAAAACAACAATTTCTTGAATCCAATTAGGGCTTAAATACTTTCTCTTTCTTGGCTAACTGGTCATGTTTCATGTCCTTCCTCCAGTGGAGTCTTTGAATGGAGCTAGTTTGAATTGGAGTTGCCAGGTGGATTATTTCAAATTTCTTGTGGATGGCTGTTGTCCACCATCAAAAACCAGATAAAAATCTTGGAAAATACTCAGATCATCTAATTTCAATTTGGGTTTTTGAGTCCTAAAGAAATATTAAGCTTTTTCAATAACTTAGTCCCTAGTATGGTCACCATTATGTTAGCCCTCCGTAATTTGTAAGATTTTCAAGAAAAAATGATAGAGGAAAACATCAAACCACTTTGGAGTCCAAGACCTAGCCTCCCTAGACTCAGAGAGGGCTCTCTTTGCTCTTTATGATTTATGATTTAGCTTGATGATTATAATTGCTGATATTAGGCTAGTTATAGAGATTATGAGAACTATTGGTTTTTATTGGTTGGGTGGTTAGACAGATAGACCTGTGAATCTTAATCCATTGGGCTATGGATTCATAAGAGGTTGAATTGTGCATCAAAATTTTCAAGGGGGAATTCACAAGGCAAGCTAACTATGTCGACTGGATTCCACTGGCAATGTGAATATGAGATAACTAAAGAGTAGTGAGTTCAGTAATAGCTAAAGAGCAGTTAAGAATTCTTTAACTATACTTCAGAGGAAAAAATTAAGATAACAAAAACATATAGAATTAAGGTGCTCTCTCAGAAAATCTTAATCTAAAACTTATGTTTTGTAATAAGAGAAACTGATGCACAACATGAGAATATGGAGGAAAACATTAACACAGAGGAAAGAACATCACCATTAACATAACTCATGAATCCTGTGAACGGTCTCTTTGTTATTGATGCCCAAATCAAAACAATTACAATGCTTCAATACAATGATTTTTTACAACACAGAGCCTAACAAGGCTCCACCCCTTTGATAATGAAAATTTGAGTAGTATTTAAATAAAACTTAATTCGGTTTCCCTAATCAACTTGGGCCAAAATTCATTTATTAGAAAACAACTGAAATTAAATAGGCATGGCCATGCAAGGCTTGAGCAACACATCTCTGACACCATATCGCCTGTAAAATTAATTTTGAGTAGCTCTTTATGGATCTAAACGCTTTGATGGATTTGACATATGGTCCTCCTTTTCAAAAGATCGGCGTTGGGTAATTAATTTTGGTGCAGCGCTGGCTACTTTCATTTATTGATGTTGGTGCTGATGTGCTTTGCTACCTTTCTCATCTCTGCTAGTATATGGTAACAATTTTGCGTGCGTGCTCTTTGCCTGAGTTGACCTTATTCGGTCCATTTATTTGCTGCAGTGACGTTTTTCCTTTGCTCTGCGTTTAACCTTATTTCTTTGTGAAATGAGCTTCAAACCTCGTAGGCCCGACTTGAACTGTTGTACACATAAAACAACGAGAAAAATCATTCACCCGGACTGGAAAGTTCTTAGATATTGGTTATGGAAAACATCGCATCCACTCTGATATCGCATTTCACATTTCTTCACTTTTCCTTAGCACTTGTCTTTTAACATTTGCGATGTGCCCATTGTGATCGGGTCCCATTGTCACCGCACATCGCGATTCAACAATTTAACCTTTTACATTTGCAACTCATTCTTTATCTTTTGCGATGTGCGCATTGTGATCGAGTCCCACCGAATTGCACATCTTACTTTGGCATTCCACAACTTTTTTCATCGTAACCTCTTTTCCTCATCCGCTACAATTTGACACGAAAAAGGCCCTACATCGCATTCGGGCCTCCATCACACTTCATAACTTTTAACTTTTAACCATAAACTTATCCTGTGAGATATGTGATGTGAGGTACACGAGCCAGACCATGTCACCACCACGTGACTTTGCCACGTCATCATAAGCCAAATGCGATATATGGTGTCAAAGCCACGTCACCGCCCTGTCACCATGCCACATCACCTGCCACGCCACTTCATATCGCAAGTCAGAAAATTTAAAATTTGTCTTTGCACTTGTTTTATAAAATCTATGATCTACGATTGGGCCCCACCCATAGCACATCGCACTTCGACGATCTTAACGTTTACCTTTCACGCCCATCATTTAAACTCTGCGATTTGCGATTGTGATTGGGATACGGACCCTGCCATAAGATTCTCCAACCGGACAAGTGATTTTAGTTAAAACGTGGAAAAAGGTCGCTCGACCCATAATATGAAATATTTCCTAGCCTCAGAGTTGTACAAGAGTAATGTGGGTCCTGCCAGTTCGCATATTGTAAGTTAAAACCTTTAACTTGCGGGCGCTATAAAGGGGTAAGTTGTGAAATGTGTGAAGTGAAAAAGGTAAGGAAAATGGAAAATATGAAGGTTTGCACGCGGTTTGGACAATGCGGTAAAGGTATGGTGGGTTCCACTTCATCGCATCGGCGGAAAAACAAGATTCGACATAATTCTTAAGAGGTAAGGTTAAAAATCTATGGGCTGCGAAGTGCGGGCACAAGTAAGGTTTATGTTGCATACCAACATCTGTTTGGTGGGCGGGAAAAGCTATGGTATAGAACTTCGGAGTTAGTTAATGAGTGGGTTTTATACAAGGATAAGCCGGAGAAGCTTAGGTGTGTGGGGGTTTTAGGTCTAGGTGGGGATTTAGAGCATTGGAGTACAAAGTTTTTTAGGAAAATGAAGGTAAGAAGAAGGAAGATGGACTGAATCAGGGTCGTATGGACTTTTTCTCACTATTACACTTACTCAACAACCCTTTCCTTCTTCGAACTGAAAATGGCAGATGAATTATCCTGAAGCTCTCGGCAGTCAGGATCTCCCTTTATTTCTCTGAAAATAAATGATAACCATGGAATATTATTTTAAGTGAGAAAAATATAAAGAATAATCAGTCACCTAGTGATGCTGTGAAATACAGGGGTCTAACAGAGTGTGCCTCAAATATATGTTTTATTGTACAACAATAAATCATACCATTAAGCTTCAATAACACAAATGGAAGGTATGGTCATTAACGAGCTTGCTTCAGTTTTAGTTGACCTAGTTTATAATTTCAGCTATATCAGCTTGGAGGTCGCAGAGAAATTTGCTCTACAAATGAAAACACATGAGAAATCTCCATGGTAGCCGAAAGATAGGTGAAATACTTAGTGGAATCATGTCCCATGGAGATGAGAAACATGTCCACTACAATCACCCTTAATATCTTGCTATTGGGTTTGTATGATGCTCTAATTGTTGATTTGTGTAGCTTGGTAGGAACTCCCAATGATCCGAACTTATGCAAAATGCAATAAAATACAGAAATATACATAAACGTAGATATGCAACAGAAATAACACTTCATTTCATTAATATCAAATAACTGAAATATGCTTACAGTCATTATGGAAATAAACTAGCTAGGGGACTAGTAGCATATCTCTTAGAAGAGATGTGATGGCTACATGCCTCTAAACTGTATTACAATGAGGCTCAAAACCCTATTTATTATTGAGAAATAATGGAAAACCCTAAACATCCAAAAACTTAACCCTAGGAGATGAAGTGCCAAAACTATGGGCCCCGTTTGGGTAAATTGGTACACCAACTTCTCGAGGACATACCTTTGGCATACGATCTCTGTTTGACACACACAATACCTCGTTAGAAAGATATATCTAAGGATTACAAATTTTGAGAGACCAACATTTGAAGAAGACTCGTGATATTCCTAGTTTTCCCAAAAAATATCGTTTAGGGCCTCAAAACGACTTCGGAAGTTCAAGACCCAAAAAAATGCCAAAAATAGAAAATTGTGCTACAATTAAGGAAACTGAAAAGCTGAAAGAAAAAATGGTGGGGATCCAAGTGGAATAGGCAGGTGGCCACCAATATCCACCTAGATCAACGGAGTGCTTGACCTAACAGTGTAGAGGAACCCCCGTGGGCGAGGAGAAAATGTCCTTGTATTCCTCCACGACTTTGTCCATCTGCTGCTGCCATGCAAGTGAGCCCTGTTTTGAGGTTGTGACCACAATATTATTCTTTCCCTATGGGTGAATCGTAATTAAAAAGAATTCCATGGTTTGGGAAATAGTCTTATTTCATTGCTTTGTAGTACTCAAAGAGATGGCGAAAGGCGGTACTACCTCCGATATCCTTTACAACTTATTTCCCAAAGTAATAATAATAGAACGAGGCCTAGACTCATATACAACATGTCACTTCCACAAGTATGGTTGGCCTAATAATACATCAGACACGTCAAGAGGAGAAACATCACAAAATACCTCATTCATGAAGGGCTTGATGTTTTACGGTGGCGACACTGCTAGCTCACGCGAATATCTCTTCCTTAGTGAAGCCACATGATGGTATGCACTTGGGGGTGTGTTGTGGTTGGTAGGTCGAGCCACTTCACGACCTATGCTGAAATTAGGTTCCTTTGGCTTCCACTATTGACAAGGAATTGCAATGGAGAATCCTTCACCCACATCTGGGAATGGAAGAGGTGCTCCCCCTCCTCTAGATCCTCGGGATCCTCCCTATGGAGCTTGGTGGTGGAAACAGTGGCACTGGGTTCTGCATCAATGATCTAATTCCTTTTGTCATTCCCCTTGTCTGGTTCTGACTCAGAATCAGAACATGCATCTGATTTAGATGCCTTCAGTTTGGCCACCAACGACTGTTTGGCCCGACACTTGCTTGTGTTGTGAGTGGATTTATTATGAAATTCACACCACTTACCCGTGTCCTTCTTTGTCTTTATTGTTTTTTTTTTAGTCGCCCTGTTTTGTCTTTTCCCCTTGTTCTATGGTTCAGAAGTGCCTTTCCCCAGCTTTGAATTTTCGGATCCAAAGTATCGCTTCTTCTACTTTTATTCTCGTTCTTGGTAGCATATCGATATGTCGTGCCAAGCAAGGTAATGTTGAGAAACACCATTTCCTCCTAAATGTATCTGTGAAAATAAATGTGGTACTTGAGCACGAAATTTTTCTCTGAATCTTTAATACCCAACTTTGTGTGCAGGGTATGGAACAAATTCTTCAGCTCATGCACATCTTGATCCCTTTGTTGCCGCAATGTGGTCCATTGGATGTACTTGTACTCATATCTCCCCATGGGTTAATATTATTCCTTGATTCTATATCGGAATGAATTCCAAGTGGATGCGGCCAAGAACAGAGAGGGTTCCTTCTTGTACTTTTGCTCACAGTAGGTTTCCCACCAGTATTTGACATGGGGGCCAACCTTGAGGAGTGAAAAGGTAATATTTTCTCGGTCGGAGAAATCATGGACCGAGAAATACCCTTCCAACAAATTCAACCATCTATCTACGACATCTGCATCTATCTAGACTTAAAATATAGGACTATCGAAGTTGACTTGTACCTTGAAAGGAGTGGTGCCTCGAGAGTGGCTGCTGGATGCATATGCGCCACTGGTGGGCAGTCGTGGAAGGATCTGGGCAAAATTATCCATCATCGTATTCCTTTGTTTCTCGAGGGCCTCCTTGAGAAATATTTTTATAGGATCTCTTGCTCCCTCATCTTTATTTTCTTCCCCCATGTGTAGTTGTTAGGGTTTGGGAGGCTGATCTTGCAAAGGTTCAACCAGATCGAGCTCCAACTCCTTATACCCCAACCTCATTGGGGACATGCAAAAAAGGATCGAAAAAGAGAAAATTTCTCTGATACCACTAATCCAGACTTATGTAGGAACACAATAAAGTACAGAAATACACATAAATGCAGATATGTAGCAGAAATAACACTTCATTTCATTAATGTCAAATAACTAAAATATTCTTACAGACATAATGGAAATAAATTAGCTCGGGCACTGGTAGTTTATCTCTGAGAAGAGATGTGGAGACTATAGGCCTTTGAACTTTTTTATAATGAGGCTCGAAGGCCTATTTATTATTGAGAAACAATGGAAAACCTTAAACATACAAATACCTAACCCTATGAGATGAAGCACCAAAACTATGGGCTTCGTTTGGGTAAATTGGTACTGTTGAGCCCTGAAATTGTCTTCTCTTTTGCCAAAATTCACTTCATTTCATCATTCCTTTATCATTTCATAAACCTAAAACTCAATGAGAATGACTAAGATTACTTAAAGGTTGCATACAATGATTAGCTAATTCTACTTTTGTGATTTTGCTGTCTTAATAATTTTTTAACAGTTTTAGCTATAGAATGCAGTCATTCTGTAGCCAGTCAAGCGTTTTGTAGTTGTTTTGGTGTTTACATATGTTACAGGTGTCAAATGGAGAAAAGGCACACATAGGTGGATTCCAAATCTTTCCTACATCATTCGTTCCCTTCCACGAAGACTGGATCAATAGCTGGAGGTGCCTATGTACGTGGTCAAAGCAAAAGTCAAGCAAACAGTCTTCTATAGGAATCAGGACTCCTGATTTTCTTTACAGCAAATCAAGAATCCTAAAAGATTTCTATTTTTATTTTAAATTTAAAACTACACCTGTACCTACTTTTATTCAATATTAGTTATGTAATTGCATATAAATTCAGCTCAGTAATTCCGAGAGGGACAAGTTGGACATATTTTATCATTCCTGTGATACTCTATTTTCAAGCATTTTGATAATAGAAGGAGTAAACATTGATGATGTTTTGAATAAAACCTTGAGGAGTTAAAGGATTAATGCTGAATTGATAGCAAAGGACCCCTGCTATTCGAGGAAGCTTTACATGTTTTCTAGATAAGTAGTTTTCAATTATGTTTTGTCATATTTCCTCACTTAGACTGCTTTCTGGAATTACATCTCTTAGCATTATGTTTTATGTCATTTTCTTAAATAAAATATCCTCATGATATTACAATTAGTCTTTTTCTCAAGCTCTTCCAATATATCTCTATTAAATGAATAGGATTTAATTGTAATATTCTGAGTTACTAGCACTTCAGTTTCTGTCATTTAGATTAAGAAGATCCTTATTATCTTACATCTATTCTCTTTCTCAAGCTCTTCCAATATATCACTACTATATGAATGAGATTTGGTTGTACTATTTTGAGTTATTAGCATTTTCTGTTCTGCAATTAGATAAAAGATCCTCATCTTATTACAAACAGTCTTATTCTCAAGTTATTCCAATAAACCTCTAAATCACGAATAAGACTTAGTTGTAATACTGTGGGTTACTGATTTATAGAATATCCTTATCACATTATGCCTAATCTCTTTCAATAAACTCTTCCAACAAATCTATAACTCATGAATGAGATCTAGTTGTAATGTCATAAGTTGTTTCAGCATTTCATAGGAGATCCTTATTACATTATAGTAATATTTTTCTCAAGCTATTCCAATACACCTCTATCATATGAATGAGATTTCACTATAATGTTCTAGGTTACTGTTTGTTTTAATACTTCTTTCATGTTTTAGGAAGATCCTCACTGCATTAGAATTTAATCTCTTTCACAATCTATTCCAACAAATCTCTAACTAAATGAATCAGATTGAGTTGTAGTGTTTTGAGTTACCTTTTCATTTTCATGAATGTTCATTTGCAAGCTATAATATCCATGGATTAGGACTCTCTGTTTTCATAATTTTCTAATTAGGGACAGAACTTGTAACTAAACTCTATTTTAATTCTAAGATTTCCTTTCTCTTCCTTTTTGACATAGATTTAACTTCATGATCCAGGTGGATATTGGTGGCCACCCACCTATTCCACTTGGCCCCCCACCATTGTCTCTTTTAGTTTTTTCAGTTTCGGCATAACTTACTATTTTTAGCATTTTTTCGGGTCCTGAACTTCCGGAGCCGTTTTGAGGCCCTAAACGACGTTTTTTGGGTATGAAAGCGCCAGCGAATTTTCTGATAAAATTCGTCCCGACAGCTGTAGTCCTCGGATAGAGCTTTCTAATGATGTGTCATATGCGTCAAACGGAGATAGTATGCCAAAGTTACGTCCCTGGGAAGTTGAAACACCAATTTACCCAAACGGGGCCCATAGTTTTGGCGCTTCATCTCCTAGGGTTAGGTTTTTGGGATGTTTAGGGTTCTCCATTGTTTCTCAATAATAAATAGGCCCTCGAGCCTCATTGTAACGCAGTTCAGAGGCCTGCAGCCGCCACATCTCTTCTCAAAGATAGCTACCAGTGCCCTAGCTAGTTTTATTTCCATTCTGTCTGTAAGCAAATTTCAGTTCTTTGATATTAATGAAATGAAGTGTTCCGCTGCATCTCTGTATTTATGGTTATGTGTTTATTCTGTTGCGTTCCTGCATAAATCCGGATCAGTGGTATCAGAGGGGTCTGCTTTTTTCTCGATCCTTCTTTGCATGTCCCCAACGAGGTCGGGGTATAAGGAGCTAGGGCTTGATCTGGTGGAACCTTTGCAAGATCAGCCTCGTAAACCTCGACGGACGCCCTTGGGGGACGAAAAGAAAGATGAGGGAGCAGGAGATCCTATCAAAATATTGCTCGAGGAGGCCCTCGAAAAACAAAGGAACGCGATGATGGATAGTTTTGCTCAGATCCTTCAACGGCTGCCCACCGGCGGCGCATCTGCATCCAGTAGCCACTCTGGAGTTGCGACTTCCTTTAAGGTACAAGTAAATTTTGACATTCCCATATTTGAGGGTCAAATAGACGCAGATGCCGTAGATAGATGGTTGAATCTATTAGAAGGATATTTCTCTGTTCATGACTTTTTAGACCGGGAGAAGATTATTTTTACACTCCTCAAAGCTACCCCCCATGTTAAGGACTGGTGGGAAACCTACTGTGAGAACAAGGACCAGACAGAACCCTCTCTGTTCTCGGCCGTACCAACTTGGAATTCTTTCCGAGACGCCGTCAAGGAACAGTACTATTCCGTGGGGAGCTATGAGGACAAGTACATACAATGGACCACGCTGCGACAACAAAGGGATCAAGATGTGCACGAGCTGACGAATCTGTTCCATACCCTGCGCACAAAGTTGGGTATCAAAGATTGAGAGAAACATTTGGTGCTAAAGTATCGCAGTTGTCTGCACAGATACATTCAGGAGGAAATGGAGTTCCTCGACATCTCCTCGCTTGGTACGGCATACCGGTATGCTGCCAAGATTGAGCAGAAATTCAAACAGAAGAAGCGAGACTTTGGATCTGCGAATCAAAAGCAAGGAAAAGGTGCTTCCAAACAGCAGAACAAAGGACAGAGCCAAGGCATGGCGGCTAAAGACAACCCACCAAAGCCACAAGAAAAGAACAACACCGTAAAGCCAAAGAAGGACACGGGAAAGTGGTGTGAGTTCCATAAGAGCTCCACTCACAACACAAGTGAGTGTCGGGCCAAGCAGTCGCTAGTGGCCGAGATGAGGGCTTCTGAGTCAGATGCATGCTCTGACTCCAAATCAGAACCTGAAAAGGGGAATGAAAAAGGGAAAAAAATTATTGATGCGGAGCCCAACGCCACTGTTGCCACTACAAAGGTCCAGAAGGAGGAACCGGAAGATCCAGAGGAGGAGGAACGTCTCTTCCACTCCCAGATGTGGGTAAAGGGCTCCCCTGTACAGTTCATTGTCGACAATGAGAGCCAAAAGAACCTCATTTCAGCAGATGCCGTGAAGCAGTTGGGCTTGCCGACCACGGCTCACCCACATCCATACACCATCGGGTGGCTTCACCAAGGACGAGATCTCCGCGTCAGCCAGCAGTGCCGCCTTCCCTATAGCATCAAGCCCTTCACGGATGAGGTATTCTGTGACGTTGCTCCTATTGATGTTTCTGATGTATTATTAGGACAACCATACTTGTGGAAGCGTCATGCTGTGTATGAGTCTCGACCTCGTGCTGTTATTATTACTTTGGAAAATAAGTTGTACAGGATACCAGAGGTACCACCTCCTACGACTATCTCTTTGGTTACTGCAAAACAATGTAGTAAGCTCATTTCCCAAACCAGGAAATTCGTTTTCCTGATGATCCGCCCCCGGGGCAAGAAGAAGACTGTGGCCACGACCTCCAGACAGGGCTCCTCTGCACAACAACAACAAATGGATAAGGTTGTGGAGACGGAGGAAATCTTACTCCGCCCCGGGGGTTCCTACGCAACGCCGGAGTCGAGCGAGCACCCGATTGATCGACCCCCGAGTCGCTGCGCTGACAGACCGATCATCGACGCTCTGTTACGGAAAATGATGAAATCAAGAGCGGTCCCGGGCTGTGCAGAAGGTCACATCAGACCAAGTTCATAACCATGTGGGAGCCCGATCGTGTTGGTACGGAAAAAGGATGGGACGTGGAGACTCTGTATTGACTATCGGGCACTGAACAAGATTACTGTCCGGAATAGGTACCCAATCCCACGGATTGATGACCTTCTGGACCAACTCCAAGGTGCAAAATATTTCAGTAAGATCGACCTGAAGTCTGGGTATCACCAGGTACCAATTGAACCCTCGGATGTGTGGAAGACTGCCTTCAAAGCTAAGGAAGGCCTTTTTGAATGGCTGGTCATGCCTTTCGGGTTGACGAATGCTCCCGCAACAGCCAACGAGGTAGTGGACGCTCTTGACCTTCCACCAGCATATTCGTATTAGTGTGGCGGTGTGTTAAGTCTTGACGAAGACTTGGGAAGAGCACCTTCATCTCACATCAAACAGAGTCTCTAAACACTAGGCAACACAAGTTGTGTGCCAATTTGGAGAAGTGCACGTTTGTGACCTAGGTTCAATATACGGGATACATTATTGATGAAAGGGGTCGCACGGTCAAGTAGCTATCCAAGTCATTCGAGATTGGCCGGCCAAACCACTCTAACAGAGCAACGACTACGGGTCTTACTGAAAGTTTCTGTCCCCAGAAGTAGATTCGTGTTGGGATTCCTCTCATATCACTTGGCCCTTGAGTCAAGTCACCAAAGGAGGAGCGAGAGAAAAATTCTTTTGGTCGGAACCTCAACAGAAGGCGTTCGAAGAATTGAAAAATCGCCTCTGTTCTGCCCCAGTGCTCACCTTACCAGACTTGCAGCAGCCATTTGAGATCGAGACAGATGCCTCTGACTATGCTATTGGGGCAGTTCTTACTCAACAAGGACATCCAGTGGCATATCACAGTGAGACATTGTCTGAGACAGTTCGCAAGTATCCCACTTATGACAAAGAAATGTATTCCATTGTGCAAGCCTATCGACAATGGAAGCATTACATTTTGGGGAAGGAAACAATCATCCACACAGACCACCGGCCCCTGCAGTTCATACAGACACAAGGGAAGTTGCCGAATGATCGCCATCAGAAGTGGTCCACATATCTGCAACAGTTTCATTTGAACATCAAGTACAAGAAGGGTAGCACCAATAATGTTGCAGACTGCCTCAGCCGACCACCGATCGTGGCGCTCACCACTATGCTCAACTCTTGTGGGCACGAGACTTCTGATTGGCCGTTTCTCTATGAGAGTGACCCAGAATTCGGCCACACTTACAAGGCACTCTTGGGGGGCACACAAGTTCCAAATTTTCACCTCCAAGATGCACTTTTATGTCACCTGGGACACCTTTGTGTTCCTTCAAGCGAGCGTGCCAAGATGATATGGGAAGCACACTACGGTCGAGTCGCTGGGCATTTCGGGGTCGAGAAAACAGTAGCAATACTACAGAAGTATTTCTATTGGCCGAACCTTCGAAAGGATGTCGAGAAGCACATCAGATCCTGCACTTCTTGTGCCATTGCCAAACCGACCATCAAGAAGCAAGGCCTATATACTCCACTACCTACCCCTAGTCGACCATGGGAATCCATCTCCATGGATTACATGTCGGGACTGCCCTCTACTAAGAATGGCAATGACTGTGTTTTCGTGGTCGTTGATAGATTCTCGAAGATGGCCATTATGGCGGCCTATAAGAAGAATATCACAGCAGAAGCTACTGCTAAACTCTTCTTTGAACGAGTATGGGTTCACTTTGGGATCCCACAGTCTATCATATCAGATCGAGATAGCAGGTTCCTCAGCACATTTTGGTCCAGCCTCTGGTCAATGATGGACACAAAACTCACCAAGTCCACAACTTTCCATCCCAAAACAGATGGCCAGACAGAGGTCGTCAACAGAATGATTGTACACATTCTGCGCATGTACAATTCAAAGCATCCACGCACATGGGACGAGAGCCTCCCTTATGTACAACATAGTTATAACCGGGCTCTCCACAGTTCAATTGGCCATAGCCCCTTTCAGGTGGGCTTGGGATTCCAGCCACTATGTCCCATTGACGTAGCCATGCCATTTGCAGCTGCTCAGGCCGATTCAGCGCACGTCCAGTCTGAAGTTGACAAAGCAGGTAGCTTCATCGAGCGCATTCAACACATCCGCCAACAGGTTCATGATATATTGGACAGAGCTAATGCGAAGTACAAGCAGCGCCATGATCAACACCGGGTGCCACACAACTTCGAGGTGGGCGATAAAGTATGGCTGCATTTGCAGAAGGAGCGCCTCACTGGACCTCACCGCAAGCTTCACTTTCGCTATAATACGGACACGTGCACCATGACCAGCCCCGCAGAGACAATGCTTTCGAGCTTCAGCCTTCTCATTCTTGCCCGCACTGATGCTACAATGCTGAACATGCTTTCCCCGTCTTACTTTCCACCTCTACTGGACACCTCGGACATTGCAGAACAACTCACACCAACAGAGTTAAACCCAGACTGCATGGAACGGGCCACCACAGATTGTATCATGGACATGCAAATCAAGAACACTCGTCAACAGCAGATCCAACTGTATCGGGTTGTCAAAGCTGGCCAACTCCTGCACCAAGGAAAGTGGTTCACCAGGGACCAAGTTCGGCAGAAATTTCCTCATCTCATGGAGGAACTTAACGCAATGGGGACCATTGCTTCCTAAGGGGGGAGGAATGATCCAGGTGGATATTGGTGGCCACCCACCTATTCCACTTGGCCCCCCACCATTGTCTCTTTCAGTTTTTCAGTTCGGCATAACTTACTATTTTTAGCAGTTTTTCGGGTCCTGAACTTCCGGAGCCGTTTTGAGGCCCTAAACGACGTTTTTTGGGTATGAAAGCGCCAGCGAATTTTCTGTTAAAATTCGTCCCGACAGCTGTAGTCCTCGGATAGAGCTTTATAATGATGTATCATATGCGTCAAACGGAGATAGTATGCCAAAGTTACGTCCCTGGGAAGTTGAAACACCAATTTACCCAAACGGGGCCCATAGTTTTGGCGCTTCATCTCCTAGGGTTAGGTTTTTGGGATGTTTAGGGTTCTCCATTGTTTCTCAATAATAAATAGGCCCTCGCGCCTCATTGTAAAGCGGTTCAGAGGCCTGTAGCCGCCACATCTCTTCTCAGAGATAGCTACCAGTGCCCTAGCCAGTTTTATTTCCATTCTGTCTGTAAGCAAATTTCAGTTCTTTGATATTAATGAAATGAAGTGTTATTTCCGCTGCATCTCTATCTTTATGGTTATGTGTTTATTCTGTTGCGTTCCTGCATAAATCCGGATCACTTCATCTTCTGAGCATAGAGTAGCATACTAAAACTCAAACATAAAAAAAACCCAAAACATCAATAAAACACTGAAAACAATGAAATAAGAAAAGGGATAATTAGGCACATATAGTGCAAGTATACTTCATTAGTTTACTAGCCCTGGTCGATAATTTATGCTATCAATTTAGGACACTAAATTTACTAAACATTTTGGCACCGTTGCAGGGGAAGTGTAACTAGGTAGCCTTATTTCCTATTTTTCAAAAAAAAAAAACAATGATATGCGTAGAGAAAGAGATTCTAGGGGTAGATTTATAAGAGGTAGAAGCTTAATTCCCACAACTCCACTCACTCCACCAAGACCAAGAAGCAGCACACCTCCAACTCAAACCCACATTCCATACTATACTGGTCATAGGCTTCTAGAAGTCTCAAGATCAGATATCCCATCAGGAAGATCTCCCACTTCATCCACTAAAGAAATTCTAGAGGAAGAAGATCCAAGGACTCCTACAGAAGGGATAACATTTTTCACTTCCAAAAGGAAATATATTCCAGCAGAAGAATTACAAATCCCTAGTGAAGAAGAAGAAGAGAACTATTTCTTCAATATACCCTTAATAGAAGAACCAATAGAACAATTAGCTATTCCAACTAAACCCTATATCAATTCAGAGGAGTCTATCATGGCAGAAGAAGGGGAAGGAGAATTCTTTAATGGAGAACATACACTATTTGGAGGAGTTAGAGGAAGAGGAGGAGATAGAGGAAGAGGTAGAGGTACAGAAGAAGGTAGAGGAAGAGGAAATGCAGAAGGAGGAAGAGGTAGAATGGAAGTTGGAAGTCCTTTTGGATTCCCTATAATAGATGAAGAGACTAATGCAACTATGAAAAATATATCACCCTCTGTTCTTCCAAACTTTTATGGACTGAAAAGTGAGGATCCTAAGACCTTATTATTTGAATTTGAAGTTCTATGTAGAACCTATGATTACCTACAAGATGCTCAGAAACTTAAACTATTCCCTTCAACATTGAAAGGAGCAGCATTAAAATGGTTTATGAGTTTAATCACTAAGTCTATTAGGAAATGGGATGAAATGAGGAAATCATTTCTAGACAGATATTTGGATTACTTTATACCAGTCAACCATAAGGAGGAAGTGTTCAAGATGATGCAAAAGGAGGATGAAAATCTGGAATATTTGTTGGAAAGATTTAACTATAACATCAAGAGGGAAAAAATGGAAAACTTGGACCAAGATACTTTGAAAGCTCTTTTGTTGAGACAATTAGGGATGAATGGATAGATATTCTTAATATGATGGGGAAAGGAGACATATCTCAACTTTCATTACCTGATATAGCAGAACTATGTATTAATCTTTCAAGAGGAAAATCTAAGATTCTAAAAGGACCAAGAGACCCTGCTCTTGCAAGGGCAAGTAAATCTGCAACTGGAATAGTAAGTAGGGAAGAGATAGGTAATATGCTTGATGAATTCAAAACTGAAATTCTAGGGAGTCTTAGTGAGAAAATAGACACCCTTAAGTTACAAAACAAGCAGAAAGCTGAAACCGATGCCTTAGCAATATTTTGTCCCAAATTTAGGAAGAAGCATGCCTTAAGAGAGTGTCCTTTGGATGCAAAAGTAATAGAGACTTGTGCAGTTTGTTCTGAAAAACATAAGACCAAGAATTTTCCCTCAATCTCTGGCCTTAAGGCTGTCTTTCAAGAAGAAACAACCACAAATTCCACAGAATCTCTTAATTTTGTCTCTAGAAGACCTTGGAAAGGACCTCAAACACAAGGGTTTAGTAATCAAATGTACAATCAAGCCTCACCTAATTGGAACTCTTGGCAGCAACCTTGGCCCTAATTTCAAAATCAATCTCAACCTTGGGCTCAAGGAGCACAAAATCCTTATGGAAGGTTCTCCCAGTATTATCAATATCCACCCTCTTATCCCTCATATCCAACATATTCAAACTTTCCTCCTCAACAAAATCCTCAGCAGAATCCTCAACATCAAAACCAACATCAAAATCAAAATCAAAATCCACCACTTCCATTACCATTTCCTCAAAAAGAAAATAATTTTCCTGCCCAGCCAATACCAAACCCCAACAATAAAAACCCTCAGAATACATATATGATAGAAGGTCAACAATTTCCAACCTATTTGATTACTCCTTTAGAACTTAATGATGTTCAACTTAGGTCTGGAAAAATACTTGAAAGAAAGAAACCTTTTGTAGTTATACAAGAACAAAACAATTCTGAGGAAGATTATCTACAGGTAAATAAAATTTTTGAAGAAAACAAATCTCTTCAAGACCAAAACATTGGAAAATAAAAACAGAAAGAACCAATAATTTCAACTCCTATGTTAGAGCAACCATCAACATCTACTACTGCACCTCCTTTTCCTGAAAGATTATAAATTGATAGGGGTGTAGAGAAACAAATTATGATGCCTAACTATGATTTCCTAGATGAGTTAAGAAATTTTTGTATCAAGATTCCATTATTACAAGCCATCAAGGAAATCCCAATTCTAGCAAAAACAATAAAAGAGTTGAGTATGAAAAAACAGGAAAAAGAATAAAAGAGATAAAGAAAATACAACTGGTAGGAAAAATAGCAGACATAATGATGGGGAAGATTGCCATTCCAAAATATATAGATCCCGGAAATCCAGTTGTTAAGATACATATCAATGGAATATAAATCCCAAACACACTTATTGATCTAGGAGCAGCAATCAATATCATGAGTAGGCAAATCATGGAAAAACTAAAACTTCCTAATCTTCTTTTTACACCCACACTATTACAATTAGCAGATAGATCTGTAATCAAACCGGATGGGGTATTATAAGACATTCCAGTGTCCTTAGATTCTTCAGAGTATCCCGTGGATTTCATGATCTAACTCGTAAAAATGATTTAGGAGGACATCCTATTATATTAGGAAGACCTTGGTTAGCTACAACTGATGCTTTCATTAGCTGTAGATCTGGTGATATGTACATATTTTATGGAATTTCAACCAAGAAATTCACCTTGTATCCTCCAGTAATAACAATCACAGAATTAGATGATACTCAATGGATTGATGATGAAGAATATATACAACCTCTCTTCACTATTTCAGAAATTAGTGAAGATAGTTAGATTCTGAATGCCTTGGAAAATCATGAATCTTCTTCAGAATACAAACATGAAAAATTCCAGGAAGAATCCAAAATTGAGTTCCTGTCATCAAGACAAATGTCTCTTTACTCCATGGAAGAATTTGGCAGCTCTACAATTGAAATATTCCCAGGAAAAACCTTAAACATAAACAAAAACCTAGAGAAATTTCAACAAGAAAAGCTAGTCAAAATATTACAGAGACATTATTTTGCATATGCATGGGAGTACACTGACATGAAAGGGATAAACCCTAAGACTTGCACTCATCATATCTATATAGAGGAAAATTTTAAACCAATTAGACAGCCTCAGAGAAGGATGAATCCAAACATTAGGGAGATTGTTAAAGAAGAATTGCATAAATTGTTAAATGTCAACTTTGTTTATCCCATTTTAGATAGTCAGTGGGTTTCTCCTTTGGTGATTGTACCCAAGAAGAATGGTAAATGGAGAGTATTCATTGACTACCGAGAATTAAACAAAGCTACTCTTCAAGACCATTTTCCCTTACCCTTCATAGATCAAGTGTTAGATACATTAGCAGGAAAAAAGTACTTTTCATTTTTGGATGGTTTCAGTGGTTACAACCAAATTCAAGTTGCACTTGAGGATCAAGATAAAACTACATTTACCTGTCCTTGGGGTACCTATGCCTACCGAGTATTACCTTTTGGATTATGCAATGCACCTACAACATTCCAAAGGGTAGTATTGGGAATCTTTTTAGATCTAGTACATGACTATGTAGAAGTATACATGGATGACTTCATAGTCTATGGAAACACATTTGAAGAAACCTTAGAAAACTTGGAAAAAGTTCTAAAAAGATGTAAAGAGGCAAACCTTTCATTAAGTCATGAAAAATGTTTCATGATGTTCACTGAAGGTATTGTAGTAGGACATCATATTTCGGGAGATGGGATTAGAGTTGATGAGTCAAAGGTTGAAGTCATCCCTAGATTATCAGTTCCAATTTGTCAGAAAGATTTTAGGAGTTTTCTAAGATTTACAAGATTTTACAGAAGATTTTTAGAGAACTTCACCAAGATAGCATCTCCACTTTTCAAACTAATTACCAAGGACCATGAATTCAATTGGAATCCTAACTACCAGTTAGCCTTTGAAACTCTGAAAACAAAAATCTCTGAAGCGCCTATTTTAAGGGGACCTAACTTGAAATTAACTTTTCACATCTCAATAGATGCCTCAGATACAGCTTTAGGAGTTGTACTGGAACAAAAAGACCTTATTCCTTATGCCATTTACTATACAAGTAAAAATTTGACTCCTTCAGAGTTGAATTATACTATAACTGGAAAAGAGTTCTTAGCTGTTGTTCATGCCATAAATAAATTCAGACACTATATAACAGGCTATGAAACCTTTGTCCACACAGATCACTATGCAATTAGGTATTTAATGAACAAATCAATTACTAATGGTAGAGTCACAAGATGGTTATTGCTTTTATAAGAATTTAACATCACCATTCTAGATAGGCCTAGAAAACAAAATACATTGGCTGATTTCCTATCTAGACTCCAAAACATTAAAGACAACACTCCAGTTGAAGATCCATTCCATGATGAATATCTCTTTGCAATTACTACTCAGACTCCCTGGTTTGCTGACATTGTCAATTATCTAGTTTCAGGGAATTTTCATTCAATTATGAATGCAAGAGACAAAAGAAAACTCATTTTTGACAGTGAAAACTATTCATGGATTGCTAATGAGTTATACAAAACAGGTCCATGTTTTATTATCAGAAGATGTGTTCGAGAATATGAGATGCCTGAGGTTCTCAAGGCATGTCATGACGAACCTTGTGGTGGACACTTTGCTGATAATAGGACAACTTATAAGATCCTTCACCTAGGATATTATTGGCCATCCCTCTTTAAATATGCTAAAGAGTATGTCAAAAGGTGTGACAGTTGCCAAAGGGTAGGGAAACCTTCCCCTTCAGGTGAGATGCCATTGCAAACTCAGATACATATTGAACCTTTTGAGAGATGGGCTTTGGATTTTGTAGGACCTATTAATCCTCCATCAAAGAAAAAGAAATATATATTAGTTTGCGTTGATTATGTTACCAAATGGGTAGAGGCCAAATCATTACTTTCTGCTATTGAAGCATCTGTAGTTAATTTTATTTTTGAGGATATTTTTACTCGTTTTGGTGTCCCAAGAGAAATTTTTATAGATCAAGGAGCTCAATTCACATCAAATATGGTGGAGAAAATGGTAGAGAAGTACAAAATTAGACACAGGAAATCTAATCCCTACCATCCACAAGCAAATGGCCAAGTGGAATCTACCAATAAGGTCATTGAAGGGATCCTGACAAAGAATGTTCATTTACATAGAAGAGATTGGGAAGAAAGGCTTCTTGAAGCCTTATGGGCCTACAGAACTACATGGAGAAACACAACAGGACACACCCCTTATGAACTTGTTTATGGAAAACAATTCTTGTTTCCCATAGAGTTTCAGATCCAAACTTTCAAAATGACAGTCCAGTTAGGACTTGATCTAACAGAAGCACAAAAGCACAGACTGGAGCAGATTAATGAATTGGATGAGATCAGACAAGATGCAGTCCAGATAACAAGCATAGTCCAACAAAAAAGGACTAGATGGCATGATAAGTACATCAAAGAAAATAAATTTAAAGAAGGTGACTGGGCCCTCTTATTTGATTCAAAGTTCAAGGATTTTCAAGGTAAATTTCAAACTCATTGGCTTGGGCCATATGAGACTGTGAAAATCTTTGAAAATGGAGCAATAAAAATCAGGACAATAAATGAAGGAAAGGTAGCTTTTCTTGTAAATGGACATAGATTGAAATTGTATCATAAGCCACTTTCATGAGAGGAATTTGTCAAGAAATTCCAAGATAACATTGATATGAAGTTAGTGAAGAATTTTTCTTCTTCACTAACTTAATTGTATTTTTCTTCAATCATCTGAAAATAAATAAATAAATAATAGTAATAATAATAATAATAATAATAATAAATAAACAAAAAAGGTATAAATATGAAAACCAATCATTGATTGGCATGTCTATACATAAATTATAAGGTGAAAATCAGAATTCTTCTGACACTTTAGACTTTCAAAAATTGATTCTTTTTCTGTAGTGAAGTATCATAAAATCATAAATTGTGGATTCACTTTTCATACTTCATTCCATTTCATGTTCCATGATCCATCTCATTCCATTCCATATTTCACTTCATCCATGTCTCATTCCATTCCATATTTCACTTCATCCATATTTCATTCCATATTTCAGAGTTTTAACATGTACATTCTGCAGCTACCTATTTTGTAGCCAATCTTGTTTTGCAATTAATTTGACCCTGAAAGCATGCTTCAATAAACAAAGGATGAGTCAAATAAGATTATGGAGCTTAAAAGTCAATATTTTTCAGATGAAGGACAAATAAAACAAAGCAACAAAATCAAAAAGGCCAAATTAAACTATATAAAATTATTTTGATAGCAAAACATGAAAGATATAGTATAATTAAATCATATGTTTCCTAAAGTTATCTTATCATTCGAATTGATCCTGCCTATCATAAAAAACTTCTCGACCAAGTCACTTACATTCCGCTCCATAACAATTCATCATTTAAAATTTAATGGATAAAACTTTGATGTGACCTATTAGGTCACGCCCTTAGATCATATCATTTATTGATGAATTTTGAAAATCATTATAAGATCTCTTCCCGGTCTTTTATCCCACATCAAACTCTTAAACCTGATCATCTTCACGATTTACCACTACCTTATTCATTTATTCATATCCACTCACTGCCATTACATTTCGTAGCCAGTTTTCATCTGCAAAGAAGTCATTTGAAGGGAAAAACAACCTTCCACAGCTACTCTTTCTTCAGACAGGAGATCAGAAACAGAGTAGTGGATATAAGCCAAAGAAAGGAAGCAATTTGTATCAAGGAGAGAAATGGGGCTTATTGTGAGATCAGAGCCAATTGGGACCAAATATTTAGAAGGATACCCTTAGGTTAAGGGATTATTATAGCAGGTAGGCTGGCTGAGCTTTATAAAGAAGTTAAATTGATTCCACAAAGAAGTCATGAAGTCATTTGCAAGGTCATTCGATGGATCAGAGGTAGAAATTGGGGATATTAAGTTCACCATCACGGAGTCATTCATAGTTTAGGCCACATAATTACCATGACAGGGTGAACATTGGTTTAAAAACAAAGAGTTTCATAATGAAACCTGGAAACAAATGCTAAAAAAACTAGGTATGGACATTTTAGTGTTTAGAAAAGGTATTCCTAGTACAAATTTGAAAAATAAATGGAGGAATGTGTTGTTGATTTTACAAAAATTCATAACTTGTGAGGGTAGATTTGGCACTTTGTATGGCTATCATATTAGACTGATGATGAATTTCTTAGAGGATGAAATAAATTTACCCTTCTTCCTACTTAATAGTTTGAAAAGGATGGCCTCTAATGTTCAGAAAAGACTTCAGTTCCTAGAAACTACTTTACATCATCATGGCTTAATTAAAATGTTAATTGAGCTTCATTTGAAGAAAGTAGGAGATAGTTGGGATGAATTCCTCCTAAGAAACCATTTTGAAGAACTAGAAGAAACACTATCTAAAGAAAAACCTGTAAGAAGAAGTAGGAGGGGGGAAATTGTTAAATATATTGAGATCAAACCTGATACATCAACACAGGAAGATAGTGAAGAAGTAATCTCTAAAAAATTGGTAAAGATCAGGAAAAAACTCAGGAATAAGAAAAGGAGAAATTAAAAAATGAATGTGTTGAAGAAAAAGATAAAAATCCACCTAGATTGAGAAGAAGCTCTAGGCTTAAAGGCATGGTGAAAAAGAGATGCATTAAGGAAACACGAGTCATAAACATTGAAGAAGAAGAAACTCCAATCCAATCTCTAGTTGATAGATCTACTCTACACCAGTATGAAGAAAACCCTAACAGAAGAACTCCAGATATAGATCCGGCTCAACAACATATTTATGACTATGTGGAATCACTAGAGAAAAGGGCCTCAGAAAATCGAGAAATATCTCCCAGTCCACAAGAACCTCCAATAGAAATTTTGAGAAGAGAGAATTAAGAATTGGAGATACTGAATAACCATATCAAGAATGAAAATGGAATCCTAAGAGAGCAGGTCAAATTGAAGGGTAGCATGAACAACACTCTCTCTTAGCAAATGAAAACACTATATAAAGCAAAAAAGAAGCTAAAGAAAAGAAATAAGAAATTGAACAGGGCACTCATTGATCTTAGGTTCAAATCACTCATGAGGAAACCCATAACGACATTGACTACCAGAAGAAGCAGAAAAAGGAGGCTAGATGTTCTTGCAGAAGTATCAGTACAAATGGAATAAATTTCTGATGAAATTGCACGAGGACATGCAAGAGTTTTGTAGTGGGGGTATGTTGAGCCTTGAAATTGTCTTCTCTTTTGCCAAACTTCACTTCATTTCATCATTCCTTTATCATTTCATAAACCTAAAACTCAATGAGAATGACTAAGATTACTTAAAGGTTGCATACAATGATTAACTTATTGTACTTTTGTGATTTTGCTGTCTTAATGATTTTTGAACAGTTTTAGCTATAGAATGTAGTCATTCTGTAGCCAGTCAAGCGTTCCATATCTGTTTTGGTGTTTACATATGTTACAGGTGTCATCTGGAGAAAAGGCACACATAGGTGGATTCCAAATCTATCCTACATCATTCTTTCCCTTCTACGAAGACTGGATCAATAGCTGGAGGTGCCTATTGTTGTGGCTAGCAACAACCCCCCTTCTTATTTAGTATTAGTAATAATACTAAATAAGTGGGGACCCTTAGTTTAAAAATCCAAACAATTTATTGGTGTTTGTTTTCATTTTCAATAAAACTTACTATCATTGACCTAAAGAAATTTCTTTGGAAAACCTTTAAACTAAACTTAAGTTTATGATAGATTAGAATAAAACCTTTCTTTGAAAATCACATCCATTGCACGTGATCCAAAAAACTATGCAGAAAAATATTTATCACAAATCGCATATCGCAGAAAATATATTAACGGATATTGTTCATATGTTATATTTTGCGATATTGCGATTTCACGATATTGCGATGACACGATATTGCGATTTTGCGATATTGAAAAGCAAATCGCAAATCGCGAAATCACAGATTCTTGAAGTTCGTTGTACGAAGAAAATATTTCTGTAAATCGAGACCCGTTATGTGCCGTAATGTCAAGTTAATGAATGGATTGTCAATTATTAATGAAAAAGGATTTTGTTTTGATCGAAAGGTTATTTCACAATTAAATAATATATTTCATACGCCTTCAGCATTTAAAACTATCCCGTCACCTTTCTCATATCATTATTCTCACTTAATTCGTAAAACTGTAGGCGCGAAGAACATGAGACTATACAAAGCAATATTCAGAGCATTATGTGAAAGAAAGAGAAAGCTCTGAGTTCTGGAAAGAAAGAGAAAGCTCCAAGTTCTGAAGCTAAAGAGATGGCATCCTTGTACGCAGACACTGCTTGCAACAAGGACGCTGGTATCACCACCTGGGAGGGTATGTTTAATTTGCTTGAAGAAGAAAACCCAAGAGTAATGGATGTTGCGGCTACTGCAGGTTCAAGTAATTCCTTTGAAGCATCTCTTACAGAGCTGGCTTGTTCATTTTTGCACCGGATAGTAGCAAGACCTAGAATTCTTCCGTATACAGATATGGTCAAATGGGTGTTGGATAGCACCGATATCACAGACAGACAGTTCAAAACTCTAGGTCAAGAGCTCATCGGGTTGTTTACTCCAGAAGATTTGAGGCTTATGTATCATTCGCTAGAGCCTCAGGCAACTTACAACAAACAATTTATGGAGAAATTTTCCAGGGAAAATGTAAATTTGGCAGAATGCACTAAAGAATGGTCTAGAAGAGATGAACCACTGAAGAAAGATAAACACGGTATGTACAATACTGGCTCAGTCACTTCTCCATATTGTTTTGCTGCTGTTATGCTATGTAGGCTTTTTGGAAAGCCTGACATTAATAAGTTTTTTCCTGAATGGCTCCCCTTATTAAATGATGTTGTCAACGCTACCATTGTAAACTGGGCTAAAATATTCTCTGATAATTTAGCCACAACTATTTTCAATTATCGGTCTAAACGGACTGTCTCTCAAAGGATTTATCCTCCTTTTTATCTATCTGCCTATGTTATGGATTCAATCTGCTTTGTTTCTAAGTTCCCTTTAATGGGTTGGAAATGGAAAATTCAGGATCCCCTGCCCATCCATGTTTATCACAAAGAATTGTGGGAGTAAAAATTCATTCCTCATTTTTACAAGATTTTCCATGGCATAATGTATCCACTGTATAGAGTGTTGTATAATAAGGATGCTCCAAGGTTGTCTCCTGAAGTAGAAGTAGACATTATCCCTGTCGTAAGATGGTTTGGAGAAGAACTGTTTACTTATGTGAGGGCTTTTGGGAGCTTTGCTTCTCCTCATGTTTTGCCCAAGTATGTTCCGGATAAACTCATAGCTCGGGAAATTGCATATCAAACCTGTGGAGACGGAGGTTTGAAAAAAGAATTAAAGGATAAAAATAAATCCATCTGGCCACAATTTCCTGTGTCCTGCGGAGCATTTTCATTATTTGATGTTGGTCACGCATTTAAGGAAGTAAGCAATGTTACATGTTTAAAATTGTTTAAGTTTCCGAGAAGGCTATTTGATCCATATGGTATTGTTAAGGATTTCACCACTGTTGTCAAAATAAGAGTATTTTCTAGAGAAGAAGATCTTTTTGATGATATGTTTCAAGAAAAAGGTTCATTTAAAGAAATTTTGCATTTAGCTCAAACACGGTTCTCCCCAGAAGAATTTCAAGAGTTTAAAATATACAGAGAAAGAAGATTGACTACTATTCCTTTGGATAATTTGCGCTTGGAACCCGCAAGGGAAACAACTCCTAGTGTCAGTCTCAGTGGCAGCTCAAAATTCAGAGAGGTCTAAGTCAAAGTATAACAAAGAAATTTCTGAACATTCTAAAAAATCTGATCAGGATAAAAGTGAAGGCTCAGTGAAGGATACAGCTCAATCAAAAGAGCTTTCACAACAACAGACTTCAACTACTCCACAGTTGAATCTTCCATCTCTTAATGTAAAACAACCATCTATCAGCACTCAGTTAGATAAAGAATGGGAAACATTTAATGATTTTATTAATGTTGAAGGACAGAACATACAAACTCCTATACATACAACAAAAGGTTTGGTTACAGAAATAAGTGGCAATGTCACAGAAAAAGAACATATACCCATTACTCCCTCTGTCGAGATTGTACTTAAAATAGAGGAAATTCCTCCTCTGGATATATTATATAGCCCACAACATAAAGCAGTAGTAAGGAAGCAAAGAAAGAAGAGAAAATTAGAAAGTGCGCTCTCTACTGATGCAGAACAATTGGATGTTTTATGGAAAGATCCTACTACAGATCCCACTGAAAACCTTACAAAATTATCTCAGATTACAGGAGCTTATGCCTCCGCAACTATTGACAAAGCATCTGAGGTACGACTTTTATTAAATGAAAAAGAGGATCAGATACAAGTTCTGCAACAACAATTGCAACAAGCACATGCCAACAGTGAAGTGCAGATACGATTTGAAAAGTTACAGCAAGAGTTTCAGAAAATGAAGATTGGGTATCAGAAAAGCTTGGCCGAAAAAGAAAAACAAATACAGATTATGCAAGAAACGCATAAAGACGACTCCAAGCTTGCAGAATTTATCTCAGAATCTATTTCTTTGAATAATCAACTGCTGCAACAACAAGATATATTGTGCCAAAAGATTTCACAGTGGAACTCTTTTTGTCAAGAAAGTGATAAAATCACTAATCATGTCATAGAATTACGACATGATTATGATTTAACTAATGAAAGAGTTAATAATTATTTGGCATGGAAAAAGACAGAGGAAGGAAAAAGAGTAGCAGCACCAATTATCAATGACAGCCATAAAGAAATGCTCTTCAATAAATGGGATGCACAGATCAGAGAGGCGGAAAAAGCAGCAGAGGAAGCAGCTACAGTAGCGAGCCACATTACTGATTGTGTAAATGAAAATTTTCACAAGGTTAATTTAATTTCATAAACCATTCCGGGATACCTACCACAAGCACAACAATTACAAACAGAGTGTAAACAGAAAGATGAAGAGAAGGCAAAATCAATTCAAGGATTGACAAAGTTAAACTGAGATTCTTACTGGACGTGTCTAGTAAAACCACACAGTCAATGCAGTACTCTTAATTGCATCATTAATTCTGATGAGAAGATCGCGCCAACACTTGCTGACTCTGTCTTTTCAGGACAGTTAAAATCCGAATTCAGCCAGCCCCCTCTTCTCAAATCAATGCTGGATGCTTGCAAATTCAAAGACCAAATTCATAAGTAGTTAGTTGTTAATTTTAGTTTTAGATTTAGTGTTAGTTTTACTTTATTTTTGCCTAGAAAAAGGACGGTCATTTAAATCAAATCCTAAATTTTTTATAATAAATTATAATTAGATTTAGTTAGTAGTATTTAAACCCTTCTCATGCATTTAGAGAAGGGTCATGAAATTTGTCAAAAAATTATCCTCAGAACATGCACTTCTGCACCCTTAGAGGAGGTTTTGATGAATGAATGGAACGAGATTTATTGATATCTGTGTCTAGTATCTGCTACTGATGTTGCATTTCTGTAATCTTAGTATATGTTGGATTTAGAAGATATAAATCATTATTGCTTCTAGCTCATGAGTAGAACCAGTTATAAATGGTACTTTTATCTCTTAACTTTTTCTGCTTCTGTGTTAAAAGTGATATTTATTTTTAGTTATTTATATATTGATGCTTGAATGCTTCAGTTATCATTTGGCACTTTTGTACGGTGATAACTATTTGTTTATGCTTAATGTATGAATAGCTTATTATGCAGTATGTTTTCCACAACTGTTTCATCTAAATTTTTATATGAAGTGGTTTATTTTTATTGAATTATCTTCTTATAACATTTGAATGATCTTTATTATCGATTGTTATTTGAAATCATTTTAGATCGCATAAACAAGATTTTATTCCGGGTTTAGTTTAGAATTAGATATTTCCGTTTAAATTAGAATACAATTTGCATATGATTAGATTAGAAATAGAATAAAATAATTTCACTTAGGAACCTTTTTTAGAAAGGAAATATCTATTCTCAACACACACACACATATTGGGAAACTGGTCCCATTATCCCCAGTCAGACCCACTACACCAAACGGAAAAGGAGCTGCTAACCAAGGTCCGGACCAGGTGGGTATCCCCCTTGTTGTAGACCCGATTTTCGGGGCTTCAAAACCTATGTACGTGGTCAAAGAAAAAGTCAAGCAAGTTGTCTTCTACAGGAATCAAGACTCCTGATTTGCTTTACAACAAATCAAGAATCCTAAAAGAGTTCTATTTTGATTTTAACTTTAAAACTACACCTGTACCTACTTTTATTCAATATTAGTTATGTAATTGCATATAAATTCAACTCGGTAATTCCGAGAGGGACAAGTTGGACATATTTTATCAATCCTGTGGTACTCTATTTTCGAGCATTTTGATAATAGAAGGAGTTAACATTGATGTTGTTCTGAATACAACCTTGAGGAGTTAAAGGATTAATGTTGAATTGATAGCAGAGGGCCCCTGTTATTTGAGGAAGCTTTACATGTTTTCTAGATAAGTAGTTTTCAATTCTGTTTTGTCATATTTCCTTACTTAGACTGCTTTCTGGAATTACATCTCTTAGCATTATGTTTCATGTAATTTTCTTAGATAAAAGATCCTCGTGATATGACAGTTAGTATTTTTCTCAAGCTCTTCCAATATATCTCTATTAAATGAATGTGATTTAATTATAATATTCTGAGTTACTAGCACTTCAGTTTCTGTCATTTATATTAAGAAGATCCTCATCATCTTACAACTATTATCTTTCTCAAGCTCTTCCAATATATCACTACTATATGAATGAGATTTGGTTGTACTATTTTGAGTTATTAGCATTTTCTGTTCTGCAATTAGATAAAAGATCCTCATCTTATTACAAACAGTCTTCTTCTCAAGCTATTCTAATAAACTTCTAAATCACGAATAAGACTTAGTTGTAATATTGTGGGTTACTAATTTATAGAATGTCCTTATCACATTATGCCTAATCTCTTTCAATAAACTCTTCCAACAAATCTCTAAATCATGAATGAGATCTAGTTGTAATGTCATAAGTTGTTTCAGCATTTCATAGGAGATCCTTATTACATTATAGTAATATTTTTCTCAAACTATTCCAATACACCTCTATCATATGAATGAGATTTCACTATAATGTTCTAGGTTACTGTTTGTTTTAATACTTCTTTCATGTTTTAGGAAGATCCTCATTGCATTAGAATTTAATCTCTTTCACAAGCTATTCCAACAAGAATCAGATTGAGTTGTAGTGTTTTGAGTTACCTTTTCATTTTCATGAATGTTTATTTGCAAGCTATAATATTCATGGATTAGGACTCTCTGTTTTCATAATTTTCTAATTAGGGACAGAACTTGTAACTAAACTCTTTTTAATTCTAATATTTCATTTCTCTTCCTTTTTGACATAGATTTAACTTCATCTTCTGAGCATAAAGTAGAATACTAAAACTCAAACATAAAAAAAAACCCAAAACATCAATAAAACACTGAAAACAATGAAATAAGAAAAGGGATACTTAGGCACATATAGTGCAAGTACACTTCATTAATTTACTAGCCCTAGTCAATAATTTATGCTATCAATTTAGGACACTAAATTGACTAAACAGGTACATCAACTTCCCCGGGACATAACTTTAGAATACAGTCTTCATTTGATGCAAAAAATACCTCGTTAGAAAGATATAATCGAGGAATACAACTTTTGAGTGACCAACATCTGTTTCAAAACCATGTTGTTCCCATTCCCCCCAAAAAACTTCGTTTAGGGCCTCAAAATGACTCCAGAAGTTTAAGACCTGAAAAACTACCAAAAATAGTAAACTTTGCTACATTTAAGGAAACTGAAAAACTGAAAGAAGCAATGGCGGGGGTCCAAGTGGAATATGTGGATGGACACAAATATCCATCTCGATCACCCAAACCCTAGGGTACAAGGTTTTGGAGAAGGTTACCCCACATGGGTTTTGTGGGCAAAGTACCAAAGTAGTGGGTTTTGCACCCAAAGTGTTCGACGCGATACCAAGACTGATTTTGATGGCTTGACCATTGTTGCGAGTGGACAAACCTTAATGAAGCAAGGGGAAACTAAGTAAACCATGTAGGTGTTGATCATGTAAATAATAATTTTTTTTTTTTTTTTTTTTTTATGAGATGGGCTATTTGACATGATGTTCATGTTGGCTTGGCTTGAAAGATGATTTTTGGAGGGCTGGTCATTACACCAAGGAAGCATATAAATAAGAGTGTTGGAGATTCATTTTACAACCACATCCATGTGTAATTCATAATTGTATAGTGACATCAGAGGTAAACACAACTTTAATACACCTAGATGAAGTGGGGAGAAGTACTGTTTAGTATATTTTTCTTCTAATTGCTCTAGGATGTGAAGGAATATTTATGCCCGAGTTAGAGGAAAAAATTTTGTGCAATATTATGGTGCTAATTCTTTGTGATAGGCTGAGTTTTATCTCTAAAGTATTGTAGGAGGATCAAACCCTAATTGATGCTGGATGGAGGTGGGTTATCCTTGGAACAAATGTGACAGGGTCAAAACCTCAGGGTTCAGCGCACAAGTTGTGGAGCATTTGAGGGAAAAATCAAGTCGTCCCACATAGGGATGGATTTCCTTTCATGTTAATGTTTTTCTAGGTGATGTAGGTCCAGTTTGGACAGTAATATAATAACTTGTGTACAATTTTTGGATGGTTCTTAGAGACTTTCTTGGAGATCCCTAGTACATGTGAAAATTCCTTGAATGCAATAAACTAGATATTTATCCTCTAACTGTTAGCAGTTAATTTGTCTTATGAATTATTATTCAGAAAATAATTATAAATTCACTATTGCATTCTTCACAATAAAAATGTCACAAAAATATAAAAATTGGAATTAAGAAATATATGCACACACACAAAACATACTAACCATTATTTTGGACAATTATCCTTGGAAAAACCCCAAAGAGAAAAATGGTGCAGCAGATGAGGGTTTTATTATTATTCTTCAGCAAATTCAAGAGTACAATGAAATTCTTTCCAAACTAGAAAATATACGGTAATATTTTACTGGAAAATTAATTTGGAAGACACCCTTGTCTCCCTCTGCAACTAACCTGGACCTCACTAGAAAACTCACACTTCTCCTGTTGCTCACTTTGAAGTCCATAAATGCACATTTTCTGCGAAGATAAAATCATACATCCTATGGAATACCTCCAGAAAATTTTTCTAGTCTCCCTCTATCATTGAAATCCACTAGATTTTCCTCCGAGACCCTGATCTAGCAACTAGCAACTGAAATTTGGCTCTTCTGGTAACTCGCACTAGGTAAAATAGCTAGCTTGCATTGTTAATTTGACCTCCTTTGCAAATTAATTCAACCTCTTATTTCTTGTTTCCCAGACACCAAAAATGCTAAGGAAAATTACTTTGGAAACTGGGTAGTTGAACTACTCAACTCATCAACTATATCTTCTCCAATCCCTTCGACCTACTCTTATAATCTCCCATTGGGGTCTCAACGACCACAATTACATCTTAACCAATAAATAGGATCAATTTTAATTCATCAATAGAAGTCTCTAGAGCAAAATAAAACTTCTTTAATCAATTCAATTTAATTAACAAATTTTCCTAAGTTAGAATTAGGAACTTTTTAATTATTGGCTAATTAATTTAATTAAGGTGTATCCAAGTATTTTCTCGCGAAACCTTTTCTGGGTTTTGGAGATCCTGTGTTCCTTAGCCTGTTATACATAATCTGATACTAGAACACCTATCGACTAATACCCTATCTAAAAAATAAGAGTACAATGGACAAGGGAAAGCTTATCATTGTTAAGAGGGAAAGTTGTTTGGGCCCAAGTTAATTGACCTCAAGGATGGAGGATTTATGATAAGAGGGTTGATATATTGAGCCCTAGTTTAGTGAGTTGAAGGGGGTCGACTTCAGTGATAAGAGGGCAACCTCCAAGCCCTAATTCCTATCACCTTTGGAGAAATAGAGAGGCAAGAAGTGGGAAAATGTGAAGACCCTATCTGTTGGTATCCTTGAAGGAGAAAAGGAAAATCTAGTGGGAAGACTTATGTTGGGCCAAATTTTAGTGACAAAAAAGGAGTCGTGATCATTGATAGTGGATTATTATCAAGTCAGAGATGCACACTTTCTTAGGGAGAAAAATTTTCATGATCAACATAAGGGAAGGAAATTACTCGCTAGATGTGTTCAAGGTACGTGTACTGAAAGGGTTGTAGAAGCTACTTCAACAAGTAGGTCAAGTGTAATTTTTTCATGGTAGAATAGTGGTCATAGTCGTTGAAACCAAGCCCTAGTTGTGTTCTTGTATCAAGGTTGTATGTAAGCGCCATCGTCCCTGGTAAGGGAGACCTAATATTGTTATATTAAATATTTGTAATATAACAAGTGTTGGGTTGAAACATTTGTATTTTATACTAGTTTATTCATTGTTTTTTATTTTTTGTTGTGTAAAGTAGAAGTGTTGCGACATTTTAATGTGTTTTTTATCGTGATCTTATAGTCAAACTAGATTCTTAAGTGTCGTGGAAAAAATAACATGCAATCAGAGCTACTTTAAAGGTCTAGTTAATCAAAGTGTGCAACATACAACTCAAGAGGGATTTGTTTCCATTGTTATTGAAGATCTAATAGCCAATGTTGCAAACATCAACATCAGGATAAAATCGGAAAGGGTCTGAAAAACCAAACAATCATAAAAATTAGGAAAATATCGATAAAAAGTCGGCAAACATCATCAAGATTAGGATACCATAAAAATATCTTTAAAAATCAACAAACATCGGCTAGGCCAAAAAATCGTGATTTAGATATAAAACTGGGATTTTATCGAGATGTTCGCAACATTGCTAATAGAAATGGAAAAGTTGTTGATTGGTCTATGATATGAGGATAAGTTGGATGGGTTGTTTAACTATAGTTCATGGAAGGAAAGGATGAAGTTGGTCTTGATGGTGAACAAGATATATCATTTTTCCAGCAAGGATATCAAGAAACCGACTGACCCTAAGGAGTTGAAAGTGTATGAGGAGTTGGATACGAAGGTGAAGTTGATCATCATAGATGGTGTCAAATATCATTTTATGCCTCATTTTTCAAGGAAGATATCTTCCCATGAGATGTGGAAAGCTCTTCAATATCTATTCCAAAATAAGAATGATAATCGATAATTGTTATTGAAGGATAAGTTGAAGACTCACACAAAGATGTTGGATGGTGAAGCAGTGGCATCATATCTAACGATATTGTCTCAATTACGAGGTGAAATTGTTGCCATCAATGATACTTTTATATATTATGATATGGTGAGGATTACTCTGAAAGGGTTTACCGAGGAATGGAAGCCCTTCATCAAAGGGATATTCACTCGAGAGAAGCTACCATACTAGAATATGTTGTGGGATTACTTCATTTAGGAGGAACTACGATACTAGGACCTTCATAAGAAGAAGAATACTTCTAATGATAAAATGGATCTTACAAGGAGAATGAAGGGAAAAGAAAATTACTTGAGTAAGATGAAGTGTTTAAAATTTGGAAAAATGGTCATTATTCAAGTGTCTAGAAAATAAGAAGGGAGATAATGATAATAAGAAGGAGAAGGAGATAACAAGTGCCAGTACTACTTCTAAGTTGGATGACCTCTCGAGAAGTTGGAGGATGAAGAATTTTCTCTGGTTTCTCATTTATCCGAGAGTACCATTAATGAGACTACATGGTATGTGGACAATGGTGCATCAAAGCATATGATAGGTTCACCTAATGTGTTTGACACTCTAACTAACTAGGACTTGAAGTTGCAAATGGTGGTTGGCGACAAGAGCTAGAAAGATATAAGAGGATCAAATATCATGCCATTTAGGATGAAGTCAGGTCAATTGTTGCGAGTTCAAGATATATTATTTATACTGGAGCTTAGATACAATATGTTGTCTATCTCAGTGATCAAGGCAAAGGGGTTTGAGATTATTTTCACAGGATGGGAAAGTGAGACCCAAGCCTAAAGGAATTTAAATATACTAGAGTTATCATTGGATTTAGGGAGCATGGTCTATATCGGCTGATGGGAAAGCCTATAGATAATGAGACACAAAAGGATGAGGTTCATGATGCTCAGAGGGAGCCAAGTTATAGCGGGAGAATGTAGGTTTAGAGGGAGAATCTGCAACCCAAGAAGAGTGTGTGGTCAGTGGGGAGTAAGGTTGTTGGGTGTGGAGCCTAACTATATTGTTTATTTTGTATCATAGCGTTGGACCCATGTACCGTTGCCGCCCATAATTAAACGATGCCTTGGGGGTCCAAGGGGGGGTGGCTTTGGGGGGGGGGGGGGGTTCGGGGGAAATGCCCCCGAAGCTAAAAACATATGTAAAATTGCCTTGTAAAAGTATAGTAATTTCTAGTCAATCTGGGTCGTTCATTAGGCGGATGATCTGATGGTAGAAGTTATGTTTATTTTAGGGTTTTTTTCCCTAGAAGGAAACCCCTCTCTTTGCATGAGGGTATTTGTATTGCGGATGTGTATTGTATGTGTATTCTCAGAGCGAGAAACAGATAGGGAGACTGTGAGAGAGAACATAGCATAATACAACGGATTTTCTATAGGTTGTGTCTCTTCATTTTGCTGGATAATAGAAAGGAAGGACTGGCTGTTCGGGGTGGACATAGCCCAAAATGGGTGAACCACATATATATGTGTCTCTCTGGTTTTAGGTGTTTTGTGTGCTTGTATTTTCTGCATATTTTATATGTTGCATTTCTCTGTAATATATAATTTTCTAACAACTGGTACTGGAGCCAAGTTTATTTGGCTAATAAACTCGCAGGAAAGAAGGGTTCCTGGTTCGAGTGGGAGCACTGGCGGAAGATGGTAAGTTTAGGGTCGAGAAATTTAGCAGCCAAAACTTCCCGCCGTGGAAGATGCAGATGGAAGATTATCTGTATCAGACAAATCTGCACCTACCATTGAGTGGAAAAGCAAAGAGGTCGATGGCTATGACAGATGCAGAATGGGAGATTCTCGATAGAAAGGCACTCAGAACGGTACGGTTGTGCCTCGCAGCGTCGGTAGCCTTCAATATTTCGAAGGAAACAACAACAGAGGGTTTGATTAAGGCGTGCTAAACTATATGAAAAACCCTCGGCCTCAAACAAGGTATTTCTTATGAAACGTTTATTTAATATGAAGATGTCGGAAGGTGGATCTGTTGCAAACCATTTAAATGATTTTAATACAGTTACCAGTCAGTTAAGTTCTGTAGGGGTAAAATTTGATGACGAAGTTATGGCTCTTTTATTTCTGTGCTCATTGCCAGAAAGCTGGAATGGTTTAGTTATGGCCATTAGTAACTTTATCTCTGGATCTAGTACTTTAAAGTTTGATGATGTTGTCGGTGCTATCCTTAGCAAGGAAATGTGATGGAAAAGCTCTGGTGAGACATCGGGTAATGCTTTGAGTGCAGAGTCTAGGGGAAGAAAAATGGAAAGAGGAAAGAGCTCGGGATATCACAGTAAATCAAGGAAAAGCATATCCAAGTCCATATCAGGGATAGTGTGCTAGAAATGCGGAAAGAAATGACACCTAAAGAAATACTGTAGATATCAGAAAGGAAAATAAGGAGATGCACAGCAAGAAAAAAATCATGAAGCAAATGTGACAGGTGATGTGTTACAAGATGCTTTGATTCTTTCTTTCAAAAATGTTACTGATTCTTTGGTTTTAGATTTAGGGGCCTCATTCCACGCCACACCTGATAAGAAATATTTTCATGACTATGTTCAAGGAGATTTTGGACAAGTCCGTTTGGGTGATGATAAACCCTGTAAAATTGTTGGAATGGGTAAGGTTCTTTTAAAACAACAGAATGGAAACCAATGGCTAATAAAGGAAGTAAGGCATGTTCCAAATCTAAAGAAAAATTGGATTTCAATAGGGTAGTTAGGCAGTGAAGGTTTTGTGATAACTTTCACAGATAAAACTTGGAAGGTCACCAAAGGAGCCCTGGTAATAGCAAAAGGCGAAAAGGTTGGTACATTGTATTTATGCAGTGGTATATTTTAACTTTGTTAATGATTTAAATTCCAAAGGAGCAGATGCAACATTATGGCATCATAGGCTCAGACACATGAGTGAGAAGGGGATGAAGATTCTTCACTCAAGGAATTTGTTGACGAGTTTGAAGAATATTGATTTGGATTTCTGTGAGGCCTTTGTCCATATTAATAAAGAAAATAGAACAAAGCTTGAGGTAAAATCAAGGAAATGTACCTTTATTGGATATGGTGTTAATGATTTTGGTTATCGCTTATATAATTATGAAAATCACAAAATCATTAGGATCAGAGATGTAATATTCAATGAAAAGGTCTTTTATAAGAATCAGTTGCAGGAAAAGAAACAGGAAAAAGAAAATAAAGAATACACAGTTCTTGATGAGATCATAGAAAAATTAAAGGTGCCTGAAAATAATAATAATCAATAGACATAGCAACAACAACCACCACAATAGCAACATGCACCTCAAACACCTGAAAGTGGTGTCAGAAGATCTACCAGGATAAGTAGACACCTTGAACGATACTCTCCTTCATTATATTATTTATTGTTGACTGATTTTGGTGAACCCGAATCTTATGAAGAAGTAATGCAGGTTGAAACCAGGAAGAAGTAGGAGCTAGCCATGGAAGAAGAGATGGACTCCTTAATGCATAACCAGACTTGGGACTTATTCAGGTTACCTGCAAGTAAAACTACATTGCAGAATAAATGGGTTTACAGTCTGAAGGAAGAAGATGGAGGAAAAAAGAGGTACAAAGCTAGACTTGTGGTGAAGGGGTTTGCACAGAAGAAAGGTATTGATTTTGATGAAATATTTTCTCTTGTTATTAAGGTGACTTCAATCAGAACTATTTTAAGTCTTGTAGTAGCAGAAGATTTACATATTGAACAGTTAGATGTAAAGACAACATTTTTCCATGGAGATTTGGAGGAAGAGATCTATATGCAGCAACTAGAAGGATATGAGGTCAAAGGGAAATAAAAATTAGTGTGCAGGTTAAAGAAGAGCTTGTATGGCTTAAAACAAGCTCCAAGGAAGTGGTATCTAAAATTTGACAAGTTTATGTCTGAACAAGGTTATATTAGATATCACTCTGATCATTGTGTTTATTTGAAAAAGCAAAATGATGGCAGCTATATTATATTTTTATTGCATATAGATGACATGCTTTTTGCAGGGTCTAACATGCAAGAAATAAATGTGCTCAAACGAAAATTTTCAAATTCATTTGCAATGAAGGATTTGGGAGCTGAAAAACAAACCCTTGGTATGAGAATAACTAGAGACAGGAAAAATTGCAAATTAACACTGTCTCAGAATGAGTACATATAAAAGGTGTTGAAAAGATTTAATATGCAGAATGCAAAACTAGTTAGTACACCTTTTTCTAGCCATTTCAAACTTGGTAAGGAGATGTGCCCAAAGACCCAAGAAAAAATGGATTATATGTCTAAAGTTCCATATGCATCAGCAGTTGGAAGCTTAATGTATGCAATGGTCTGCACAAGGCCTGATATTGCACATGCAGTGGGAGTTGTAAGTAGGTACATGAAAAATCCAGGAAAAGAACATTGGATGGCAGTAAAATGGATTCTAAGATATTTGAGAGGTACCACAAATCAAGCATTATGCTTTGGTGGTTCAAACATTGCTCTACAGGGATATGTTGATGCAGATATGGCAGGTGACATAGATAACAGGAGGAGCACTACAGGATATGTATTTACTGTAGGTGGAACAACTGTCAGTTGGGTTTCAAAAATCCAAAGTGTTGTTGCACTTTCAACAACAAAAGCAGAGTATGTTGCTGCTAAAGAGGCTAGTAAAGAAATGATTTGGTTACAGAGGTTTATGGATGAATTGGGTAAGAAGCATGATATCAGCATATTATACAATGATAGCCAAAGTGCCATTCATCTTGCAAAGAACTCAGCATTTCATTCTAGGACTAATCACATACAACTCAAGTACCATTTCATACGGTCAGTATTGGAAGATGGATAGTTGAAGCTGGAAAAGATACACACTAGCAAAAATCCTGCAAATATGCTAACAAAATTCGTAACCAGGGAGAAACTAATATTATGCTTAGTTTCAATTGGTCTTCAAGGATGACGATGAAGATGAGAAACAGCTAGGTCCAAAGAGGAGTCATTTTCCAACAAATGAAGCAGCGGTGCAGTTTCTACAATCAATCTACAAGTGGGAGATTGTTGGGTGTGGAGCCTGATTATCTTGTTTATTTTGTATCACAATGTTGGACCCCTATACCTTAATGGGGTAGAAACGTTTCCCGTAATTAAACACTGCCTGGGGGGTCCAGGGGGGGCGGCTGCGACTTTATGGAGCCCCCCCCTGACAGGGGGTTTCGGGGGCAGTGCCCTCGAAGCTAAAAACAAATGTAAAATTGCCTTGTAAAAGTATATTAATTTCTAGTCAATATAGGCCATTCATTAGGCAGATGATCTGACGATAAAAGTTATGTTTATTTTAGGGTTTTTTTCTCTAGAAGGCTACCCCTCGCTTTGAATGAGGGTATTTGTATTACGAATGTGTATTCTCAGTGTGAGAAACATATAGGGAGACTGTGAGAGAGAACAGAGGATATTACAGTGAATCTGTTGTAGGTTGTGTCTCTTCATTTTGCTGGATAATAGAAAGGAAGGATTGGCTGTTCAGGGTGGACATAGCCTAAACTGGGTGAACCACATATATCTGTGTCTCTTTGGTTTTATGTGTTTTGTGTGCTTGTATTTTATGCATATTTTATGTGTTGCATTGCTCTATAATATATAATTTTCTAACAAAGGTGAATTCTACAAATGAAAAGAAGGAGCCATGGGATGACATGAAGGCCCATCATGAAAGGAAGAAGTAGGAGGCTTCTCGTGGTAGAGACGTTGTCGAGAAGAGTGTGGTTCGTTCTACAAGGTACACTGCAGTGGTGAACGCTAGAAGTTGAGCTAGTGTTGCGAGTAGTGATGATGATGACGAGATACTTCCAAGTGGTTGAAGTACCTCCCTCACTAAGAGGAGTGTTTATTTGTGTAGCTTGGAATGTACTCACACACCCTAGGGTACATGGTTTGAGAGAGGGTTTCCCCACATGGGTTTTGTGGGTGAAGTACCTAAGAAGTAGGTTTCACACCCAAAGTTGTGAGCATAAAACCAAGAGTGATTTTGATGGTTTGACCATTTTTGCAAGTGGAGAAACCTTAATGGAGTGAGGGGAAACTAAGGAAATCATGGAGGAATTTATCAAATGAAGACACTTTTTTATGTATATGATATGGGCTAATTGACATGATGTTCAAGTTGGCTTGGATAAAAAGGTGCCCTTTGGAGGGCTAGTTGTTGCACCAAGGAAGCATATAAATAAGAGTGAGGGAGATTCCTTTGACAACCACATCCAAGTGTAATTAATCATTGGAGGATGTTTGAGGTAGCCACAACCTTAAGACACCTAGCTGAAGTGGAGAGAAGGAGTGTTTGGTATTTTTTATTGTGATTTGTCTAGGATGTGAAGGTAGATCATTGGCCAAGTTATACTATATATAATTGTGCAAGTTTATGGTGCTAATTCTCTATGACATGCTGATTTTTACCTTTGAAGTATTGTAGGAGGGTCATGCCCTAATTAATGTTGGATGAAGGTGGGTTATTCTTGGAACAACTATGACAATTGGGTCAAGTTATAGCGTAGGAGATAAGGTCCCATAAAAGATGATTTCCATAGGTAGTTGGAGGGTTATTAGGCCACATTTGGAGAAGTTCTAAAGAAGCTACAAGAATCCCTAGATAGGGTCGAAACCTATGGGTTCAATGCATAGTTCGTGGTGCATTTGAGGGAGGAATCAAGTTGTCCCACATAGGTATGCATGTCCTTTCATGTTGATTTTTTTCTAGGTGATGTAGGTCCAGTTTGGATAGTGGTATAGAAACTTTTGTATAGTGCTTGGAGGGTTCTTAGAGAGTTTTGTAGAGAGCCCTAGTATATTGGACAAGGCAAGATTGTCATTATTAAGATGGAAGGTTGTTTGGGCCCAGGTTAATTGACCTCAAGGGTGGAGTATTGATTGTAACCTCCAAACCCTAATTCCTTTGATATTTGGAGCAACATAGAGCCTTAAGAAGTGGGTTGATGTGAAGACCCTATATGTTGGTGTACTTGAAGGAGTGAAGGAGCAGCTAGTGGGCAGACTTGTTTTGGGAAAAAGTTCAGTGGTACAAAAGGATCTGTTTTCAATGATAGTTGCATATTGTTGAGTTGGAGACACACACCTTATGATGGAGTAGAAGTTGCATGACCATCGGAAGAGAAGGAAAAGTAACCACCATATGTTTTCAATGTATGTGGACTATGTTGAGATTCAACAAGAAGATCCTATTGAAAATGAAGCACCTACACTAGGATGGAGCCTCAAGCTATTTTTAGGTGGATGTATATTTATAGATGCATGAGAAAATTCTATTTATAGATGTATGTGCAAGTTGTATTTATATATTGCATGTATATTTATATATGCATGTCGACTATTATTATCCCTTAATATTAGTTGGACAATAAAAAATAATCTATTCTCAATGAGCACTTGGAAATAGTTAACTAAAGTGGAAAATTGGTTAGCTAAAGGAATTTCGAGTTAAGAGGTTGGTTGGTGGGACATGCAAGTGGACTTAGTTGTAACTGAGTGATTTGAAGTTGTAACAGAGTTAGAAGTGTAGTTATGAAAGTTTTAAAGTAGTTTAACTCAGTTAAGTGAGTTAAACTCAGTTTTTCTAGTTGTAACTGAAGATACACTAGTAAGAGATCAAGTGAATTAATTATTAATTAATTCACAATCAGTGGCCTCACATGCAACTGAAGATTTACTACTATTAACTGCATGCATGTTAGATCGAGTGGAGACCTGGTCAAGTTCTAGGTGAAAGGGAAGATAACTATCAGTTGTGACATTATCTGGTTGCAAACATGAAACCACACACAGATTGGATGTGCTCATGAGCATTTCCCAGTCAAGGAAAGAAAGATTCCATTCATTCAGAGATTTTTATCAGCTGGGATTACGCAGTGGAGGTAGGCTATTCGGAGATAGTAATTAGCTAATGAACTTGCCAATTTTTGTATGACAGTGTGAGATCTTGGATTAGAGCTTTGTATGTAATTGTTTCATGATCCATGATATAATACATAATAGAATATAGTGGATTTTTAGCTATATGATTTCCCCGAGTAAATTATCTGTGTTATGTGTGATTTTTCTTTCTACATGATATTTTGATTGGTGGTTGTGTTTAAAATTCCGCAAATATTTTGTAGAAGAGATTATGTATTTAATAGTAACATATTATTGTTATATAAGGAGAATTCAGGCAATACATATTTTGTATTAAATTTCTACATACTAAAAGGGCTATGGAAGTGGTACATCGACAAGTAGGTAAAGTGTACTTTGTTCAGCGTAGATTGATGGTCATAGTTATTGACACCAACCTAGTAGTGTCCTTGTATTAGGGTTGTATGTAAGGCCATGATCCCTGGTATGGGAGCCCTAAGATTGTTGTATTAAAGGTTTGTAGTATAACAAGTGTTGGGTTGAAAATTTTGTCTTGTCTACTAGTTGATTCACTATTGTGTATTTTTTTATTGTGCAAAGTAGAAGTGTTGTGGAATTTGAGTGTGATTGTGATTTTGATCTTAGACTCAAACTCGATTCTCTAGTGGTGTTGAAAAATCAACACTAATTGGAATGGATTGTCTAGCATCCCATAGAACCAAAGTTGATTGCTACAACAAGTTGCTTGAGTGCCTCAATATTGAAGGTGAGGAAGTGGCACTTCAGGGAATAAGGAAGCCTATCTCTGCCAAGATAATATCAATTATACAAGTAAAAAGATCTAAAAAAAATGTTGTGCTCTGTATGAAGTCCAAGAAATCAACGAATAAGAAATAAAAAAGAATATAATGGAAGTGAACTTGGTGTTAATGTAGTTTATTGATGTGTTTGTAGAGTAAATACCAAGATTTCCAGCTAGGAGAGATTGATTTTCCATTGAATTGCTTCCTGGATCAGTCCCAGTCCCGAAAGCCCCATATCACATGAGTACACCAAAGCTAGCAGAGCTAAAATATAGTTGAAATAAATTTTGGAAAAGGAGTATATAAATCCTAATGTGTCACCCCAGGGGTCCCCAACACTATTTGTAAAAAATAAGGATGAAAAATTGCGGTTGTGCATTGATTATCGACAGTTAAATAAAGTTAAAGTGAAGAACAAGTACCCATTGCCCATAAATGATGACATGTTTGATAAGTTGAGAGGGGATGCAGCGTTCTCAAAAATAGTTTTTAGGTCTGGTTACCATCATGTTTGAATTAAGGATGAAGACATCCACAAGACATCCTTTATGACCATATATGGACATTATCAGTTTGTTGTGGTGGTGTTGTTGGGCTCACGAATTCCCTTGTCACATTTATGTGCCTAATGAAAAATTTCCTCAACCCATATTTGGAAAAGTTTGTATTGGTTTTAATGGATGACATCTTTGTCTAATCAAAACCAAATAAGAGCATTTGTAAGTGGCATTTAAATTTCTAAGAGAACACAATCTCTATGCCAAGCTCAGCAAATGTGATTTCTTCTAGTCACAAGTTCATACTTGGGACATATCATTTTCAGGAAAGGAGTTGTTGTGGAACCTGAGAATATTAAGGCTATCATGGAGTGGCACACTCCCCGATATGTTGCATAAGTTATATATTTCATAAGATTGGCCAGATATTATCGATGGTTCATTTTAGATTTCTCAAATATTGGGAATCCAATTACATATTTACAAAAGAAAAGGGATAAAATTCTAGTGGACATCAGAGCGCACAACTAGCTTTGATAAACTCAAGCATTTGCTCATACTTTCACTTATCTTGAGAATCGATGATCAAAATAAGGATTTCTTAGTTTGCATAAGTGCTTGTAGGGAAGGACTAGGTGGGATCCTAATGCAAGAGGGACATGTAATTTGTTACAAATCAATAAAAATAAATGAACATGAAAAGAACTATGTCACCCATTACTTAGATCTTGCTGAGATAGTGCACACATTGAAAATTTTGAGGCACTACTTACTTGGGAGGATGCTTGTGTTGATTTTATACCATGGAGGGCTGAGATATTTGTTTGAACAACAAGGGTTAAATGAAAGACAAGCTAAATGGTTAGTTTTGATCAACAAATTTGGCTTTGAGATAAAGTACATTAATGCCAATGAGAAAAAGGTAGCATATCCACTTAGTAGAATTCTACATGTGGCTCACTTGAAATCCATAAGCACTTGTGAACTTGACATCAAATAAAGGATCAAAGAGGCATTGTTACATGATCAACATTACTGAAATGTGAAGAAATGATTGCAACATGAGCTAGAAGGATTATCGAGAAAGAATTACACACTCACTAATGATGGTATGTGCCTTGTATAGGAAACTTAAAGAAGCTCATAATGCATGAGTTTCATAAAATATATTATTCGGGTCATCCTAGTTATTAAAAAATGATGATAGCCATGAAGAAAATGTTTTATTGGCCAAGCATGAAGAAGGAAGTTTTTTATTACATTTTCAGGTGCTCAGAATGCCAACAAGTTAAAGTGGAATGTAGACACCCAACGAGATTTCTACAATCAATCCTGATTCTTGAGTGGAAGTGGGAAGTCATATATATGGATTTCATTACGCGATTGCTAAGAAATTCAAAGCAACATGATTTTGTTATGGTGGTAGTGGAAAATTTGAGTAAGGAAACTCACTTTATAGCTATCAAGTACACCCACAAATTCATTTTCATAAGTCATATTTTCATGAAGGAGATACTCAAAATGCATGGCATACCCAAGAATATCATCTCAGATCGAGATGCCAAACTCACTTCCAATTTTTGGAAGGCATTGGTTGCTAGTTTCGGAACCTAGCTAGTTTTTAGTACAACATATCATCCTTGGAATGATGGAAAAATTGAAAGAGTGAAACTTTTTTTTGAGTACATGTTAAGGATATATTTCATGCATCAACCAAAGAGGTGGGAAGAGTTCATGCCATTAGTTGAACTTTAATACAAAAATGGGTACCAAGAGTCAGTGAAGATGATCCCTTTCGAGGATTTGTATGGTAGGAAATGCAACACTCCCATTAGTTTGGAAGATCCAATGAATATGGTGGTTCATGGACCTGATATGATGAAATAAATGGAGCAAGAAGTGCTCAATATTAGGCATAAATTGAAGGTATCCCAGGATAAGCAAAAGAGTTATGTTGATCAACAAAGAATGCATAAGGAACTCCAAGTAGGAGATCATGTATATCTCTACATTAGACCAAGGAAAAATTCATTGAGAGTGACGTCTTGTGCTAAGTTGACACCTAGATTTTGTGGACCATTTAAGATTTTGGAAAGAGTGGGACCAATGGATTATAGATTTGCCTTACCACCCACAGTGAAAGCACATGATGTTTTTAATATTTCCTTGCTTAAGAAGTATGTTCGTGACATTAATCATATCTTGGATTGGTCCATGATATAGGTGGAATCTGAGGGATAATTTCAACAAGAACCATTGTGCATCTGAGACTAAAGGAAAATCGTGCTCTAGAATTGAGAAATGGAGCTGGTCAAGCCTTGCAATGGAAGAAATTTGGACCATATTAGGCCACTTGGGAAATGGCATATTAAATGAGGGCACTATACTTGTTTTTGTTTACTGTATAAAAGAATGTAAAACTTGTAAATATAAAGATCAATGCTTGTAATTTTGCTTCATGTTTAGAAATCATCGAGGACGGTGTTCCCTTAAGGGGGTGGGATTTGTAACAACCCTTTTTACTACACCATGTATATGTAAATGTCACTATGTGAATTCTTGGGACATTTATAAATTCATGTGAAAATCAATTGGTGTTCGCTGAAGGGAGGAGCACATGGATCCAATCCTCTGAGGGGGTTTCTTGTGGTGTGTTGTGAGCAGGACAATATCATATACACTTAAAACCCTTACTTATCACATTGACCATGATGTTTCCTGTGCTGATAAGAATTTAATTTTATAAGTGGGAAGTAAGGGTGAACAACTCCCATCCATGGCCCCTCGTGATGGATCGACACAAGAAACGATGGACGTGGGAGGAAAAGGGAAGGTCAACAGGGGAACAAACAGACAAATAACACACGAATGAGAGAGCACAAAAACAACACATAATGAGAAAAGACACACATAGGGAGATAATTCTATACTTCCTATGGAAAGAAGAGCAATTGATAGAGGATCAACCTAGTAAAACTCCTTGCAGAGAGGGAGCTATTGAAAATTTAGTTGAAGGATAAAACTAGGTTGGACTGTCCCTGTGCTTATGCTTAGATATTTGGGGTGCCATTCTCTGCATTTTTGTGTGAATGCCACTATACTGTGATTCCATGCTTGAATGGTTAGTGAGAGGCCCAATGGATGAAATATTGTTGTGGTGCTTGCTATATAGTTGTTAAGCCACTTGGACAAGGGAGGGTTTGCATCATTGTTCATCGCTTAAATATGTGATATATTCTTGTTTGATCCACTTGGAGACCCATGAGGATGTTTTTGTGCCCCCACAGCCACTTGGGAGCACCATAAACCATTTTCTTGGAGATCAAGGGGCCACCCCCTTATCACTATATTTGGATTCCTTCCACTCATTTTGGCACATGTTGTCCTCCATTTAGCCTTTTAATGGCCCTTAGACCTATTGCGCCTCTCATTGGGCCTTCTTAAGAGGCTTATTTTCATGTTATGGAGTTATCTTGGTGGTCTTGCCACCAAATAATGTTATTTTGTACATTATTTTATTATTTGGGGAATCATTAGGCCTAATTAGGAAAACCAAACCCTTAGAGGATGATATATATTGATGAGAGGATCATTTGATTCTAGTCATCATTTGGATTTGTGTCTCTCTCTTCTTGAGAATTTTGCTATAGCAATTGGAGGATGAATTGGGTGAACATTGATGCATTTTGACATTTAGAAATGTTTTCTTGATCTTGGAGCTTCTATTTTGTCTCGCTTTGATGATTGGATGTATTCAGAATCATTGTAAGTGATTTTTCACGGTCTATCTCTCTATTTTATGTACACATGTATAATGTATGGAATTTTCGCTCATGGAATCTAAGTTTCTTCCCTAAGTAAATGCAAAGTTTTCAAATATTGATTTTGTGAGGTTATTGCATATGTTACATGACTGGGTATAGTAAATGAATGTTCTTAGCGGTACATTATATCCATAATTATCTTGATAAGTCATCAAATTGTCGCAATAAGAAGTATGAATTTCTTTGGTAACCTAGTTGTTGCCCATAAAGCTATATGGAGTTGTTGGGGAACTCCTTGATCGAGTAAAATAACTACAAAAGGTTGATATCTCATTGAATCCATTCTCCCAATAGGCTAGCCACTGATATTATCCTTGGTGATCACCTTAAAGAATACCTTTTTCACCTTTATAATCCCTAAGCCTAGGATTCTCCTAGGGCATCACACTAATTCCATTGCAGCCATCCATTTCAAGAGCGAGTTGGGCTATAACTACACTAGGGTGTCCTTGAGGCCCTCACAATGTTTGAGAAACTTCTCATAGCTAGATTTGGAATTATAGCAAGCCCTAGCTCCAAATCTATTCTTAGCCTTAGGTTTCCTTGGTTAATGGATTTATCAAGGTCACTACATCAAAAACTCAAGCCAAATATAATTTCCTTGATCCTTTTCTCCTCCCTTACTTGTTCAAGACATTTTGTTTGATGTTTCACCTGAAACCCTTGACCTTGTTTGGGTCCACTTGGGATTCTTTATGGTTCCACATCCTTGTCACTCTAATTTCACAAGGATCATCTTGGAAACCCTATTCTCATTTGAATCTTAGGTCTAGGGTATTCCTTATCCCTAGGTCTAGGATTCCCTTTAAATACTTTCTTGGAGAGCCTTACACCTTTCTTCTAGAGCTTATAAGATCTATCATCTAAGCCTATCTTGTGAATGGGATCTTGAAATAACTATATTTCCATTATTGGCATACCATTCATAGTGATTTACCCTATACTGGGACTCCTCTCATCAGTGAAAGTTCGTAAAATCAGGGAGCTTTATCTAAGGTGAAAAGTGGGTTATTTCTCCATTGTTTCCACTTGACCTAGTATTTTCTCTATAGGAACACTCCTAGGACCCTGCTATATTTAGCAGTAACAAAGTCAAACTGTATTAAATAATAGGTTGGGTTTCATTCAAGAGCTTCAAATGGAGTAATACAAGTGATGACTTCCCTTGTGAAATTTGAGTAAGTTGGTCATGAAGTCGAATTCCAAGTAGGTGTGATGAAGCAACGGTTGAAGGAGGAAGAGCACGAAAAAATGAATTTTTCCATGGCTAGACCAAGTTTGATCTCTTCACATGTACCGAAGGAAGGAGTAGGTTCTTCTATGAAAGAGACCTCAATTGAATATAAAAGTGAATAAAATAAAGAGGGTATTTATCTTGAAGCCAAAGCGTGATGAGGCCAGGTTGGGTAATCGTTCCCTTAAGGAAGATAAGAAGGTGATCAAGAAGACCATGGAAGTGAGGAATCATGAAGGGAAGAAGTCCTCGTCTGATGAGAATGAGTTGGGGTTGAGTTTGGTGTAGGAGACTGTACTTGGAAGGAAGTATGCAGCCTTGGTAGATTCATGAACTACAAACAACTTCATTAGCGAGAAGGCAACAAGGTCCTTGAATAAGAAGGAACTGTAAGATGAGTTGATTGCCTTCAAATATATCAACTTGAGAATGAAATTTATGTTGGGAGTTCTTAAGGACACACCGGCGAAGGTGAGTTCACAGTTTGGAAAGATGATCATGTGATGGTGTTGGGGATGGAATTTTTATTAGCAGCCAACAAAATACCAATGATGGATCAGTTAGGCTCCTATAAATATAGGATTCATAATTTTGATTTGACTCTGTTAAATTCTTGGAATATTGTACATACCTTTGATTTCTACAAATGTATTCCCAAATTAAAAAATGAAGAGAGGGTACGTCCTAAAAGAAAAATCAAAGGACAAAAAGAAACAAAGATCAAAAGAATATTAAAGATGAACCCCATCAAAAATAGATAATTAAAGTGTTGCAAGTTTAAATGCCACTACTTTAAGTTTACTTTTTCCAAATCAGATTGACTGCATCTTGTCCTAAATGCCACAATCCATGAGGGTCAAACAACTTAAACTTGACCTCTCATGCTTTAAATTTCATGTTGTTAGATAGAGAATAAAGATCTGTCAAACAGTTTAAACTTGACAAATCAATAGATATTTAGAGAATAAATGAGGAGCTCAACAGTTTAATATGAGCCCTCGGATGAAATAAGGTTAGAATTAGATAGTTTCCTACTTTTAAAAATAAAAATGGATTTAGGGTTGCAAGCTTAAATGCACCCATGCAAATGAAGTAAAAAATGTTAGAATAATAATGGGTAGATAGAAAGCGGTGGTGCAAGGCATGTAATAAAACATCATCTGCCAAAATTACTAATTTCCCCCTCCCCCACAATATTCCAATATTTAAAACCTTCAGTCAAAGAGGCTTAGAGAATTTCTCCAACTTCTGTTGGGACTGGACCTAAGGCTTAGTGACTGATTGGTAAAGAATATTGAATTCCCTACATAAAACCCATCTCATCAACATATTCAACCTTTTCCAAGATTATAATCCCTTTTTCTAAGTAAAACAAATTTTTTCTTAGTAAAAGTAATTTCATTTTCATTCAGAAACACTAAAAAAACCTACAAACTACATTTATCCTAAGTTCATGTGTAAAGAATAAAAATTGGGACAAAACTATGCCTTATTGCCTATTTTTACACTTTACTTAGTGTTAATTTATGTATTTTTAATTCATTTCATACATTACGCCTTCATTTCATATTAATTTCTAACTTATATTATTAAATCCCTAAAATATACCCTTCCCATATATTAATAAATCCTTTATATATAAATAACCACAAAAACCCATTATTTAAAGTTTTAACCTATGATTATATATCCCATGTGACAAAAATAAAACCCGTTGTTTATTCCCATAGGTTATAATCATATCAACTACAAATATCCCCTACCCCTATGGTCTTTAAACATCTGTTAAAAGGTTTAAATATCATATAATAAATACCCGTGCCAACGTTATTGATTGAAACATTTGCTAAATGTTTTAATTTAAAAACATATAACATTACCCCTCCGCCAATCCTATAATATAAAGTTTTAAACGTTATAAATTCATATTTATAAGGTTTAAAAACTTATCCCACCACATATATTAGACCCTGGACCCCACTCTGAACACCGAGCAACTTCAAAAATAATCTCACCCGTTCGCATTAGCCATCCCAGATCTAACGATCATAAGCCCATATCGCAAAAAAAGTTGCGCGATTATAACACTATCCTTTCCATGCGAAATGGGTGGTTTTCCACCCATCTCTCCCCTCCACACAGCAGCAGCTCATTGGATCGCATTCGATCTATCCAAAAAAACTCACTGCCCTTTTCCCGTGTGATAACCGCCTCCAATTTTCCGCCTTTGAAGACCAAAACCGCCCTCTATTTCGATATAATATGCATTAAATGCCTACTTTTTTTGACCTAAAACATTATATAAACCTCATACTGCGCTCATTAATCCATTTTTTTGCGCTATCTCACTGTATTTATCCTCCCGATTAAAGAAAATGAAGTCAATATACTATTTTTCACCCAGAGAAATTGCAAAAGCCACCATAGTTGTTGTCAAAAACTGTTGGAAGCCACAATTCAACTTCCAGAAACCTTCAAAGCCATTAGAAGCATGTTTTACACCTAATAAACCATTAAAATACCAAATACCTACACAAACAGGTATTCTTCGAAGAAAAATAACCTTCCCTTCATTTGAAAGAACCAATTTTCTAAGAAATTGAGCCTTGTAAAGCCTATTTTGCCCACAAAAAGGCCTGTATCTGCTCCCAAAAGAACAGATTCGCTGCTAAACCCTGATAAAATTATGATTTTGATACTGAAATCTGTATTTTTAAATCAAAATTGAAGTAATTTTAACCTTTTATAGACTTTAAAGACCCTTTGATTGACTAGAGAAACCCTTGCAAATATTCAGGATCCTTAGTCTGAATTGAACCATTTTAGTCCAATTTATTCAAGAAAAGCAGAAAACCCCGATTCTACCTTTTCTTGAATCCGTGAAGAGTTTGAAGATCAGTTTTAGAGCTAGACTTGAAGGTTTAAACAAAAAATAAAGCTAGTTTGTGCCTATTACTATTCAATAGACCTCTGTCAGATCTAGATTTATGCAGGAACGCAATAGAATAAACATATAACCATAAATACAAAGATGCAGCGGAAATAACACTTCATTTCATTAATATCAAAGAACTGATATTTGCTTACAGACAGAATGGAAATAAGCTAGCTAGGGCGCTGGTAGCTATCTCTAAGAAGAGATGTGGCGGCTACAAGCCTCTGAACTGAGTTACAATGAGGATCGAGGGCCTATTTATTATTTAGAAACAATGGAAAACCCTAAACATCCAAAACCCTAACCCTAGGAGATAAAGCACCAAAACTACGGGCCTCGTTTGGGTAAATTGGTGTTTCAACTTCCCGGGGACGTAACTTTCGCATATGATCTCCATTTGATGCGAACCATACCTTGTTAGAAAGATCTATCCGAGGACTACAAATTTTGAGTGAGAAACATTGGTCCATGGACCCATGTTGCTCCCAGGTTTCCCAAAAAATGTCGTTTAGGGCCTCAAAATGGCTCCGGAAGTTCAGGACCCGAAAAACTGCTAAAAATAGTAAGTTGTGTCAAAACTGAAAAAATGAAAGAGACAATGGTGGGGCCCCAAGTGGAATAGGTGGGTGACCACAAATATCCACCTGGATCATTCCTCCCCCCTTAAGAAGTAATGATCCCCATTGTGTTAAGTTCCTCCATGAGATGAGGAAACTTCTGCTAAACTTTGTCCCTAGTGAACCACTTTCCTTGGTGCAGGAGTTGGCCAGCTTTGACAACCTGATACAGTTGGATCTTTTGTTGGCGAGTGTTCTTGATTTGCATGTCCATGATACAATCTGTGGTGACCTGTTCCATGCAGTTTTGGTTTACCTCTGTTGGTGTGAGTTGTTCTGCAATGTCAGAGGTGTCTAGTAGAGGTGGGAAGTAGGGACGAAGGCAATCCACATTGAATACTGGGTGCAGACCAAGGAATGGTGGAATACTGAGCTCGAAGGCATTGTTCCCTACAACCTTGGTGATAGTGTACGACCTATATCGGAGTGGGAAAAGCTTGCGGTGGGGACCAGTGAGGCGCTCCTTCTGCAAATGTAGCCACACTTTTTCGCCCACCTGGAAGTTGTGTGGCACCCGATGTTGATCATGGAATTTCTTGTAATTAGCATTGGCTCTGTCCAATATGTCATGAACCTGTTGGCAGATGTGTTGAATGCGCTCGATGAAGCTATTTTATTTTTCGACTTCAGACTGGACATGAGCCGAATCGGCCTGAGTAGCTGCAAATGGCATGGCTACGTCAATGGGACATAGTGGCTAGAATACCAAGCCCACCTGAAAGGAGTTGTGGCCGGTTGAGTTGTGGAGAGCCCGGTTATAACTATGTTGTACATAAGGGAGGCTCTCGTCCCATGTGCATGGATTCTTTGAATTGTACATGTGTAGAATGTGTACAATCATTATATTGATGACCTTTGTTTGGCCATCTGTTTGGGGATGGAAAGTTGTGGACTTGGTGAGCTTGGTGTCCAACATTGACCAAAGGCTAGACCAAAATGTGCTAAGGAACCTGCTATCCCGATCTGATATGATAGACTGTGGGATCCCAAAGTGCACCCACACTCGTTGAAAGAAGGGTTTAGCAGTGGCTTCTGCTGTGATATTCTTCTTGCAGGCCGCCATAATGGCCATCTTCGAGAATCTGTTGACGACCACGAAAACATAGTCATTTCATGCTTAGTAGAAGGTAAGACCATCATGTAATCCATGGAGATGGATTCCCAAGGTCAACTAGGGGTAGGTAGTGGAGTATATAGGCCTTGCTTCTTGATGGTCGGTTTGTCAATGGCACAAGCAGTGCAGGATCTGATGTGCTTCTCGACATCCTTTCGAAGGTTCGGTGTTAGGTCCCTATATCACTAGTATAGTCCCTTATTATTGTTAGTGTAACCACCTTATTGTTATTATTGTACCCTTGTAACCCCCATTTTGTTATTATTGTGCCCTTAAATTATTATTGTTAGGTCGGCTAGGATTACATTGTGGCCCACTAGGATTACGTTATGGCCCCATGGACTCCTATATATAGAAAGGAGGTTTTGTAAATTGTATCATCCAAGAATTGTTCATTTATGTAATGTATTGGAGGTTTCCCCCTCGAAGTGTCTTATTTATAAGGCGTTGATATCTCTTTTCTTCTATTTTTGGAGCTGGTTACACAACATTTGGTATCAGAGCTTTGGATTCTAGGGTTTCGCTGCTCCAAACAGGTCATCGTGGCATTTTCGCTATAACTTTTTTTCTACGAAGCTTCAGAAGCTGAAATTTTTAAGGTGCGAAGCTGAAATCTTGAGGCAGTTTTTCTAAACATTTCAGAGCTTGGTTCGCAATATTTTTGGAGATATGATCTGTGGAAGTTAGGTCTTTTTTCAGACTCCTAAACAGGTCATCATGGAATTTTCACTATAAAAAATTTTCTACGAAGGTTCAGAATCTGAAATTCATATGGTACGAAGCTGAAATCCTAAGGAAATTTGTAAAAAAATTTCAGAGCTTGGTTCGCAATATTTTTGGAGATATGATCTGTGGAAGGTAGTGCTTTTTCAGGCTCCTGAATTTCATCTCAAAGAGGTGATCGTGGGAAAAGTTCAATAACTCTCTCTCTGGGCATCGGATTGGAGTGTCGTAAAACTTGGTTGCAAGTACACGGACTTAAATTTCTTGGCTATCAATTTCATAGACGAAGGATGAAACAGTGACACGTGGCAATTCGTACAATTTCTCTCTACTGAATCAGTCCAAAATTGGGTCATTGTGGGAGATTGGAAATAACTTTGTCTTGAAGAATCCAAATCAGATCAGACCTATGGAATTTGAAAGAAACTTCAGAAGGCTACTACAGCAGTGAATTTCAGGTATTGAAGATTCTCAATTACAGATATAATTCAATTTCAATACAGAGCTCCTCAAAAGCAAGTAAAAGGTGTGTATTTTTTTTCCAAATTGCATAAGTCTTGTTTGAAGAATCAAGTTGAATTGATTCCAAGGGCATATTGCAGAATAGATATCAGTATTGGATTCTAAAATGGCTCCTAAAAAGAATTCAACTCCCATTAAGCCTTTAGAAGCCTCTACTGTGACTCATGAAGACGAAGAATGGCAACATGACATATCAAAATTATAAGAGCAAGTGCAACAAATTTCGCTCTCGCAAAGAACAACAAAAAATGAAATGGAAGTTTTGAAGAAAGGCGTGGAAACTAAGATGGATGGTTTGAAGAAAGGCGTGGAAGCTACGATGAATGTTTTGGAAGCTAAGATGGATGGCATGGAAGTGGGCATGGAAGCTAAGATTGATGACATAGAAGCTAAGATCGATGAAAACATGAAAGACAACATGGAAAACATGAAGAATGATCTAAAAGCATACATGGAAGGCTTAATGACAAGCTTAAAACCAGAAATGATTCCTAATGGCGGAAATATAGGAGAAGAACCTCATGATGAGAACAAAATAAATGTTAATCGTGATTTCATAAACTCGAATGTTGGTGGGAAGAACCACCATATTCCAAAAATGGATATGAGGAAGTTTGATGGAAAGGATCCTGTAACATGGATACTACAGATAGAGCAATATTTTGATCTCCATAATGTGCAAAACACACAAAAGGTACGCATTGCAACTTTACATTTAGAACAAAATACATTTGTATGGTATTGATGGGTTTGCTCCTGTAAAAAAATTGTCACTTGGTCAATTTTTACGGAGGAAATGATAGCACATTATGAGGATACAAAGAGCAACACCTTCTTTAGCCAATTGATAAATCTCAAACAAAAGGGTTTAGTGGGGCAGCACATTGAGGACTTCCAAAAATTGAATATAAGGGTAACTGATATTCCAGAGGAACACAGGATTGATCTCTTCATAGGCACTTTAAAGGATAACATCCAACATGAAGTTCGCGTTTTGGAACATGATTCATTGGAGAAGGCATTCAGGTTGGCAAGAAAAGTTGAATGTAAAATTATGGCGACAAGGAAGCCTACCACTCAATTCTATAAAGAAGGAAGTGTTGCTACGCCTAGATTTCCACAACCTACAAGGTTGACACCACAAAAATTGGAAGAAAAAGGAGCAAAAGGACTTTACTACAGTTGTGATAGCAAATACACTAAAGGTCATAATTGTGCTGAGAAGAAATTATTTTACATAGCTTGTGAAGAGGAAGAAGAAAATGAACAAGAAGAGGATACACACCAAGAACCAGCCCTAGAAGAGGAAGAAATGAATCCGACCATATCGTGTAATGCACTGGCAGGAATTACCACTCCTCAAACTCTCAAGATAGAAGGACATGTCAAGAAGAAAAAGGTAATAGTGTTGATTGATTCAGGTAGCACCCATAATTTTATTCATTGTAAGGTAGCCAAGGAATTAAATTGTTTCCTATACCCAGCACCAGAATGTCAAGTGATGGTTGCAGATGGAGGAACTATAAATTGCTCTGGAAAATGCCATAATATCAAGCTAACCATGGGGGAATATGTATTGACTAGTCCAATGCTTGCCATTCCTATGGGAGGTGCTGATGTTGTACTAGAAGTACAATGGTTACAATCTTTGGGGACGGTAGCTTTTAATTTTCAAGAACTTTTCTTGAAATTTTTTTCAGAAGGAAAGGAAGTTGAATTACGGGGTATTGCGGGGGAGCCAGGAAGGATAATAAGCTCTAATGTCATGACAAAGCTTCTAAAGAAAGAACAGCGAGGCGTAATTGCACAATTATGCTCACTAGAAGTTCCAACATCAAAATCATCTGTTTCTGCAGATCTCCAACAAGTCTTGGACAATCATTCCAAGGTGTTTGAAACTCCCAAAGGACTCCCACCTATTCATGATCATGATCATGCTATTCATTTGATTCCAGGAAGTGTTCCTCCAAACATCGGGCCTTATAGATATCCTTACTTCCAAAAGAGCGAAATTGAACGTATGATTGCAGAAATGTTAGAGGCGGGTATAATTCAACCTAGTCAAAGTTCTTTCTCTGCTCCTGTAGTATTGGTACACAAGAAGGATGGATCATGGCGAGTGTGTCCGGATTATAGGGAGCTCAATAAGCTCACCATTAAAGATAAATTTCCCATTCCTGTGATTGACTAATTATTGGATGAATTACATGGAGCAATTTATTTTACCAAGTTGGATCTTCGTTCAGGATATCATCAAATTAGAATGAAGACTGAAGATATTCCAAAAACAGCGTTTCGAACTCATGAGAGTCATTATGAATTTTTGGTCATGCCTTTTGGCCTTACCAATGCACCTTCTACATTTCAAGGGTTGATGAATTCCATTTTCAAACCCTTCCTTAGAAAATTTGTGCTAGTATTTTTGATGATATACTAATCTACAACAGGTCTTGGAAGGATCATGTTCAACATGTTGACAGGGTGCTCAAACTATTGCAGGAGAAACAATTATATGTAAAAACATCCAAATGTTTCTTTGGAGTACAAGAGGTGGAATATCTGGGTCATATTGTATCTCACGAGGGTGTTAAAGTAGACCCTAACAAAATTAAAGCCATTAAGGAATGGAAATTCCCCACAACCATAAAGCAATTGTGAGGATTTCTCGGGTTAACAGGGTATTATCGCAAGTTTGTTAAGAATTATGGGAGAATAGCAGCACCTCTAACAACATTATTGAAGAAAGATGCATTTTCATGGACTCCTGAAGCAACTAAGGCCTTTGAACATCTTAAAGAGGCAATGTGCCTAGCACCGGTCTTAGCTACACCAGACTTCACAAAAACCTTTATCGTGGAATGTGATGCCTCAGGAAATGGAATTGGTGTTGTTTTAATGCAGGAAGGAAGACCCATTGATTTTGAAAGTCGTCCAATCAAAGGAAAGTATTTACAAAAACCTATTTATAAGAAGGAAATGTTAGCAATACTGCATGCACTAAAGAAATGGCAAACTTACCTAATGGGAAGACACTTCAAGGTAAAAACGGATCATGATAGTCTTAAACACTTTTTGGAACAAAGACTATCTTCAGAAGAGCAACAAAAATGGGTCACAAAGATGTTGGGTTATGACTTTGAAATAATCTATAAAAAAGGGAAGCTAAATGTTGTTGCAGATGCACTCTCAAGAAAGAATGAAGAGGTGGAAGCATTGCTTTGTGCCATTTCTATTATCCAACCAGATTGGATAACCGAAGCAAGAGATGAATGGAAGAAGGACAAAGATGTATGGACACTCATTCAAAAGTTGCGGCAAGATCCTAGTACATCTGATACATTTAGTTGGAAAAATGATTCCTTATGGTACAAAGATCGCTTATATCTTTGTAAGAATTCCCAACTAAAACAAAAAATTCTTCTAGAATTGCACACTTCTCCTTTAGGAGGACACTCAGGATTTTTAAAAACTTACCACAGGGTGAAGAAAGAATTTTTTTGGGATGGCCTTAAATCTAATATTCAAAATTTTGTGGCGGAATGTTTGGTTTGCCAGCAGAATAAAGTGGAGACAATTAAGACCCCGGGACTTCTACAACCTTTATCCATTCCAAGTCAACGTTGGGAGGAGATTTCAATGGATTTTATCACAGGTTTACCTAAGTCCGAAGGAAATAATGTCATCATGGTGGTAGTTGATAGACTTAACAAGTATGCACACTTTTGTGCATTATCTCATCCATTTAAAGCAAGTACAGTTGCTACTACATTTATGGATAGAATTCAAAAGCTACATGGAAGCCCAAGGGTTATTGTGAGTGACAAAGATCCCATTTTTACTGGAAATTTTTGGGCGGAGTTATTTTCTTGTTTGGGTACTCAATTAGCTCATAGCTCATCTTATCATCCTCAATCTGATGGTCAAACTGAGATAGTAAATAAATGTTTGGAAGGATATCTTCGTTGTTTTGTATCTGATAAAAAACACAATGGGTCAAGTGGTTACCTCTCGCTGAATGGTGGTATAACACTTCCTTCCATACTGCAGCAAAAATGACCCCATTTATGGCACTTTATGGATACCATCCACCATCCATCACATCATCTTTAAGAGAAAATTCGAAGGTTCAAGCAGTGGAAGATCACATCGAGCATCAGCAAGAAGTTCTCCAACTCTTAAAGGATAACCTGAATTTGGCACAAAATCGAATGAAACAACAGGCAGATCAACATCGTAGCGAGAGAAGTTTTGATGTAGGAGATTGGGTATTTTTACGGCTACGACCATACAAACAAATGTCCCTCAAGCAAGCAAAGAAGGATAATAAATTATCGCCAAAGTACTATGGTCCTTACAAGGTGTTGCAAAAGATTGGTACTATGGCATACAAATTGGAGCTTCCTGCTTCTTTACAAGTGCATCCAGTTTTCCATGTTTCATGCTTAAAGAAGGTTATAGGTGAAAATCTTCCAGTTCAAACAATATTGCGAGAACTTGATGAGGAAGGAAAAATCATATTGGAACCTGAAGCGGTCATGGAAACAAGAACTCGACAGCTACGGAATCGATCAATTTCAGAGTATCTCATCAAGTGGAAGAACTTACCCACTGAAGATTCTACATGGGAGGATGAGAATTTTATACAGAAGCACCAAGAGCTACTCAAGCATTGAGGACAACACTTTTTGAAGGAGAGGGGCATGTTAGGTCCCTATATCACTAGTATAGTCCCTTATTATTGTTAGTGTAACCCCCTTATTGTTATTATTGTACCCTTGTAACCCCCATTTTGTTATTATTGTGCCCATAAATTATTATTGTTAGGTCGGCTAGGATTACATTGTGGCCCACTAGGATTACATTATGGCCCCATGGACTCCTATATATAGAAAGGAGGTTTTGTAGATTGTATCATCCAAGAATTGTTCATTCATGTAATGTATTGGAGGTTGCCCCCTCGAAGTGGCTTATTTCTAAGGCGTTGATATCTCTTTTCTTCTATTTTTGGAGCTGGTTACACAACATTCGGCCAATAGAAATACTTCTGCAGTACTACTACTGTTTTCTCGATCCCGAAATGCCCAATGACTCGACTGTAGTGTGCTTCCCATATCATCTTGGAAAGCTCACTTGAAGGAACACAAAGGTGTCCCAAGTGACATAAAAGTGCATCTTGGAGGTGAAAATTTGGAACTTGCGTACCCCCCAAGAGTGCCTTGTCTGTGTGGCTGAATTCTGGGTCACTCTCGTAGAGAATTAGCCAAGTAGAATTCTTGTTCCCACAAGAGTTGAGAACGGTGGTGAGTGCCACGATCAGTGGTTGGCTGAGGCAGTCTACAAAATTATTGGTGCTACCCTTATTGTACTTGATGTTCAAATGAAACTGTTGCAGATATGTGGACCACTTCTGATGGCGATCATTTTGCAACTTCCCTTGTGTCTGTATGAACTGCAGGGGCCGGTGGTCTATGTGGATGATTGTTTCCTTCCCAAAAATGCAATGCTTCCATTATCGACATGCTTGCACAATGGAATACATTTATTTTTCATAAGTGGGATACTTGCGAACCGTGTCAGACAATGTCTGACTGTGATATGCCACTGGATGTTCCTGTTGAGTAAGAACTGTCCCAATAGCATATTCAGAGGCATCTGTCTCGATCTCAAATGGTTGTTGCAAGTCTGGTAATGTGAGCACTGGGACAGAACACAGGTGATTTTTTAATTCTGCGAACGCCTTTGGTTGAGATTCTAACCAAAATAATTTTGCTCTCACTCCTCCCTTGGTGACTTGACTCAAGGACCAAGTGATATGAGAGAATCCCAACACGAACCTATAGTAGAAATTAGCAAGACCCAGAAAGCTGTGAAGCTCTATTATAGTGGTTGGGGCTGGCCAATCTCGAATGACTTGGATCTTGGTTGGATCCATATGCACCTCCCTTTCATCAATAATATATCCCAGATATTGAACCTGGGTCATGCCAAAAGTGTACTTCTCCAAATTGGCACACAACTTGTGTTGCCGCAATGTTTGGAGGACCTGTCGGATGTGGTGGAGGTTCTCTTCCCAATTCTGGCTGAAGATCAGGATGTCATCCAAGTACACCACTACAAATGAGTTGGTGAATGGCTGAAAAATTTCATCCATCAAGCTCATGAAGGTTGCGTGAGCATTCGTCACCCCAAAAGGCATGACCAGCCATTCAAAAAGGCCTTCCTTGGCTTTGAAGATAGTCTTCCACACATCGGAGGGTTCAATTGGTACATGGTGAAACCCATACTTCAAGTTGATCTTGCTAAAATATTTCGCCCCTTTGAGTTGGTCCAGAAGGTCATCAATCCATGGGATCAGGTACCTATTCCAGACAGTGATCTTGTTCAGCGCCCGATAGTCAATACAGAGTCTCCACGTCCCATCCTTCTTCTGTACCAACATGATCGGGCTCCCACAGGGCAATGAACTTGGTCGGATGTGACCTTTCTGTAGCAGCTCTTGAATCTGCCTCTTGATTTCGTCGTTCTCCAGAACAAAGCACCGATAGATCGGTCCATTGGGTAGTGGCACACCTGGGGTCAGATCAATTGGGTGCTTGACCTGATAGTGCAGATGAACCCCTATGGGTGAGGTGAAGATGTCCCTGTACTCCTCCACAACCTTGTCCATTTTTTGTTGTCGTGCAGAGGAGCCCTGTCTAGAGGTCGTGGCCATAGTCTTCTTCTTTCCCTAGGGGTAGATCATCAGGAAAATGAATTTCCTGGTTTTGGAAATGAGCTTATTGCATTTTTTTGCAGTAACCAAAGAGATAGCGGCAGGAGGTGGTGCCTCTGGTATCCTGTACAACTTATTTCCCAAAGTAACAATAACAACGTGAGGTCAAGACTCATACACAGCATGACGCTTCCACAAGTATGGATGTCCTAATAATACATCAGAAACATCTATAGGAGAAATGTCACATAATACCTCATTCATGAAGGGCTTGATGTTATAAGGAAGGCAGCACTACTGGTTGACGCGGAGATCTCGTCCTTGGTGAAGCCACCCGATGGTGTATGGATGTGGGTGAGTTGTGGTCGGCAAGCCCAATCGCTTCACGGTGTCTGCTGAAATGAGGTTCTTTTGGCTCCCATTGTCGACAATGAACTGTACTGGGGAGCCCTTTACCCACATCTGGGAGTGGAAGAGATGTTCCTCCTCCTCTGGATCTTCTAGTTCCTCCTTCTGGATCTTTGTAGTGACAGCAGTGGCATTGGGCTCCACATCAATAATCTATTTCCCTTTGTCATTCCCCTTTTCAGGTTCTGATTCAAAGTCATAGCATGCATCTGACTCAGAAGTCCTCATCTCGGCCACCAACTACTGCTTGGCCCGACACTCACTTATGTTGTGAGTGGAGCTCTTATGGAACTCACACCACTTTCCTGTGTCCTTCTTTGGCTTTGAGGTGTTGTTCTTTACTTGTGGCTTTGAGAGGTTTTCTTGAGCCGCCATGCCTTGGATCTGTCCTTTGTTCTACGGTTTGGGAGCACCTTTCCCTTGCTTTTGATTCGTAGATCCAAAGTCTTGCTTATTCTGTTTGAATTTCTGCTCAATCTTGGCATCATACTGGTATGTCGTACCAAGCGAGGAGATGTTGAGGAACTCCATTTCCTCCTGAATGTATCTATGCAGACAATTGCGATACTTTAGCACCAGATGTTTCTCTAAATCTTTGATACCTAACTTTGTGTGCAAGGGTATGGAATAGATTCGTCAGCTCAAGCACATCTTGATCCCTTTGTTGTCGCAGCATGGTCCATTGTATGTACTTGTCCTCATAGCTCCCCACAGGATAGTATTGTTCCTTGATGGCGTCTCAGAAATAATTCCAAGTGGGTATGGTCAAGAGCAGAGAGGGTTTTGTCTCGTCCTTGTTCTCACAGTTGGTTTCCCACCAGTCCTTGACATGGGGGATAGCTTTGAGGAGTGCAAAAATAATCTTCTCCCGGTTGATCTGAAAATGGAAGTATTTTTAAATGTTTTAAATTCTGTGCAAAGTATCCATTTCCATTTAATTAAATGTGTGCAAAATTCTCCATGTCTTTCAAGTTAAACAAAGTGTATTTGGTAACTATTTCTGAATTTATATGTGAGGGAATGTTAATTAAGTTTGTTGTTAAACATATTAAATCATAAATATACAGCAAAATAACTTTAGCATATCATGACTCAGATATATGGTGAGCAGTTCACCCCTCCTGGGCTACGTCTGTTGGACCAAGCCTCCCAAATTGACTTTTCCTCTTATATTAAAATGCTCCAAAATACTAATACAAGTTTAAAAGTGCCTCAATAGGAAAATATGACTATAAATACAAAATCAGAAGACATGAAAATGCTAAAAATTCCTTTCCATATTTACTAAATAGTGAAGAATTACCATAAACAATACCTTCTTCATCAAGGCCCTGATGGCTCTTTGAACTCCTCTGAAGATTTTTGGGCTGTAGAAGTCCTAAAATAGTTCTGAAACCTCTTCCATTAGGTTTATAAGGTTGAAAATAGCTGAAAATGGTTTTTGGTTCACCTCAAACAGTGAGGTACAAATCAATACAACTCCATTTCCCCAATGGCCCTGATGGCTCTCCAAGCTTCCCTAAAGCTTTTTGGGCTCTGAAATTCCTCCAAAAAAGTCTTAAAAAAGTTTTGAAACCTCTTTCATTAGGTTCAGAAGGTTTAAAATAGCTAAAAATGGTTTTTGGTTCACCTCAAACAGTGAGGTACAACTGAATACAGCGCCATTTGCCCAATGGCCCTAGTGGCTCTCCAAGCTTACCTGAAGTAAAAATGGCTGAAATACACCTCTGTTGACTCTATAAATTATTCCAATGGCTCCATAATTCTGAAGAAAGCCAAAATTGACCAAAATTTCGTCCAATTTGGTCCAATATTGGAGAAGTGATGGCCAAAACAATATTTTTCCCAGTGGCACTTTAAAAACTCCACTAAAAGTGGAGGAACTGCAGATAGGGGTGCTAAAAATGGTGGACAAGAAGAAATTAGTGGAATCCTCCCAAATTGGCAGAACCAATAGTAGTTATAATAAAATTTCTGTTAGGGCCTGATGTGGTCACATTACCGCCTCCATTTAAACTGTTGGTTAACTCCGCTTAACCCGTAGCATTTAATATAACCGCATGAAGTGCGGTCACATGTCCAAAAGAAACGGATCGTTATGTTAATTGTTTGATCCTGCCAGTTTGGTAAGGCCCTTGGATGTTGCACTTGGTCGCATGTAAGGTGGGGGGGGGGGCTGGCCCCCTTTTCTTCCCATCCATATTTCAATTAACATTCAAATATGTATTAAGTCCATAATGTGTTAAGAACCAAACGTAGCCCGTATGATCGAGCCTTTGCGCTGGCATACGATAGGTCATGGGTTCAAACCATGTGGACTAATAAAATTTTATAATTCCATTCAAATGCGACCTGGGGCCATGTGGTGGCCTCCAGGCCTACCACATGGCAGCCTCCCGTTGGTCTGTTTCAAAAAAGTCAAACCACAATCCAATTCTAAGTTGCCACTTGTCAGAACAGGATTGGCTTGAATGGAATATTATAGGGAGTATTTTGAGGAATATTCTAGGAATATTCCTTGGAATATTCCTTGGAATATTCCTTGGAATATTCCTTTTTTTAATTTTTCAAAATTTGAAAGTCAAACCTGGTCAAACTCAGTTTTTTGCTGTTTACTGAAAACTTCAAACTTGCATAACTTTCACATACGATCTCGGATTTGAGTGTCATTCATGGTGACGAGATTGTATCAACGAGGCCTATCCGGTCGTTTAGGTTGCAAGTGATTTTGAACACTTTCAATTTTGAGCTTTTTCCATAGCTCGGACTTGAGCTCCTGATCACACCTCCCAAATGAGAAGCTTTTTGACCCCAAAATCTCACTAAAATGCTGAAACTAAATTGTATAGTAAATGAGAGAATAACAACATCCTCTTCTCTCTAGCCTTCAAAAATTTTCCTAACTTGCCAACTGTCCTCATGGTGAATTTTTGTTGAATGATACATGTACTTGTGTCAAAGCTCAACCCAGTTTTCTCGCCATACCAATCTGCCATTATGAAACCAGCAATGATCCTTGCTGAAATTTGTGCCCTCTTTTCTTGCATGCCTTTCCATCTCATGGAATCTTGCACCGCTTTGCACTGGCACTTCGTTTTTGGCACCAATCGACACCAAAGGCACCTTGTGCAACATACGACATCAACAACAAGTTGACCTAAAATGTGCTATATAATTGACACACAAAATCTGTAACAAGTGTGCATATAATCGACACAAGTCGATAAACAACAAGATACACCTTTACAAACATGTGTATGTATCATGTACAATGAACTATATATAGTTCACTAATTACACATACAACCTCTATGTACATGTGCAACTTCAACTCTTCTATTCAAATACCAACAAGTACATCATCCCAAAAATATGTGGGTGAATAAGAGCTTAACTAAAAGACATTTTTGCAATATAAGTGAGTATCATACTCATCTTTTACACCTCCGTGGCGAAACTTTGCAACAACAAAGAAATTCCTTCAACTGAAACTGCTTTTACATGTAATCTTGCATCAAAATTTTCAACTGAAATACATGCATACAAAATCTGAAATTTTCATGTACAAAATGAGTATGACTTACTGTAGTAAGAAGTTAATCCACTTCCTACCAAGCCAACTCCATGGCATCTTTTGCGGCAACAACATTTCTTCATGTGAATCTTCCATTTCCACATCGATAATGGAATCCATAGATCCACTTGCGCCAATCTTTTTGTCCTCTAGCTGCACGTGCTTTGGACGACTTGTTGGATGGAAAGTCCAACAATGAGAGACAGCATGTCCCTTCTTTTGACAAAATGTGCAACTCTTAAGCACTTTCTGAGAAAGTTTTCTTTTCCTCTTCTGCTTCCTGTGTGCTTTCTTTTTCAACCAGCATCTTGAAGCAACATGGTTAAATCCACCACAAAATGTGCAACAAAAATTTCTTTCTTTTGAACAAGAAAAATTATCATTCTTTGTTGAAACATAATCAAATTGATCATGTGAATAATTATACCTATTTTTCTGCATGGAATTTCCATCCTTTTTGTCTTCGAAAGATGATGAACTAGTAGAGGAGACAACTTTATTTTTCAGACTTACATCACAGTTCTTGTCTTGAAAACTGTTTACATTTGCATGCTCGCCATAAGCGACATGTTTACCCTCTACTTGCTGCAATGATGGCTTAAAAAAATGGCAATCATCCTTAAAACAATTTTTACATATATGCATTTTATAACTTGGAATAAAGGTTCTCTTTAAATTTGCATCACATGCATTCAAGGATTTGGAGTCTTCGCCACTAAACTGCACATATCTAAGACCAACATTCTTGGGTCACTCCACAACCGAAATAGGGTCAACCATGCCTTGTGCATGCTTTCCCAAACCTTTTCCTTCATGATAGCCCATCTTAAACATTAATTTGGACCCTATACCCCTTGTATGTTTTTCAAAAGAACCAACACACTTTTCAATTGAGGAAATTGAAGACAAGTTGGAATGGTTTACCTCTTCCTCACGCTTGTTCTTGGACAAAGCTTCTTGAGCTTGAAGGAGTTGTTTCTCCATGTCATGCAACCTTTGGAGAATTGCTTCCTTCTCTTACTTCATGGCTAACAATTGCGCATGAAGCTTATTACTTTCTCTTTGATCCTCAATTAGAATCTGCACCATGTCCTTCACCTTAATGAACTCATTCTTCATGTCACCATTGAAGAATCTCGTGAAGGAGGAAATTTCACTTGTGGAAGAAGTTGACATTATGTAAATGGTAAAATTAACAAAAGGAACTTCCAAAGAAAAGTTCTCAAAGCTTTCAAACAAATGACAATCTTTTAACCAAATTTATTTACAGCCTTACTCTTATTCAAGCAGCCATAAAACACAAACTCCAATAGATTTTGTAGCAAACACTAATCAATTGGGTTTGTTTTCCAAAGATAATCTTGAGGTACTTTGGGGTAAGGAAATATTCTACAACTCTTTTTTCCTTTCCAAGACTTAGCGATCAATAAATATCTTTTCAACTCAACCAAACTCATACAATCAACCATTTTGCAACTAATAAAACAGTCAATATTTTACACTATTTTAACACCTTTTGCACAAAAAAAATGCTCAACCTGAGCTCAAACAAATCTCAACCAAAGCTCTGATACCATCTGATCTGAAAATGGAATTATTTGTAAATGCTGTAAATGCCGTGCAAAGTATCCATTTCCATTTAATTAAATGTGTGCAAAATTCTCCATGTCTTTCAAGTTAAACAAAGTGTATTTGGTAATTGTTTCTAATTTATATGTGAGGGAATTTTAATTAATTTTGTTTCTTAACATACTAAATCAGAAATATATATCAAAATAACTTCAGCATAACATGACTTAGATATTTGGTGAGCATTTCACCCCTCTTGGGCTACATCTACTGGACCAAGCCTCACAAATTGACTTGTCCTCTTGTATTAAAATGCTCCAAAACGCTAATACAATTTTAAAAGTGCCTCAATAGGAAAATATGACTGTAAATATAGAATCAAAAGACATGAAAATGCTAAAAATTCCTTTCCATATTCACTAAATAGTGAAGAATTACCATAAACAATGCCTTCTTCATCAAGGCCCTAATGGCTCTTTGAACTCCTCTGAAGCTTTTCGGGCTGTAGAAGTCCTCAAACAGTTATGAAACCTCTTCCATTAGGTTCAGAAGGTTGAAAATAGCTGAAAATGGTTTTTGGTTCACCTTAAACAGTGAGGTACAACTCAATACAGCTCCATTTCCCCAATGGCCCTAATATCTCTCCAAGCTTCCCTGAAGCTTTTCGGGCTCTGAAAGTCTTCAAAAAGTTATGAAACCTCTTCCATTATGTTCAAAGGGTGGAAAATAGCTGAAAATGGTTTTTTTTTCACCTCAAACAATGAGGTACAACTCAATACAGCTCCATTTCCCCACTGGCCCTAGTGGCTCTCCAAGCTTCCCTGAAGAAAAAATGGCTAAAAGATACCTCTGTTGGCTCTGAAACCTATCCCAATGACTCTAGAATGCTGAAGAAAGCCAAAATTGACCAAAATTTCATCCAATTTTGTCCAATATTGGAGAAGTTATGGCCAAAACAATATTTTGCCCAGTGGCACTTAAAAAACTCCACTAAAAGTGGAGGAACTGTAGATAGGGGTGCTAAAAATGGTGGACGGGCCGAAATTAGTGGAATCTACCCAAGCTGGGTAAACCACTAGCAGTTATAATAAAATTTCTATTAGGGCTTGATGTGGTCACATTACCGCCTTCGTTTAAACCGTTGGTTAACTTTGCTTAACCCGCAGCATTTAATATAACCACGTGAAGTGCGGTCACATGTCCAAAAGAAATGGACGGTTATGTTAATTGTTTGATCTCACCAGTTTGGTAAGGCCCTTGGATGTGGCACCTGGTCGCATGTAAAGGGGGGGGCTGGCCCCCTTTGCCGCCCATCCAGATTTCAATTAACATTCAAATATGTATTAAATCTATAATGTGTTAAGAACCAAACGTAGCCTGTATGGTTGGGCCTTTGCGCTAGCATCTGATAGGTCACGAGTTCAAACCACGCAGATTGATAAAATTTTAGAACGCCATTCAAATGCGACCTGTGGCCATGTGGCGGCCTTCGATCTTGCCACATGGCAGCCTCCCATTGGTCCGTTTCAAAAAAGTTAAACCACCATCCAATTCTAAGTTGCCACTTGTCAGAACAGGATTGGCTTGAATGGAATATTTTAGGGAATATTCCTTTTTTAATTTTTCAAAATTTGAAAGTCAAACCTGGTCAAACTCAGTTTTTGTAGTTTATTGAAAACTTCAAACTTGCATAACTTTCACATACAATGTCGGATTTGAGTTTCATTCACAGCACTAGGATCGTATCAACGAGGCCTATCCGGTCGTTCAGGTTGCAAGTGATTTTTAACACTTTCAATTTTGAGCTTTTTCCATAGCTCAGACTTGAGCTCTTGATCACCAGTTGGAAAAGTCATGAACCGAGAAATATCCTTCTAATAGATTCAAGCATATATCTATGGCATATGCATCTATTTTACCCTCAAATATGGGAATGTCAAAATTTACTTGTACCTTAAAGGGAGTCGCACCTCCAGAGTGGCCACTGGATGCAGATGCGCCGCCAGTGGGCAACCGTTGAAGGATCTGGGCAAAGTTATCCATCATCGAAATCCTTTTTTTTTAGGGCCTCCTCGAGCAATATTTTGATAGGCTCTCCTGCTCCCTCATCTTTCTTTTCATCCCCCATGGGTATCCGTTGGGGTTTGCGAGGCTGATCTTGCAAAGGTTCCACCAGATCGAGCCCTAACTCCTTATACCCCGACCTCGTTGGGGACATGCAAAGAAGGATCGAGAAAAAGTAGATGGATCTGATACCATTGATCCAGAATTATGTAGGAATGCAATAGAATAAATGTATAACCATAAATATAAAGATGCAGTGGAAATAACACTTCATTTCATTAATATTAAAGAACCGATATTTTCTTACAGACATAATGGAAATAAACTAGCTAGGGCGCTGGTAGCTATCTCTGAGAAGAGATGTGGTGGCTATAGGCCTCTAAACTAAGTTACAATGAGGCTCGAGGGCCTATTTATTATTTAGAAACAATGGAAAACCCTAAACATCCAAAACCCTACCCCTAGGAGATGAAGCGCCAAAACTATGGGCCTTGTTTGGGTAAATTGGTGTTTCAACTTCCCGGGGACGTAACTTTGGCATACGATCTTCGTTCAACGCAAACCATACCTCGTTAGAAATATTTATCTAAGGACTACAAATTTTGAGTGAGCAACATCAGTCCATGGACCCATGTTGCTCCCGGTTTTCCCAAAAAACGTCGTTTAGGGCCTCAAAACGGCTCTGGAAGTTCAGGACCCGAAAAATTGCTAAAAACAGTAAGTTGTGCCGAAACTGAAAAAATGAAAGAGACAATGGTGGGGCACCAATATCCACCTGGATCACTGTCATACCAGAAATACCTTCTATAAACAATCTAAGCTTATAGAAGTGTACAAAAAACATAAAAACAAGAGTTCCTAAGATCTGAAGGTCAAAATTATGAGAAAACCCCTGCTATGGCTAGAACTCCTTTCACTATATTCCCTGTTCCCTAAATTCATTATTGTCTTCCCTTCAGACTAGGGTTTTATTAACAAATTTTTTGATTGTTACAGATTATTATCATAATATGAAATTGGGCCAACAGTTTCAATACTAGTTGACAAAATTGTTTGCTCCAAATTCTCATATTTTAATTCAAAAACTTCATTGAACAAATAGTTTGTATACAGAGAAAGGATTAAATCAAAGTTAGAGAGAGATTAGAATGATGAAATTACATAGTGAATGCTAAAAGTGAAATAATAATTCACAGTGATAGTGAAAACAGAACAGTCAAAGATCATCAGAGTTAAAGTGTATCAGATAAAAGTCACAATAAATGTTAAAACAAAGTTACAGATCAGTTAAGGTAAAAATTAAAAGTAAATACATAGGCAGTAATGGTTAAACAGAGATGAAAATACTTTCACCAACAATGAAATTTATCTAAATTAAAAGAAAAACAGTTAAAAGAACAAAAAGTTTAAAAGATGAAAACATAACAAGAAGGGACATTTTTGCAGAAATTTCCTTTTTAAGTCATATTTTTGCAAAGAATATTGTGGAAAATCCAAGATGAATTTTGGAAAAATGGAGGAGGTTCCTCAGATGTAAACCTACAAAAACCTATCTCACTTTATGCACAGGTATTACAAAATGAGAGGTACATGCACATCTTTACAGCCTATTTTTCAAACTATGCAAAGTTATGTTTTACACATATTTTTACAGAGCCTATTGTGAACAACTCGAACTTAATTTTAGGAAACTGAGAGAGGTTTATCTTAGTAACATATTTATATACAAAAAATGGTTTCACTTTTTACATATCTATTTCAAATTGAGAAATACAAAGGTATCATTGGACACCAATTTTGCAGAATTTCTGGAAGAAAATACACAAAGGAAGGAGACAGTTAGTGACTTGGATGCCTCATCATCAACTAAGAGTTGATATTAAATTCGAATTTCTCCTCTTTTTCATCACCTATCCATAAAAAATAGTGCCAAACAGATTTATTGGTTTTGAGTGTCCATTTATTGAGTTCTATTTATATAAAACAATTTGAGATATTTGTAAAACCAATCTTCATATTTTTTCAAGATATTTTAGTTTTAGAATTTGTATAAATACTTCACTCTTTGAAGTATTATTGTGGAATAAATTGCTGAATATTTCTGTTGTCATTTTTTTTGGAATTCAAGGCTTTTTTGTTGCAAGTTTCGAGTAGCAGACTGGATCAGATCAACTAGCATCATATTTCAGGATTCATGTGATGAGCCATTGAAGTGAAGTACTTTCTACTTGTCATTGTTTATCTTCTTTGTTTCATAAATCCACTATGTGTTCTAAATTTGAATGAATAAACAGGAGTATTATTTTAGGATTTGTTAAAAGCACCCTATCTTTACTGTTTATCATTTCTATGTTTTCTGCTTATTTCTAGAGTAGGGAACCCTTAATTTCTCCCTCTTTCATTTGACCTCTGCCTACTACTTCCCTTTTCCGGATCAAGGAACCCTTCATTTCTCTTTATCCTGATCAAACCACTTCACCAAAAAAACCTTCCAAGATCTTCAAATACTTATCTATCTTGCCTTGAAAACATTTGACTTTTTTACCTTGATCCTAGTTTTGCCTGCTTGACTTTTGACTCCTTAGCCCAATGGACAATCAGATTTCCCACTATCCATCTCATTAAGTGATTTTTCCCACCAAAACAAACCAAATCAAAACCAAATTGGATAATCATGACTAGCTTAATATTTTATAATCAAAACAAAGTTAAAACTTACAGAGAGAGCCCTCTCTGAACCCTAGGAAAGCTAGATCCTAGAGTTTAAAAGTTGGTCTGTGGTTACCTCGGTGAGTTCTTTCTTTAACCTTGAGAAATTACTGAGTGATAACATAATGGTGACCATACTAGGGAATGACTAACATTTTCTTTAGAAATATTTTACAGGTTCAGATTTGATCTATGATGGTGGACATTGATCAAACACACAAAGGTTAAAATCATCCACCTGGTGACTCCAAATAAATTTTAAAAATAAAATCTAAGACTCCACTGGTAGAAGGATCTAGCTTGGTTGTATTGTTAGACTAAAATTTGTCACCATGACATTTAGCTGTCTATATGGGTTCATCATTACATATTTATTTCTCCCTCAGAGGTCTAAAAACATAAAGTTCCTGAACCAACTCTTGGAACTGGAGAAAAGCTCTTAAAAATCCTAAAAAGACTAACTTTGCACCTTTCCTAGTCATTCCCTGTGGTACCACAGCTAATTTCTATAAAAACTGTGGTATATCTCTCATGTAAAGCTCATTAAAACTACGAACCCCCGTAAAAGGTAAAATAAAGAGAAAAGTAAGTTCTAGAAGCCCAGTTGGTTGAATATTCTCCCAGCTGGGGCCTTCTAGAAGCACTATCTGGTCGAGCTTCACCCCTTCCATTCATGAACCTTCATCCCTTCATAAATGGATCTATCCCTTGGTTTTTGGAGCTAAAATCCCATGATGAGAGGGCTTTATCCCTTCCTTTTTGGAGCTGAAACTACCTCTCTTCAGCTATAAATTGAGACCATGTTTCAGTCTCAAGGGTCCTTAGAACTTGGTAGTTTGGAGGCGAATTGCTAAAGGAATTATACTCTCCACATTTAGCATCATTGGCATGAGAGAGATTACATACTCATGACTACAGTCTTATGCTGATTTAAGAGAGTTGGAGTCTTGTCAAAATGAGGAAAACGGATGTTTGGGACCCCGGAAGAACCTGTACAAACATCAAGGCATAAAGGTTGTAAGGTATCTTCTTTTATTCAAAGTTAATGTAAATGGATTCTATTTTCTCATTGAGTTTTTCATCTATCTTTTGAATGATTTAATTCTTAGACTCCTTGATCACTAATATAGATTACTGCTTTCAAATTATCATATTTTGCCGATGCTTTTGATCTAGTTTCCCTGTCTTTGACTGCAGATCATATATGCTAGATCAATAACTTCTGGAGTGACTAGATTGAAGACTGAGTAAGCATTGGACTTCAAGTAGGATTATATATCCGTAGTTAATGAGTAATTCTTAAGCAAAATAGTCTAGAGAAAATGGTCTAAATTTGTCTGTTTGTTTCTAGATATCCTTAGGATACTAGGGAGATCACTCTTGTCCGCAAGAGGGATTCGTCCGTATAACAAAATGGAGACTTCGTTGGGGAAAGTTTGAACTCAGTTTTATTTTATTTTCAGTCTTATTTTTGAAATTTATTTGAGATTTCTTTGACTGAGATTAGCTCAAAACTTGATTGGGTAGAAAGCTCAATAGGATTCCTGACTGTAGATCTATATTTTTATTTTTTCTCTACTTTTCCTACCTTCCACACTTTTTTCTTTAAAACACAGCGGTAGACTCCGCAATCTTTAGTAGAATAAAGTGTGGTACCACACCTTATTCCATTAAAAACTGCGGACCTCTGGAAAATTTTAGAAAAAGTAGAAATTTTGTTTTCTGGCATCCCATTACTTGATTTTTGTTCTTTACCCAATTTTTCTTCATTGTCAAATACTTCTGTGAAAGGTTTCTTTCAGAAATTTCTGTAATTAAGTGATCTATTTAGTTAGTTTGCATATTATGAGTAAACAATTTTCCTAGTCCTCCCATTGCTCTGAATCAGAAACTTTTGTATACCTCAGCTACTTGATATTTCATTGTTTTTCTGTTGAGCCATTGAACTTGATGCAATTGTTATTCTTATGAAAATTTGATGTTATTTTCATTTACAAACTTGTAAAACCTTTAGATTGATAAGGTCTGAATTTCATTTTAAAGATATTTTTGGATGCTTTTATTTCTTGCTGGAATAAGCAGAAAATTCTTGGTTAGATTACAAACCAGGCTTAAACATCCTTCAACTTTTAGATAGAGTTCAAGATTAGAATTTTCTTTTAGTTTTGAATTTTATTATTTTAGTATTTTTAGTTTTCTTTTGGAAAAATTTTGTTTTTGTTTCTGACCTAAATGATATAAGGAATTTCATTTTTAGAAAAATATCTTTTGGAATTGAAATCTCTAAATTGTCTTATTTTCAAAGTTTTTCATACAGGAAAGAAAGAATTGATATTTTGAAAGTTTCTGAAAATATCTCAACTCTTTCCTCTAGTTATATTTCATTGAAAAGAAATGAGTTGTTTATCATATATATGCATTATAGTGAATTTTGAGTCATGTCATTAAAACATCATCAAGTTTCATTTCCATACCCATTGTCCTAAGAAACTGGAAATTAAAAGTAACGCTTAATTAAAATCAATCTTGAAATTTTATATTTTCTAGGGCTCTTTTCACCAACATAGCTTAGGCTAGTGTCTTGGAATATGTTTTAGTTAACTCTCCAAGACAATAGAAACAAACAAGTAGTCGATCTTGCGGTAGGAAAATATAATTGTAGCATGTATGCTTTGGGAAGCTCCTCCTAAAGGAGTCAAGCACGAGATCATATCTGAACTAGTAAGGTAATCATACCTATCTCATTGGGAACGATAGAAGATATGCACGTATTAAAAATGGTAAACCTTGGATAGACCATTGTCAAGGAACCTGGGGTCACTTGTCGATAAACCTTGGATTATGTCAAGGAGCCTTCAAGGGGATTGAGCTTGTTACTCTGCCCTTGCATGTATATCAGAACGTATACTGTTCCCCAGGTATATGTGTTCCCGTTGGTGACCTTAGTGACCATAAAATTTAGGATTCTTTCCTAAGGTGATGGTGGAGGGGAGGCCCCACTGTACCTGGAGTTGACGTCGGCTAGACTCACTTGAACTCTCCAGAGGGTTATCTTCACTCGAGATGGTTTAAGTGGAGAACCTTGCACCGATCTATTTCATTAAGCAGGTTTTCAGGGTAACTGTTCCAACTTCCATTTCTACATTAAAATTCTATGATGTTGAATTTCATCACCAACTACTGTTTTTAGTGCAATGATCTACTGTTGTGTGTGGATTGATCTCTTAGATTTTTATACACGTGTGATTCATTTGATTGTTTCCTTAGCGAATTTAGAGTTTGTTTGAATTTTTTCTTTGTTTGCATGTGTTAAAAGTTTTAATCATGGCTGAATTACCTAGATGACCACGTAGAACTCATGGGAAGCCCCCCTGATTACACACCAAGCCAACTAGAAAGACTTAAATCTCTGATACCAAATGTTATCAGTAGAACTGGATTAACGGAACAAGGAGAATCATCCATAATTATTCATCCTAATTCTGAAGTAGATCAACCGCAAATAGCAGTACATACTCCATAAACAGTTTCAATTTTCGAATTAACTGAAGTTGCTTATGCAACAAGTGAATTATCACCTAAAGAACCTGAAATTTCTGAACCGGAAACTGAACCTCCTACGTCAGAACCTACTTTAGAATTCACTACTCCAACTTCCAATTATCCTGATTCACCCAGAGTAAGAAATCGGATTACAGAAGATCTTCCTCCTAGTCTCATTAGTATTGAAGAAATCACTGATATAGAGGAAGATATTGTTCTTCCTTCAACTCAGGAAAATTTAGAACTTAGAGAACGTGTATCAATTTTTTATAGTCCTTTTAGACAAGACGCTTGGTATTCTTCATTGAAATATTTTCTACCAAACGTAGGTATTCAGTACTCGCCACCCCGAATTCCCTTTTTCCCTACACCAATAGATTATAGACCTCAGCTAAATATGTCTAGTGAGTCATCTATGTTTACTGAATCGCCAGAAACATTTCTATATGGTGGTCTGTCTGTTCATGTAGGCTATCAGTCACTCTCTGGTACATTCTCAGGAGCATCTCCTCTTCCTAACAAACCAATGTCATCATCTGACACAAATGAATCAAATACTGGAACTTTGAACAATGAGCAAGTTTATGTCTGGAAATATCCCGAACCCTGGTTCTCAAGGTAGTAATTTATCGACTGGGGGGAAATCTCAAAATAGTCAAATACAGCCTGGGGGGAAACCTCAAGGACAGTACATACCCCAAGGTCGGCCTCAGGGAAAGTATATGCCTCAAGGTCATTACGTGCCTCAAGGTCATTATCAACCTCAAGGGCAGTACCTAGTTCAAGGATTGCAACCTCCTTTAGGACAACAGTTCTATCCAGAACAACAAATCGTACAAGGAGGTGGAAATTATCCAGTCAATTATCAGCATATGTTCAACCAAATTATAGTCTGTCTTATGTACAACCTTCATTGGGACCTTCATATCCTAGAATGGTGTGGGATCCATCTCAAGTCCAACAGAATTTACAACCAAATATGCAAGTACCCTATTATCAAGCTGGAAAACAAGTTGTTTATAATCAATCCCAACAACCTACCCAACCTATCATTCAAACACCTGCATCTAGTCCTGTTCAACAGCCTGGTTTGAGTACACCTACGACTCTGCCCCAAACTGTTGCTCTGACTTCTGTTCAACTGACCACACCTATTCCTGGAGTGTCTACAGCTCCTATCACATCTTCCCCTCAAACATCAATACAGATTCCTCAGGCTTCTATTCCACAGTCTGGACCTACAATTCATATTACTATTCAGATGCTGACAGGACAACCTGGTACAAGTACAGTTATAAAAAGTCAACGTTAGTTTACTTATCAACCGTATCAGGGACCGTATTAATATGGAGAATCTTCCCTAGAAACTTCTGTCGATATTCACATTGTAGATTCATCCACTGCAAAGTCGAAATCTGGCAACAAGAATAAAGGGAAGAAAAATAATAAACAGACTTCATCGCCCAAGGAAAAAACTGATAAAAATGAATCAAATGATGATAAAAGGAAACCTCATTATCCTTGTCTTATATGTGACGAGGATCATTTCACCAAGGAATGTCTGCATAGGGCCGAGGTATCTAAATTCGTCAAAGGTTCATCCACCCCTGTTGTTTTGAAGGGTCCTTTTCTTGTTCAAGATAGCAAAATGATTGGATCTTCCTCCAATGCATCAGAATATATTTTGATGGTTGCAACTCGATCGCAAGATTATGGTAGTAAAAACCCTGTTGCTGGTAAAGAAGTAGAAAATTCTAGTTCTGCACTAGCTACATCTTCTTTGGTTTCTGATCCACTACATATCGAGAAACCAAATCCTGATTTAGTGATCAAACTGCCAGCTAAAATTTTACTTCGTAAATCAGCTTTCAATCCACATGCGAGAGTTGCTAAAAATTACAACATTGTGGAGGATTTATAAATTTCTCGTTCAGCAATGTCGGCCTTCAAAGTGCTGCAATCATGTCCAGCACAAAGGAAATTACTCTTATCAATAATTGGAGCTGTGATCTTCAGGATTCGAACCTCATGGTCTTCGATTTAGAAAATTTTACACCTCGTCTCCCTCATCAAATGGCTTTCCAGATCCCAGCACTAGTCAAAAATAGACGTTGCTTTCATATTGTTATTGATGAAGGATCATCTACATGTATCATGTCATTAAATTGTTGGAAAACACTTGGTTCTCCAACCCTTAACCAGTCACCAACAATCCTCAAAGCTTTTGATGGAATAGGATTCCATCCATTCGTAATTTTACAAGATCTACCTGTAGAAGTCGAAGGAAAAACCGTTAATTTAGATGTGGAAGTAGTTGATGCCCCTCTAGATTACAACCTTCCTTTGGGTCGAACTTGGTCTTATGCTATGACTGTTTTCATGTCATCCGTCTTTCGGATAATTATATTTCCTCATCAAGGAAAGATTGTGAAATTCAATCAGCTCTCATATTATTCATCTGACCCAGCTTCTACTGATAGTATTCAACACATAGGAAAAACGACTATCCCTTATGAGGATGTAGGAGTAGGTTTAATCAAAGATTCTACTTTAATGGGAACTTTTTCTATGCCTCCACCTAGTACCGCATAATGTTTCTAATATCAATATGATTACATCAAGCACTATTCCATTTGCTGTGTAGAAATTTGAATAATAGATCACTTATTCACCGAGATTATCCTGATTACACACTATTTGAGCTTCATGCATAATACATAACCTCTTTTACCATTGATCATCAATTTGCGGAATTAAAAACACTGTGGTATTAAAAACAATCGCATGCGCACATTGAAACATTAATCAATCACACATATCAACACAGTATGTAATGGGGAAAGCTTACAGCTGAAAACCCCCAACTATATATATATTATAATGATAGAGAACATGTAACAATACATAGCACAAAGCTCCTCACAGCTCTCAGCACTATATCACATGCTACACACAAACTAGCTCAGATATGAACAAGTCACAAGTTCAAATCTCTTCCACCTGTCTGCCTGCCTCTACTGTGCAATCCAAGATGAATAATGATGAGATCCAAGTTCGAATCCCACTGGCTTGTACTGCGCAATCCTCATTGGCAATCTCAATCAATGTGTGTGCAAATCTCATGCACAGCTATAGTCACAACCGATAGTAGACTCACCCTTTCACCCACCTCTAACACTGGTCTCCACTGAACTGTCCATGCATTGCAGTTAACTGATGTATTCTTTAGTTGATTTATGAGTTAATAATTAGTGAATTAATTAATAATTAATTCACACTACTCATCACTAGTGTATTTATCAGTTAGACTAAATACAACTAGTTCAACTAAGTTAAACCGAACACAACTCCATCAACTGTCTCATCAACTCCACCAAACTCTGCCACATGAGTTCTAACTGAAGTCAACCATGCAATAGCTCAACTAAACCCTAGGAATAGCGTTATTCCTTCTGTCAGCTGCATGTGCCACATCGGTAGCTCGAACTGAAGTGCTCCAAGAAGATAAGATAATGTTTATAGTCCAAATATTATTAAGAGCTAATAATATTCGACTGATCTATTTTTAGACTGGCAGTCTAAAAATAGACTCCGCCCAGTATGTCTAAAAATAGAAATCCATCTATTTTTCAAACTTGACCAACCATCCACAAATAGCATCCCGCAACTCATAGAATATGATCGACATGTCTAAAAATATACATAGTATAAAAATAGACTTTGCGACAAAAATCACATGTGTGGCCCCCCACCTAGTTTAGGTGATCACTTTCCAACTAGGATCAGGAAAGATGTTTCAGGATGCCTCCTTCACTGTTTCTTGTTGCAATCTTCAACATGTTGATCCTTGGATAGTGCCTTCAAAATCAGAACTGGATTCATTCAATTGCAGGATGCCTTTGAGTCCTTTTGAGATAGCATATCACGCAGTACATTCATTTTCCGACCCTTTATCAATTGATGTTGATCCAATGAATGTGATCAACGAAGAATCATTTTCAACATCAAGCTCGGCTACAAAATCAATTCCTAATCCTTTTCAACAAGTGTTTCATACTGATGAAAACACTCGTGAATTCTTGTCTATAGATGAATTGCCATGGGATGATCTCCATCATAGGTCATCATTTTTATCTGAGCTTGATAAATTCAAAAAAAAAAAATTCCTCTATTTTTACAGCTGACTATGTCGAGGAACCTCAGAGTCCAATCTCGATCACAAATTTGGATTCTGAAGTAAATTTGGGGAATATTTCTTCTACCATTCCTATTGACATCTCAATAAAACCCGGAATTATTGAAAACATTCATATAGGTGCTTCATGTACGCCAGATGAAATTTCTACATATAAAGCCCTATTTCAAGAATTCTGCGACATATTTTCCTGGTCTTATGAAGAAATGCCAGGAATCGATCCCAACATTGTCATTCATGAAATAAAGACTTACCGGGATGCTAAACCTGTCAGACAATGACTACGTCTGATACATCCATGAAAATTTGTTGCCATTAAAGCTAAAGTTGAGAAATTATTGAGAGCAGGTTTTATTTATCCAATCCCGTTAATGGATTGGGTATCTAATATCGTTCATGTTACAAAAAAACAAGGAACAATACGAGTATGTGTTGACTATAGGGATATTAACAAAGCTTGTCCTAAAGACAATTATCCAACTCCTTATATCGACCAAATTATTGAAGATTGTGCTGGAAATGAAATTTATTCATTCATGGATGGATTTTCCGAATACATTCAGATAAACATACTCCCTTTCGATCAACCAAAAACAACGTTCATTTGTCCTTGGGGAACGTTTGCTTATTGTAAATTACCTTTCGGATTAAAGAATGTTGGGGCAACTTTTCAAAAGGCAATGTCCTATGATTTTCATGACATTAAACACATTGTGCTACCTTATCTCGATGATTTACCTACTCATTCATTACACAGGGAAGATCATCCAACTCACTTACGAGCGATTTTTATGAGATGTAGGTATTATAAGATTTGCTTGAATCCACACAAGTGTGTTTTCTATGTACAATCTGGTAGGTTACTGGGATTTTTCATTTCGAAATAAGGCACTTATGTCGACCCTTCGAAGGTTGAGGCTATTATCAATTTACCTCCTCCTTCCTCACTCCACCAACTCCAAAGTTTGCAGGGGAAAGCAAAATTTCTACATAGATTCATCCAAAACTATGCTAAGTTAACCAAAGGTTTTACCAGGCTTTGAAACAAAATATTCCTTTCATTTGGGATGAGATTGTTGATCGATATGTTGATTCTTTAAAACACGTGTTGACCCATGCACTGCTGAGATTGCAACAAGATAATGAGCTTAGTGAAAAGAGTCGCCTTCACTAAGTGGGCCCGTAGGCTATTTTTTGCGCAAGTCTATTTTTAGACATGTCGATCATATTCTATGAGTTGCAGGATGCTATTTGTGGATGGTTGGTCAAGTTGGAAAAATAGATGGACTTCTATTTTTAGACATATTGGGCGGAATCTATTTTTAGATTGATAGTCTAAAAATAGATATGTCGAATATTATTAGCTCTTAATAATATTTGGACTATAAACATTATCTTATTCTCTTGGAGCACTTCAGTTAAGTGCACAGATGTGGCACAGGAGCTGATAGAAGGAATTACGTTATTCCCAGGGTAAGTGAACTGTCATGATACTTTATTAGAACTCATGTGATATATTTTGGTGGAGTTGTGTTCAGTTTAACTCAGTTAGACATAGTTGAGATAGTTGTATCTAGTCTAACTGATTGATACACTAGTGAGAGTGGTGTGAATTAATTATTAATTAATTCACTAAATATTAACTCATTAATCAACTAAAGAATAAGACTGCTAACCACAAAGCAGCATGCACAGCCAAAGGCTAGAACAAGTGATAGGTAGGTGAAAGAGCAGGTTGACTATCAGTTGTGACTATAATGTTGCATGATTTGCAACACACAGTGATTGGAGATGCCAATGAGGATTGCATGAGAAATTCTGGACCAATTCAAGTTCATTCAGATCCAATATTCAGCAGGGATTGCGCAGTAGAGGTAGGCTAGCAGGTGGCAAAGATAGGTGCATGGATTTGCTAGATCGGGCCTGACTAGTGTGTAGCGATTGTATTGTACTGAGAGCTTGACATGATCAGCTTTGTATGAGGATTTTTACATGATCTTTATGACATATATTATATACAGATAGTTGGGGTTTTTAGCTTCAGGCTTTCCCGTTAAAACATTGTGTTCATATGTGTGAATTTTTATGGTTTCAATGTGTGCATGCAATTGATTTAATTTACGCAAGTAATGATCAATAGTAGAAGAGATTTTTATTATGCATGAAGTCAAATAGTGTGTGATCAGGAGAATCTTGGATGTATAACGCATTAGTTATATAATTTCTACATGGTACCAGAGCGATATTGATCATTGGAGCAATTGAAAAGCATTGAAGCGGTTGAGTTTTGTGCTGGTGGAATTCGAATTTGCAGCAATGTTTTCTTGGTGTCGAAGTTGAGATGTCTTTCAACGGATTGCGATTGGAGTATTCCCTTGAGGGAAGCTCAAATTATATTGCATGGAAGGACAGATGGAGGTGGTGCTGGAGGATAATGGGTTGAAGGAGTTCATAGATGCAGAAATTCCAAAACCTGCTTCTAGCGATGTTGCCGCACTTGACGCATGGAAAAAGAAGACAGAAAAATGTAGAAGGATTCTGTTGGAAGGTGTGAAGGATCACATAGTGTCCAGCCTTCATGGTAAAGCTTCTCCATTCTTGATGTGGAAAGCTTTGACAAACTTTTTCCAAAGAAAGAGCGACCAGAGGAAGTTGGCGCTCAAGGATAAGCTTAGGAAAATAAAAATGGAGAAAGGAGACAATATACCCAAGTACCTCACGAAGTTTTTCCAATGCATGGATGAGCTGGAAAGTGTGGGGGTTACTGTAGATGAAGAGGACTTGGTGAGCTTGGCTCTCCTTGGGCTTCCAAAGAGTTGGCATTCCTATGAGGACTCTTTCAATGGTTGGGAGAAACTGTTGGGATGGGAGTGACTTTGGTCGGATCTTATGCAGGAGGAGATAAGGTGGAGTCCCAGGGATGGATATTCATCGAAGAATGAAGATGAATAAAATTGCGCTTTTGTTGCCAAAGCAAGGAAGGGGAAGAGCAAGAATAATACTTCTCAATCCGGTGTGAAAGGCAAGAAGAAGGACATGTCCAAGGTGAAGTGCTTTCACTATCACCAACACGGACATTACGCCACTAATTGTCCACAGAAGAAGAAAAATAAGCAGGCTGCTAGATCTACAGCCGGAGAGGCCTTAGCCTCGCAGTTTGAGCTGGATTTTTCGTTGATCGCATGCTTGGTATCAAGGATGATGGGTTCAGTGTGGTTTCTTGATAGTGGTGTGTCTTTCAATATGACCGGAGACAAAGATTTGTTTACTAATCTGGATGAGAAGGATCTTGGAGTGCACATTGAGATGCGCGATGATGGTAGATACAGTGCAACCGGTATCAGTACCATTTCCTTTGAGAGGGATTTTGGTAAACCCTTCATATTAAAGGATTTCATGCATGTTCCAGGATTGAAGAAGAATCTGATCTCTGTGGTGATGTTGTAAGACAAGGGATATGATGTTGTCTTTAGCGAGGGAAAGGCTTTCCTACGCAGTAAGGCAACTGGTGAAACTCGGAGGATAGGGATTCGAGTTAAGAACCTTTATCATTTGCAGGTAGATGGTTGTGTAGCAATGGAAGGCAAGGCAGTAGGAGTGGTGAGTCGGGATGAGGGCGAGCTATGGCACAGGAGATTGGGCCATCTTCACCATGGTGCTTTGAAAATTTTGTAGTAGATTTCTACCAGGCTTCCCAAAGGTACACTTGCGCAATCAGATCAGTGCAAGGGATGTAATTTGGGAAAATTTGTGAAAGCCACCTTTCATGAGAAGGATATTCATGCCACGACTATCCTTGAGAGAATTCACACAGACGTGTGTGGACCTTTCTCAGTAGCTTCGACAGCAAAGCACAGGTATTATGTGATATTTGTTGATGATTTTTCTCGTAAGTGCTGGATCTTCTTCATGCAAAAGAAGAGCGAGACATTATCTAAGTTTTGTGAGTTTAAGGCACTGGTGGAGAAATAATCGGGGAAGCAGGTGAAGGCTCTTAGGAGTGATAGTGGTAGTGAATTCATCTCTAGCGAATTCAAAGAATTTTGCAGCGCAGAAGGAATTCGAAGAGAGCTCATAGCGCCTCATAACCCACAGCAGAATGGGGTCGCTGAGCGAAAGAACAGAATGATCGTGGGTGTTGCATGGGCGATGTTGCATGATCAGGGCCTACCCATACACTTTTGGGCTGAGGCATGCAATACTGCAGTTTATGTGCAAAACCGTTGTCCTCACAGAGTACTTGGTATGAGTACACCCGAAGAGGCATTTTCTGGTAAGAAGCCTGATATTTCTCATTTGAATATTTTTGGCTCACCTGTTTACATTCATGTGATGAAGGATGCCAGGAAGAAGCTGGAGCCGACCGCAGAGGTTGGGATATTTGTGGGGTACACAGAAACACCCCACAACTATCGTGTGTATTTTCCAGATAGTCGGAAGATTGTTGTGTGACGGGATATCAAATTTCATGAGGAGAAAGCCATGAAGTGTTCACTTGAGAGGGAGCCACACTTGCATGCAGATGAGGAGATATTAGTTCCTAAGGATGAGCCTCAGGATGTGGATCAGCCACAAGAGGAGGTTCATGGAGTGGAAGAAACCACTCATGCAGCGCCAACCATCAGAGGCGGAAGCGCACTACAGAAGCTGAGCGACTGAATCTTGACGCAGAGAATATTGTAGGAGAACCTACATCACAGTGCAGACAGAAACAGTCACCTGGCCGATATACTGGATGCATGGATCTGATGAGAAAGTGTATCGTGACAGAGCCATCCTCTTTCGAGGAAGCTGTGGAGGACCCTGCATGGGTAGATGCCATGGTGGAAGAGTATGATTCGATTGTCAGAAAAAGTGCATGGGAGATTTTCCCAAGGCCAGAAGGGAAATTAGTGGTAGGTTTGAGATGGATCTACAAAGTGAAGCAAGCTGCTGACGCGAGCGTCGACAAGTACAAGGCAAGATTTGTTGCCCGGGGCTTCTCACAGATTGAGGGGATCAACTATGAGGAAACCTTTGCACCTGTCGCAAGGTATTCTTCCATACGGAGCATCCTAGCTCTCTCAGCGCAGATGGGATTGCACATTCATCAGATGGATGTGAAGACTACGTTCCTCAATAGAGTCATTGAGGAGGAGGTGTACATAGAGCAGCCCGAAGGTTTCGAGATCTTCAGCAGCAAGTCGCATGTGTGTAGGCTCAAAAGAGTGATGTATGGGTTGAAACAAGCACCTCATGCTTGGTACACACAGATAGACACTTATTTCACTGGTCTTGGATTCACCAAGAGTGAGGCGGATTCAAACCTATACCAGATTGTGGTGGAGGGTAAGTTGTTGATCATTATACTTTATGCAGATGATTTGATTTTGAAGGGTGATGAATAGTTGATACTCTCATTCAAGGTTGATCTTGCAAAAGAGTTTGAGATGAAGGAATTAGGCCTCCTTCATTATTTCCTGGGATTGGAAATTTGGCAATGCAGTGATGGATTGTTTGTGTCTCAAGGCAAGTATGCCTGGGAGATACTAGAGAAGTTTAACATGCAAGGTTGCAAGCCTATTGACACTCCTCTTCCTGGTGGTTGGAGGAAAGAGGATGCTACATCGACAAAGGTAGTGGATGCCACTGTTTACCGACAGTTGGTGGGGTCACTTACGTATCTAGTCAATACATGACCTGACATATGCTACACTATTAACCAGCTTTCACAAGCTATGGTTAAGCCTACCAAGCTCTTTTGGAAGGCAGGCAAGCATGTATTGAGATATCTCAAAGGCACATTGGGATATGGATTATGGTACAGACAGTCGGATGAGGTGAAGTTGTATGGCTTCACAGATGCAGATTGGGCAGGGAGCCCAATGGATAGAAAGAGCACATCTGGAGGGATTTTCAGTATCGGGTCAACAAAATTTTCTTGGTACTACAGGAAGCAGAGATCCATGGCACTGTCACGTGAGGCCGAGTAATTTTAGTTAGCTCAGTAGGCATGAAGCCATATGGATGAGGAAGATCCTGGTCGGGTTGTTCAGCTCACACTTAGATCCTACTGTGATATAGTGTGATAATCAGAGTTGCATCAAAATCTCGGTTAATCCAGTATTTGATGATAGATCTAAACACATTGACATCTAGTATCATCATATCAGATATTGTGTGCAGCAGAAGATCATGTTACTTTCATACATTCCCACGGAGGATCAAGATGTTGATATCTTGACAAAGGCGCTCACCAGGAGAAAATTCGAATACCACAGGGGCAGGATCGGGGTGGCAAATAACCCCTATCTTGTTGAGAGGGAGTGTTGAGATTGCAACAAGATGATGAGCTTAGTGAAAAGAGTCACCTTCACTAAGTGGGCCCGCAGGCTATTTTTGGCGCAAGTCTATTTTAGACTATGTCTATTTTTAGACATGTCGATCATATTCTATGAGTTGCAGGATGCTATTTGTGGATGGTTGGTCAAGTTGGAAAAATAGATGGACTTCTATTTTTAGACATATTGGGTGGAATCTATTTTTAAATTGCCAGTCTAAAAATAGATATGTCGAATATTATTAGCTCTTAATAATATTTGGACTTTAAACATTATCTTATTCTCTTGGAGCACTTCAGTTAAGTGCACAGATGTGGCACAGGAGCTGACAGAATGAATTACGCTATTCTTGAGGGTTAAGTGGAGCTATTTCATGGAGACTTCAGTTAGAACTCATGTGACAGAGTTTGGTGGAGTTATTGAGGTAGTTGGTGGAGTTGTGTTCAGTTTACTTTAGTTAGACACAGTTGAGATAGTTGTATCTAGTATAACTGATTGATACACTAGTGAGAGTGGTGTGAATTAATTATTAATTAATTCACTAAATATTAACTCATTAATCAACTAAATAATACATCAGTTAACTACAATGCATGGACAGTTTCAGTGGATACCAATGGAGAGGTAGGTGAAAGAGCAGGTTGACTAACAGTTGTGACTATAGTGTTGCATGATTTGCAACAAAAAATGATTGGAGATGCCAATGAGCATTGTGTGAGAAAGTATGGACCAATTCGAGTTTATTCAGAGCCAATATTCAACAGGGATTGTGCAGTAGAGGCAGGCTAGCAAGTGGCAAAGATCGGTGCATGGATTTGCTAGATTGGGCCTGATTAGTGTGTAGCGATTGTATTGTACTGAGAGCTTGACATGATCATATTTGTATGAGGATTGTTACATGATCTCTATGACATATATTATATACAGATAGTTGAGGTTTTTAGCTTCAGGCTTTCCCGTTAAAACACTGTGTTCATATGTGTGAATTTTTATGGTTTCAATGTGTGCATGCAATTGATTTAATTTCCGAAAGTAATGATCAGTAGTAGAAGAGATTTTTTATTATGCATGAAGTCAAATAGTGTGTGATCAGGAGAATCTTGGATGTATAACACATTAGTTATATAATTTCTACATGCACCATTACTGCATCCAACAAATTATAGCCAGGATTACTTTTTATACTTAGCAGCCTCTGATTCCACTATTGTAATGGTATTAGTTCAGGAATATGAATTCCACAATGAACATGTGATTACTAACTCAGTCATAATCTCAATCCCACAAAGATTAAATACTCTCATGTGGAGAAATTGGCCTTGGCAACAGTTCAAGTTGTCCAACGTTTTCGTCATTAAATTTTTTTACGAAAAACAAATGTGATTTCTAATTGTAACATGATGATGTACATTTTGACTAAACAATTTCCCGGGGGAAAATACTCAAAGTGGATAGTTATCCTTCAAGAGTTTGATTTGGAACTTGAAAAATCCAAATCAAATAAATCACTAGTGTTCGTCGAACTTATGTGTGACTTCCCAAATACTGAGATGGAAACTGTGGTAGAGCATCCGATCGCTAATGAATCTCTATTTCTTATCAGTATGTTAGATCCTTGGTATGGGGATATCATCATTTATCTCCAAACCCAAACTTTTCAGCCTAAACTTTCACGTTCACATCGACGAAAGATCTGTTACCAATCCCAGCAATACAATATTGTTGGAGACACACTTTATTGTCGTGGTGCAGATTCTGTATTTCGACGTTGTTTAACTCATGAAGAGGCTGAACGAGTTTTGAATGATTTCCATTCTAGAGCATGTGGCAGTCATATGTCTCGGTTTGCCACAACCCAAAATATATTGCACGCTGGTTATTTTTGGCCTTCATTATTTAAAGATCGTATTCTTGCAGTCCGAAAATTCCATAATTTTCAAGTTTTTGATCGGAAAATGGACGCACCACTAGCTCCTCTTCACCCAGTAATTTTTATCGTTCCTTTTGCAAAATGGGGCATTGATTTCATTACATGTAACCCTCACTTGGCTGGGGGGCATGGGTATATTATTCTAGCAGTAAATTATTTTACCAAATGGGCCGAGGTGATGCCTACATTTGTGATAGATGGAAAAATTGCAGCTACTTTTGTATTCAATCATGTGATTTCCCGAATCGGTGTACCCCAAGCTATTGTTACTGATCACGGGAGCCATTTTCGAAACATTATGATGACTGAAATTTCTGAACAGCTTGGCCTGTGCCATGATAGTTCTACTCCATATTACCTGTAGGCTTATGGTCAGGTTGAAGCTGTTAATAAATTTATAAACACTATGATTAAATGGATAATCGGAATTCATAAATTGAGTTGGCATACTATGATTTTCTCAGCACTTTGGGCATACCGAACCTCAGCAAAAACTGTAACAGGTTTCACTCCTTTTCAACTGGTCTATGGTTTAGAAGTTGTGTTACCGATTGAATGTGAAATACCGTCACTCCAATTAGCCATAGAGTTACTATCAGCTACCTCTGAGGAGGAAAAATTCTTTTTGTACCTGGCACAATTAGATGAGACTCAGTGCACTGCTGTATTGGCAGCCGAAGCTCATAAAAAATGCGTTAAAGCTCAGCACGATCGAAGTGTTACACTTCATATTTTTTCAGAGGGTGACCTAGTATTGGTATATGACCAAGCTAATGATAAACTAAGAGCTGGGAAATTTGAACCTATGTGGCATGGTCCTTATATTGTCAAGTGAGTGCTTGCAAAAGGGGCTTACGAATTGATTGATTATGATGGGTTCTCTTTAGGTAAACCCATAAATGGACTTTATCTGAAGAGATGTTATGCTTGATTTTTTGTGTGAAGATCTTACCTGTAGATTAGTTATTTTTTCTAGATTAGCTGCTTTAGATTAGATGAGTGTGTCTAGTTAAAGTTTGCGTTGACTATTATTCCTCCTTATCTTGATTACTCTTGATATTGCAGATGTCGATGTCCCTTCAAGCCTACATTGGTTTTGTTGATGGTGCCTGTCGTAGTACACATAATATCTCTTCTGCAGCCTGGGTCATCTATTCACCCACTGATGACTTAGTTTCTATGCATGGGGTAAGCCTTGGTCAAACAACGAATAATGTTGCAGAATATAGCTTAGTGATCGAGTTATTATCTAATGCCATTTCATTTGGCGTTTGGCATTTGATCATTAGGTTAGATTCTGAACTCATTGTATTACATTTAAACAAAGTATACACAATTGAAAATCCAGTGTTACTGAGATTATTCTTGAAGGTTCGTCTCTTGGAAAGGCAGTTTGATTACATTGAATATCAACACATTCCGAGAAATTTAAATAAATTAGTTGATGCATTAGCTAATAATGTTATAAATAGACATTTGTGACATTAAAATAGTAAGTTAAAACAACATTCGATAAGTGTTGAACAAGATAGATGTCGAAAGTAGTCATATCATAGATAGAGTTTGTGTTTCAAAAAAATATTACATCATCTAAGACCATAGGTTTAAAAAACCTTATGATCCGAAAGGTAGTGATACAAAAAGCAAAAATACAATGATCTGCGATGATCATCCACTATCCGTGGTGATGATCATGATAATACACTATTGCTCGTGCCACTCTACACATATATCTCCGAAACTGGCCAGGAACACCAGCAACATGCCTCTGGAGGCGTAGAGGAATATCATCCATACTAGTCTTTGGAATGTCTCTGGTTAACCTCTCCATTTTCTTCTCTAAATTAGTGAGAATCTCTGCTACCTAATTCTCTGGTGGTGCAATAGCGTCTGTTCGCTTCCTCTCGAAGCGGCGAAGATTGGCTAGTCTTCATGGACCAACATCTGCATTTATATTTTTGTCATCAGTATTAGACAATTAAAAACAAAATAAAAAATTAGAGTTAAAAACACATCAAAATGATTGACTTACCTGACTCGTCCCACTATGTTCCTAGAGGAAGAGGCGTATCAGGGTCACCGTGGAAATCTATCCCAGTATACGGAAAATATTCAATGGCGAAGATTTGGTTCTGTAGCCAATGAAAGTATGCAGGTGTAAAACGAATTATCTCAAAACCCTCTCCATGATGGGCCATCACTTATACCCAGCGAGCCATCTGAGGCTCTCTGACTCTACCAGCATCAACTGAGATAAGCTGGGGGGCAAGAGATGGAATCCTCTCCAGAGCAAAAGAAACTACAATAAATCCATATCCAAAGTTTTTCAACTTTGCATTCTTAGCTCTAGTCAATTGGCCTTTTACATTAGCCAATACTCCTTCACACCAGTTGAAGATGGTGCCTCTGTAGCATTCAACTGATGTCTACATCTGGGCTTTAGTAGCTACATGTGGAGCTACACTCCCACACAATCTAGCCACTATGAACGCAACCACTTTGATTTCAAGATGGATAATGGTTTTTATATCAATGCGGTTGTCTTTTGGATCAGCCTCTTCGTTACAAAATTATTGTTGATAGCTAGCTATAGACTGGCCACCTTACCTAGCCCCAAACAAGGAAATAGGTTCTCCTCTTTTGGAAAAACCTGTAAGGAAGTATATATCCTCCAGCTCAATTTCGAGCCGGTGATCACCGATAATGAAACATTGTTCTTGAACATCCCACCTATTCACCAACCATGTCAATAACTCTACTTGAGCCCTCATGTCTTGCATTGCCCAATATTTGTATAATCCAAAGTTTTTCAAAAATGAAATGTGGGTAAACTTCCCATAGCTGCTTCATCTACTGCCTCATGTTCACGTTCTTTCCATTCAAGCATTGTGGATACTCTGCAATAGACATATTGAAAGATCAAATCCAATTAGAATAAAAAAAATTGGCTTAATTTGAGAGAAATCATATTTTTATTTTGATTCACATCTCCTCCACTCTTTTTGCATTAAGACAGTGTGAGCTACCGCACGCATTATACACAAAAAGTGCGGGACCCCGATAATTTTCCTTTGGAAAATTATCGGGATTCGCAGGTACTGTGTGTTTTACCTGCGGTACCCCGAAAGCGATTTTTTGAACCTATTTTTCTCTTAAAAAATTATTCTAAAGCCTAAAAAGAGAATGTAAATGGACAAAATTGAAGAGAAATGAATTGTGGATTACCTGGAGTTGACGGTTTTGGATTTGGACGGTCAGTTCTTCTTATATCTCCTTCAGAACTTTTTCTACCAAAAGCTCTCAACTTTCACTCTGGATGCAAATGGTAAAAATGAATTGGTTAAGCTACTTTTTATAAGATTTTTTGAATAAATAAAATAATATTTTATTTATTTTCCACTTTGAAAGGTTTTTTTTCAAATAATTTTTACTTATCTAAAATAGGTATGTTTAATTTTTTTGGGTTTTTGTGCAGAATACAGGATTTTCGGGTGAAATAATCATTTTGGCAATGAGTATGCTTTTTGTCACTTTTTCAAAATCGTTAAAACTTACAAAAAAAGCAAAACCATGGAGTCCTCTTTTAAGCCCTTTTCAAACTCTTTAAACATGAATATATCGCAGAGTACTTCACTATTCAAACTCGTTAAAGGAAATGAACAGTCGTCCTTTCAATATAAGTTTACCCCTTTTCCAAACTGAAATGGACTATTTACGAAAAAGGTATATGTTGACTAATCATGGTCAATAGAGTTCTCTCCTACATTATTTTATCCTTTTTCGGGCTTGAGAGACTAAATTTACGAAAAAGTACACCCACGGAGTTTTCTTAAGTTTTTCGTCTAACTCCCTAAAACTGAAAAACACCAAGTTTCACCTATACTAGACTCATTAAAACTTAACAGTAAAGGACCTGTAAATTATAAACAGGAATGAACCACTCCTTCTTAGGGTTCGATTTTAATACTAAGTTGGAATCATTCGAAGGATGAGCTTATATAACAAGAAAATGTTATCCTCCTCAAGCTTGTCAAAAATAAAGAGGTACTTGCCAGAAATGGTGGCGGAAAAAAGAGAGAAGATGAATCCAGTTGTCACACTTTGTTTCAAAAAGTTGTATACCACTCTTGAACACGACACTTTTGTCACATTAATGTTTGGTTTGGGAAAATCCTTTGGCCAAACAGTTAATCAAACCAAATTGAAAGTCTTCAGCCAGTTTCTGGGTATTAGCTTTAGGTCAATCATCACGATATGCAGTGTCGTTATGTGTTCAAGAGATCAGTTTAATAAACCATTCATTGCAAACATTTGTCTCCATTCGTGTTGACCATCCCTGAGTCATTCATTGCTTAAAATTTATTAAAAACTTGACCTAATGGTTTTGTGTCATGGGCTTTCCTAGGACGGATCACTTTCTATCAACAACAACTCTTCATCTAGAAATTTGATCTAGAATCCTAACAGTACCTTGGAATCTTCATGCCCTAATGGCAAGTTTCTCGCCTTCAACGATAGGTTGCATCATTGACCTTTGATGGAATGATTCTGTGAAATGTTCGACTTCAGATCACAAATTCACATTTCATAGATTGTACTGAGTACGTTGAGAACCATTTTCATTATTGGCGGTTTCTCTCACACTTGTTAACAGTTCACATCATTGAATGGTAATCAAGTGGTTTCTACCATGTTCGACTTCGACACAATAAATTGCATGGATAGAATCGTACTAGTTCGAGAAGCAGGAATCAAGACCCTGGATCTAGTTTCCACCATCCAGGCTACGAGGAATTTTATTATTCATCATATAGTAGACTAATTCTAACAGATGGCTGCGTCCATACTGTGTCTACTCTTTATGTAATTCTAAAATCATTTTTGTATTAGAACATGTAGTTAGTTTTGATCTGAGTATGGAAATTCCTACCTCAGCGATGATATACATATATATATGCTTGCATTGAATGTTTTTTCAGGGTTTCAACTGGTGTGCCTGTAGCCCGATCCTCAGAATGATAAAGCATTTCACTCTTCAGAACTCTTCAGACTTCGCACTTTAGGGGGCAATCCGTTACACTAAAATTTGTCACCATGACATTTATCTATCTATATGGGTTCATTATTACCTATTTATTGCTCCCTCGGAGGTCTAAAAACATAAATTTCCTGAACCAGGTCTTGGAACTGGAGAAAAGCTCTTAAAAATCCTAAAAATCCTAACTCCGCACTTTTCCTAGTCATTCCCTACGGTACCATGGCTAATTGCTATAAAAATTGTGGTACATCCCGCACATAAAGATCATTAAAACTGCAGACCCCCGTAAAAGGTAAAATAAAGAGAAAAGTAAGTTCTAGAAGCCCAGCTGGTCGAATATTCTCCCAGCTGGGGCCTTCTAGAAGCACTATCTGGTCGAGCTTCACCCCTTCCATTCATGAACCTTCATCCCTTCATAAATGGAGCTATCCATTGGTTTTTGGAGCTAAAATCCCATGATGAGAGGGCTTTATCCCTTCCTTTTTGGAGTTGAAACTACCTCTCTTCAGCTATAAATTGAGACCATGTTTTAGTCTCAAGGGCACTTAGAACTTGGTAGTTTGGAGGTGAATTTCTGAAGGAATTATACTCTCTACATTTAGCATCATTGGAATGAGATAGATTACATACTCATGACTACAGTCTTATGCTAATTCAAGAGAGTTGGAGTCTTTTCAACTAAGGAAACCGGTTGTTCGAGACCCCGGAAGAACCTGTACAAACATCAAGGCATAAAGGTTTTAAGGTTTCTTCTTTTATTCAAAGTTAATACAAATGGATTCTATTTTCTCATTGAGTTGTTCATCTATCTTTTGAATGATTTAATTCTTAGACTCCTTAATCACTAAGATAGATTAATATTTCGAATTATCATATTTTGCATATGCTTTTGATCTGGTTTGTCTGTCTTTGATTGCAGATCATATATGTTGGATCGATAACTTCTGGAGCAACTGGATTGAAGACTGAGTAAGCGTTGGACTTCAGGTAGGAGTATCTATTCGTAGTTAATGATTAATTCTTAAGAAAAATAGTCTAGAGAAAATGGTCTACATCTGTCTGTTTGTTTCTAGATATCCTTAGGATACTAGGGAGATCGCTCTTGTCCGCAAGAGGGATTCGTCCGTATAACATGTATAGATACAGTGGTCCTTCTTTATGACTAATTTACAAGATGAACCCAAGAATACAACACAAGTATGCTCCCGTGAGCAGATATCACATACCTGGATTTCCACATAAACTACCAAAGGTAAATTGGAATAAATCTTCCTATGTTTCAAGATAAGAATATTGATAATCCTTTGTTACATCTCATTAAATTTCATATACACTCATGGAGATTGAAGGATGATTGGCATGAGGATTGCCTCATGAAGCTATTCATGACAAACTTAGAAGGACAAGCAAGGGAATGGGATGAAGCTCTCAAACCTGCTAGTTTATTTTCTTTAAAGGATTTTCACAAGGTATTTTACGAGCATTACAAAAAAGATTTTTTATCTTTATCATTCGCTGAAAATTGTTGTGATCAAGCTGAAGATCTCATACATTACCTTAAAAATATTAATGAATATTAGGAAATTGGCATCCTGAATATTTATTAGTAGCAATCCATAACTTTCATTCTCAATTTAAGTGTCATAATAATCAAGAGGAGTTAATCAAAGATGAAATAGATCAGGAGATGAATCAAGATCCATAAAGCCCCTCTATAGTAACAAATGATGTTTCATATAATGTGTTGAATGAAGTTAAATAAAATATTCAACCTCATGATCAGTTTTTACATAAGACAAAAAAAAAATTGTTATTCAAATCTAAGAATTCAAAGATTCCAACCCCCCCCCCCCCCCCACCAAAGAATAATTCAATTTGCTTCTAAACATGCAACCATCCTCAAAATATTTACATAATGAAGAAATTGTTTCTAATTATTCTAATGTTGATGTATGTACTAAAGTTTTTATCCATGAAGAGACATAAGAACAAGTTGATGCTCATGTTGTTCTACCTTCCCAAAAAGGCCCATTTCCTGATAGTACTCCTATTGAGAAAAATGATGACCTTCAAATAGACTGCAACCAATCTAATCAAGATATATCAAGATTGCTGGAAAAGAAATTTGCTGATCTAATGTGTATGATTGATGACATTCATTCTTTTGAATATTTTCCTAAGTATGATCAGTATGATGATAATTATGTTCTCCAAATTCAAGCTAACTTCACAGAGAAATCACTAGCTAGTTTGTGGGATGAGGAAGTTCAGTTTCAGCAACTCAAATATAGTGATCATACAATACACATCAAATATGGGAGTGAAGAAGAAAGTTGAAAAAATTTGATAGAAATTTATATATCATTATGCTCTAAATCATTTTAGTTTTTAAAGGATGAACAACCCCTAGAAATCTATGAAGCTCCATTAAAACCCATATATAAATTGCAGCAATCTTTTAAATTTTTTCATTATCAAATAGCTGATGTGATGAAAGATAAATGCAATCAAAATCTTTCTCCATTAACTAACTATGAGCTTCAGTATCAATGTGATAAAAGCTTCAGCAGACATGCATTTCCATAAGTAGAAATATCATCACAAAGCTTATCTGAAAATCTAAAATTATCTCAAAACAATCATAGGTTGATTTTGCAAGGAAATAAAGTTAAAAATGACAATTTAGTCTCATGGCATGGAGGCCATTCAAAATAGAGGTACAGTTCTTTGGATCAGTTGAACATTTGTACATATACCTCAGAAGATCTTGTTGTAAAGTTTCTAGAGTCAACAAAGGAAATCATGTATTTCCTTATCATCTCATTTGTTGACAAGTTTCAAATAGGTTGCAGAATTACAGTTTTGACAATCAACAAGCACATGTAACAAAATACCTCAATATAGGTAATGCTTGAATGGTTGAATTCGATATTTCATTTGTTGGAAATATGATGCAGAGTGTTGTCCTTGATGGCAACCCACGAATGAAGATGAAGACATGCGACTGTTGACATGTGTTGTCCTTGATGGCAAACCACCTGATGACGTTATGCTTGACTTGATGGACTTAGTAAATGATGTAAATCTGATATGATATAATGTTTGTTGACAATATAATGCTAAGTGTTGTCTTTGAAAGGCAACCCACCTGATGAAGATGATGACAACTTACTTGATGAAGTTGTGCTTGAGAGAATATGTTCCTGATGAAGAAAATATGATGTTTCTACAGTGTGTACAAAAGACTATGAAGAAAGGATTTCAGAATGTACTCAAAGTATGATGAAAAAGAGTATGTCTCTTGGTATTACGCGTATTGGCCTAAGGGAAATCGCGTATACACGCGGAAAGGCACGTGCCAAGTCGCGTATGGGCAAAAGCGCTCAAAAAAGTGCAAAACCCGTTGGTGTACTTAATCGGACATTCCTAGTTTACTTTGTATCGCGCCTTTGGACCCCGTACTTAGTGCGAAGGCAACGCCCCGAAATTTAATCGCCGGCTGCAAAATAGTCCAGGGGCGTCGCGAGCCCCCGTTTGCCCGGGGCGCCCCGAAGCTAAAATTGATGTAAAATTGCCTTGTAAAAGTATAGTAATTTCTAGTCAATCTGGGCCGTTCATTAGGCAAATGATCTGACGGTAGAAGTTATGTTTAGATTAGGGTTTTTTGCCCTAGAAGGCAACCCCTTGTATATATGGGGGCATTGTATTGTGGCTGTGCATGATGAGTGTATTCTCGGAGGGAGAAATAGAGAGGGAGACTGTGAGAGAGAACAGAGGATATTACAGCGGATCTGCTGTAGGTTTTGTCTCTTCATTTTGTTGGATAATATAAAGGAAGGACTGGCTGTTCGGGGTGGACGTAGCCCAAACCGGGTGAACCACGTATATCTGTGTCTCTCTGGTTTTATGTGTTTTGTGTGCTTGTATTTTCCGCATATTTTATGTGTTTCATTGCTCAATAATATTTAATTTTCTAACAAAACCAAGGGTAACCACCATGGTATTAACCCATTGAATTGGGTAATGATCCGCCTAAATTGACCCCGTCCAAATAGTTTTGGGCTTATGGTATTGTTTTGATCCATGGTATTGAAAAAGGGGCTCATGGTATTGACAAAGGGTAATCATATATAAGGAGAAGAAATTCATTGTGCAAATCATGAGTGTGGGTGCAAGATATCTGAGCTTGAATGAATACTTCTCTCTGAAGTAGATCTGAATGAAAGGGTTACACTTCAAGATAAATCTGAATGGATGATGCACCAATGATGAAGAAAGGGATCTAGATCTGAAATGTATCTACTAGATCTGCTTATGGAAGGCTTAGATCTGTGATGAGGCGAACATCTAGGCGAACATCTGTCTGAAGTGAAAGGGTAAATCTGAACTGAATATCTGATCTGAAGAAGTCTGCTGCTCTGTAATAATTGAAGATCTATACGCTACTTGACGCGGAGGAAGCGCGTATATACGCAGCTTCAGCGAAGAGAAAGCGCGTATGCGCAATAAAATATACACTGAGGTATACGCAGGTTTGTGTGGACGGAAGCGCGTATATACGCAACATCAGTGAAGGGAAAGAGCGTATGCAAACTAGGGTTTGCTGAAGCAAGGGGTATGAAATATCTGATCTGTTCTGCTGTGTTTCTGCTATCTGATCTGTGTTGATATGTATCTGTTGATGATGTATGTTTGAGCTTAAAAGTATGGAAAGGGTTCGTATGGAAATATGATGAATTGTGGCCTGCAAGTTGTGTTCTATTGAAGTGGTTGGATCCAGTGTGAAAATTGATGAAACGTGGTCCAAAGGGGTGCTGAGGGTTGAAGCCTTCAGTCAGGGGGTTGTAGCTCCCTTCCAGGAGCGGCTGGTAAACGAGTCAGGGGGTCGTAGCTCCCTTCCAGGTGAGGCTGGTAAACGAGTCGGGGTTGAGCCCTTCGTAGAGAGGTCAAAACGAGCGCAGGGAGCTCGTGCATGGGTCAAGTCTAAGGGCCAAGACATATGTTGTCAAATGTTTCCTTTCTCTATACGTGTTATTTGTACCAGCACTGTAGCTGTGGTTTCTTCCTTACTTAGTTTCCGGCCCAAAAAATTCCCGGTGTTCATGTGATGCTTTGTGTGATGATTTATTCTCGGTTTCCACGCACATGCTTACCGCTATTGAATATCTGATGAATGAATGAAGGAATGATTTAAGTGAAGAATTAATGACATAAATAGATATCTGTGTATACGCGAGTTTCGTAAAGGGTATCCGCGTATATACGCAAGTCTGGTTCAAGAAAGTAGCGTATGCATTTTAGAAGCAAGAAAAAGTGAAAGTTTTGAATATGCAGTAAATACTGATTCACCCCCCCCCTCTCAGTATTTTTCCCAACAATTGGTATCAGAGGGTGGTCCTTCTGCAGAAGCTTGATCGCTTGAAGGAGATCCGTCGCAATGGGAAGTCAAGAAGGAGTGATTTCTATAAAGCCACCTCTATTCAATGGAAGCAATCTGATTTTCTGGAAGGTACGAACAAAAGCGTATCTGCAAAGTCTTGGTGCAGATGTTTGGGCAATCGTGCAAGAAGGTTATCAATACCCGACAAATATTCCTACTGATGCAGCTGAAAGAAAGAAGTATGAAATTAATGCCAAAGCAGTGAATGTCTTATTGGGAAGCATGTCTGAATCAGAATTTTCTAAAGTGATGCAGCTACATTCAGCAAAAGATATATGGGACAAAATCATTCTAAGCTATGAAGGAGACACAAAGGTAAAAAGTGCAAAACTCCAATCTCTTAGAATTGAATATGAAAATTTGAAGATGCATAGTGATGAAAGTGTTGCTAGTTTCTTTCTTCGTCTAGATGATATTGTAAATCAGATGAGAAATTTGGGTGAAACCATGGCTGATACTACTCTGGTAGAAAAGGTCTTAAGATCTTTGACTTCAAAATTTGACTCTAAAGTTTCAGCTATTGAAGAAAGGCAAGATCTGCAATCTCTTACTATTGTTCAATTACATGGTACTCTGACCGCTTTTGAAATGAGACAAGGAGGTCCTTCTCAAGTAAGAGAAGCTGCTTTTAAGGCATCTACAAAAGGAAAGGAAAAGGAAGTTGTCAAAGAATCCAGCTATATATCCGATGAAGAAGAAGCAAATTTCGTGAGAAAGCTCCAACTAGGTACCGGAAGATTCAAAGGTAAGCTTCCCTTCAAATGTTTTGAGTGTGGAAAAGTTGGTCATTATGCTGCTAAATGTCCTTATAGAGAAAAGCATGGTAAAGGGAAACAATTTGAGAAGAGAAAGAGTTATTATGCAAAAGAAGATGATGATGAAGTGTCCAGTGAAGATGAAGAAGATTCTGACCAAGATCTAAAAGTGCTCATGGCTAAGAAGCAAAAGAAGAAGGTTACTCAAGGAAAGGAGATACCTCAGAAATCATGTATAGAAAAAATTGAAGAAGATGAAACAGATTTCGACGAAGATCTACAAGCACTCATGGCAAAGAAGAAAAAGGAGAAGGCCACGTGTAATACTCTTCTTTGTGCAAACAATAGTAAAGATAGTGAAAGTAAAGTTGTGGATCTAGAAGAAGCTCTCAAGATTAAAGAAGAAGAACTACAAAGTTCATACAATAAGCAAGAAACTATCTATAAAGAGATGATCTCAAAAATGAAAGATCAAATAGAAATGTTGAATGAACAGATGGACAAGTATCAAAGGTTTCATACTTATGCATCCAATCGAATTAAAGATCTAGAAGCAGATCTTGAAAAATCAAGCAAGAAGAATGAAGGACTTGAAGCTGCTATCATCTTTCTGCAAGCAGAGCTAGAAGCATCAAGTAAGGAAAATGAGGAACCTCTACAATCCTTTGAAAAGGAAGGCCTTGAAGCAGAAATCATCTCTCTCAAAGAAGATCTGGAAAAATCAAATAAGAAGAATGAAGAGCTGGAACAAACATGTGAAGAAAATGAAAATTGGCTGAAAGAAGAGATTCTAAATCTGAAGGATCAAGTAGAAGATGGAAGAAGGAAAGAAGAAAGCATGACAAAGCAATGTCAAGCCTCGGAGGTTGAGGTAAACATTCTCAAAGGTAAATTAGAAGAAAAGGTTAAACTTTTGAGGTTTCAAGATAGTACTAATATTTTGGACAATATTCTGAGTAATCAAAGATCTCCTTCTATCAAACTTGGTCTTGGTTTTCATGAAACGGTCAAAGGAGAATCTAGTTCACAAGGAAATGCTAATGATTCAAAGGAAGACAATGCAAAACCTGAAGTGTTGAAAGAAACAAAAGGTCAACCAAAAGTCATGAATTCTCAAAGGAAATCATTCAATAATGTTGAATGCTTTAGATGTCATAACTATGGGCATGTTGCAGCAAATTGCAGAAGTAGATTGTTTCAGTCTCAAACAAATAGGTCCTACTCAGAAAGGTACTCTAGTCTCTTCAGAGGATATTGTTTCTCATGTAACATGTATGGACATAAAGCAGCTGATTGCAAAAGGAGGAAGATTAGAAATACTCTTTATGATTCTTATGCTTATTTTTCTAGCCACATGAGATGTTATGCTTGTAATAAGTATGGACATGTAGAAAAAGAATGCAGGATGAACAGATCTGGGAAAGTGAACAATTTTCAGCACACTGCTGGAAAGCTAAAGCAAATTTGGAAAAAGAAGGAGGACCGACCAGAAACGTAGGGAATTCAGACCCTACTGCAGTCATCCGCTTCTGGAAGCTTACTTCTCTGATTGACTGCAGGAATGATGTGAGATACATTATGAGATCTAGTAATGTATCGGCACAGGTGGAGCAATGAATGATGTCTCTCATGGTTGATTTGATTAGTCTGGTTATATGTATTTGTAACAGAGCATCTGGTGTGAAAAATACATGAACAGAAGGTAAATTTGCAGGAGAAGATGAAGGTGTGAAATTTTCTATATTTCACTTTCTATACGCGGGTTCTATGAAACAAAGTCGCGTATACACGCGAGTTCTAGCTGACACAGCCGCGTATGCATTGATGATAAGAAAATTCATCAGATAACTGAAGATCTGGAGCAGAGGTCCAGGGGGAGCATTAGTCTGACTGATAATAACTATAGTGTTGACTCTGTATCAGCTTAATTTATCAGTTCTATATGATGATGATATGATACTTGATATCTTATGTTGAAGTTTATGGATGAGTCCTGTTTGCTTGTTGAATGAAGAGTATTCGTTATGAAAGTCTTATATTTCAGATATGAGGACAGATCATGAAGAGATTGTTGCTGATGACTTGCTGTTGAAGGTGCTTCAGATTGCAAGCTAAGGAAGAGCATTGGTTTAGGGGGAGCAGCAGGTTGAATACTAATGATTGCATTATTGGAAATATGACTGCTTGTTCTTTGGTTTTTGTGATACTCATGCTCAAATGATGATGAATTGGTACATGGTTTATGATGATGAGATGAACTATGTTTACTGCTTGCTGAAGTTTATCTGTTGGATAAAATTGGAAGTCTTATGATTCAGAGATAAGAATAGTTCATGCATAGTCGTTACTATGGCTGAGATTTGTTCCTACATATGTTACTTCATGTTAAATCTTAAAGGTCATGGTGATGTAGGATGGTGGTGGACCACATGAATGATTGCTTGACACTTATGAGAAGTTGTTGTTCTGGTATGATAAACTTTCTTGGAAAGATTGTATTGATGGTGCAAAGAATCTGAAGGCTTGGTTACTAATGTGCCTTTGCTACAACCATTGGATGACGCTTGAAGACACAACTACATTGTTCTATCTATCTGTAGTCCAGGGAAGCATTCAAAAGAAGTTGAACACTGTCTTTACCTCACAAAGAATCAGATCTAGTTGAAATTTAGAAGATGGCTTGGGATACGCGGGTTTCATGAAACACAGTCGTGTATATACGCGAGTTCCTGCACAGAAAACCGCGTATGTTTGGTTGCTGACAAATTTTGGTTGGTTTAGCGCTCTTCAACACAGCTGCAGTGCTGTTTGGTATCTCTGATACTGTTTGGTATCTCTGGTGGTGTTCCAGTTCTCATAATTCTGTTTCTAATGTTTTGATGAAGATGCCTTGATGATTTGTTGGTGGAAGTTTTCAGGATGCACAAACTAAAGGGGAGCCTTAGTCATTTGGAAAGATTGCTTGGTTGCACAGATTCAGGGGGAGCATTATCTTTGCTGAGTATAATGCAGTGTTGGCATTATGATGGTTCTGAAATATGTTCTCTTTCTTGAGGACTTTCTGGTGTTGGTCTTAAAAGCTATATTTGTATTTGTATGAAAAGGTCTGGTGGAGACCCATGTTGTAAAATTGTAATATTCAATCATGTAAGGACTTGTCATTTTTGTAAACCCACTTGGTTGGGTAGCTGAGTCAAATTTGTAAACCCGCTTGGTTGGGTAGTTGAGTCTCATATGTAAATCCATGTGGATGGATAATTGATGTAAGTATGAGTCTTTGGTGATAGGAAGTTCATAGAGTCATGTACTTCATTGACAAATATGTTTTAAGATTCAGCATGAACTCAGGGGGAGTTTGGCCACTTCAGCACATATCAGATCTGCAGAATGTTTCTTCCACATGAGGAGAAAAGGAGGAGAGTGTTGGTTTTTGATCCGCCCTTTGCCCTTGATGTCAAAGGGGGAGAGTGACATGGTGTTTGAATGAAGAGAAGATAATGATGTCAAATATTTGGGAGAGTGACATGGTACCTATCTGTTGTGGTAACCAAACACCATCATGGTTGCCATCAAGTCCAAAGGGGAGATTGTTGGAAATATGATGCAGAGTGTTGTCCTTGATGGCAACCCACTGAATGAAGATGAAGACATGTGACAGTTGACATGTGTTGTCCTTGATGGCAAACCACCTGATGAAGTTATGCTTGACTTGATGGACTTAGTAAATGATGTAAATCTGATATGATATAATGTTTGTTGACAATATAATGCTAAGTGTTGTCCTTGAAAGGCAACCCACTTGATGAAGATGATGACAACTTACTTGATGAAGTTGTGCTTGAGAGAATATGTTCCTGATGAAGAAAATATGATGTTTCTACAGTGTGTACAGAAGACTATGAAGAAAGGATTTCAGAATGTACTCAAAGTATGATGAAAAAGAGTATGTCTCTTGGTATACGCGGATTGGACTAGGGGAAGTCGCGTATACACGCGGAAAATAACGTTTCAAGTCGCGTATGGGCAAAAGCGCTCAAAAGTGCAAACCCAAGGGTAACCACCATGGTATTAATCCATTGTATTGGGTAATGATCCGCCTAATTGACCCCGTCCAAGTAGTTTTGGGATTATGGTATTGTTTTGGTCCATGGTATTGAAAAAGGGGCTCATGGTATTGACAAAGGGTAATCATATAAAAGGAGAAGAAATTCATTGTGCAAAAAGAGTGAGTGTGTGCAAGATGTCTGAGCTTGAATGAATACTTCTCTCTGAAGTAGATCTGAATGAAAGGGTTACACTTGAAGATAAATCTGATTGGATGATGCACCAATGATGAAGAAAGGGATCTAGATCTGAAATGTATCTACTAGATCTGCTTATGGAAGGCTTAGATCTATGATGAGGCGAACATCTAGGCGAACATCTGTTTGAAGTGAAAGGGTAAATCTGAACTGAATATCTGATCTGAAGAAATATCCTGCTCTGTAATAATTGAAGATCTATACGCTACTTCAACGCGGAGGAAGCGCGTATATACGCAGCTTCAGCGAAGAGAAAGCGCGTATGCGCAATAAAATATACACTGAGGTATACGCTGGTTTGTGTGGACGGAAGCGCGTATATACGCAACATCAGTGAAGGGAAAGAGCGTATGCAAACTAGGGTTTGCTGAAGCAAGGGGTATGAAATATCTTATCTGTTCTGCTGTTTTTCTGATATCTGATCTGTGTTGATATGTATCTGCTGATGATGTATGGTTGAGCTTAAAAGTATGGAAAGGGTTCGGTATGGAAATATGATGAATTTTGGCCTACAAGTTGTGTTCTATTGAAGTGGTTGGATCCAATGTGAAAATTGATGAAACGTGGTCCAAGGTGGTGCTGAGGGTTGTAGCCTTCAGTCAGGGGGTTGTAGCTCCCTTCCAGGTGAGGCTGGTAAACGAGAGCAGGGGGTCGTAGCTCCCTTCCAGGAGAGGCTGGTAAACGAGTCAGGGGGTTGGAGCTCCCTTCCAGGAGAGGCCGGTAAACGAGCGCAGGTGGGTGCCTGCGTGCTGGTCAAGTCTGCGCCAGCACATATGTTGTAAGATGTTTTCTCTATAATAAAATATTGAAGGCTGAGCAACTGCAGCGGTGGTTTTCTCCCGACTTGGGTTTCCACCTAAAAAAATCCTGGTGTTCATGTGTGATGCTTTGTGTAATGATTTATTCTGTTCTTACTGCACATGTTTACTGCTTATTGAATATCTGATGAATGAATGAAGGAATGATTTAAGTGAAGAATTAATGACATAAATAGATATCTGTGTATACGCGAGTTTCGTAAAGGGTATCCGCGTATATACGCAAGTCTGGTTCAGGAAAGTAGCGTATGCATTTTAGAAGCAAGAAAGTGAAGAATTAATGACATAAATAGATATCTGTGTATACGCGAGTTTCGTAAAGGGTATCCGCGTATATACGCAAGTCTGGTTCAGGAAAGTAGCGTATGCATTTTAGAAGCAGGAAAAAGTGAAAGTTTTGAATATGCAGTAAATACTGATTCACCCCCCCCTCTCAGTATTTTTCCCAACATCATTTTACCTAACCAGAAGTTGGACAACCGATTAGAGTAAGTAGGTAGGATTTCAGCTTATTTCAGTTTTCAGTTTTCAGCTAGTTTTGAAATAATTCATTAAGATTTGAAGCCAACGAAAAGGTCCTAAGATATTGATGATTTAGTAGTTTGGTTTGAAGGTTGCATCACATTTTAGTCTTAGATCATAGTTCAGTTTACAGAAAAAGGTGTAAATTCAGTTCAAGAGTTTTAGTCACAAATATTTTATAACAAAGCCAACGCATGTTTTGTATTGGCTCAAAGGATCAGGCTACTAGTCGACGGTGTTCTTGACATCTCACAAGGAGATACCATCCCCAAGTGAAGCCATTGTTAGGGTCCTAAAAATATAGGATTCATAATTTTGATTTGACTCTGTTAAATTCTTGAAATATTGTACATACCTTTGCTTTCTACAAATGTATTCCCAAATTAAAAAATGAAAATAGGGTATGTCCTAAAAGAACAATCAAAGGACAAAAAGAAACAAAGATCTAAAGAATATTAAATATGAACCCCATCAAAAATAGATCATGAAAGTGTTGCAAGTTTAAATGCCACTACTTTAGTTTACTTTTTGCAAATAAGATTGCGTGCAGCTTGTCCTAAATGCCATAATCCATGAGGGTCAAACAACTTAAACTTTACCTCTCATGCTCTAAATTTCGTGTTTTTAGATAGAGAATAAAGATTCGTTAAACAGTTTAATCTTGACAAATCAATAGATAGTTAGAGAATAAATGAGGAGCTTAACAGTTTAATCTGAGCCCTCGGATGAAATAATGTTAGAATTATATAGTTTCCTATTTTTAAAAATAAAAATGGATTTAGGGTTGCAAGCTTAAATGAACCCATGAAAATGAAGTAAAAAATGTTAGAATAATGATAGATAGATAGAAAGCAATGGTGCGAGGCATGTAATAAGACATCATCTGGAAAAATTACTAATTTCCCCCTCCCCCTCAATATTCCAGTATTTAAAACCTTCAGTCAAAAAGGCTCAGAGCATTTCTCTAAATTCTGTTGGGACTAGACCCAAGGCTTAATGACTAGGTAAAAAATATTGCATTCCCTACATGAAACCCATCTCATCAGCATATTCACCCTTTTCCAAGATTATAATCCCTTTTTCTAAGTAAAACACATTTTTTCTTAGTAAAATTAATTTCATTTTCATTCAGAAACACTAAAAAAACTGACAAAATACATTTATCCTAAGTTCATGCGTAAAGAATAAAAAATGGGACAAAACTATGCTTTATTGCCTATTTTTACACTTTACTTAGTGTTAATTTATGTATTTTTAATTCATTTCATACTTTACACCTTCATTTAATATTAATTTCTAAATTATATTATTAAATCCCTAAAATATACCCTTCCCGTATATTAATAAATCCTTTATATATAAATAACCCCAAAAACCCATTATTTAAAGTTTTAACCTATGATTGACTAGAGAAACCCTTGCAAGTATTCAGGATCCTTAGTCTGAATTGAACCATTTTAGTCTAGTTTATTCAAGAAAAGCAGAAAACCCTAATTCTACCTTTTCCTAAATCCGTGAAGAGTTTGAAGATCAGTTTTAGAGCTAAATTTGAAGGTTTAAACGAAAAATAAAGCTAGATTGTGCCTATTACTATTCAATAGACCTTTTCCATACCAGAAATACCTTCTGTAAACAGTCTAAGCTTATAGAAGTGTACAAAAAACCTAAAAACAAGAGTTCCTAGGATCTGAAGTTCAAAATTATGAGAAAACCCCTGCTATGGCCAAAACTCCTTTCAATATATTCCCTGTTCCCTAAAGTCATTATTGGCTTCCCTTCATACTAGGGTTTTATTAACGAATTTTTTGATTGTTACAGATTATTATCATAATATGAATTGGGCCAATAGTTTCAATACTAGTTGACAAAATTGTTTGCTTCAAATTCTCAGATTTTAATTCAAAAACTTCATTGAATAAACAGTTTGTATACAAAGAAAGGATTAAATCAAAGTCAGAGAGATATCAGAATGATGAAATTACATAGTGAATGGTAAAAGTGAAATAATAATCCACAGTGACAGTGAAAACAGAACAGTCAAAGATCATCAGAGTTAAAGTGTATCAGATAAAAGTCACAGTAAAGGTTAAAATAAAGTTACAGAGCAATCAATGTAAAAAGTAAAAGTAAATATAGAGGCAGTAATGGTTAAACATAGATGAAAATACTTTCACCAACAATGAAATTTATCCAAAGTAAAAGAAAAATAGTTAAAAGAACAAAAAGGTTAAAAGATGAAAACAGAGCAAGAAGGGACATTTTTGCAGAAATTTCCTGTTTAAGTCATATTTTGCAGAGAATGTTGTTGACAATCAAAGATTAATTTTGGAAAATAGGAGGATGTTTATGTTCCTAAGATTTCAACCTACAAAAACCTATCTCACTTTATGCACAAGTATTATAGAATGAGAGATACATGTACATCTTTACAGCCTATTTTTCAAACTATGCAAAGTTATGTTTTACAAATATTTTTGCAGAGCTTATTATGAACAACTGGAACTGAATTTTAGTAAACTGAGAGAGGTTTATATTAGTAACATATTTATCTACAAAAATTCTTTCACTTTTTACATATCTATTTCATATTGATAAATACAAAGGTATCATTGGACCCCAATTTTGTGGAATTTCTGGAACAAAATACACAAAGGAAGGAAACAGTTAGTGACTTGAATGCCTCATCATCAGCTAAGATTTGATATCAAATTCTAATTTATCCTCTTTTTCATCACCTATCCATAAAAAATAGTGCCAAATAGATTCATTAGTTTTGAGTGTCCTTTTATTGAGTTCTATTATGTAAAACAATTTGAGATATTTGTAAAACCAATCTTCATATTTTTTCAAGATATTTTAGTTTTATAATTTGTATAAATATTTCACTCTTTGAAGTATTATTGTGGAATAAATTGCTGAATATTTCTATAGTCATTTTTGTTGGACTTGAAGGCTTTTTTGTTGCAAATTTCGAGTAGCAGACTGGATCAGATCAACTAGCATCATATTTCAAGATTCATGTGATGAGCCATTGAAGTGAAGTACTTTCTACTTGTCATTGTTTATCTTATTTGTTTCATACCTCCATTATGTGTTCTAAATTTGAATGAATAAATAGGAGTATTATTTCAGGATTTTTTAAAAGCACCTTGTCTTTACTGTTTATCATTTCTATGTTTTCTGCTGATTTCCAGAGTAGGGAACCCTTAATTGCTCCCTCTTTCGTTTGACCTTTGCCCACTACTTCACCTTTCCGGATCAAAGAACCCTTCATTTATCTTTATCCCGATCAAACCACTTCACCAAAACAGCCTTCCAAGATATTTAAAGACTTATCTATCTTTCCCTGGAAACATTTGACTTTTTGACCTTGATCCTAGTTCTGTCTGCTTGACTTTTGACTGAGCCCAATGGACAATCAGATTTCCCACTATCCATCTCATTAAGTGATTTTTCCCACCAAACCAAACCAAATCAAAACAAAATTGCACAATCATAACTAGCCTAATATTTTATAATCAAAAAAAAGTTAAAACTTACAAAGAGAGCCCTCTCTGAACCCTAAGAAGGCTAGATCCTAGAGTTTAAAAGTTGGTTTGTGGTTACCTTAGTGAGTTCTTTCTTTAACCTTGAGAAATTACTGAGTGATAACAGGACCTACACTTGCTCTTGATTCTAGCATGAGGGAAGACCCTGACCGTGATGATGACTAGGAATAGTTGCTTGGGGTATCACCCAAGGATCTCCTCTATGATGTTTTATGAAGAGGAACTAAACATGCAGAAGGTTGGAAGCTTGTGGCAGGAAGGTGGAGCCTCATCTCAAGTTTGAAAGGATGAGATAGATGAATTAAGTTTTGAGAAAGATAAGGTTGGAGGAGGAGAGGAAACCTCTTCAAACATGAAGAAGAGTGGAAAGGTTTCTACCACAATTTTTCATGATGCCGAAGAGAGAAGAGGTACGAGTACCTCTTGTAGGATGAGTGATGAGGGCATAAAGGCAGGCAGAGGTCCGAGAGACATCGTAGACTTTTATAGATATGCAATTGGCATATACAATTTTCAGTTGATCGATACAAAGCTTATGAAGTGGGGATGTACAAATGAAGATATTTATGGAGTGCAAATTTATTTGAAGATGCAACATCACTGTGATACATTGGTTGCCGAGAGTCAGTGAGGAAATTTCTCGACCATTTCCTTACACTAGAAACCTTGAATTTTAGGTAAGTGTGGTGCCTCGTTTGAATTAAGAGGTGTTGCACCCCAAGATGAAGGAGCCTTAGAAGGAAAAGGCCTCATGACATGACAAAGTGGTGCTTGAAGGAGCATCATGCATGGAATATTTCTTGAAGGATGAAGTTGTGACAAAGTGTTGGAGAGAAAACTAATGACAATGTAAGGAGGTGAATTCTCATGGATTGGACATGATGGTTAAGTTGGACTAATCACCAGACCAGTCTAAGTGATCGGGGCCATAACAGTGCATAGAGAAATGTTAGATTTTAGTTGGAGTATTCTAACAAGTGTTCACAGAATGTAGACATGTGGTGGTTGGCATGATGATAGTTTCAAATTAATACATTGCAACTGGAGAGATGGATCAAGTGTTCTTCTATGATGGGGTGAGGCAATATGAATATTTATGACGCATTATGATCGATGACTGTGAGATTTTGAGAGATATTCCTACACTGAGTCTTGTTTTCAAATGCAGAAGCAAGGGAATTCATGAACCTTAACGGAGGTTCGTGGAGAAGTTGAAGTGTTCATCAAGTGTGAACTTGAACAATGAGGAAAGAGAATATTGTTGGGATAACTAGGATATGGATGGTTCTTCCATGAAGTTCTGAATTCCTGAGTGAAGAAGTTTGATGAGGATCATCGTTTTTTAGGACGACAACAATTTTAGATTGGGGGAGGATATCAAGCCCCTAGGATTGAGCACACATGAAGGCGTGTCCAAGTGGAAAAAATAAAATTCAACATGGTTAGGCACACGAAGGTGCCCAACCGAAGTCATGTGATGGCATTGTGCGATGGATAGACCCACATGATGGGATTACAAAGACTTGTGATGGGGATCATGCGGTGGGTGAGGGCACCCACGTGATGACATGGAAAAATGTATTGTATGATGATTTCATGTGACATGAGATATGGGAAATGTCTGATGTGGGTATCACATGGAGGCTTCATGCATGGGAGCAAGATGTGTGCGCAAAGGAAATCTAGTGATGTAATGAAGTTTGTGAATTGATCCAGCATGCGATGGGGTGTCATGTGATGGCGAAGGGATGGGGAACCTATGTAATAGTGAGGGCATCAGATGAGTCAGGAAACACAAGAAGGTTGCACAACGAGGTCGTCTCGTGAATGATGGGAGGTTGACCCATAAATGGACGTGATTGTTCATGCAAGGATGGGCACAGACAGACACACACACACAGATATGTATATATATATATAAGAAATTCAAATCAAACGACGCGAGCATCCAAGAAACTTAACTAACCAGGAAGCATCTAACCGCAAAATTAAAAGAGTCGAACAAGGAGAAGTCGCAAATCGTGCAAAAGTAAGAGGGAATGAATTGAGGCTTATGTGTCTCACTTCAATGATCCGATAGTGAAGGCGTTTGCAATTTTTGTCTAGTTTGTTGTTGCATATATGTATAGGATGAAGGGTGCATTCTGGTAAGTTATCTTTAAGTTGTTTGTGCAAGGACGTACGAATACACAAACCTGTCTTGAAGATTTGTGGAGTTGAGGAAACAAACTTTGAGAGTTTGACCTAATGATTCTATTTGTAAATTTGAAGTTTGTATATGAACCAAAGAAGTTAATTGAAGAAAGAAGAGACTTGCCTTGGAAATTCCCCCTCCCATATATTATTTATGTTTCACTTGTACATTGTTGTTTATGTTCATTGTTTCTATTATGTTGTGAATTTTTCATTGTTATTATTGAATTTAAGTAACCCAGTTGTTTATGAAGTATTATGGTGAATGAAATAAAATTTTAAAGAAGATAAGTGTTAGAAATCTTGAATGGATATTGTATTGGACTTAGGAAGATTGCGAATTCCGCAAGTAAGAAATCTGGTTCGCATATAGGGTACATATGCTAGAGGTTTAGTTCAGGTGTGTAATGCCCCCTCCAACATTTACTCGCATTTACAAGGCATCTAGGTAAATGTGAAATAGAGTTCCACTATGAAATGACCCAACCTCCTAGCTCTGGTTAAGGAAGTTGGGCCTACAACTGAGACTAACTGACCACCAACTAACATTATACAGGGACTACAAATCACCCAGTAGATGAATAAACACCTCAAGTGGTCAATCCCTGAGTTGGAACTTATCCTTCAGTGACCTAGACTTCCAACCACACCCTTGACATTTCCTACATGTGGTTGAAGGCCTCCAATCACACTCAAGATTCTTGCTCAGTTTAGTGCCTTCGATCCTGATATCTGAGCCACAATGCCAGGCTAGCCTTCAGGCCCCTGACCAAAACTACCTGAGACTTCTCAAAATGATAAATGACATAAGGACGATGCTAAATATAAAAAACCTGAACAAGAAATTGAACTAACCAGGCCTAACCATGACAATAATTTCGTCAAACATATAATGAACATGCGAGTTATAGGTCAAGAATGCATATATGATCTTAAGTGTATGAAACTTATCTTAGAGTCACCAAGAAGGTGTAATTCCATCTCATAATAGCTGCAATAACACTTGTTAGCCCATGCATTCATCAACCATTTAGTCACTAATCTAAAAATAACAAAAACCATACCTAGAACATGTTATAAAACCATGCTTATAACCAACATATAACCATAATATTAACCATGAAAAAATAACCATCACAACAACATAATAAAAATTACAAGTACTCATGAATCACTGTAGGAAAGTAACTCTTATTAATATATGAAAAAGCCAACCAAGTCAAGGACTTCCACCTACCACTCGACCATAGATTGGGCTGAACCAAATATTTCTTTTAGCAAATCACCCTCCTTCCATATTCCAAGCATGAATTTGGGATCTCAAGACATAAACCAGCTATAAATTCCCTAAGATTAAACCATCTCCACCCTCAAGCTATCGCGATCTCGCCAAAATCGATCAAGAGATCACAAAACCCAAACAAGCTTGGATGCCTCAGAGTTTCTTCACCATCACCTTGAGGAATTTCCCTGTCTCCAACCACCCGTCAAGGGATTCCTAGAGATTAACAAAATCCACCCTCAACCCTTGGGAATTTTCCTAATACCACCTTGCCTAGTTCCAAAACCTTTCCGAAAATCCAAATCTCAACGTGAAAAGAATCCCATCACATTATGGTTATCCAGGAAATGGAAAGGCAAGGTTGAAACCATTGTAAAACTCGACAAAACCCATGCCAATGGAAAAAAATGAACCAAATAAACTAATGCACACACCATGCATTCACACATCAACTAGGAAATCACACATGTAACCTATTACCTGCAAAATCCACCTGCTGAAGTTGCTGATCCAACCTTCCCCTTGCTTTCCTTGTTTGTATTTTCCTTGCCTGTCATTTTCCTTCCTTTTCTTTCCTTTCTCCAGTGTTAGAATGCTCCAAGAATGTTATAAGTGTGCAATAGTATGAGAGAATAAAAGAGAGCTCCAAAACTGAACTGACAAAAGTTGTGAACTGATCCTCAGAATCCTTTTTATCATTAAGGCATCTATTTTCTTCATTTTCCATAATTTTTCCTTTAATTTCCCTCTCATGCAAGTTTGTGACCTTTCACCTTCATTTTCTCCTATTTTCCTTTATTTTCATAAATAAAATACCAAATAATGCCTCTTTTCCTTTCCAAATGTCTTTTCCAATTTCCTTAGCCATAAATAAAATAGAAATGACACCCACTAGGATGTTTTCCCCAACATTCAACTTGGAATATTTGTCCCATGACCTTGGCCTTATTTGGCATTTAGTAACCTTTATTACATGAAATTTTAACCTGAGGTTGTTACAAATCCCTCCCCCTTAGGGGAACACTGTCCTCGGTGTTCTGTGATACTTATGACTAGCAAAACCATTGAAAACCAAAACATATTTCCTATGGAGCTTTATAACTTAACTCGATGCAATATTTACAATGAACAACCACTGCAAACCATGACCAACATAAAAAAATTGACAATCACACCACTTATTGGAGCTTTATAACATAGCTCATCATGGTATTTACAATAAAAACTATACATAGATATGTACATATACCAAAAATCCTTTGCCTCAACTAGAAAATAATGAAGGATACATTGCCTGCATCTGATCATCCATCTCCCTTGTAGCTTCATTGGGCCCAAGGTGCTTCCATTTCACTTTAACTTTCTCAATTGCTCAGTTCTAGAGCATTATTTGTTTCCACTGCAATATGCATTGAGGTTTTAGATGAAATTATTATTTTGGATCCACTTGCAATACAAGACAATCAATCACGTGATCAACATCCTTCACATATCTTTTAAGCAATGAAACATGGAGAACATCATGGAATTTCATTATCAGCAGTAGTGCAAGTATGTAATCCAGTGGTTCAATCCTCTCAAGGATTTTGAAAGGCCCACAATACCAAGGTTTCAGCTTGGAACGTGATCTAATCCTCAAGGATATTCTCTTGGGATTGATACACAAGTACACATTATCCCCAACCTAAAACTCCTTAAATACCCTTTGTTGATCTACACAACTCTTCTGCCTTTCATGTGTTTCCTTCATATTCTTCTTGATAACTTGCATTTCCTATTCCATTTCTTCCAACACATCATATCCAATCAACATCTTGTTCACTGAATCACTCTAGCTGATAGGATTATTACAACTCCGCCCATAAAGTGCCTCAAAAAACTCATCTTTAAGCATTCCTGATACCCATTGTTATACACAAACTCTACCAGTGGAAGATAATCCTCCTACTTTCATTGTTGATGCATGACGTACATACTCAACATGTCTTCAAGAATCCTATTAATCCTCTCTGTCTATCCATCTGTTCATGGATGATAAGCCTTATTGAAAGCCAACTTTTTCCCCAAACCTACAAACAACTCCTTCCAAAACCTAGAAGTGAACTTGGCATCTTTGTCAGATATAATCTTCTTGGGAACACCATGCAACCTCACTATTTCCCTGATGAATACCTAAGCTACCTCACTAGGTGAATTAATAGGCTTCACTGAAATGAAGTGAGAAACCTTGTTCAACCTTTGAACCACAACCATGATGGAATCATGTTATATAGATTCCTTCGGAAAACCTGTGATGAAATTCATGGAAATGACCTCCCATTTCCACTCAGAAATCAGAATAGGTTGCAATAAACCACTTGGATGCTTGCACCCTTCATTTACCTACTGGAAATCCAACATCTAGCTACAAACTCAACCACCTCTTTCTTCAAATTCGGGCAATAGTATAACTTCTTCATAATTGTCAAAGTCTTATCCTGAATTTGACCAAGCCATATGTCATGAAATGATAATCCATATCCTGATCACCTGTACTTTGATGTTGTAACCTGTGCTTAAGCTACTAGTAGTTATCACCACATTGTCTTGCTTGTAAGATCTGATCCTGTAAATCTGTCCCATATGAACTCATAATTGCTATGTGATTCACCTGCTCTCTCCTGCTAAGAGCATCTACAACCTTATTCTCCTTACCCTTAATATACCTGATCTCAAAGTCAAACTCACTAATAATAGCCAACCATATATATTTCCTGGAATTCAAATTAGGTTGGTCAAACAAATATCTTAGTCCACTATGATCACTCATCAAAACAAACCTCCTGCCAAGAAGATAGTTCTTCCATATCTTCAATGCATGAATGATAGTTGCCAACTCAAGATCACGAGTCACATAATTATGTTTGCGCTCATTTAACTTCCTTGATTCATAGCATAACACGTCCTTCCTACACCAGGACTCCACCAAGTCCTCTCTTACAAGCATATGTACACACTGCAAACTCTTTATTTGAATATTTAGTCTTGAAGACTGGAGAATTTGTAAGCAACAACTTCAACTGCTCAAAACTAGCAGCACATTCCTCTGTCCATTCAAATTGATTTCCTTTTCACTACAAAGATGTAATATGATAGGAAATTTGTGAGAATTTCTTGATGAACCTCTTGTAATAACCTGCTAACCTCACGAATTATCTAAACTCATCCACATTCCTAGGATTTTTCCATTCCATGATATCTATAATATTTTCCAGGATGACTGTTATAAATACCTTTGAAACAACATGTCCCAAGTAGTGAAATTATGTTTGAAAGAAACCAGACTTACTAAGCTTGGAATACAACTGATTCTCTCTCAGCAATCTCAATATTGATGCCATATGTTCTATATTCTCTTCCTCATTCTTAGAATATATAAATATATCATCAATGAATATTATCACAAACTTGTATAGATAAGGACACAACACACTATTAATCAAACACATGAAAATATTTTGGGCATTAGTTAAACCAAAAGGAACCAAAACTAACTCATAATTCCCATACCTAGTGTTGTTCCTTGAGAGACAATATTTGGCTGTAAGGAGATCAACGCCCAAGACATTTACTACAATTTGTAAATAAAATTGTTTGTTGTCCCTTCATGTTGTAACCCTAGAAAATTATATTTTAAAACCCTTAATATTTACAAGGAACAAAGCCCCTCACAATGCCTTAAAATGATGAATATGAATGAACAAAGAAAAGGATGAAATTTTGGTCGAAAACGTTTAACAATATGTTGTTATTACATAAACTATTATCTCTGGTTTTAGCAGAACATGATTGAAAGAGATGAAATCAGAATAAAGGAGTGCATTTAGGAAATATAATTCTAACTTACTGATGTGAAATTAGAGACTAGCAACTACATTACTTTATTATGAGAGAGAGAAAACACACACATGATGAAATAGGAAGAACTAATCGCATTCGTCAAATTCTGGAAAATCTTCTGAAAAGCTTTATTAATCTCATAAAGAAAAAGTAAAAAACTTGGCAAAAATTCTGAGGCCCAAAGTTAGGAACCCCTCTCATCTTCAGAAAAAGTCTTAAATACAATATTAAAAAATGGGCAGTTATGAAACTATGAACTTTCTAAACTACCTCCTTGCGACATTACATTGAAAAATAGAAATGAGTTTTATTTCAAGAAATAAAATAAAAGTTCAAATAACATCTGATCACTGAGAAATTTGTTACTCTGGCATAGAGCAATCTCCTATGTCTGTCTCTTTTTCTTGTGGAGACATACGCTCCTTGCATTTCCTCCATAAATCCACATTCGAACTTGAGAAATTAACAAACTTTACATGTGCTATCGTGGAATATGTAGGTATTTCTATAAAAAAATTCTTCATCATCCATAGTATCTAGAAGCCTTTATGTAGGTAAATCACAATGGTGGCTCCTTTTAAGACAATAGTCTTCTCATGGCAATTTCCAATCTTACTCTTTTCTTCCACGAGTAGTGTCTCATATGTTTCCCAAGGGAGAAGGTTTATCTGCTGATCCCAATAGGATGGTAGACCAGCCCTGGTCCTTTTATCAAATAAAATATTAAATCTCATCACCGCTTCTTTAACTTCATTCATATTTTTATCTGCAACTTTCCTGTATGAATTCTTCATAATCATCCTATTCAGCTCCAACACACACCGAGTTCTATCTTCAATTCGAAAATCTTGTAATTCCTGTATAGACTTAGAGTTTATGAAATCAATCATTCTCTTAGCATATGAAGCTATGTTTTGTGACTTTTCTTTATTTGTCACAATCACTCCCTCCAAGTCTCTCACAATGCTCATTTATTCTCCAATAATAACAAGAAAATCCCATACATTATTGACAACTTCAATAATGTCATTCCATATGATCTTCCGAGCCTGAATAAGGGACATATTCCCTTTCACCTTCTCCTTGAGTTATTTTATTTCTTAGCATGAAATACGGTAATATTTTTTGTACTTCCCAGTATTGTACTTTGTCATCTACACCTCTTTATGTGTAGCTCTTATCACCTTGCATGAATTTTCCATATCTCTCTTAGTATTTTTTAAATCAATCTCTGCCATCTTTAACTCAGTCATGACTTGAGTTAATTTGGCAGCAGGGTCTTACGAATCTCATGAAATAACAAAAATACAAACATGAGAATCTAATTTCTTTTGCAACATGTCATTTACCTCTTTCAACTTAGATATCTCCCTATATTTTGCCAAAAAATATTGCAACAACTTCTCTTTTTCTATCTCAACTTTAGCTACTTCAGTAGCCATTGGATTCTCTCCAATGCCAAAGCTTGAGCTTCTTTTTCAAGGTATGAATTTCAGATTCAACACTCTGCAACAATTTCTGAACTACTGACTTATCTTCAAGATCAACACCAATCTTGAAAATGACCTTCTTCAACTCTTCATTTTGTGTCGAGTAAGATCTAGAGTTTTCTTTCTCCAATTTTGATTGCATAATTACCTTACCCAACATATTTTCAACTTTAGCAACAACTGAGGTGGTCTTGTTCAAATCATTAAAAATCAATTGTCCAGTTTTCATATGAAGGTTGATCTTATCTGGGAGAGGAATCTTTTTTGCGTCCACTTTTAAATTAACAGTTTTGAAAGAAGTAGAAAATGTCACATTCATAACTGAAATATGAGAAAAGGTTATCCTTAGTTGATCCTTTCCAGGTCCATTTTTGTCAACAATCTAATCTGGTCAAGAGATATTTGAGCCTCTGACTAAGATTCAATATTCTCTCTTATCCTATTATTTCTTTCCTCAATTTGTGAAAATACCTGCTTGATATTAGAAAAAGAATCATGGCTTGTGCCCTCAGGAACAAGAGACGAGGGAGTACGAGAAATTTCACCCAACTGCAAATAATATTCAAGCATAACTATGGAACTACTCTCCTCCACTATCTTTTATTTCTTCGCTTCATTTTCTACATCACTCTCTAAGTCAATTAATTCCTCCCTTCCTCTTTTGAGCCCCTTTTGAGTAGGATGTGGGGTTTCCACCTCCATCTGCACAGATGTAGAAATATGTCCACCATTTTCTAGCTTTTCTATCTCTCGTCTGGGTTCATGAACAAAAGGAGAATACCCATTCTCCAACCTACAATTGGAAATTACATGATATGGGTCATAGTCCCATTTCTCTTCTACCAAAAAATGCATATCATTCAAAATTTAGTGAGCTTCCTTAATGGATTGACTAGTATTTACAATGAATGAGCCTACGGTCCTAGGTAATTTTAATAAATGGCCCTTCTTCACAGGCACAAAATGAATCTAATCCACATTAAGACTTTTCCTAATGAACTCCAAGGCAAACATTCTCATAGGAACAAAATAGTAAGTCTGGAAGGTTCTACATCAACTCCATACAATTTGATCTCAGTGTGATCCTCATAGGAAAACCAATCTCCAAACTTTACATCCTTGCTTAATTGCATAAATGATCAAGCTTTGGGAAACAACCGGGGTGCAGGTGATCCATTCAAAATTGAATACATAATAGGAAGGAAAGAAGAATTAAAATAAAAAAACCCCTCATTTCCCCCTTCCTTCCTTACTGAATATGTCCAGAAGACCACTCACTTCTTATTTGTATTCACATCCATAATATTTAATCGCAATTGAATAAAACTATCCACATGACTGTAAAGAAATAAATAGCTAACCAAGGATGGAAACCTAAAACTCCCAGTAAGTGAAAATATCGTGACAATCAGGTCCAGGAAACTCTTGAAAATATGTGGAAAGAGATACATCAAAACAACCAAAATATGATTTTGTAGAGGGATGACAAAGAGATTTCCTAATTAACTGAGCAGGTACTTGGAAAAAAAATTCCCCTAACTAGTTCATCACAAAACATTTTTGAGGGTACATAGTATAAACCAACGAGTGAATGAATTATGGGAATAAATAAGTTTGTGGGAAAAAATCTGACAAGATTATAGACTTGATTAAAGCAAAGTAGACTGGTAATTTAGATTGCTTGAGAATGACATGTTGGTAAAATAATGGATGGTCAACTGAACAGACAATGTCTACAATGTCAATTTCAATATCCATTAGGGGAATGTGGGTCGAAGACTCAGCCAAAACACCTTTCTTTGAAAATTTGAAGAAATTCTAGTACAGTTATACGAAACACTTGGTTTTGATGCAACAATTGTTGATTTGGATGCTGGTATATAGGTCGAATACTTTGGTTGTTCGAGAGTGGACATGAAAAAACAATTAGGACAAAACCCATTTTATAGGTGAAAAAAGACTCAGCAGGAAAAGATGTTGCACGGAGGTGAAATGAATGCAGGTGAATGATAAGACAGGCGAGATGAAATGAAAGGGTGACATGGATAGTGACATGGTTGGATCGCTTTTTGACATCATGGGCTCATCTGCTATTATCACTACGGAGTCACTCCCCTTGATAAGCCTCGAGCACTTTGTGATGTCGGGTTTGCGCCATCTTACAAAATCTATAGAATCCATGGTCCCCACGGTGTAACCCACTTGTTCTTTAAAACTATGTGTTGGTAGGGGTCCCACTTGTCTGCCACAAAGTACTCTGAAAACCTCTAGCGCATCATTATTCAAAAAATTTATTTTGTACATATGTATTTATTTTTTATTTTTCAGAATATATATTACCAAATATACAACATATAAAATATTTAAAACAAACCACAACGTCTGGATCCACCTGGGGATAGTGTTTTTTGAAAATAACACTGAGAACTATTGATTAGTGCCTTCATTTTGGGCATGGAGTCAAAGGTGGCTTACACATTGCAATGAGTTACTCACCGAATTATGTACAATGATAAAACCGGTATATATAATGGTGTAACCATAAACTTCAATGCTAGAAATAATTATTTAGATACTGCCCATTTACTGGCAATGGAAAAAATTTTCCATACAAATTTTCTAGGACAAAAGTATTGTTAACTCTGGATTCAGTAATCCTAAAAGGGTCATACCAAAGAGGATCAAATTTACCATGTTTTCCTTTCTCTTCCCTTCTAACATCCCATATTAAAACAAGATCACCATGCTAAAAAAGAACATCCCTTTCTTTTCTGTCAAAAGTTGCTTTCATTTTTTCTTGATAACTAATCAATTTCTCCTTGAATTTATCCGTGTTTTCACTTAGCTCCACTAACTTATTCATCCTTCTAATTAAAGGACTAGGTTCTTCTTGGACTTCTTTGATTAAAGCTCTGACAGGTTTCATCAACTGACTTTGGAATAAAGGTTTTTTGCCATAAACCAACTCAAAAGGCGACTTACCAGTTGATCTCCTAGATGTGAATCGGCTTGCCCAAAGATAAAATTTCAATTTAGAGTCTCAATATTTCTTATTCTATACGACATTTTTCTTCAAAATTCTCACCAATGTATTTTTTGAAGATTATTCTAACCATTTTCCCCGAGGGTGATAAATATTGGAGTGAGATAGAATAACATTGTACTTCTGAAAAAAATCAATCGATTTTGCAGATCTGAAAACCTGAACATTGTCTGTCACTAACTTCTTTTGGCACCCAAATCGACCCATTTTGTATTTATTGCCTCCACCTATTTTTTAAAATAATATGTCCATGTCACTGGATGGTGGATTGATTTCACCAAAAAAATATAACCCCCATTTCTTAAAGGGCTCTTCTATGAACTTAGGAATTAAAGGTAGTGGTGCAAGTTTTTTTTCTGAGAAAAAATTGACATTTATGACATGTTCTCACTAACATGTAAACATCTAAAAACAAAACATACCAGTGGAATCGAACTTTTAAAATATTATGAGTTGTCACCTTCCACCTGTAATGACCTCCACACATATTGTTATGAAATTCTTTAATTATCTCATTTGTTTCTCCTTCTGTCAAGCAGAGTAGCAGAATACCAACTAGATATCTCCAATATAACTTCCCATTCACAATTATGAATTTTTGAGCTTTTACTTTCAGAGCTCTGTACTTTGATTTGTACAAAGTAGGAGGAAAACAAAGAAAACACAATTAATGAACAATATATTTGTACCGTCAATAACACAAGAACTTGTACTGAATTTTATCACCTGATTCAGACCTTGCCTTCTTATCTATATTTCCATTTTCCTCAACTTTAGCTAAAAAATTGATTCCCAACACTTGGAAATTAGTTTCTGTTAGAATTTTAGCTAAGCCTTGACCTTTTATTAGATTAGTTGGTTTTATTTCCAAATCATATTCTTGTATATTTTCTATCCACTTACCCCTTTTGCCTTCAACATCACTCTAAACTAGGACATCTTTAACAAAAACATTTGGCACATATGTAGTTACGTGGGATTGGAGAATATAAATATTGAAAGCTTTAAGGGATTTAATGAGAGCATATGCATGCTTCTCTAAAATATTATATTTAATTTATGCATCTCTCAACAATTTTCTAAAGAATGATATAGGTTGTTCTCTTTGCTCCTCCTTCTTTATAAGTACAAGAGCAATAGTAAAATCAGAAGAAAATGAAAATATTGGAAAGGTTTTTCATAATTAGGACTTATCAACACAGGAGCTTCTTTAAAAGCTTCTTTAATTCTTGAAAAAGAATCTCTTGTAGATGCATTCCATTTAAATTTTTCCCCTTGCCTCAACATATCAGTGATTCCCTTGACAATTTTATCATAATTCGAAACAAACCTCCCGAGGAAGTTAATTCTTCCTAGAAAACTTTGAATCTCTTTCTTACTTCGTGGAAAAGGTATTTTCCCAAATTATTTTACTCTCAAAGGATCTATCTTCACTCCCTCATTTGAAACAATATGCCCCAATAATTTTCCCTCCTTTAAAGCAAAGTGAGACTTCTTGGGATTCAAGGATAAACCATACCTTCTGCATTTTCTAAAGGTTCGCTATAGATGCTCCAAGTGCTCTTCATCTCTAATTTAGAAAAGACAGTTATATCATCTAAATAAATTAACGCAAAATTATCTTTTTCTCCTACAAAATCTATTTCCATAGCTCTTTGGAATGTGCCACCAACATTCATCAATCGAAACGGAATTCTGGCATACATGAAGGTGCCCCAAGGAGTTGTAAATGTTGTTTCTTCTTATCCTCTTTTTCTATTGCAATTTGATTATAAGCGAAGAATCCATCAATCATAGATAATCTATATGATCTCATTACCTTTTTTAAAATATGGTCCATCTTAGGTAAAGGATAATTATCTTTCAAATATGTTTTCTTTAAATTCCCGAAATCAACACATAACCTTATCTCTCCATTTTTCTTCCTTAGAGGTACTAGGTTGGCCACCCAATCAGAATACCTCAAGGGAACAATTATTTTTTACTATAATAATTTCTTAAATTCTTTCTCAATTGAAGGCAACAACAAAAGTTTAATCTTTCTCAACTTTTGTCTAAAATCTTTAACCCCTAGCTTCAAAGGGATTGTGTGTTGAATGACACTAGTATCGTAAATCTTCAAGTCTTCATATGACCATGCGAAAACATCAACAAACTTCTTAAAAAGACTTATATATCTCTGTTTAAAATGTTCAAGAACACCTTTGAACAATATTATCATCTTAGATTGTGTAGAAAATCTCTAACACAACTATAATACCATGTATAAATTATATCAATGGATTCAATACGATCATGCAATGTACTAAAATAAGATAATGAATCCTTCTACAATATTTGTGGAATATAAAACATGATCTCTCAATCACATGCAAGTAAGAGAAAGAAATTATAAATCACACAACACAAGATGTTTCCGGGGAAAGCACCTGCTCAAAACTCCTCTATCATATATTTTACATAGTCAAAGAATCGTGAAACAATACAATGTTTTCTCACACCGATAAAATATTGCACTATCCTCATTATATCACTCTGATCCTGCTCAAAACTTTCTAGCAATTCTTAGGAAAAATTGACCAACACTTAGCTAGTTCTCAACCCTTTCTTAGCCCAGCCTTGCTCACGCAATCCCTATGATATTAATCCCTATTAAATAGGATAGTTAGCCTTCCTTGACTGCGCAATCCCTATGGAGCCTTCCTCTTACTTTATAACTACACCTGGGCAGTTCACCAAAAATAAAACTGATATTTTACTTGTCTTAAACCTTTGTCTCAACTGGGTCTCCATCATAATTGACATGCATGCAGCTATTAATAGTGAATCATCAGTTACTTGGTAGATCACTACTTGTGAATTAAATCTATTTTAATTCACTTGATCTTCCACTAGCTCATCAATCAGTTAGAGCTAGTTAAACTAATTTTAACTCAATTAATGTGAGTTAACTGATCCCACTCACACCACACTAGTGCTACAACAGCAATTGGACCTTGTTAATAATAGAATCACTCTACATGCGTATCCTTTGACCCTCAACTCGAAATTATTGAGCTAACTAAGTCTATCACACTTAGTTAACTATTACAAGTTGTTATGAGATCATATTACAATTTACTTTTAATTTAATTAAGGATAATTAAATCAAAAACCTCACATGATAACCATTTTCTGGGTGCCATTTTCTAGATTTTGTTTCTAGATGCCAATTTCACTTTTTCTTGTTGAAAATTTCAACACTCCCTTTCAACAAGAAAGGAATCAGTTATATTTTAGGCTTCTGTGGTTATCATTTGTAACAGAGCTTCTCGGATTATCCACAGTGTAATAGGACATGATTCATCTTACATTGTGGATAATCTGAGAAGCTCTGTTACAAAATAAAGGAATCAATCTGTCTCGATACGATACCTTTGGAAAGTTCTACATGCAACACTTATATAGTGTTGTTTTCACATGCAAATCTCCTGAAACTGAATAGCCTCCAAACAACTAAATCAATATAATGCATCTGTCATCAGAGTCTTCTGACTATTACTAGTTATTGCACATGTCTACTGGACTCTCTACATTGTTACTGACATCTACATCTGTGCTCTTTGCACTACTGCCAACTTTGATCTGCACTCCAGTATCTGACATCTATCACTCTGATTTATGTCCTCCTGACATCTAACTGCATCAATCTAACTAATCCTTCCTGCTATTGTTGTACTATTGGCTCCTCATAGCCAGGTTTGATCCATGACACACCATCTCAATGGACCCTACCCAAATTTCTTCTTTGGATTAAGTCTGCACATCGCCCCACTTCACACCTAGAGGTATAGTTGCATGTACTCCCTCTACCCATCTGGCTTGAAATTTCCCCCTCCTGGAGGTATCTGCTTGAGTGGACTCTTCCACTCGGTCTCCTCTCTGTCTCTCCAATTGTGGTTGATCCAAAAACTTCTAAGACTGCTTCTAAGGTTACATGTTGAGAGATAATTGCTCCCTCTCTCAACCTCAACAGCATATAGGTTCTTGAATCTTGAACCGATTTGCTTCACATGTCTCATGGCTATGTGTTTAAGGAAAAATTTTCCTTTTCTAAACAACACCTCATAACCACAGTCTTCCACTACCACTATGGAGACAAGATTCTTCCTTAGGCCTAGAACATACAAAACATCTGCTAATCTGAGAGGGGATCCAGACTCCCTCTGAAAGGTAGTTGTATTGTTGAAGGTTGGAAAGTGACTTCCTCAACATTAGGGATTCCACCTGGTCGAGAGTTTAAAACAACTCCTTTTCCGTTAAATGGTGGGTCTGACTGGGGATAAAGGGACCAGTTTCCCATATAAAGATAGCTTATATAACAAGAGATGAAACCAACACTAATGAGGTGATTTAATATAATTATACCATAAATTAAAACTAATCTAACTATTTCCTGGGATTGGATTCAAATATATGATTAAGGCATAAGATTTCACAAGCCTGAAATAATATATATCATCGCATACTTAACAAATATAAGCACATTTAAGAAACTAAATCAACTTAATTGATTTAGTTGATGATGAAAATTAATCCCATAAAATATCTCTAAGTCTCACATCTAACAACATATCGTTCAATACATTATATCAATAGTGATAAGAACATATATTACTTCAATGCTTATCATAATGAAACTAATAAAAAAAAATAAGTTTGGTACAATCTCAGAAACATCGTTGCATCATAGATTTAGATCTGAAAAGATAGCTTCAAGGTTCATATTTTCAATTAGATAACTTTCATTCAAACAATAGTGTGAGTTCCAAAATAAATCTTCTAAAAATTCTGGACCCCTTTCTAAATGCATGAAAGGGGTTTAAATAATAATTAATATTACAAAAATAGAAGACTTGTAAAATAAATCTTCTAATATAACTCTAAACTATACAACTATAAACTAGGAAAATGAAATGCATAAGTTGCAACAGTCTGTCACTGTTTCCTGGATTCATTGTCTAGCTGGTCTTTGAGCTGGCATGCTTTGATAATATGTTCGAGTTGGGGGGATGAACTAGCTGAATTGCAGAGGCACCTCAATATTATTAATTGGTTATGAGGCTTAATCAACAAGTACCAGTAAATCTCCATATTTAACCTTATTATATTTTCTATGTCAAGAGCTTTTTTGTTTGATGTATCTTGCCAGGATTGTTTTAGGAAACCGATTTCTGGCAGAGTGTCTTTTGATGCTTCATGAATCAAGTTGGCTTGTAGAAGAGAATAATTTATATATTTAGAGATGCTGGAAGATAAATTATTAGCTCTAATAATAGATAATTCAACGCTCTTCATTTTAATATCACAATCTCCAAATATTATATCTTTGATTGATTCTTCAAGACGAGGGAGATCAACTACTCTACCCTATGCAGTATCTTTCCAATCAATATATTTTGACACTTTGTCATCAATTTCTTCATAATAATTTCTCATATTGGAAATATGAGTAACTAATTGATCACTGATCTTAACTTTCTCTTGAATCTGATTGTACTTCTGATAGAAAATTGCTTGTTGTGTTGCTAGTAATGCTCCCAACTTTGTTGCTTATTTCTTTACTTCATTGATTTCGGGCTTCTCTTGGAGCTATTCAATCTTCTGCTACATTTGATGAATTACTTGATCCTTTTCTTTAATTTCATTTTCCAGTTTGAGTTTGATACCTTCAAACTATTGTTGTAGATTATTAATGTTTGTTTGAAGCTCCTTCTCGATTATGTGCTTTTCATCAGAGAAAACTTGCTCCATTTGAGCAATTTTTCGATCCTTTTCTAAAATCAATGATTCAACCTCAGTTGCCTTGCCAATTATTGCATTTGCATAAGCACCTAAAAATTGAGATAATCTATTAAGCTCTTTCCCTGGAGATGATTGATTTCCTTTCCAAAGGAATCACATTAACATTGAATCCATAGGCAGTTCAAGAGATTATTCTATCTTTCATTTCTTCTTTGGCCTAGTCATGACAGTTTTGTGCTTCGGACTATAAAACATGTCCAGTGGTGGTATCTCTTAAACTTTCAGGGCTATTTCAGTAGTTGGAAAAGCCAAAATGATTTCTATATATTGAGCTGGTGTTTCCTTTGGTTTCTCCTCTCTAACATTGTTTCCTTGGATCTGGATTTGTTCAAGAATAATTCTGGAAACCTTTGCAGTGAATGAGGTTTCTCTAATTTCTTCTTGGTTCTTGGAGTTATCTATATCAGCAGAAATATGTTGCATACTTGATTCTCCTATATGATTCATGGAACTTGTAGCACCTACCATAGGTATTGTTTTGACTAAATGGAAGGGGTATCAGCCTCTGACAGTGCTTTCTCAAATTATTCCCAATTTTGGATGAATCTATCATCTTGTTGAACATTAACAATTTCTTCTTCTTGAACTGGTACTAGTACTTGAGAAGCTATTGCAACTATAACTCGTTCTGCCTTTGGCTCTGGTTTGGGAAATAAATAATCTAGTAAATGAGCATTTGTCTGTTCCCAATACACTTTAAATCTTAGCGAATCTTCTAGGTTGATAATTTCATCTAATTTATGTTGAAATATTGAAAATTCATGAATTGATTCAAACATATCATCAAATCTTCCAGGCTCGCTTGAAAATTCTCTCAGCTTGAATGAATTCATTATCTCTCTAGCAATATCATAGGGATCACAACTTCTATTAGGTAACACTAGAAATTTGAAAGGTTTTAATTGATCAATTTCAAGACATGCATGCTTGAAATTGGCTAGGGCATATGAACCACAGGAAAAAGGAAAAATTGGCCAAACAGTCTTTTTGGCATCTTTCAAGATTTTATTCAAACCATGACCAACTGTTTGATAAGAAATTTCTCTAGCTAACAATTTATCTAGTATATACAAGGGTAGGGCATGTGGAGTGGCATAATTTCCAAAAATACAGATGTATGTAAAATTATCTTCACCCAACCACCTACCTACAGACTTGAGGCTCTTATTGGCTTCGGGAGTGGCTCTAGTGATTTTTCTTTCGAAAACGACTTGGAAGACCAGGAGCATTATGTCAATGCATATTTTGAACATGTGAGAATGATGTTTTGACTCCCATAAGATATTTAGCTGTACATAAATGGGGGTTTCGAATTATTTGGTCCATTTCCATCCTAATGATGACAATTCAAATGAAAAACGGACTACATCTAAGATATAGGAACTCATATAAAAAGAAGAGACTACATTGTGTGGGGCATTCCTATTTTCTCTATAGGCCGTAATAAATCTGATCAATATATCAGAAATAATGGTAGCCCAATATAGAATATAGCTATCAGAGGCTGCTTCTATCAAGGGTGTACACTTTTCTTTAAATTTGGTCGTATTTACAGATCCAAAGAGACGAAACATCATTGCATCTATTTGAGAGAATGTGATTTTGAAAGAGACGGCTAAATAAATACCCTTATCGTCACGCTTATGTTGGTTAGGATCATTTTTCCATTCTTTAATTACAATCGTAGGACGGTCATTCTCGCGCATGAAATCTTGAACGAATTGGGTGTCATATATTTTTTGTGGTTCTCGTAGTTTATACATATTATTCAAATCTGACAGCCTGAGAGAACCAATGACAGATCTGCTTTGAGTAACAAATTTTCTATCTCTGATATCTATGTTGTCCAACACCCATTTCAGTAATTCAGTGTATGACAACATTTTAGGATGAGAGAAATTCTGTGAAGAAAAGAATTACAGTGTCTGCCCATGACTTTAAATCATTGGACAACGTATCGTCGACCACAAATTTTTTGTCCAGAATTACTTGCGGTTTCTTGTTCTCGAACAACTGATAGATCCCTTCACAACTTGAAGAACCAATTTATGGGTTGTATGTAGTATCCAAGATTAGGGGATCCATTTCATTGCTTTCCTCTTGCTATGTGACTAACAGTGAAGGGGTGGCAGATTTCCTTCGTGCTTTAATCAGCCTTGACATCCTTTTATGCCTAAGTGTTTGGATTTACCCTATTGAAAAGAAAACTAGAGAGGGTAAGTTGAAATCACTTCGAATGATATTAACTATCCTGTCAACTTAACTCATGCATAATGGGAGATCCATGGTATTAATATTTGAAATAATTACAAATAAATTACAAACCTTGAGATCGTAAAACGCCTGAAATAACATTAAATTTGCAAGCACAAGTTTGTGTGATTTTGACAGATGTCATTATATCAAGATTGATTTATCAGCAATTTTTATTGTTGGTGACTTATAACGCTCGAAGCAATCTCCGAAACGTGAAGTGCGACATTGCGATGTTTTAATACTGGATGTGATGTCGGCATCTGTCATATGACAGTTTCAGATGACGGTTTGTGATGTCGACATCGATGGCTTCGCTATTTCACATTTCAGCGTTTCGCAATTGTACACTCGCTACTTAGATTTCGGCAATGCGCCATTTCAAAGATTCGTTGTTCACAATTTTTCTGATGTTTTCCCTCACTTATGTGAATTTTCGGTTTGAGGGTTCTTTTTTAGGTGTTTTTCTTTATTTTGTAAAGCTTAATCTAATATAAAAGCTAACATTAAGTTCTATTTCTAAAACAAACATTAACCTAAAAATTTTAAAGGGTCCCCATTATCCTTTCTAATTTATTTTACTTAGATAATGGGGAGTTGTTGTAATAATAAAACAATTGGCGATACACTGGATGAATCAAGAATCTCTGATAAATGTTAATACTTGAAGAGAATATTCTAGGAAATTTTAATAAATAATTGAAATTTGAATTTGATATAGGTAAATTTTAATCTAAATATCCTGGTTTTACTTGAAAAATTTTCCTCTTTCTTTTGTGCATGAAATTTCTCTTTAAATGAATCAAATCTTGATAAGTTGAAAAGATAAGTAGGAACTTTAATCAGAGCTTAGCTTATTTGATAAAATTATTAGTCACTAGTAGAGCCACTACTGCCAACAAGCATTCATACCCTCGACAGGGTTACTATTTAACCAAAAATGAAACAATATCTCATTCATAATATAATAGATATCTTCAAAGGTAATATAATTGCTCACTTTATTTGTAGATTTTTCTTCTACCACTTTTAAATCATTATCCTGGTTTGGAGGCCAGAAGTGATAATGTCATTCACTGGTTATAATAAATTTGAACAAGCTGACTCATGATGAGATGCCTTGTCTCAAGGTTTTTATGTCATCAGCCATTATCTTGGTTTGGTAGCCAATTGGTAATGTCAATTTTATTAGTTTCCTGTGAACATGATGAGTCGAATCGTGATGAGATCTCTCAAATTTAAGTTTTTTTTTTTTTTTTGAATTATACTTTGAAAGATAAATCTAATATAAATGAATGGGGAGGTTTCCATTTTTCTCTTTATGATATTCTGGATGACCATTTGAGTAAAAGATGCTAATACTTCAATAAAATTTCCCACTTTGTAAAAGTAACTTTTCGAACATGATCCATGTCAAAATAATTTTTCAAATCACATCAGTTAGAAGTAGAGAATTCAATTTATGATTTATTTCCTTTATTTTATATCTTTAAGGATTAATACTTCCATGTTCAAGAAAAATAACAAAGTGTTTCACGTTTTGCATAATATTGAAATAACTTGATTTATTTTAAATTAAATATATATAAATATTTATACAAAAGAACAATTGTTCTTTTAAGAAAAATATTTTTTAAGGACAAGTCCATTAACAGGAATATTTTCCTTCTTCCCTTGTAAATCTTGCAACATAAAAGTTGATGGATCTATTTTTTCAATTATTTGAAAAGGGCCAAGTCAGATTTTTTGAAATTTTGTATGTTTTCCTTTATCCTCGTGCACTTTATCCCATTTCAATACCATATCTCCAATCTCAAATTGTTTAGTTTTGACTGTATTTCAATCAAACGAAGTTTTGATCAATTGTTGATGATGACTGTGTACAATTTTTTCTTTCTCTCTTTCTTCTTCAATTTTAATTATTTCGGAAATTCTTAATTGTAATGAATGAGAAAGGTTCTTCATTAATGAATTAAACTAGGGTTGTTGATGGGATAGCTATATTCAAAGGTAAAATTTCATCTTTGCCATATACTAATTGAAAAGGAGAAGTTCATATTGAAGCTTTTCTAGTTATCCTATCTGCCCATAATGAAAAGGTTAAGTATTTATGCCAGCTTTTCTAGTTTTGATCAATAGTTCATTTAATTATCCTTATGAGGTTTTTGTTTGTTGATTCTTCGAAACCATTTCCTTGAGGATAATAATTTGCATAATATTTTAATTTAAAACATATTTTTAAAGAAAATTCAGTCATGGAATTACCCGAAAAATAAGGACCATTTTCAAATACCAGAGCGTTAGGAACACCAAACCTTGTAATGATGAATTGATTAATAAACTCAATAACGTTTTCTGAATTGGTTGTCTTAAGAGGTATAGCTTCTACCCACTTTGTAAAATAATCTGTAGCAGTCAATATATATTTGTGTTTTTTAGAAGAATGAGGAACAATCTCACCTATGATGTCAAGTCCCATTGTTCGAAAGGTTGTTCCATATTTATTGGTTGAAGTGGCATTGAAGCTTTTCTTTGTCTTACTGCTGCAGTTTGAAAAATCTTACAATTTCCGACATAACTATGTGCATATTTGAATAATGTTGGCCAATAATATCTTGCATGTAAAATGTGATGTGGTGTCTCCACCAAAGTGTCCACCTAATGGTCCATCATGAAGTTCTTGGAGCACATTAGGTATTTTACTTTTCTCTAAGCATATGAGTAAGACAGAGTCATAATTTTTTCTGAATAACATATCATTGACTATTCGATACTGATTATCTTTCAATCTTAATGCTCGTTTTCTTTTGAAATCCAAATTTTGTGGAGCATGACCATTCCTTAAATAAAATATTAAATCAACATATTGAGATTGAGGGTTAACATTGAGTACCTCTGGAAAATGTTCAATACTAGTTTTTACCTCATTTGATGATGTATCATTCATCCCTGTAATCGATCTGCAAAATCCTTGACCTCTTACAATTTTAGCAGGTTTGATCTCTAAATTGTATTCTTGCATTTTTGTTACCGAATTGGCCCTTTTTTCTCCTAGTTCCTTCTGTATAAGTATTTGTTTGACTGATGAGAAAGGAACAATTACCTTGACATGAGTTTTCAAAAGAAATGGTTGAAAATCTTTGACCTCTTTATAAACTACAAATGCATGTTTTTAGGCTCTTGAATAATTCAATTCAGCTCCTTGAAAATTAGAACTGAAAAATAAATAAATAAATAAATAAATAATAAAAAATAAAAAATAAATTAAATTAAAAATTAAAAATTAAAAAAATAAATAAATAAAAATAAAATACAAAAAATTGGGGTTTCAAGTTTTTTATCATCTGTTTGAGTTAAGACCACTGCATATGATAGTTCTGAGGAAAAGGTATATAAAATGAAATCATTGGAAAATTTAGGAGTTGGAAGAGAAGGAGCATCAACCCGATTACTTGTTTTATGATTGGAAAGGCTTCATTTTCTTCTTCTCCCCATTTAAACAATGTATCCTTTGTTATCATTTTTTTTAATGGAAGAACTATATGTGAAAAATATGGAATGAATTGTTTGACAAAATTTATGTACAAAAACAAAAAAATATATACAACAAAGAAAAATGCTAGGCTAAATCATAGGCATAATACTTTTTCAAATAGAGCTCATTTCTGGGCTCCGCCAACTCATTTCCATCAAAATCAATCAAGGCATAAGCTCCTTTCTTCAGGACACTTTTAATGATGAAGGGGCCATACCACATGGATTTAAACTTACCTGCCCCCAAGGCATCCTTCTCTTGGGCATAAACCAAGACAAGGTCACCTTCAGAGAAGACCCTAGGTTTGACCACCTTATCATACTATACCTTTACCCATTTCTTATGTGCCTCATTCATTGTATTTTCATCTCACCGCTGCTCATCAAGATTCTAGATGAAGGAGGCGTTCTTCGAGGCTAGAAGTGTCAGGAATAAGCTAACAGCTAACTTAAGAGAAGGAATTTCACACTCAATAGGAAATATATATTCCAACCCATAAGCTAGTTGAAACGGAGTAAAACTGGTTGCAGTTTTGACTGACATCCAGTATGCCCAAAGCGCAAGATACAACATAATATGCCAATTGGATCTGGCTTTATCAATCATCTATCGAAGAATTGTTTTCAAGGATTTGTTCAGGAATTCAAATTTCCCATTGGCTTGAGGATAATAAGGAGATGAATGATCCTGTTGGAAACCTAATTTCAGAGCAAATTCAAACATCATGTTGTTCTGAAAGTGACTGCCATGATTAGTGACAATCTCTTTTGGAATACCAAAGCGAGAAACGACTTGATTGAAGAGGAAAAGAGTTGTTGTCTCACTGTCATTCCCAAAAGTAGGCATAGCCTCAACCCACTCCGTGAAGTAGTCTACAGCTACGATAATGTACTTGTGACCTTTAGCCAAAGGCCGGTTACAAGTAGTAACATCAATACCCCACTTTGTAAAGGGTCTAACAGTAATGACAGGAAATAGCGGAGATAGATTAGCGCGCATCTTTCGAGTATAAACCTGACATGGATGACACCTTTTGACCTATTCCATACAATATTTGAAAATCGAAGGCCAAAATTATCATGCATGCAAGATTTTTTGGGTTGTAGCAAGCCCAAATAAATTACCACCACAAGCTCCGTTGTGGAAATCATTCAGCACAACCTTAGCTTCTTTGAGAGTTAAGCAGCGCTTAAGGATCGAATCGACCCTGCGAAGATATAAAGTGTCACAAATAATCAAATAAATTTTGGCTAAGTGACGTAACTTTCGACACTCATATTTCAAAAAATTCGAGGGAAAATTCACAGTCTGGAGATAAACTATGAGATCCCCATACCAAGGATCCTGTGAAAAAATGAGAAAAATGTGTTCATCAGGAAATGATTCGTCATAAACAATATCTTGTACACAGGGCAACAAAGAAATCAATTCTGCAAAAAATAATGACTTCTTGGACTTGGCATACATAAACTCAAGATCAAATTCCTGTAAAATCACAATCTGTCGATTGTATTTTCCCCCAATCACTTGCCTACTGAGAACAAACTGAAATGGATTGACTACTGCCAAAACATAATTTTTGCGTAGAAGAATGTAATGTGTGAGTCGTTGAACGTCATGCACAGCTACTAAAGCAAGCTTCTCTATCAGAGAATACTAGAGTTTAGGTCCTACCAAGCCTCAATTAAGGTAGTATATAACATGCTCGGAAAGAGCATCGTCCTCCTGAACTAGAACCATACCTATGGTAGATTCTGCTGCCGCAAGATAAAAGAGGAAATCCATGCTATAATTGGGTGGACTCAGCAAAGGATCAGAGGTCAATGCTTTTTTCAAAGCATCAAATGAGCATTGAGCAAAGTCATCCCAAAAAAATGGAACTCCTTTCTTTAATAATCTCATAAATCCTTTTGTAATATTAGCATAATTTACGATGAATCTCCGCAGAAAATTATCTTTTCCTTGCAAACTTTAAAGTTGACGAATTGAAGACGGGGGAGGGAACTGAAGTATTGCCTCAACATTGAAGGGATCTACCTAAATCCCTTCCGCAGACACTATGAATCCCAACAACCGACCGAATTTGACAGTGAAAACACACTTGTTTGGGTTCAACCAAATTTTATAATGCCGACATCGTTCAAAAACTTGACGGAGGTGGAAAGGATGATCAATTCACTTCTGAGAATGAGCATCTAAATCATCCAAATATGCCTCGATAATATGATTGATGTCGTGGAAGGCATAATACATGGCCCACTGAAAGGTAGCTCCAAAATTTTTGAGGCAAAAAGACATTTTCTTGTAAGAAAAGGTACCCCAGGGACAAATAAATGTAGTCTTATGTTGATATTCAGGACAGATAGTAATTTGATTATATCCATAGAAACCGTCCATGAAGGAGAAAATAGCATTCCCCGTACACTCATCGATAATATGATCTAGAAACGGTGTGGGGTAGTTATCTTTAGGACATGCTTTATTTAGGTCTCTGAAGTCGATGCAAACTCGAATTATTCCTTGTTTCTTGTCCATGGGAACTAGATTTGAAACCCACTAAGTCAAAGGAACTGGGTAAATGAACCCTGCCTTTAGAAACTTCTCCACCTCAACTTTGATAGCTGCGACCTTCCTAGGGTTGACTGGACAAATATTTTTTGCGATAGGCTTAGCATTTTCATATACCTTGATCTCATGCTCGGCAATAGATGGATCTATACCAAGCATTTCCTCATAATACCAGGAAAATATATCTCTAAAATCTCGAAAGAGATCGGTGTAAAATTGAATATCTTCAAGGGAACACTCGACTCTGATGAAGACATTCTCTATGATGTTGGGATCTCTGGAGATGTTCACCAGGATAGTAGGAAAAAACACAGCCATGTTCCCTTTAGCAAAAACCTGTGTTGCTGCTAAAGGGTTCAGGACTGGGTGAACAAGACTAGAATACTGAGGGCTAGGAAAACTTGATTGAACTTCACGCAAGTCTGGGAGAAAGTAAGACTGATGATGAAAATCATCCCACGGTCTCTCTACACCAGTCATTGCTTCAAGGATGGCCTCTTCAGATGGAAAAGTGGTATCAAGGAAATCCTGAGCCGAAGATGAACTGAGAGTCCAAGTCGGAGCCACATCTCCATCCAATTCCTTCGGTGAAAGAAAAACTGGAATGGAATCTGCAGAGTCAACAATAGAGCTATTAGAAATCTCAGCTGTAGACATAGGAAATTCCATTCCACCCACTTAACCTTCTTCTATTATGGAGGTAGGAGAAGGTAAGGTCCAGGGGTCTGAAAAATAATGAGTTCTAAAGAACTCTCTTCGAATAGGAGCCCTAGAGGGTCAAATAACATTGATATGAAATGAAGGAGGCAGAATATCAAAAGTACCCATAAAGAAGTTTACATTCCAACCCCCATATTCTTAAAAGTGGCTTGGTATCCTTCACCAAAGGAATGGTTGAGTCAGAAGATGCATTCAGATCTACATGAGAACAATCCAGTTGGTCAACTGTGACAATTCCCCCTTCGTGAGGGAAACAAACAATAAAAAATAATGAGGATTCTATGGCATCCATCTCAGAGATCCAGTTTCCCCCCAATAGAAGGTTGCAGTCTAAGCTTTCATCAACTATCTCAACTTCGATATTAACAGTCTTGCCCCCAACACAGATGGGAAAATATGTAACAATACCATGTGGCCTATGAGAATGACCATCAAATGCAGTCAGAACAGTGGCTCAAGGAACAGTTGCGGGAGATCCAATACCCTTCCAGCATGCAAGAGACATAGAAGCACCCTCATCTACGAATGTTCGAAAGATATTGAATTTCTGATAAGTCGATCTGATATGGAAAGCCATATGATGAGGAAGTCTCTTTTTAAAATTTGACATATCAAATGTGATCATAAGAGAATTATTTGGATCAACAGCCCCAATAGCAGTGAGCAAAGCAGTCCGCTGAGCCGGACAAGACTTGAGCACCTCTAATGTGGACATGGCATAAGGACTCTGAGCCAAATATTCTACAATCGAGTAGTTCTAGGCAACCTTAGCATTAGGATTGATTGTTGAGAGTTTTGAATACCCTTTCGGCATCCGAGGTATAGGCTCAATAGTAGGCCTAGTAATATGAAGTCGCTTAGTACTATCAAGAGCACCCTTGGCTTTCGAAGGCTCAGCTTTGCCATAGTCACGAGATCTCGTAGTGATATCTACGTTAGAACTCATCATGTATATGTTTGATGTATTTTCCCCTTCCTGGTTGCCCCGAGAGGAAGCCCTAGTATTTTGATTCGCGCCAGCAACTAACTGTTGCTCTTGGGGAAAATGGTTTGTTAGGACAGCCTAGGAACTAGAAGAACCCTATTGAGCTAACAAGCACTACGTATCTTTAATTTTAGGGAAAAGGTGTGTAATATGATCTCCAATGCACAATTTTCATGGAAATTTCACCTTCTTTTTATTGTCCTTTTTACCCTCTCCAACATGATTTTTGGATTTGTTTGCATTCCCCTTCCCATCCTTGTCATTTTTCTTATTTTTTTGTCCCTTCTTCTTCCCATCAGATTGTTGATTTCCTTTGGGATTGGAAGTTTCGACAACATTAATTGCCAAGGAATAGGAAGGAGTTGACACTAAAGGCAAAACCTGACCAGAAGAAGCAGATTGTATAGACAACTGCTGCAATTGACTTAGCAGGTTAGTTGCACCACTATCAATCGAACAGATAAGCCCATCACCATGAGAACCAGGTTTAGTTTTGGCTAAGTCTAATTTGGAGTGATAAGCATCTGGAAAAATTTTATTAAGGACTCCAGACTGAGAATAAATCAGTTCTAATTACTGAGCCCTAAAAATAGCATGCTCTTCAGAAAATACCCCTGAAAGGGATACATCCTTAGAAAATTCTGGTTGTAAAGATTTTAAAAACCACTCGAGAAGGAATTCATTCCGGATTTTGTCTTTAATGAGCCTCTTCGTTCTTCACCATTCCTGAAAATGTTCATAAATGTTAGTTGCCTTGTCATGTTGAAAATTGGCAAGGAGATCAGTCTCAGTGTCATAACGGACAGGCAACTAAAAGTGATTTAAGAACATGGTAGCCAACTCTCCAAAAGTAGCAAAACTGCCCCCAGTTAACTCAATATACCATTTGGCATAATTTCCAATGAAGTTTCTTTGAAATAATCTCAACCTAATCGAATCATCGATCAGGGAGTTCGACGAACACCATAAATGGAAAGTGGTGATATGATCTACCGGATCCTCACCAGTTTTCCCTTCAAAATTTGAAATGTCTAAGGAGAGTTTGGTGGGGACCAGAGGCCAACCCGGACTATACCGAATAGGATCGTTAGTCAATTTCTATAGATCTGCCAAGTTTAACGTTGCCAGGAATAGTAAGCGAGGAGGAGCCTGGAAATTACATCCTCCATAGGAAGGATTCCCCACATTCTGAAAATAATAACCTGGATTTGTTGAGTGTAATATTCCCAATTTAGCTTACAGCTAAAGGGAATATTAAATTTTGTTGTTTACACATAGGAGGTAAATAAATGGGTAAGGAGGCCCATACATTGCAGAAGAATGAATAAAATCCATCATAATAGGAGAAGGGATATTCAGAAGAGTCAGATTTCATACCCTCAAGTATGAAAGGGGACATTTGCATGGGGATAAGGTCAAGTTTGACCAAGTCAATAGCGTTGGGATAAGAGGTGGAGACCACTTGGAGAGACAGCGCAGTGTGAATGAGAAGAATTTTCCTTGGTGGAGGAAACCCTAAGGAGTGGGACCCATGAAGAGAGAGTTCTCACTTGTTTAAAAGGAGGGCAAGGTAGCCAATGTTTCTCATGTTATGTATTATTGATTTCTTGGTCTGTTCAGACTTTGTGCAGTATCCACTGTTTAGCAGAGTTGCAGTGCTGCTTAGCACAAGGATCTCCTGTTTAGGAATCCTTCTCCTTCCAAAAGAGGCCTCTTGAAGGATCCTGTACTTCATTCTCCACATTCAGGCTCAAGGCGAAGCCACCTCCTTCAGCTACAGCATTATTTCTGCTCAAGTATAACGTTGTGTTGCAGGGTGTTGCAGTGGAGGTTCTCAACACCATTTCCAGAGCTAATTTTTAGAGGAGGAAGCTTCCATTCCTTTGGAAGGTTAGTGAGGAAGGTTTCAGAGCTTATTTCAGATATTAGCATTGGGCCAACTCATTCCCTTGCTCCTATAGCGCAGTATCCATTATAAACTGTGTTATTTCTAGTGATCATTTGCAGTAGGGGTTTTGTAGATTATTGACAGGGTGAGATCTTCAGTGATAGGATCAGCATTTCACTTGGAAGATCCATTGGAGGAGGCATTTTATCATATGCAGCATCTTCATCTTTCTCCATCCATTCCCAGTTCTTGAGTTGCAACTGCTACCCTGCAACTCCGGCATTTTGCAGATTTTGTATATTTCAGCCAATCCTTCCAGGATTGACTTGAGGTAGTCTTTGGGAGTTGAGATCTTCACTCCCAATGTTGTATGGGCCATACATTTGTATATCTATGTATTTTTCATATGTTAGCATGCAGTTGTTCTTATAAAACTGCGCAGTCATAGCTTGGGCATACTTGTGTAGCAATGTTTTGTCATGATTTATGTACTTGTTTCTTAAGGCTGATCATTTCCTATCTTGAGTAACACTTTCCCCAAGATCTTTTATACATTTGTTGCTTTTATAAATTAATAAGATGGCTATGAATATTTCTCACATTTTATGAGTTGATTTATCACTGCTACTCCATTGTTGTGTTTGCATATTGTTGGGTCTCCAATTTAGGAATATTATAAGATATTCCTAACTTGAAGATTTTTCCTATTTTGGGATATTACATTGAGGCACCAGGTTGCCAGATGTTGTTCGTAGAGAATGCTCGGCCATAAGAAAATCCTTGCAACCCAACATTCACAGAAGGACCCTCCCCAACATAGGGTTACTATACACAGGATCATTTCCTCCAACCGAGGTAGTGAATGAAGAGGAAACCCCTTGGTAAGGGTTCCAAGCACTTTCAAACGAAGAAAAAGCCTGTGAATTACTCGATGAATGGAAAGGAACATTCCCTTGTTGATCAACGAGAAACTGATTCCCTGCTCCTAATGTTGTAAAATCAAGGTTCCATCCTATAAATACATTAGAACTTTGATCTCCCGAAAAAGGATTGAAACCTTGAGTCTGAGAGGTAAAAGGTAAATATCTTAACAAAGGGTTTGAATGAGGGATGTGCCCACTTCCAAAGGGGAACCCTTGAAACGAATCTAATCCACTAGCCATAGAAGGAATGGGTGTGGAGACAATTGAAACAACAGAAAAGGAGAAAGAAGGAATTCCACTAGTGGGCATTCCATAAGAAAAGGGACCAGATTGAGAAGCATGTGCTTGGGTGTTTCTAGAGCCAAATACAAAAACACTATAAGTGATCATCGATATAGCAATAGTGCCCCCTCCTTCAACTAAAAGAGGAGTCTGAACACTTGCAATGTTCACAGCCGAAACTGTGTTCCCAGTCGTGGCCATTGAAAGAAAGGAATATGACGGAAAAGGACTATCCAGTCTTTGAGACTCAAGTCTGATGTACTGTATAATGTGAGGATAACTAGTAGGAAGAGGAGATGGAAGAGACTCAGCAAGCTGAGGGAATTCCTCTATTTCTACTTCTTCTGCTAGAAATAAAACTCTAGAGATGAGTGGAGCACTCCTCTCTATACTGACACCGACACCAGAACCACCCACAGAAACTTCAAGCCCGGACGGAGGATCTCTCTCCGCCGTGTTTGAAACCACCGAGTGAAAATCACCCTCTGAATTACTCCTACGCCCTCTTGAAGAAGGCTCGACACTCGCGAGAGACAACCCATGAAACCTCCTCGATCAACAAGGCGATTGGTCAACCACTTTAAGAGATTAAATTTAGACTCAAAAAATATATGAAGGTAAGAAATCTAGGAGAAATGAGCACACTCTAAAAATTTCCTAAGATACAGCCAGGCAAGCAACTCTTAATTATTTCCACTCTGGGTGATGAGGACTAGACACCAAAATACAAGATAGCGAAATAATAGGACCTTTCGAAAATAGTCTGGGGTAATTACACCCCAAGCCTACTAGCAAAGGTAATAGAAACAGTTACACTGACCTCCTAACAACAACCTTTGTTGGTGCAAGTCCCCAAGCTTCACAAGGGCACCCTCCAAAAGTACTGATGGAAGTGATGCAACATCTATCTCAGATACCAAGGGTATTCCCCCCCCCCCTCCCCGTAGTCACCTGTGTGGTCCCTAGGATAGGAAACTAAGGGCACCAATCTGTATTGGCAGCTGGGCGGAATGGTCTAAGGTCAAGATTCAAAAAATAGGAGAAGGGGTATCTCTCTTCTCTGCCTGCACTATCCCTCGTGCTTGACTCTCTGGAGGAGAGATTTCCCGGTCCACTTAACGGTGTTGGATTTCACTCGTTAATAAACTTTCTATGTTTAACAATTTGAGTGGCCTTGGAGAGTTAACTCTCCACTCACCTAATCCAAGGCCCTACAGCCTATCTAGTTGGTGTATGATTAATGACAATAATACAAAAACTTCTAGTTGCTTTTAATTATATCGCTTGTTTCAAATTGGTTGTTACTTAAGTCAAGGGCAAACGGAATTGAAACTGATGGTGTTTTATGACGCAAAAGAAATCAATGAAAACCTAGTTACATGAAAATGCAACAATTTCCTTTCAATGAAAAGTGATATCTACATGGGTTCTATGAAACTAATAACAAAAACTTTGTTTTGTCTTTTTAGACACTCACACTTCACACTATTTAGAAAGTTATGAAAAAGACTAAAATGCTCGAATGCACTTAATGCAAACTACCAATTATATGAAAATCCTAAGATTCTATTTCTAAAGAAGCAAAAAAGAGTTCTTAGCAAGACAATGGTTTGATCACTTTTTGACAGAAAGCAAGGCTAGTTCCAAACATAACTCCTATGCATAAAAATCGCCAAAAATGCACTTGATACAAAAGAGTGAAAGCAAAAGAAGACTTCCTTCATAATCAAGTGAAGAACCAAAGACTAGAAACCAATCAAAAAGCTTCAAAATATGTAATTAAACCATAAAAAAAAAACTCAAAGCAAAAGGTACGAAAAACATAAAATGATTTTTGGGCTTTTTACTTATAATGGAAGAAAAGAGATTTCAAGAAGGAAAACAAAAAATACCCAAGAACTGGAATCAAGCAAAATGAGTCTCAACAAAGGCTTAAAAAAGTGCTCAAGCAAATTGTGCTTCTTTCATAATAGGACTTAAATGAGCAAGTAGAACCAAGAAACTCAATCAATTGATTCAACACAATAGCACAATATTGCAATGAACAATCACTCAAAAAACCAAAAGATATTCTTCAAGATTCACAGCAAGACAAGTCCAAGAAATCAAGAAAACCAAAATAGACCAAGGAGAAAAAAACCATAAGTGAAGTAATTCATAGGGCTAAGAAGAAAAAACAAGGAGAGGATCACTATTCCAATAGGTCATAAAATACAAGAAATTTAGGAAAAACTCTTGGTGCTTCAGCTGCAATTGCAAACACACAAAAGGAAATTCACCAAATGGCTAGGTTTTCAGAAAAATAAGAGAGAAATGGATATGAAATCACCATAAACACAGTCCAGAGAGCTTAAAGACACCACAGGAATGGCTCAACACAGAAAGAAAATACTACATAGGTTGAAAACTTAAATTTTCAATTTTTTCCTGCCATATGCAGTTTTACAGTGTGCAACTAGCATGTATACGCGACTGTAACCAAGGAAACTCGCGTATACGCAGGTCCATTTTGGAAACACAGGAGGTATAGGCGACTGTGCAAAGAAAAAGTTGTGTATGAAAATAAAGATAAGGAAAAAATGAAAATTCAAGCTTGATCAAGAGACCAGGTCTTCTGTCTAATTGAAAAAAGACTTACTAGACTCTAAAAAGTGATAAAACCTGTTAGGAACCTACAAGACAGATAAAACAACCCAAACGGGAAATCACAAGAATGTGGTCCCCAGCGGAGTTTCCATTTATGTTTCGAGAAATGTTAGCCTCAAGGTCTTTGGTTGATGAACCTTCACAGATCAAGGGCATATCATTACAAGAAGGACTCACGAAACAAAATTCTATGCAAATAACTAGAATCTACATTTTGTAGACCTTACCCAGATATCCCTCGGTTGAAGTAGATCCCGCGAGGTGAAACCCCCCTGCAACACTTTGTGTTTCTTAATCTGTAAATCATCAAAGAACGAACACAAAATATTAGTTATACAACATATATATGTTCTAGATATTAGTGAAAATCATGCATAATATCATAAAAACAATATTAAATATTCAATTGATGAACATTACACGTGTATAAAAGATTATTGACACATAAACATCAGGAACAAGATATATCTTCTATTATTAATGACATGTACAATAAACAAACGTGGAGAGATCGCCTGAAATCTACCATGGCCTTCGAGCATACCGTCCTTTGGATCTGCCCAGCCGTAGCCTCTCAAGAATTCTTCCAAGAATAATGCACAATGGATGTCACATAAGGTGGTGAGCATCTCAAGGAAACAAGGGTTTCCTACAAATATCTGGGAAGTGCAAGAGGCACGGGAATATATCAGACTTGGATAGGGCTCCATCAGCGTATAATATCTATATTTCTCTCTCTCTTCCTCCCTTAGGCCATTCCCTTGAGGGGCTTTTATACTCCCTCAAATTAGTTTGTACAGTTGGGAACAGTTAGGCCAAGGACTGGAGTGGTTAAGTTACTGGAACAACCATAAACCCGGCCTCTAAAATAGGGAAAATATATATTTTTTAATGTTTAAAATGGCATACGCGATTCTCTATGTATGGACTCGTGTATATACATGGAAAAGTCTGGGCAGAGTCGCTTATGGGCTTTAAGATACTGTTTTTTGAGAAATATGTCCAAGTTTGAAGGGAAGGGTTGCCCAAGGCCAATGCATAAATCATCAAGTATAAGTGGTGATAAATGATGCTATAACACCTAAAAAGGATTGCATTGATTTCTTGTTATGTGGTAGTGTAATTTCTGAAATTGTTATAATCCTGTCTGGATCAATACAAATTCCATTCTTTGAGACAATAAAACATAGAATTTTACCTTCATTTAAAAAAAATATGACTTCTTTGGATTAAGAGATATCCCAAATATCCTGCATCTTTCAAAGATCGACTTTAAGTCTTGCAAGTGATTGTTTCTATATTTTGAATATATGATTATATCATCAAGGTATACTACCACTGTTTTATTTATCAATCTTTTGAATGCAATATTCATGGCTCTCTGGAACGTGACTTCTGCATTCATTAATCCAAAGGGCATATTTTGATATGCATAAGTTCCCCATTTGGTTCGAAATGTTGTTTTCAAACGATCTTCTGGATGAACCAAAATCTGGTTACACCCTGAAAATCCATCTAAAAAAGACATTAATTCAGAACCTGAAACTGATTGTAAAACTTGTTTCATTGATGGTAAAGGAAAATTTTCCTTTTGACATGCTTTGTTTAGATTTATGAAATCGATACAAATGCAAACATCTCCACTCTTTTTCCTAACAGGTACTAATTTAGAAACCCATTTTGAATGTCTAACAAGAAAAATGATCTTGGCTTTCAATAATTTGTTTAATTCATTTTTTATTTGAATTTCCAAGTTTGGATGAATTTCCTGAGCTTTTTCTGAATAGTGTTAACATCAGGTACCATAGGAATAGTATGTTGAATTATTGATGGGTCATATGTTTTAAGCTCTTTGTAATTCCATGCAAAAATATCTTTGTATCTTTTCAATAATGAAATGAACACGTTTCTTTCTTACAATGAAAGGCTAAGCCCTAGATTTATATCTTGATGTAAATCAGTATATCCTAAGTTAACTAATTCATACCTTAGAGTAGAACTTTGTATTTTAGAATTGTTGACTTTCTTGAATCTATCTTTTAAATCATATAAATCTTCAAGCTTGACCACAGATGTTGGAAAAATATGTTTATCATTTTTTTTCTTGATTTTATTATCATGTTCATCTTCGTCCATAATTTGATCATCATATTTTTTCTTAGAAGTAAGAAAACTCAAAATATCACTATCATCATTAAAAACCCTCCATCTAGTAACATTATCTGGTATAGATGGTTGGAAAATTAATTCAATAGAAAATCTGTCAAGACTAAAATCTTCAGGTGGAATAAGCTTGGAGGCAACATTAGCTAAAAGGTTGGTGTTGGCATTCTGTGATCTAGGAATAAGAGAGATATTTAATGCAATAAAATGAGATGTGAGGTCCTGAACCAAATATTGGTATTGTTTTAAGTGAATTGGGAGACAATGAATGGTATTTTACACTTGTCTTACCACAATATCTGAATCTCCAAACACCTTAATACATTGTATATCAAGACTAATTTCTTTTCGGAGACCTTGAACCAATGCCTCGTATTCAACAATATTGTTAGTGCATTCAAATTCTAGCCTACAAGCTAGCATGGTTTTCTCACCTTTTGGGCTAATAAGTACGCATCATGCTCCTGCTTTATCATTGGATATTGATTCGTCAAAATAAAGTTTCCAAAACAGAGATTGGACTATAGTTTCCTCTTCGAAGTTGAAGCATCTAATGGAATCATTCTGAGAAAAAAATTCAACTTGTGATTTAACATATTTGACTGAAAAAGGTGAACTTTGCGCATTTAAATTTACTAAGAATGAATCTACAGAGTAATTTCCCAAAATGTTATTGTTAAATGTTATGGGCTCACTTTCTTCCCCAAGATCTGTAACTGAGTACTTCATATGATTTTCACGATCGAATCTGATTTGGTTTGGCTTTCCATTATATGGGATCCACATATGAGACAAGTTTTTTGCAAAATATCCATGTAATTTTTCAGACCAATCTCAGCTAAGAACTAAACCGTAAAATTCAGGGATGTCTGCAATCAATATATCAATAATCTGAGCGACTTTTGGATTTGATGACAATCTAATACTTACCGAGTTAATATCTTTTAAGACTTTGAACTTTGTTCTATCCAATTGAACTATACTAATTGATGACTTCTCGGGTGCGATATTTAATTTTTTCACAAATTGAATATGGCATTATATTGGATGAAGCCCCAGAATCGATCAAACAGTTATGAAAATTTCTATTGTAGATTTTGAAAGTTAAAAGAAAAGGAGGAGTATGAGAATTAGATCTATCACCAATCAAAATAGATCCTGAAGCATCAACCTTGTTTGAATTGTCAATAAGAGGTTTTCTTATTCCATTGGCAGCTTTAGCAACAACAGTTGGAGGAAGAGGGGATGTTGTCACCTCATTAAACTCTTTCAATAAAATTTTATGTTGTTGTTTTAATTTTCTAACTTCATAAAGAGAAATGTTGGCTTTCATATTCTTCATATCCTCGATAATATTATACTCAATAGTATCAGATACTGCCAAAGTTTTAGATTGAGGATTGGGTGTAGATTTGATTGGCTTGGAATCAGTGATACCTGTTGAGATGACTTGACTGGAGATTTTTTATTGATAGGTTTATCTTTAGCAATAGAAGTGGAAATTTTTTGTTTTTGAGTTGACTGAGTTGGTTCTACAGAATTCCTACTTCTAGTGCTAACAGGCATGGCCTCAACTTCTATCTCTTCATCATAGGAAGGTAAAACGAAATCCCATAATCCATGTAATTCAACAATTTCTTCATCTTGGGATTCATCAGTAGAAGTTGCATTTTCTTCTTCTTCTTCTTCTTGGTCAGATTCAACATTAGAAATAATGTTGGGAGGCTGAGAAATAAAGGATTGCTTTTTTCTAAATGATCTAAAGGGTTTTCTAGTAGAGGTCTCAACAACTTGTTTTTTTATTTCAACCATATCATTATACATGGTTTTAATACATTTTTGCAATACCTCAAGATCAAAAGGATCTTTTGGAGTTTTCTTCTTTGGTTCATCTTTGAATGTTACCTTTTTAGATATTTTATCTTCAAGCTCAGTTTTATTTTCTAAAGCAACAAATCTTCTTTCAATGGACAAAGCTTCTTTCATGTTTTCTACAACAGTGACTTTATTAGCTCTATCTACAAAAAATTCTATATTAGAAGGGAGAGAGGATATGTACCATTCTATTTGTACATCCACTCCAGGCTTAGAGGCAACAGGGATTTTATTCAATAAATTGTTAAATATGGAGTTGAAGACTTTGATATTTTCACCTGTATTAGATTTTAAACTAGAAATATCATTGATTAATGACACAATTGTAATATCATCGCCAAATTTGGCAAGAAATAGTTGTTGAAAAGTATTAAAATTTCCTATAGAACCTGAAGGGAGGGAAAAATACCAGGATTTTGCAGATCCTCAGAAATTATATGGAAAAAATATAACTAAAACATCTTCATTGTTCAACGCCGTGAAGATTCATGGCTAACATAAAATTATTTAGATGTTCTTCCACAGGAAGAACATCATCGGGATTATATTTTGGTAACCATGTTTCTGGATGATCTAGGATAGGATGTAAATTTACCATTTGAACGACACCCAGATTGACCCATGGTAAGTTGGCCATTTCTTGACTTTTTTTTCGTGAAGATGAGATGGTAGGTCTAGAAGCAGATGTGGATAGTGAAGAACTAACTAGTGGACTAGTACTACTTAAAACAACACTAATTTTTTGAGCAGAAATGGGTTGATGAGTAGAAATGGGTTGATTAGAAGAGAAGGTGGAAGTAAATGGAGATGAAGATGATGTGATCTCACTGATACCTAATTGAGATGATGATGTAGTAGCTTTCTTATGATGAGATAAAATAGGAAACACGAAAGAAGTTATCCCAAGTTTTTCACTTTTTTATCAGGTTAACAGACTAGTACCTCGCAACTTAGATGTAACACTTTCTTCAGAAATTTCTGGATTAAGAGTCTTATCCAAAGATATAGATATTTGTTTTAAATTCTCAATCAAAGAATGAACTTCAGGAGACTCGGTAATATCATCTGAAAAAGGTCTATAAGGTAATGTTTCAGGAGATAAAAGAAATGGCTCTACAACTTTAGACTTATGACCTGGAGATAATGAACGAGATCTAGAAGTTGTAGGAACTTTGGAGGGAGATTGAATCTTACGTTGGCTTTTCAATTGAGATTCATCTTTATATGCCATACATAGTCAGATGCCCTCCTTCTAGCGCCAAAAATGTTGAAGTTTGGAAAGTGACTTCCTCAACATTATGGATTCCACCCGGTCGGGAGCTTAAAACAACTCATTTTCCGTTGAAAATGGTGGGTTCGACTGGGGATAAAGGGACCAGTTTCCCTTATAAAGAGAGTTTATATAAAAGGAGAAATGAAATCAACAGTAACAGGGTGATTTAATCTAATGATAACATAAATTAAAAATAACCTAACTATTTATGGGGATTGGATTCAGATATATGATTAAGGCATAAGATTTCACAAGCATGAAATAATATAGATCATCACATACTTAATGTTTATAAGCACATTTAAGAAACTAAATCAATTTAATTGATTTATTTGATGAAGAACATTAATCACATAAAAGATCTCTAAGTCTCACACCTAAAAACATATCGTTCAATACATTATATCAATAGTAATAAGAACATATATCACTTCAATGCTTATTAGAATGAAACTACTAAAGAGAATAAGTTTGCTACAATCTCATAAACATAAAACAATTAATGCACAGATAATAGTGCCCATTGCATCATAGCTTTAGATCTAAAAAGATAGCTTCAAGGTTCAGATTTTCAATTAGATAAATTTCGTTCAAACAGTAGTGTGAGTTCCAAAAGCAATATTCTCAAAATTATGGACCCCTTTCTAAATGCATGAAAGGGGTTTAAATACTAATTAATATTACAAAAATAGAAGACTTGTAAAAGAAGTCTTCTAATATTACTCTAAACTATAAAACTATAATAAAATGCATAATTTGCAACAGTCTATGACTGTTTCCTGGATTCATTGTCTATTTGGTCTTTCAGCTGGCATGCTTTGATCATATGTTTAAGCTGGGGGGGGATGACCTAGCTGCATTCTCATCTGGCCCGTGAATATTGCATCGTTGAGTGTCGGAATAAGCTGGGTTGCTGCATTGGAGAGGCACATCAATATTATCAATTGGTTATGAGGCTTAATCAATAAGTACAATTAAATCTCCATATTTAACCTTGTTATATTTTCTATGTCAAGAGATTTTATGTTTGATGTCTCTTGCCAGGATTGTTTTAGGAAACTAATTTCTGGCAGAGTGTCTTTTGATGCTTCATGAATCAGGTTGGCTTGTAGAAGAGAATCTTTTATATATTCAGAGATGTTGGAAGACAAATTCTTAGCTTTGATAATAGCTAATTCAGCGCTCTTAATTTTAATATCCCAATCTCCAAATATTATATATTTGATTGATTCTTCAAGACGAGAAAGATCAACTGCTCTACCATGTGCAGTATCTTGCCAATCAATATATTTTGACACTTTGTCATAAATTTCTTCATAATAAGTTCTCAGATTGGAAATATGAGTAACCAATTGATCATTGGTCTTAACTTTCTCTTAAATCTAATTGTACTTCTGATAGAAAATTGCTTGTTGTGTTGCTAGTAATGCTTCCAACTCTATTGCTTCTTTCTCTACTTCATCGATTTCAGGCTTCTCTTGGAGCTTTTCAATCTTCTGCTGCATTTGATGAATTAATTGATCCTTTTCTTTAATTTCGTTTTCCAGTTTGAGTTTGAGACCTTCAAGCTGTTGTTGCAGATTATTAATGTTTATCTGAAGCTCCTGCTTGATTCTTTGCTTTTCATCAGAGAAAATTTTCTCCATTTGAGCAATTTTCTGGTCCTTTTCTAAAATCAATGATTCAACCTCGGTTTCCTTGTCAATTCTTTCATCTTCATAAGCACCTGAAAATTGAGATAATCTATTAAGCTCTTTCCCTAGAGATGATTGAGTTCCTTTACAAAGGACTCGCATTAACGTTGAATCCATAGGAAATTCGAGAGGTTCTTCTATATTTCATTTCTTCTTTGACCTGGTCACAACAGATTTATGCTTTGGACTATAAAAAACGTCTAGTGGTGGTATCTCTTCAACTTTAATGACTATTTCAGTAGTCGAAAAATCCGGAATGATTTCCATATCTTGAGCTGATGTTTCCTTTGTATCATTGTTTCCTTGGATCTGGATTTTTTCAAGAATAATTTTGGAAACCTCTACAGTGAATGAGGTTTCTATGATTTCTTCTTGATTCTTGGAGTTATCTATATGATCAGAAATATGTTGCATACTTGATTCTCCTATATGATTCATGGAACTTGTAGCACCTACCATAGGTATGGTTTCTGACTAAATGGCATTTTGAATGGTAGGGGTATCATTCTCTGACAGTGCTTTCTCAAATTATTCCCAATTTTGGATCTATCATCCTATTGAACATTAAAAATTTATTCTTCTTGAACTGGTACTGGTACTTGAGCAGCTATTGCAACTATAACATTTTCTGCCTTCGGCTCTAGTTTGTGAAACAAATAATTTGGTAAATGAGCATTTCTCTATTCCCGATACACTTTGAATCTTAGAGAATATTCTAGACTGAGAATTTCATCTGCTTTATGCTAAACTGTTGAAAATTCATGAACTGATTCAAACATATCATCAAATCTATCAGGATCGCTTGAAAATGCTCTCATCTTGACTAAATTCATTATCTCTCTAGCAATAACATAGGGATCATAACTTATATTAGGTAACACTGTAAATTTGAAAGGTTTTAATCAATCAATTTCAAGATAGGCATGCTTGAAATTGTCTAGGGCATATGAACCACAGAAAAAAGGAAAAGTTGGCCAAACGGTCTTTTTGGCATCTTTCAGGATTTTAGTCAAACCATGACCAACTGTTTGATAAGAAATTTCTTTGGCTAAAAATCTATATGGCATATACAAGGGTAGAACATGAGGATTGGCATAACTTCCAAAAATACAGATGTATGTAAAATTTTCTTCATTGAACCACCTACCTACAGACTCGAGACTCTTATTGGCTTCGAGAGTGACTCTAGTGATTTTTCTTTCGAAAATGACTTGGAAGACCGGGAGCATTATGTCATTGCATATTTTGAACATGTGAGAATGAAATTTTGACTCCCATAAGAAATCTAACTGTACATAAATAGGGGTTTCAACTTCTCTGGTCCATTTCCGTCCTAATGATGAAAGTTCAAAGGAAAAATAGACTGCGTCTAAGATATAGGAACTTGTATAAAAAGAAGAGACTGCATTGGGTGGGGAATTCCTATTTTCTCTATAGGATGTAATAAATATGATCAAATTATCAGAAATAATGGTAGCCCAATCTAGAATATATCCATCAGAGGCTGCTTCTATCAAGGGTGTCCAATTTTCTTTAAATTTGGTCGTATTTACAGATCGAAAGGGACGACACATCATTGCAGCTATTTGAGAGAATGGGATTTTCAGAGAGACGACTAAATACATACCCTTATCATCGTGCTTATGCCGGTTAGGATCATTTCTCCATTCTTTAATTATAGTCGCAGGATGGTCATTCTCGCGCATGAACACTCGAACGAATTGGGCGTCATATCTCTTGTGGGGTTCTAGTAGTTTATACATATTCTTCAAATCTGACGACCTGAGAGAACCAATGACAGTTCTTCTTTGAGTAACAAAATTTCTATCTCTGATATCTACGTTTTCCAATACCCATTTCACTAAGTCAGTGTATGGTAGCATTTTAGGACGAGTAGCAATTATGTGAAGAAAAGAAATAGCAGTGTCTACCCATGATTCTGAATCATTGGAAAACATATCGTCGGCCACAACTTTTCTATCCGTAATTAATTATGGTTTATCATTCTCGAACAGCTAATAGATCCCTTCCGAGCTTGAAGAACCAATTTTTTGGTTGCATATATTTTTCGAGATTAGGGGAGCTATTTCGATGTTTTCCTCTTGCTGTGTGACTAATAGTGATGGGGTGGCGGATTTCCTTCGTGATTTGATTAGCCTTTACATCCTTTTATGCCTAAGTGTTTGGATTTACCCTGTTGAAAAGAAAAACGGAGAGGATAAGTTGAAATCACTTCGAAGGATATTAACTGACTTGTCAACTTAACTCATGCATAATGGGATATCAATGGTATTAATATTTGAAATAATTACAAATCAATTACAAACCTCGAGATCATAAAATACCTGAATTAACATTAAATTGACAACCATAGGTTCGTGTGATTTTAAGAGATGTCATTATATCAGGATTAATTGATTGATGATTTTGATTGTTGGCGGCTTATAATGCTCAAAGCAATCTCTGAAACACGAAGTGTGACATTGGGATGTTTTAATACGGGATGCAATGTCGGCATCTGTCAGATGACGGTTTGCGATGTTAAAAATAAGTCAAGTGATGGCTTCGCTATTTCGCATTTTGGCGTTTTGCAATTGTACACTCGCTACTTAGATTTCGGGAATGCGCCATTTCAGAGATTCTATGTTCGCACTTTTGTTGATATTTTCCCCCGCTTATGTGCCTTTTCACTTTGAGGGTTCTTTTTTAGGTGTTTTTATTTATTTTGTAAAGCATAATCTAATAGAAAAGCTAACATTAAGTTTTATTTATAAAAGAAACATTAACCTAAAAATTTTAAAGGGTCCCCATTATCCTTTCTAATATATTTTATTTAGATAATGGGGAGTTGCTGTAATACTACAACGTGTACCTATGTCGATCACGCTATACCTCCCATCATCTCCAAACTCTATGTTCTACTGGAGGTCCTTCTCCTCCAAATCACTGAAGATATCTCTACTCCCCGTCATATGGAATGAGGCATCGCTATCTAGATACCACATGCATCCCATTACAGTGCTAGCCATTCATGCAATGAGAGTAAAATCAAGCTCGAACTGTGAAGCCAATCCTTCACCCACTACAACTCTAGGATCGTTCTTGCTTGCCTTCTTCTATGGACAATTTGAAGCATAGTGCCGATGCTTGTGACAGTGAAAACATTTGATATTGGACAAGTATCTCCTGCGATCTTCGCCTTGGGATTTATTTCCCTTGGCATTATTTTGTTTTCCCACTAATGCATAATATTCTTCTTTTTTGGTGCTAGAGTTCCCATCTCTGGTGCTCTGCCTTATCTCTTATATTACCAAATCTGACCATAGTTGCTCCCAATCTGGTAAATTCTCCCTCCCATTCACAAAGTCCTGGTAACTATGCCAACTCTTGGGAAGGCCTAGAAGTGCTAGGATCACCAAGTCATCATCAGCTACCGTCACACCAACACTTCTAAGCTCATCTCGACATTGAGTGAGCTTCGCCAAGTATGTTATTACCATCTCACCCTCCTCCTTCTCGATCTTTCCGAGCTTGTCCTTCAACGCCAACTTCCTTTGGTCAATGTTGTTCTAAAACATATATGTCAAGGCCTTACACATAGCATATGGATTTGATTTTCCATGGAGACTCCAGAAAATATGATCTTGAACTCCCTCTAACAAGATCCTCATCACCTTTGCTAACTTCTTTTTCCATGCTAACTGTTGCGGGCTTGAGAATATCATTATCTATGAATTCTTTCAACCCATTTTCCTCCAACATTGCCTCCATCATGTTCTTCCATGCAATATAATTAGAACTGCCATTGAGTGCATATTCGAGTCTTAAGCCATTGAAATACATCTTGTTCCGCTTCTAGCTCCAAAGAAAGTATCTACAAATTTAAATATTGTTCAACACAAACTCAATTTTTTCTCCACTATTTTGATTCTCAACGCTCTGATATCATGTACAAAATCTCTAACACAACTATAATACCATGTAGAAATTATATCAATGGATTCAATATGATCATGCAATGTACTAAAACAAGCTATTTAATCCTTCTACAATATTTTCGGAATATAAAACATGATCGCTCAATCACATGAAAGTAAGATAAAGGAATTATAAATCACACTGTTGGGTCAATTTACTGGGTAAACTAACACAAGTATTTAATTATCAATCTGGGTTTGTAAAACTTGGAAGCATGTCCAAAATATATGGATTTCAACTACAGTCAATTTTAGAAGAAAAATTATATAATTTGAAGGAAATGCATATTACAAATATAAAACTTGACTAAATAATTTCTAATTCAATATGTAATAAGCAGAAGAAGAGGCTTCTAACTTAGGAGAACTAGGTTGACTTTCTCTACAATACTACTTCATGAACAAAAATCAAAATCACTAATGAACAATAACTTAAGATGCATAAAAGAATAAGAGAAGAGGCTCCTAAATAAGGAGGTCCATGTTGTCCTTATTTATAATTTCACTCATCATTAATGCCATTGTATGAAAACTGGAAATTCCGGAAAAAAAAAAAAAGGAAGATGAATTCTAGTTTCTATTCTTTGATCATATAGAAGCAGAGTTTAACTTAAACACTAGTTTGAACCTTCATATGCAGATTATAATTTAGACTAAGGTTCATCAGAAAACATAATAGATCATCATACATCTAATTAACTGATTTAAGCATGAAGTAAAACTAGTTTATGAAATTTCAGCTAAATTAACCAGAAAGTGCACTTCGCTCGGTGTGGGGGCCCTCCACCCTTGCCTTGCACACTGAAAGTACTTAGATACTAGAAATAAATCTATCATTCACCACATTGAACATCAGAAAGAATATAGAATAGGTTTCTTCAATTAACTCCCAATATTTATAAATATCCAAATGAAATCATACAAATTCTACATGTTCATGCCTTCAATGTTCTTGGCTTAAATAGAAAAATATGAAATTTTTTTGACTAAAATGTCTCTAATAGTCATGTATATCCTTATCACATATATCTTCGTCTAGCTCATCCATCCAATCACTCAAAATCTAGAAAATCCCACAAAACACTAATTTTGGCCTATTTCCTAGGGATTTCCTGAATGACAGGTCTTGTTTGACTAGCTTTGACTGGGCCTGTTTTAGCTTGGTTTGCTCGAACCAATAGGTACACGTACATCATTGGTTCCCAATATTTCTAAATATATGCTCAGCTCATGCCCAGGTGTCCTTAAAGTATGACTTCAATGAAGTCATTACAAGAATTTTTAGTCCTGTCCAAAAATGCACTTAAAATCTAATTTTTGTAAAAGCATCTAAAAATTGAAAAAATAATGTAGATACCTAAATATGCATAAACTGATCAAAATAAGGTGTATATAGATGTTATATGGTTGTATATAATGTAAATTTAGTGTATTTAATAAGAAAAAGTTGATAAAAAACAAGGGCCAACATCTCCCCGTTGCTGATTTGCAAGTATGTCCTCATGTTTGCTTCCTCCTTTTGGACCTTCTAAGCTCTGATGTTGCCACTGTACCTGATCCTGATGCCTCTTGTTGTGTTGCTTGTCAAAGAAAATCAATTCCTTTGTACTGTTATCCCTTGTAAATTGTAGCCATGACCTTTTGTCTCTCATACTTGTATTTCCATGTGTTTTTATCATTAAGCCACCTATAAGATTGCTTGGAAAGAAGAGTATTCTTTATTTCTAGTTTCCCAACTTTCTCATTCAACTTTTCATTTTCCTTGATCAGTTTTGCATTGTTTTTCTTTTATGTCTTGTTTTCCTTTTTCAAATGCCTTTATAAAAATCAACTAACCTCCAATTGATCTGTTAACTCTTTTATCTTGTTAAGGTGCAACTCCCTCTCCTCTTCTCTTGTATATTTAGAAAATGAGGTGCATCCTACTTAAACATTGTCAAAGTATGAATATTTCTCCAATGGTTCCTCATAGACATATCTTTGCATTTTCTCAATGATTTCATCAAAAACAAATTCTGTGGGAGGTGGTTCAAAAACTTGTATTTCAAGATCTTTCTCTTTGCTACTTGTTTCTTCTTGACTTTTCCTCCTATGTCTCCTGGGAATAGATAGAAAATATGTTTCCCTCTCAACCTTGATAGTATCATGTTATTTCTTGGACCTTGTCCTAGGATACAAGGGAGATTTTATTATGCTTCTTGTCTCATGAACTAGCTTACATTTCTCCTCTATTACTTGTTCTTCAAAATGATGCTGGGATAAAAATTCTTTCCACAATATACCCTTGCTTTTCATTTGATATTCTAAAATAATTTTAATAAGCCTCTGGTGGTAGATCTGTGTTTCTTTGGTTTTAGTCTCATTTTTCACACTCTCTACCATTTTAAATAAGTTCTTGGAGAAGAAGTATGGTATATTGATTTTTACTTCTCCCTTTATGTGCTGGAGTATTATGATGTGATAAATATGTACTACATTGTGCCTGGTGTCACATGTGAAAAATATCTATATGACTAACACCAATTCTACCCATGGTTCATTGAACCACTCCCTTGGTATGCCCTTTGTCCTATCAAATGATCATTTACTATGTTTTTCCAAGAAGAAATTCCACCCTTTATCTTGGAAGTGTAAGCCCTTATGGTATTGTTCTCCTGAAAGTGGAAGATATAAATCGTGAGAAACGAATTCTGGGCTTAATGGAATAGATAAGGTCCCCGTCATGGTTTGTTCCTGTGCATAATTGTTTATGAATTCCTTAGTGATAATTTCATTGTGCCCATTAAATTTTTGTAAGAAGCCTAGCAGTCCAGCCTGATATAGTTTTTCCATAGTCTCATTTTCCCAATTCTCTATCTGGAATTCATTTGATTCTATTCTGGTGGCCATGTGCTCTGTAAACCAATTTATATACCCTTGCACTGTCAACATTCTCATCATAAATAAATAAAAATTCATGCACACATATATATCTCTGTCGACTTATTCATGCATTTATTTATGACAATTCATTAGGGGAACTTTAGGGTCTAAAATGGGCCTCATAAGAAAAATGTAATACAAAAATTAACTTTATAAGAACCAATAGGATTCAAGATGATGATGTCAACCATGGGGGATGATTCACCATTTTTTAAGTAAAAGGATAAAAATATTAAAAAATAATAAAATAATAAAACTACTTTTTAAACTCATATTTTCAACTTATCTCCCAAAATGTTTATTCAAATTTTGAGTGGGAGTACTCGTTCTATGCAAAATTTAATTCCTCGTCCAAGGAGTACTCATTTTGCATACTTTTGATGGACCCTACTACATGAAAAATGAGAAATACATGAAAAAAAATGTGATTGCAATCAAAATTTTCATGTATTTCTCATTTTTTGTGTAGTGGGATCCATAATAAGTATGCAACATGGCTACTCCTTGGATGAGGAATTAAATTTTGCATCCAATGAGTACTCCAACTTGAAATTTGAGTAAAAATAAGTTGAAAAATTAGTTTTTTTTTTTTTTTTTTTTTTTTTGTCCCTCTAAAATAGGATGATGTAATCAAATCTTATTTTATTATTTTCACTATTATTTTATAATTTCCTTAGGAGGCCCATTTTAGGCCTCAAAATTTCCCTATTGATGCTTACCTCTTCACTGATGCTCCTCAAAAGAAATGAAATTAATCTTCTTCAACCTCTGTTCTACTGCAAGAATGAGCCCACTACTTTCAAAAACTGATTAAAAACAAATTTTCTTTATGTATAAATATCATAAAAACATTGTAAAAATTATTTTATTGCTCTATATCCCATTTTTTTAATCTCCGTTTTATCAAAAAAAATAAAAAATTATCCTCTGTTTTTGGCGTAGAAAAGAATTCTCTGCCTCTAAAACAAAATTCATTGTGTAATAATAATCAAAATCATCCTACAATGTCCTTATGCTTACGAATTCATACTTAATCCCTCTTCTACAAATATAGATTCTTATTTTTCATTTGAAATTGAAATAAATTCGCTCACTATTTGTATAAAACAACAACAAATAGCTCACTGTGTTTTTAAAAAAATCACACTGTGTAAAACTCTGTTTTTTTATGTGAAAATTTCATGGCTATTTGTGGAGGATTTCAATTTTGTTTTACCTGATCTAGAGCAATCCCATAGATTTCTCTGAGTTCAACCTTTCACTCCTGCGTTTAAAAAATACTACTTCTGTTAAAATCATCTTTGACATCTAAAGATCCACATGTTTCATAGGTGGAAAAGTCAGGCTTAATGGTGGAAAAGACCTGAATTTATAACTAGAGTTTTAACTCATTGTTCAACAACATAATCCCGAGCTTCATTAATTCCTCAAATCCATTCCACAGCCTCTTCTCTACGTTTTATCAATGATTTCGTCTTTCACGAGGTGTTTAAACGTGTGCATGTGGTTGCACAGTGTCGTCCTCTTCTCTCTGAACCTGATTATGGCCGTGATGGTGAAAGAAAATGCAAACACAAAGCTTTTTTTATTTTAATGTAGAATGCTTACAATAGTTTTCACAGGTTTTGAATTGTGGCAATACACAGTGTTTTTGAATTATGTTGACTGTTTCATATGTCGACCTCCTGACTCACATACGTCTGTGGCTACATTCCTCTGTCTTGTACATTGTCCTTTCTCCACGGTGTCTATACACGTCGTGTCACCACGTCCCACGTTCTCTGTCATTTTGTTTTTCCTTCATAGCCACCCTCATTACGCTGCATGCCCATACCTTAGTTTGTATGCATCATAATTTCATGTCCTTCGTTGCATTGCAATTTCATTTTCATATTTAGGTTTTGTCATATTTTCATATTGTGCTTCATACCTTAGGTTTTATTATATGACATATTTGCATGTTGTGTTCATTCCATACCTTAGGTTTTGTTATTTTCATGAAATTTTATTAATTTAAAAATGACTATAGGATAGTTCATTTTTAAAATTAAAATTTTCCATTATGACACTAACCTTGTATGGCTTTTCTAGGTCGACCAAAATTTCTTAAGGGAAGAATATTAATTCCTTTAGTTTTTATCAAAATTCTTTAAAAAAAAGTTTGGGATTAATTTAATGGTATATGGAATGATGAATAGGAATGCGGTTAATGTAGGAGGGTGAATGTAGGAAAGGGTAATGAATAGGAATAGGATTATGATGGGTAGGATAATGAATATAGTGTTTTGGAATGTAGGTAGGATATAAGTAAAATGTAATGTGGTAAGTGTAATGGAATGCATATCAAGCTAAATTAGTTTTAACAATTTATAGAAAAAAGTTTAAAAAATCGAGATTTTAAGATAAAAAAAATTTCACTTACTGTACTTGTATTCCCGTAAAATATCTTGATGTCAATACTATTTGATGATGTCCTTTGGTCAAAATATTGGTTGATGGTTGACGATGTCCTCATTATAATAATGATGGTTCTTCCAAGATAAATTCTGATGAAATGTAGAGTCTTATTTTTGCTTTCATGTTTTCGCATCTGATATTGATTCAAGATCCTTAAATGTTGATGTTGTTCAGGTCCCATCTGAAATCTGTAAATGATGTCTCAGGCCCCTTCTGACATGTACTATGGGCTTGAATGTTTATGTTGTTCAGATCCCTTCTGCAGTGATATTATAAATAATGTTTCAGGTCCCTTATGACATGTAATTTTCAACAATGTTTCAGGTTTCTTTTGTCATGTAATTCAGGTCCCTTATGCATAATATTTTCAATGATGTCGCAGGTCCCTTCTGCAATACAAATGCTCAAACTATTTGCATAGTTTTATTACAAACTTCCCGCTTTCTTATGTTAAGACTTGTCCTCAAATCTTGCATTTCTTGGAGGATTAATTATCCAAAATCACACTGAATTAAAAACAAAACAAAATAAAGAATTCATATTGGCCAAACTAGTTGGTTTTCTTATATGAATTCAAGTTTGTATTGTGCCAGTCTCCTGGATTTTCACAACCAAACTCTTTTATTATTATTATTATTATTATTACTATTTCTGGAAGTGAGGAAGGCATATCACTATGTTGTTCCATTATTTCCATATCAGTTTCTGTTGAAATTATTTTTCAGAAAATCCTCTTTATTGATAGGCTTATTGTAGATTTTAATCCTATGTCTATTAACTAAAAATTAAATTGACGCTTCATCTATTGTTTTTATTTTGACTTCTCCATTTTCAAAGATCTCTTCTATCTCATATGGCCCAAGCCAATGAGTTGTAAACTTTGCTTTGAAATCCTTAAACTTGGAGTCAAACAGTAAGCCAAGTCTCCTTTATGAAAAACTTTATTTTTAATGAATCTTTCATGCCATTTTATTCGTTGACCTTGCCCTAGATATGTATGCTATATTTCTTGTTGTCTTATTTCATCTAGTTCATTTAATTGCATCACTCATTTTTGTTGTGCTTCAGATAGTTCCATTCCCAATTCTTCGGCAAGTTTATATGTATGTATTTGAAATTAAATGGGTAACAGGACTTCCTTACCATATACCAACTGATATGGACTGAATCCATATGTGTTTTTCCATGTGATCATGTATGCCCACAGCATGGAAAATTTTAGGGGCTAATATTCGCAGGTAGGCTAATTTTCCATGGTTTTTCCAAAAAAATATTCGCCAATTTCCATTTTTTTATAAAAATGATTCGCCCAAAATTTACAATATAAAATTATTTTACTTTAAAAATCACCAACATTATATAGAAAGTATATAGAATATCATTATAAATTTGAATAATTCTGTAAATACATCAATAAACATTTTATAGTTTGCATATTCGGGACTAGTGAGATTTGCCAATTTTTTAAACTTCAAGATAATTTTCAAATTTTCCCTGGCCCAAAGTGCATCTCTTAACTTTTCCGACCAATCTTTTCTATTCATCTGTGCAATTTTTGTCATGATATTCTCCAAAACTTTGTTAGTAGACTCCACTTCTCCATTTTCTTGGGGATGGTATGGAGTAGATTTTCTATGTTTTATCTTGTAATTTTCCATAAGATCCCTTAAAAGTTTGGAAGTGAATTGTGCTCTTTGGTCTGTAACAATTTGTCTCGGAACTCCAAACCTTACAAATATTTCTTCAAATAGAAAAGAAAACATTTTTTCTTCTGTTTCTCTTTCCACTGCCTTTGCCTCCACCCACTTAACATAATCTGTACATACTAGAATGTACTTCTTTCTGTTTGAAGGTGGGTTTATTGGTCCCACAAAGTATAGAGCTCATTGCTCAAATGGTTCTTGAGTACATGTGGCTTTAATGGCATTTCATCTGATACCACAGGTCTTCCAGTTCTTTGGCAGTTTTCACATCTCTTAACATAGGATTTGGAATCCTAGAATATTGCTGGCCAATAGTAGCCAAGTTTAAACACCTTGTATGATTTTCACTTGTCTACAAAATGAACACCACATGGATTTTCATGACATGCTTTCAAAATATCTAGAATCTTTTCTTCTCTAACACATTGTATTATTAATAGATCAGAACTAGTATAAAATAGGTCACCATTGACCCAACTATATCTAGCACTTTCTCTAATTATCTTTCTTTTATGTTTATTTGTGTAATGGGGTGGTAGTATTCCAAATGATAAATAGTTGGCTACATCTGCAAACCATGGAGCTTTAACAGTTATAGCAAATAAATGTTCATCTAGAAAATTATCTGAAATAGGATTTGGATCACCAGGTGAATGAAGCCTTGATAGAAAGTCTACTACTTGATTATCCTTACCTAGTCAATCTTGTACAATGATGTTAAATTCTTGCATCAATAACAACCATCTAGTAATTTTTCCATTTGTAATTTATTTTTTCATTAAGTATCTTATGGCTGAATGATCTGTGTGAATGAATACTTGATAACCTATTATGTAATGCCTAAACTTATTAATTGCATGCACTACAGCTAACATTTCTTTTTCCGTAACTGTATAGTTCAATTCTGCTAGTGTTAATTTTTTGCTTATGAAGTATATGGCATAATTAAATTGGTTCTCTTTATGTCTAAGTGATACACCTATATCTGTATCAAATGCATCAGTAGATATATGAAATGGCAATGACCAATTTGGTCCTTGAAGAATGGGTGCAATTGACAATTTTTCTTTTAATATTTGAAATTCATTTTGACAATTATTTGTCCATTGTAATTCAACATCTTTTGCAAGTAAGTTGAATATAGGTAGAGCTATTTTACTGAAATTTTCAATGAATCTCCTATAATAGCCTGCATATCCCAAGAAACTTCTTACTTCCTTTTGTGTTGTGGGTGGCATTAAATTCATAATGACTTGTATTTTTGCTTGATCCACCTTGAATCCTAAAGAAGAAATATGGTGTCCCAACACTATTTCCTCAGTTAACATCATAAATCATTTTTCATTAATAAGAGATAGATTTGTCTCTATGCATATTTTCAAAAAAAATCAATATTTTTCAAATAATCATCAAATGTTCCTCTATATACAGTGGAATAATCTATGTAGACCTCTACACATTCACGGCTTATATCAGCAAAGATTGCAAGGAATTCTCTTTGAAAATTAGCAGGTGCATTACATAACCCAAAGGGAAAAAAATTATATGCATATGTTCCCCATAGACAAGTAAATGTGGTTTTGTCCTGGTCTTCCAATGCTACCTTAATCTGATTGTATCCACTAAATCCATCAAGAAAAGAAAATAATTTCTTCCCAGCTAATGAATCTAGTAATTGATCAATAAATGGTAATGGGAAATGATCTTTTAATGTCGATTTATTCAACTCTTTATAGTCTACACATATCCTCCACTTTCCATTTTTCTTTGGCACCACAACTAAGGAAGAAAACCATTGAGTGTCAGAAATAGGATAGATGAATCCAACTTGTAACAATTTCTGCAATTCCTCTTTCACTATTTCTTTCATCATAGGATTAATTCTTCTTTGCGGTTGTCTCATTGGTTTGATATTATCATCAGTGTAGATGTGGTGAATACATGTCTTTGGATGAATCCCCTGCATGTCTGTGTAAACCCAGGCAAAAGCTTTTGAGTATTTATGTAATAATGATATTACCTCTTGTTCTTGCGATGATTGTAAATTATTACCAGTATTCAAATTCCTACCGGGACTGATTTCGATGATTTTACTTTGTGAATTGGTAATTGAGTTAACAGGAAAATACTTTCAAATGAATTTTGCAGTGATTGAATAGTACAATTTTCCTGAAAACACTAATTGAAAAGATGACTTGCAGCTTCATATTTTGTTATTCTAATATGCTCTGAAATATCAGGTTCTAAGATGAAAAGGCCTAATAGATCCTCATTTTCTTCCTCTTCTCTAAAATTATAGACTTGATTAATACTGAGAACAAATTGAGTTTCTTGTTGTTTTTGTTCATCAAGCCATGATAATAAATAAGGAGATTGGGCTGGAGGATCAAGTGTAACATGTTTCCTTTCATCCCCATGTGCAATAATCATACTTCATGATCTGCATCCAATGAAGGCATATGTTGTGGCTAACCATGGTCTGCCTAGAATTAAAGGATGGCCTCCTAAATTTGTTTTCGGCAAAATGAGAAATTCTACACGATACTCCCATGAATCCAAAGAAACAATGATATCTTCTAATATTCCTTCTGGTACAACTTTAGATCTATCTGCAAGCTCTAAAATTGTAGTAGTAGGTCTAATATTGTTCAATTTCAAATGTTTCATAGTATTTTTAGTCATAACATTTATAGATATTCCCAAATCTATTAAAGTGTTTAGAACTGAAAAACTATTGATCAAGATGGTAACCATAGCTAGGGATCCCAGGGTCAATATTTTTTTCAATTATTGTTTTTGTAGACATGAGACTAGCTAATCTGCTAATGACCTGGATTGTGGGTGGATCTCTTTTCCCTCTGCCAGTTTTATTGATGCATAAATCCTTTACTGTTTTTTCATAAATTGGAATATCTTTTATTGCCTGTAATAAAGGAATTTTGACATAATCATTCTTTAATTCATCCAAAATATCAAATTCAGGGAGAGAAATTGGAATTTTTTGTTCTACTAACCTCTCTAGCTAGGGTGGTGTTTGATTCATAATAAATTTTCCTTTCTGAATTTGATTTCCTGGATGAGATTTTTCATTTTTTTTCTCCTTGTTTAGTTTTTTCTTCTATGATTGGTGGAGAATATTTGTGTAACACTTTCTCGGACCTTAAGTGGACATCTTGTATGGGAAGAATAGAGTATGTAGGAAAGTATGTTGCTTCTTCCACATTGTATGTTGGTTTATCCACTTTGTTACTTAGATTAGCTACTGGTTGAGCTGACAATTGAGTTATTCTAGGAGGTAGTTAGTTAGAAGGCAGCTGAAGTTGTTGAGGTTGAGTTAGCAATGGTGCAGGATTTTGTAGTGGAAATGGAATTGGTTGAGGATATTGTTGGAAGTGTTGGTATTGGAATGGTTTTTGAGGGTATGACTATTGATATGGTTGTTGGTATTGATATTTTTGAGGATACATTTGTTGAGGTGGTTGGTTTCCATACCTATATCCTCTCCAAACTTGTGTAGTTTGGTTTTGGTATTGTTGTGGAGGCCAAGCCTGCCATGGCATTGGAGTATTCCATGAATTCTGAGGAGGATACTGATAATTCTGGGGGTTCTGTTGATGGAATTGTTGAGGCATCCTTGGTTTCCAAGGTCTCCTTGGTGCCATATAGTAAAGAGATTATATCCTTTGTACTTCTTCCATTTGCAATTATTTCAATTTTGGACAGTTTTCAGTTGCATGATTCTTTATACAAAGTCTACACACTTGTATACCTTCCAAAGGAAATTCTCTAAGTGGACATTTCTTCCTACACTTTGGAAAAAACATTGATAATATTTGATCTTGTTATTATTTCTTCTTCTTTTCTTTTAAGATTACAACTTGTGTTTCCAATGTGTTTAAAATATTGGTTTAAAATTTTCTAGTAAACTTCCTATTTATGCTCTTGTTACTCCACTTGTTGCAGATTTGGAAGCTCTTGATGTAATATCCCTTTTTCCGTTTTTTTCTCTTCCCCATAGGATATTTTTGACAAAGTTCAAAAATATCATCAAATGGTAGGTTTGAGATATCTCTGTTGCCCATCACATTGAGAATATCTAAGTATTCATCTCTGATACCCTTAAGAAAAATTGTGCGGATGTTATCGGGATTCAGATATTTTTTTTGGATTTTTGTAGATTGTAGAGAAATATTTCTAAGTAATCCAAACTTTCATCTTCTTGTTGTGTAATTCTAAAAATATCTTCTTTTGAGTCTCTAGCCCTACAATAGGCTTGATACTATTTAAGAAAAATTTTCTTCATGTCATCCCAAGAAGCAATGGTATGTTCTCCTAAACCCATAAATCATTTTAGTGTTGTTGCTTTCAAAGTAGAAGGAAAGAGATGAATCTTGTGTGTGCCATATGTGTATCCATAATTTCTACATAAGATATCAAATTCAAACATAAATGATTCAGGATCTTCTGTTGACATTCCATAAAAGTTGGGCAACACATAAGGTGGAATGTTTTTCATTTTCACTTCTTCTCCTAGTATTGCTTTTGTGTCTAATATTGGGAAGCCAAAGGTAGCTTCCTAATCATTATCTTGTTCAATATCATGTAGTATTTTGTTATCATACTCTCTTTTCGCTTCTTCTTCTCTTCTTCTTTTCGCTTCTATTCTTTCGTCTTCCTCTCTTTTTCTCTCTGCTTCTAATCTCGTTTCTTCCTCTCTTTTTATTTTCCATTATTTCTGTTGTCTCTCATATTCAAGTCTTTGTTCAGAAGTCATAAGTGGAATATTATATCCTTCTCCTTCTTCATTCATTTACTGTTCATAAATTTTTAATGTTTCAATATGAGGTTGATTTGGTGTTTCCTCAACTATGTTAATTTGTTCAAGGATAGGTTGTTCTAATTATTCAACAATTGGCTTTCTTGTTTCCTTTTGTCTTCCTATGAATGGAGTTTCTTTTGGTGATTGCTTCCTTTTTACCTCCAAGGCCAACAAGGTTTTTCTTTCAATTAGAGTCAATCTTTGTCTTGATCTTTGTTTTTCTTCTAACTCGTCTAGAGTCGGTCTTCCAGCAACTAGTGTTGTTAGTCCCGATGGTCCTGCCCCTATGGACGGTTAGATTGTTGGGGGTTTTTATTTAATGAATCTACCTTTCTAATATCTATCTCTAGGCATAAAGAAACATAACTAAAATAAAAACTATGTTTTTGTTGTTATCGATGTGTTTTTGCTTTTTTATCTTCCTATTTGACTACTTTGAAATATGCTTCCCCGAAAACAACGCCAAAAATGTTGGGCCAATTTACTGGGTAAGCTAACACAAGTATTTAATTATAAATTCGGATTTGTAAAACTTGGAAGCATGTCCAAAATATATGAATTTAAAATACAGTGGATTTTAGAAGACAAATTATAGAATTTGAAGGAATTGCATATTACAAATATAAAACTTAACTAAATAATTTCTAATTCAATATGTAATAAGCAGAAGAAGAGGCTCCTAACTTAGGAGAACCGATTGACCTTATATACAATACTACTTCATGAACATAAATCAAAATAACTAATGAACAATAGCTTAAGATGCATAAAATAATAAGAGAAGAGGCTCCTAACTAAGGAGGTCCATGTTTTCCTTCATTATAAGTTCATTCATCATTAATGCCATTGTATGAAAACAGAAAATTCAGAAAATAACTTTAAACAAAAGAAAGGAAGATGAATTATAGTTTCTATTCTTTGATCAAATAGAAGGAGAGTTTAACTTAAACACTGGGTTGACCCTTCTTATGCAGATTAGAATTTAGACTAAGATTCATCAACAAACATAATTGATCATCATACATATAATTAACTGATTTAAACATGAATCAAAACTAGTTTATGAAATTTCAGCTAAATTAACCAAAAAGTGCACTTAGCTCAGGATTTTGGCCTATTTCCAAAATCCCGAGCTAAATCCCACAAAATACTAAATTTGGCCTATTTCCTAGCGATTTCCTGAATGACAGGTCTTATTTGACCAGCTATGACCGGACTTGTTTTAGCTTGGTTTGTCCGAACCAATAGGTACACGCCCATCCTTGGTTCCCAATATTTCTAAATATGTGCTCAACTCATGCCCAGATGTCCTACAAGTATGAATTCAATGAAGCCATTACGGGAATTTTTAGTCCTGTCCAAAAATGCACTTAAAATCCATTTTTTGTAAAAACATCTAAAACTTGAAAAACATAATTTATATACCTGAATATGCATAAATTGGTCAAAATAAGGTGTATATGGATGGTATATGGTTGGATATAATGGAAATTAAGTGTATTTAATAAGCAAAATTTGATAAAAAACGAGGGCCAACACACACAACACAAGATGTATCTGGGGAAAGCACCTGCTCAAAACCCCTCTATCATATATTGTACATATTCAAAGAATCATGAAACAATACAATGCTTTCTCACACCGAGAAAATCATGCATTATCCTAATTGTCTCACTCTGATCCTGCTCAAAATTGTCTAGCAATTCTTAGGAAAAATTGACCAACACTTAGCCAATTCTCAACCCTTCCTTAGCCCAGCCTTGCTCACGCAATCCCTAGGCAATTAATCCCTATTAAATAGGATAATTAGCCTTCCTTTACTTCACAATCCCTATGGAACCTTCCTCTGACCTTATGACTGTACCTCTGCAGTTCGCCAAAAATACAACTGATAGTTTACTTGTCTTAAACCTTTGTCTCAACTGGGTCTCCATAAAAATTGACATGCATATAGTTATTAATAGTGAATCATCATTTTCTTGGCATGTCACTACTTTTCGATTAAATCTATTTTAATCACTTGATATTCTACTAGTTCATCAATCAGTTAGAACTAGTTAAATTGATTTTAACTCAATTAATGGAGTTAATTTATCCCACTCGTACCACACTGGTGCTACAACTGCAACTAGACCATGTTAATAATATAATCACTCTACATGCCTATCCTTTTACACTCAACTCGAAATTATTGAGCTAAATAAGTCTATCACACTTAGTTAACTATTAAAAACTGTTATGAGATAAGATTACAATTCACTGCTAATTTAATTAAGGATAATTAAATCAAAAGCCTCACATGGTAACCATTTTCTCAGTGCCATTTTATAGATTTTGTTTATGGATGTTAATTTCACTGTTTCTTGTTGCGAATTTCAACAGGTTGTTGATCTGTTCCCAAATTAAATTCTTCAATTTCTTCTTCAAGGTTTGTCTTCTTTGGGTTTTTAACAACATCATCATCATTAAATAACCTTTCCAAAGGTACCAATACTTTTGGCATCACATTATCTTTAAGTTGTAAAATTTTCTGATTACCTATTGAATCCTTGAAAGAAACTGCTTCTTCATGTTTCTTTCCAACATATTTTTCCTAATCAATCTCCAAATTAGAAAATTATCCTATCATCCCCAAAAAAAACCTTAACTTGCTCTTCATCCTCAAAAACCTACCAATGTTTCACATTATCTGGAACTCAAGGCCTGTGTCTAATTTTTACTTCATATCTCAACTTAGGATTTAAGGGAGGTTTAAAAGTACTAGCTGCAATTTCTAAAGAATCTCCAAGCTTCTTTCCTTCCCTAGGGAAAAATTGTATATTAAAAGAAAGGAAAAATTTGTCCACTAAGTCCCAAACTTCATTTATGTAAGTTATTAATCTTGGATGTCTTGCCTGAAAATGATTCCTAATCTATTTAATCACCAGTTCAGAATCTCCAAAAACATATATGCATTGTACTCCCAATTGTTTGGTAGTTTTCAATCCAACTATTAAAGCTTCATATTCCCAGATATTATTAGTAGAATCAAATTCTAACTTGAATGAAAAAGGCATAAAGTGACCTTTTGGAGTGATCAAAATATTAGCTGCTCCAATTCCATCCTTCGAATAAGCACCATCAAATTAAAGTTTCTAGAATCCATTTTCTGTCAACTCTTTATTTTCAATTTCTGAAGGGAGCTACACCTGAGTATCTTCAACAATGTCTGCAACTTCTTGTAACACAAAACATGAAAATTCATATTTTTCCTGACTATACAGAAGAGAATTACTTGAAATCTCCTCAGTAATATATTTAACAACCCTGGTTTCCTTGTATAATCTTCTCTCTTCACCTCCAAAAATTGGGATTATAGCATAAGTAAAATCTAACTTCAAAACACCTCCAGCTTAGCCCCCCAGGATTTGGAAAGAAGCATCCCATAACTAGCTTGAATATCTGCTGCCACCACATCCATCACAAGACTCCTAGCTGGGATTTGAGATAAGGATACAACCATATATTTAATCAAACCCACACACTTAACCTTTTTAGAATCAAAAGAGTAAATATCCTTATAAGGTTTAGTGATTTGTAAATTCAATTGCTTCATGACTAATAATGGCATTAAATTGTGAGAAGCCCCTGAATCCAACATATAATTATGGAGCATAAAAGTATTCACCAACAAAGAAATGCAAAAAGGAGGAGTAGATGAATCTACCTCTTCAACATGAGGACCAAACATCACCACTGGTCTCTCTTCCTACGAATTTATTGTATCTACTACATTATCATCTTGTGAAAGGTTAATAAAATCTGAAATCTTCTTTTTATACACAGGAGTTTCAGCCAACTCTGCAAAAGGAATTTGCATCTTTATTTCCTCCAATTATTTTGTTAAGTTAAAATAATTACTTGCCTTTATTAACTTCTCCAGATACTCATATTTCTTTTTTAAATTTGAATTTTTCTCAGATGGATGAGCAGATTTATTCAACTTCTCACCTTTTGATTTCTCTTGTGAAATTTCTCCTTGTTGAAATGTAGTTTTTGCCACTGAATCAATTTGTTGCTTTCTTCTATCAAGTTGGTTCAAACATTGTTTTGGAGTCGCCATTGGTTGAGGTTTTGAATATTTTGGCACCTCTTCATTATTCTATAGCCTTGATCTCAAATCATATTTCTTATGTAATTCAGCCTACATAAGATCAGTAAACATTTTTCAATATTGAACAATTTCTTGATCACTCAAAGACTCCTATGTTTCAACATTACACTCTTCATTTTCATCAGCATATAATGTGGATATTTGGTTATCTTAATCCTTTGCAGTATCTTCCGTTGCATCTTTATACCCATCTTCTATGTATAAAGGAGGTTTAATTTGATCTCGATCCTTTCCTTCTCTTTGCAAAATATGAAGGGGTTGTTTTCTGAATTGTGGGTTAAAATTTCAATTTTGACCCTACTGAATCTGCCTAGGAGGGTTTTTGTTTTCAAGTTATAAATTCACCAGTTTATTTGATAATTTTTTTATTACCTTAGTCATATCTTCCAATCTTTGATCAAGGGAAACTTCCTCTTTTCCCTTTTCGTTATCCTGCACTTGTTGCTTTCCTTTAGTTTTCCCTGTTGCAGTCAAGTTTGCTTCAATTTCTAAAGCATCTATTTGGACTTGATCCAAGGTAGGAGACCTTCTTTCCCTTAAAGTGGAACCAAAATCTGATTTGAAAGCTCCAACAAAAACAACTTTCGCTCTAGTAGGTGGAGGTTTTATTTATGTTGGAAGACCATTATACAACTTGTTAAACATTTTAATAAAATCTGAATCGTTCTCTTCTTGTTTCCTTTTAATAACATTAAACTCTATTAGAAAGTACCCATGATCCTTCTTTTCCCCCCATATCTGACTAAAACTATTTTCAAACTCTTTCCAAGTGTTAATTGAATTAGCTAGAAGGGTTTTGAACTACTTCCTAGCTTCTCCATCTAAGGACCAAACAAACTACCTCAAAACAACATCAAGATATTCGACATTTAAGTTTTCAGTGAAGGCACAAAATGTAGGAATATGTTTCTCTGTTGTGACTTCATCCTCCCCTGTAAAACAAGGCAAAAATTTAAGATAATCATGTCGCATTTCATTAATTGGTTGAGCCATATTTAATGGGGCATAACTATTCAAAATAAAAACAGGAACTGCCATATTGAGATTATGATTAGCACCCGCTTGAAAAACGAAATGTGGAGGGGGTAACACATATATGGGGATTGGTTGTTTCATAGGACAAATAGAGTTTTTCAAAGTTTCAAAATGAACAGTTGAAACTTCTTGAAAATTTTGGAAAGAAAAAGAAACTGACTCAAACGAATTTTCCTCCAAAGTCGGTTCAGGAAAAACCGTTCGAGAGGACGCAGATCCTTCCTCAAAAACTGAAGAGTTTTGATTACCTATTCTAAGTGAAAAAGAGACTATTTCTAAGTAGAAGTGTCGCCTGGGGTGGACAGTTCAAGGCTTGGAGTGACTGGGGATTTTTTTTTTCCAACCCCTTCTTGATACTAGATTTTCTATGTCAGACAAGACTGGAAGTTTTTTCTGCGAGCTATCCGACCTCGTATGTGGTCTTCTGGAAGCCAGGACTACGCTGTGATGAAAAATACAGCTTAATCACTTTCTTTTTTCACCAATCAAAGAAATTATTTATTTAGCAAAACCTAAGGAAAAATAGCTTTGTGACTACGTTCCCTGGCAACGGCACCAAAAAATGTTGTTCCTTGGAAGACAATCTCTAGCTTTAAGGAGATCAGTGCCCAAGACATTTACTACAATTTTTAAATAAAACTATTTGTTTTCCCTTCATGTTGGAACCCTAGAAAATTATATTTTAAAACCCTTAATCTTTACAAGGAACAAATCCCCTCACAATGCCTTCAAATGATGAATATGAATGAACAAAGAAAAGGATGAAATGTTGGTGGAAAACCTTTAACAATATGTTTTTATCACATAAACTATTATCTCTAGTTTTAGCAGAACATGATTGAAAGAAATGAAATCAGAATAAAGGAGCGCATTTAAGGAATTTAACTCTAACTTACTGATGTAAAATTAGAGACCAACAGCTACATTACTTTATTCTGGGAGAGAGAAAATATACACATGATGAAATAGGAAGAACTAATCACATTCATCAAATTTTGGAAAATCTTCTGAAAAGATTTATTAATTTCATAAATAAAAAGTACAAAACTTAGCAAAACTTTTAAGGCCCAAATTCTGGAACCCCTCTTATCTTCAGAAAAAGTATTAAATACAATATTACAAAATGGGAATTTATGAAACTGTCAACTTCCTAAACTACCTCCTTGCGACATTACATTGAAAAATAAAAATGAGTTTTCTTTTAGGAAATAAAATAAAATTTCAAATAACTAGAAGTGCATAGGATGAGATTTGCACCAGGCCGACCTGCATGACCTAGGCTTTGGTGGTTTCCGCATAGGCTACCCCAGGCAGACCTCACTCCCCAGACCATTAGGCCGCGATCACTCACCTGCGTAGACTTGAGGCTCACCGATGACTGAAACCAGTGGGAGGACTATTGCTCCCCCCATTACAGGCCAGCCTCCCACAGGGGCGGTGAAAGAGGCTGATATCGTAAATCAAAAAAAATCTGGCCTATCTCATGACATCTCAGGGGTGACTCCCATAGATAAATATACAAATACATCAACATCAGAAGGAGCAAACATCAAGTCAGCAACACGCATCCTGAAGAACCCCAAACGCATAATGATCGAGCTCCCAGCGCATCACATCAATGGAAGAATCCAGTTCATGAAGGATCACGTGTTGATAGGCAAGTTCATGGGTTTCTGGCCAACTAAAAAAGCCATTTGAGGATGGATAGATTTGAAGTGGAAACCCAAAGGCCACATTGATCTACATTTGTGTGATAAGGGCTTCTTTAATGTTCTCTTTCCATGCATTGAAGACAAAGATAGGATCATGGATGGAGGACCCTATTTTTTTAACTCTGCAGGTCTATACCTCCGACCCTAGATGAAGCGGTTCAACCCTGAAAAACAAGATCTTACATGGGCTCCGATCTGGATTCAGTTCTACTCCCTCCCCAAGGACTACTGGGATGAGCTGACCCTCAAAGATATAGGCAATGCCCTAGGGGAATTCGTCAAGATAACAGAGGAGAGAAATATCAACAGCTACGTAGCATATGCCTGAATCTACATCTACATGAACTTGGCAAAGCCACTACTAGGTGAGGTATGTCTGTTGCACGAAGATTTTGAATGGATACAAATTGTAGATTATGAGCATATTCCATTAGAGATTGTCCCCTAAATAAAAAAGTGGTGGCTGAAAATGAATCCAATGATCAGGCATCATAAGGATTCATGAGGGTAGCAAGTAAGAAAAGGCACAACAAGAGAACTACCTCTCACCAGAATAAAAAATGACATGCAACTAGCAATAGCTTCGTCGCTTTAAATTAGCTGAATGAGAACGAAAATGAACCAGACAACGAAGTCGGGCGCACCTCTACGACGTAGCCCCAGTCCTCCAAAGAAAAATAGAACAAGGTCCCACCTGAGACCTTCCTGAAACCTCAAACCACTAGCTTCACAGGGGAAAACCCTATGTCAAAGGGAAAATAACATGTGATGGAAACGATCCTAGAAGCTATGTATGAAGAGCTAAAGAGAATTGACCTTGAGGACCTGGATCTCATAAGGTTAGAGGATGCTTGCAATAAGAAGGATTTCAGATCAATACCTGAGCAGCAGGTCCAAAATATGGAAAAAATCCTTACCCGAGTGCAACATCTCCCCTCTTTGGGTATTCAGGCGGGTACGCTCATAAACAAAAAATACTTCACGAAAGAGTCCCATAAAAGGGGTAGGAAAACAATGCTGCAAATAACAATATAAATAGGAAAAAAATGGTGGATTCTAAGTGATTCCCCAAGTTAAGAAGATTATATGACTACTCTACTACCAATGAAGATCATCTCATGGAATATAAGAGGGCTCAACAGTCCCACTAAGCATGGGATAATAAATAAAATAATTATTGAGGAACACCCTGCAATATTCTACATGCAAGAAACCAAATGTTCCAGCTCCACTCTAGAAACAATCTTCAAAAAAATATGGAAAGGTTGCAATACAATAGTTGCAGATGCCAATGGTGCATCTAGAGGCCTGGAAATCATCTGGAAACCCCAAATAATCTCGCTAGACAACTATCATGCCAATAGGAACTTTATCCAGTCCAAATTTCACTTGATTAGCATGGACATACATGTCCTACTCACGAATGTCTACATTCCCCAGAATATCCATCAGAAAATGGAGCTTCTGAACAACATGGTTGAACTCAATAAACAGAGAGCCCTTCATTTCTGGCTCCTAGGAGGAGACTTCAATATGACAAAAAAACTACAGGAAAAGAAAGGAGGAAGGATGCATCTAGACTTGGACAGTAATGGATTCAAAAACTTCATTCAAGAAAACCACCTCATTGATCTTCAAACCTCCAATGGAATATTCATCTGGAATAATAGAAGAGGAGGTACCCACCAGATAGATTCTAGAATGGATAGATTCCTCATCACAAAATATTTCATCCATCTAGGGGGTGATATAGTTTCTATCATTATCCCCGCTATAGGCTCTGACCATTGGCCAATACAACTTCAATGGTTAAGACCAGGTAAGCATGCTCCAAAACCATTTCGCTTTGAACACTGTTGGCTCAAGCACCCAGGGTTCAAGGAAATGATCTCTGCTTGGTGGTCCTCCCTAGTACGTCCACAAGGTACTAAAATTCTCTAGTTCAAGACAAAGTTGAAAATTCTCAAAGGAAAACTTAAGGTTTGGAATAAATCAACCTTTGGCAATATCTTCAAAGACCAAAAAGAGCTGGAGGAAAATGAAGAAGTTGCAACGAACTATCATCAAGGAAGGATGCTCGGCCAATTCAAAGAGCCAAGAGAAGACATTATCTACTCAGATAGAAGAAAGAAGGAACCAGGAATAAATCCTATGGAGACAAAAATCATGGATCTACTAGCTTAAAGAGGGAGAACGAAACACAAAATTATTTCACCGAACCACTATTCAGCATAGGATGCATAACAAAATCACTGTCCTCAAAAACCATAATGGAGAGCAGATGGAAAAGAAAGAGGACATTACAAAGGAGCTGCGCAACCACTTTAGGAACATTTTGCATGAACCCAATCGTTAGAGGCATGAGGCCATTGGGAAAATCACTAAACACATTCCTAAGCTGATAACGAATGAACACAACTAAATGTTGCTCCAAGCCACCACTCTGGCTGAGGTGGAACAAGCATTCTTCCAGCTGAAAGTCGGGAAAGCTCCAAGCCTTGATGGATTTACCACCAACTTCTTCCACTTCTTCTGGGACACCATCCGAGACGAATTCTGGGGCATAGTGGTCCGTGGAGGAATCGCACACCACTCACTGGCTTCTTCCAGTGCTTAGTGCCACCTTCATCACTCTGGTTCCAAATGAAGACAACACAACCTCGCCAAGTAAGTATAGGCCTATAGCTCTTTGCAATGTCATTTACAAAATAATCTCCAAAGTTATTGCTAATAGGCTAAAGCAGGTCCTCCCCATGTTCATCTCCCCAGAGAAAACAAGCTATGTTGAAGGTAGGAAAATTCTTGATGGCATCATCCTAACCCACGAGGTCATTCACTCTCTCAAAACCTCAAAAAAACCTTGCATGCTTCTCAAAATCGATCTATCCAAGGCTTTTGACAAAATTATCTGGGACTATATCAAAAATGTCCTCATAGCTTTCGGCTTCAGCCGTACCTAGGTACGCTGGATCATGAATCTCATTACCTTTCCTTTTCTTTCCATTTTTTTCAATGGTATTCCCTCTGCAACCTTCAACCCCTCAAGAGGAATCAGACAAGGGGACCCTCTCTCACCCTTCATCTTCATCATTATGGCTAAAGGACTGGGTCGCCTTCTCAAAAGCTCCATCCAGCCAGGTGCTCTACATGGTTTACCCCTCCACAACCTGCCGCCCTCGTCCCATCAACAATTTGTGGATGACAACATGATCATGGGTTACCCCTCGATCCAGGAAGCCCGTATCCTCAAATCTATTCTAGATTCCTTCTCTGAATCCTTCATCACTAAGGTCAACCCTGATAAATTGCAAATATTTTTCTTCCATACCCCCCCTCTCTCTCAGCACAACATTTCCCGCATCCTAGGCTTCTCCATCGCATCCTTGCCTTCCAAATACCTTGGAACCCCTCTCACTGAAACTGCCCTTAATCACTCCTCCTAGCAAGCTCTACTGGATAAAATGGAAACCAGACTATCCAAATGGACCCATCGCATTCTCAATATAGCAAGTCATTTGGTTCTTATCAAATATGTTATGTAGTCCCTCCCCATTTACCTCTTCTTGGTCTTGGCATCCCCCAAATGGGTCCTCAAGGCCATGCACAAATTGCAAAGATATTTCCTATGGGGTGGCACCAAAGAGAAACAAAATAGGCCTTAGTCAATTGGAAGGAAGAATGTACTCCAAAAAGTTATGGGTGGCTAGGGCTGCGCGACCTTGAGCATAGCAACAACATCATGGGAGCTATTATCTGGTGAAAATGGGTCTCCAACCCCTATACTCAACTATAGGGTTAATCTATATATGGGCAGCCAAGTATGCCCATTCATGGCCTAAGGAGGACCTTATATAATTCAACATAGAGCCTAAGGGATCCCAAAAGTAGATGATACAGAGCCACAACTTCTGGGAGCTGCGCAATGGAACTCAAGCAAGATTCTGGGAGGACTCTTGGCAGCAACTACCGAGACTATATTCCATCTTCCCCAGACCTATATGGAGTGCAACTCTACAAGACAGGAAAAGGAAAAATGTACAGGACTTCAGGACTGATGACACAACCCAAGGATGTAGGAAATGGCTACACACGGAGAGATGGCAAGATGACTGGAAAAATGAGAGCCACACAGACATTTGGGAGGAACTAAGCACTAAAAGAAAAATCAGAGTACAACCAGGACCTGACATCCTTCGTTGGAGGCATTTTCCAAGTGGAGACTACTCCACCAAGGAAGCTTACAACCTCCTTCATCAGCAGAATCCAGGTCCAACAAATATCATCTGGAAAAAGATATGGTCGGCCAATCGCTAGCCTAAAGTAACCACCTTTCTATGGCTACTCAGCAAAAGACGAATACTCACGTGTGAGAATCTTTTGAAGAGAGGGTTTGTAGGACCCTCCAGATGCCCCCTATGCCAGGAAAACTTGGAAACCATCGACCACCTGATGGAAAAATGTCCTACCTCTAATGACTTGTGGGAAAAAATTGTTGTTTTATGTTAACATACCAATCGAGTAAGGGGAAACATCATCAACACCATCAGAAGTTGGACAGAAAATCCTTACACCAGCACTCTCCTGAATAGACTTTAGCATATAATTCCAAGTATTCGTATCTGGAACATATGGAAGTAAAGGAACAGTTGAATCTTCAAAGACAAAGCTTCCACATCAGAGCAGCTTTGGGCTCGGATACACGACAACCTCTCTGAAAAAATGGCCCTAGATTCATGGAGCGAGGAGGACCTCCCCACCTCTATTGTGGAGCGCCACATATGGAATAACTAGCATATGAGTATAAGTACCCCCCTAGATATCAATCCTAGAAGTGTCAGCAAAATCCCTTCCCCTGAAAAATGGAACCCCCCCACCCCAAATGGCTTCTGTTATCACCCAAAAAATTTCAAAACATCATTGTGTCAACTCTGTTTTTGATCATGGCCTCAAAATAGGTTTGAAAGTCATTTTAGGTTTTGGTTAAGGGTAGGTTAGAGTTTTTATGAGTTTAAAGGTCATCATTGAATTCAAATAAAGTCTCTAGAAGTCCATTCCATGATCAAATACTCACATTTTCCATTTAAGGGTCATTCAATTAAGTTTCGGGCTAAATTTTAGCAATTAGCCTGGAATCCACCATTTCATAGCGTCGCTAGTTCAAAAAAGAGGAAATGCGCTACGAAAGCACTGCTACTTTCGTAGCGTAAACTACGAAAATTGCACTATGAGCGCTACGAAAGCGCGGTTTCTTAGTTGTCGTGTCAAATAAGCCAAAATTTGTCAAATTCAGTTGGGGAATGATAGGATAGGGGTATGGTGAGTCATTTTGTTACCAGATTCGATGTACTTAACTGTCCTATAGTCATCATAGTCATGATAGGATATCAATGAAGCATCATTTAGTCATGAGGTGACATCTCAAATTCAAATTTTTGCTTAATTGAGTCATCTTTGATTCATTTACCTTCACACAATTGTCTAAGCTCTGAAGCAGTTAAGATAAGTATGTGGTTATTCTATGCAAAGGAAACCTTCATCATTCTCAAGCGAGGCTGTTCATTTAATCAAGTGAGGTTGTTTCATATCTTAATCAAGCAAGGTTGTTTTACATATTCTATAGAATCTAACAAGTTTTTCCAAGAAGCATGATAGAGGTTAGAAAGTGTCAAAGAGGCAAAACAAAAACAAGTGGCTAGCAAGCAGGAAATCCATAGAGTAATAAGAAGCCAAGCAGCAGCATCAAAAGGAAAAATAGTGGTTTCAGGTTCAGATGACAGCTCAGTGATGAAAGGCAACTTATATGACATCTTACATGCAATTGATATAGAAAATTCACCTATTGTGCAAGCTGATTCTATTGGAACAGATGAATACAAACAGAAAAAAAGTGAAATCAGCAAAGAAATTGGAATTTGAAGGTGAGAATGCAGCCTTTGTCTTTCAAGCTAGGAAGCCTTTGACTAGGCATACTAAAAAGCTTAAAGAAAATAGTAAGGAGGTCCAAGAAGCTACTGAAACAGTCAAAGTACCTAAAGAGGTAGTTGACCTCTCATTACCAGCAGTAGAGCATGCAGCCAGCAATATAATGAAGGGAAAGGAACACATGTCAGAGTGTCAACTACTGGAAGAAAGGTTGAAGCTAGCAAATCAAGAGATGGAAATAATGAGAAAGAGGACCAGAAAGCACAGCATTGAAAAGACAAAATTCAAGAGGATGAAGGCTATTTGGGAAGGTCAAACAATTGCTAGGTCAAAGATCCCAAGTAGTGCACAGTAGTTCTTTACATGGACAGTTCCAGCAATTAAAGAAGAAAAATTTGTTAGAGTGATCAACACCCATTTGAGAGACAGTAGTAGAAATCTAAGAGGCCAAGTGGAGGATTTGGAGCTACAATTAATACAGTCTTAAGATGAACTAAATAGCAGCGATACAAAATGACAAATTCAAAGCAAACTCAAAATGGAAAAAGAGGATTAAATTTTGTGAAGGTTATGTTTTTAGTTCATATAGCTGATGGTTTTGATTAGGCCGGTGATTTTCTAAAGTTATAGCATATTTTTGTTTCAAGTTTTGACGAAAATCTGGTTAAAACTGCTTACACAACAGTTTCGTAGCGCCTGCAATGTAAAAAAGGCAGAAAATGCTACGAAACTGTTGAAATTCATGAAGCCAAAAAATATGTTTTCTGGTTTTGACCAGTCAACTTCCAAAGCGTTTTATGAGCAACTGAAAACAAATTTTGGAAAACTGAAATGGGTTTTTATTCCTAACATACCTAACTAAAAAACCCTCTCTTAGTTTCTTCCAATTCATTACAAGGTGGGAGAAATTTATAAATTAAAATGCACTACGAAAAGCGCTACGAAACTGTTGTAGCAACTTTTTCACCCTTTTCCTTATCAAATTTTGGAAGGAAGACGATGTATTTTGACTTGAAATTTCTAAGGAAGCTATTTCAAGTGAGTATAAAAGCCACCCTAAAGGAAAGGAAGCTAAATTTAGAAGGAAAATGGCTAAAAAGACTGCGCTACGAAAAATGCTACGAAACTGTGATGCTTTCGTAGCGCAAGTCTATTTTCATTGTTTTGAGAAGTTAAAAACGGTTTCGCACAGCTGGCATGAAGGGATAACTTGGGAAATATGCCAATCATGTTCCTAACATCAATTAGCCTCGAAGTTATTAGTTGGAAGTGGTCAAAATATCTCAAGAAACTAAAGGGATCCTAAGCCTAAAAACAAGGGAGCAGTTTCCTAGATTACAGGGGATCAACATCATCAACATTATGGTTATAACAAGTTGAAACTCATCATCAGGATTCGACTTAATGGAATGATAGGTGGAAAATGATGTGTTTAAGTTTAGATAAATTTGTTTTGAGTAGAACCAAAATATTTCTAATTCTATTTGTAAAAGGACTCTATGTTACTTTTATAGCTATGTTTGTAATAAATACCATGTTTTATAGTTAGAATAGGTGTCAAAACATTGGAATTCGAGGTATCTAGTTATGGATAAGCTTATCTAATAATGTAAATGATCTATAAAAGATTAAGGAGTCGAAATAGAAAGGGTTGGACATTTGTTAGCAAAAAGACTTTGTTTTATGTAAGTGACTGTTTTCGACCTAATACAAAATTTCTACTGAGACAACTCAAGATTCATAAGGAGTTCTTGTATGTTCTTGTTCTAATGGCATCTTTTCAATATTCTATTGCAGTTTTATTTTCTTATGTTACTCAAAATTCATCAATGATGCTCTGACTTCCTTCATAAACAAGCTGACTGTGTGTTTCATTGTTCTACATGTTTATTCCTTGACTTGAACTCTGATATGCCTTGACTTCCATGCTAGGTAGATTACCTTGGTTTTGATGAAGCTATCATGACTCCATAAGCCCAATGTACACTTGCTAATGTGATTTACAACCAGTTTAAATCATTTATCTATTTTTATCTCATATAGAGTTAGCCATCTACATATTTATCAAAAATCATAAACCCTTGAGACAGCCCTCTCAGGTTGAGGAGGCTAAGCCTCAACCAAAATATTGGTTTGAAATAGTTGCATAAGATTGGTTTAATGAGCAGCCTATCAGGTCTGATTTTGTGATAACATTTTGGTGCGTCTTCCGGAGTCTGAAGATTATACTTTCCCAAGATTTTGAATCTGAACTTCTGAAGGTAACATGAGCTCAGGAAGATTTTCGAGGCTGCATCTACCTTGGCGACTCCACGCATCAAATAATCAATTGGAAGGTGAATCCACTGCTTGAAGATTAGTAGCTTGATGAAGTTTCAGAATGAGTTCCATTTCAAGAATAAATGCCAGGTATGGCCCTGTGAATCGGTCTCATATCCCTGGTTTTCCAAATCCTATGCCAAAGGTTGAATGGTTAAATGATCTTCCTATATTCAAAGATGAAAATAAAGACAATGTTGCTCTTCATTTGGTTAGATTACATATGCATGTACACAGTCTTAAGGTTCATTTCCCTGAAGATTTTCTCATGAAGATGTTTATGGCCACTTTGGAAGGAAAAGCACGGTCTTGGTATGAAAGCTTGCCAAATGGTTCATTATATTCTCTTGATGATTTCCATGTTGCATTTTATGAGACATATGAAGAGTGTCATCCCTCCTTATTGCTGGTCAAATACTGTTGTAAACATTCTGTGAGTTTTATTGATTATTTGGATAATTGTTATGAAGATGATGAGTTCATGGATGAGGAAATTTTAGAAGCCCTTCATGACAATCCCTTTCATCACCAAGAAGAAATAATAGCCTCTTTCTTAGATGAAAATGAAACCCAGCAGGAGTTTATTTATGAAAATTATGATACATCCTCTGAGTTTGATGAAAGGTTGTAGCAGACTTGTCAGACTTTTGATCATCAGGAGTATGAGAATCATTGCAAACAACAAGAGGAAATATTGGAAGATGATTGCTACAAACCTCACGTACAGGAAAATTTTGATTCTTCATTTCATTTCTTGCATCAGCCTACATCAAATAATGATCACAATAATGAAAAAATGGGTGAAAATTTATCTTTATCCTTGTCTTCTAATCTGAAATCATTTGAGTGTGAATCAGTAGATAAGATTCAGTTTGTGGATGAAGTTGCAGAGAACTTTGAAAAGGAAATTCAAGTTTCAAAAGATAAAACTCAATCTCATAGTATTCATAATCAAGATCAGTATTTTCAATTTATTTTTATGCTAGAAAACAAAGAGAGGGTGTTGTCACCTTTCTCCTTTGAGTTTGAAGAAGAATACATTGTTTTTGAAAATCAGTTTGAAAATTAGTTTGAGAGCACACAACTAAAGTTTTATGTGGTTAATGAAAACATGGATGAGTTGTCCAAAGCTGCAGAATGTCATGAGAAACATCAAATAGATCATGTCTTCTTTGATCCTATATCTGATTACATGGAAAGGTTCCACAGTCTAGATTTCCAGTTATATTTTCATTATGAAGATCAGATGCATCTTAAGTTGCCTTGGTCATTCCAATATCATGTTTTTTTTTTTTTCAAGTGTGGTCAAGAGTTTCAAATGACAGATAAGATAAATTACTTACTTCATTGGAAGTTTCATGTTGTTAAAGTTAAAGTGGAGATTGCAGCTAATAGGGTAGGTAGGAGTATGTGAATAAGCTCAAAGTTGACTGAGCATATTTCAGTAGGTACATATTTTTCTCAGTAGGTACAGATTTGATAAATTTTAAATTTTCTCTATTTTGGTCAAGAAAAATGGATAGCAACACTGGAACTACTAGTTCTTAGTGTACCATAGGGGCACACTATCCCAAGTGGAGCCACTGTTATCACCCAAAAAATTTCAAAACATCATTGTGTCAACTCTGTTTTTTATCATGGCCTCAAAATAGGTTTGAAAGTCATTTTGGGTTTTGGTTAAGGGTAGGTTAGAGTTTTTATGTGTTTAAAGGTCATCATTGAATTCAAATAAATTATTTAGAAGTCCATTCCATGATCAAATACTCACATTTTCCATTTAAGGGTCATTCAATTAAGTTTCGGGCTAAATTTCTGCAATTAACCAGGAATCCACCGTTTCGTAGCGCTGCTAGTTCAAAAAAGAGGAAATGCGCTACAAAAGCACTGCTACTTTCATAGCGCAAACTGTGAAAATTACACTGTGAGCACTACGAAAGTGCGGTTTATTAGCTATCGTGTCAAATAAGCCAAAATTTGTCAGATTCAATAGGGATATGATAGGATAGGGATATGGTGAGTTAGTTTGTTACCAGATTCGATGTAATTAACTGTCCTACAGTCATCATAGTCATGATAGGATATCAATGAAGCATCATTTATTCATGAGGTGAAATCTCAAATTCGAATTTTTGTTTAATTGAGTCATCTTTGATTCATTTACCTTCACACAACTGTCTAAGCTCTGAAGCAATTAAGATAAGTCTATGGTTGTTCTATGCCAATCCAACCTTCATCATTCTCAAGCGAGGTTGTTCATTTAATAAAGTGAGGTTGTTTCATATCTTAATCAAGCGAGGCTATTTTACATATTTTAGAGAAGCTAACAGGTTTTTCCAAGAAGCATGACAGAGATTAGAAAGTGTCAAAGAGGCAAAACAAAAACAAATGGCCAGCAAGCAGGAAATCCAGAGAGTAACAAGAAGCCAAGCAGCAGCATCAAAAGGAAAAATAGTGGTTTTAGGTTCAGATGACAGCTCAGTGATGAAAGGAAACTTAGATGACATATTACATGCAATTGATATAGAAAATTCACCTATTGTGCAAGCTGATTTTATTGCAACAGATGAACACAAACAGAAAAAAAGTGAAATCAGCAAAGAAATTGGAATTTGAAGGTGAGAATGCAGCCTTTGTCTTTCAAGCTAGGAAGCCTTTGACTAGGCATACTAAAAAGCTCAAAGAACATAGTAAGGAGGTCCAAGAAGCTACTGAAATATTCAAAGTACCTAAAGAGGTAGTTGACCTCTCATCACCAGCAGTAGAGCATGCAGCTATCAATATAATGAAGGGAAAGGAACACATGTCAGAGTGTCAACTACTGGAAGAAAGGTTGAAGCTAGAAAATAAAGAGATGGAAATGATGAGAAAGAGGGCCAGAAAGCACAGCATTGAAAAGACAAAATTCAAGAGGATGAAGGTTATTTGGGAAGGTCAAACAGTTGCTAGGTCAAAGATCCCAAGTAGTGCACAACAGTTCTTTACATGGACAGTTCTAGCCATTAAAGAAGAAAAATTTGTTAGAGTGATCAACACCCATTTGAGAGCTAGTAATAGAAAGCTAAGAGGCAAAGTGGAGGATTTGGAGCTACAATTAAAACAATCTCAAGATGAACTAAAGAGCAGAGGTACAAAATGACAAATTCAAAGAAAACTCAAAATGGAAAAAGAGGATTAAATTTTGTGAAGGATATGTTTTTAGTTCATATAGCTGATGGTTTTGATGAGGCCACTGATTTTATAAAGTTATAGAATATTTTTGTTTCAAATTTTGAATAAAAACTGGTTAAAACTTCTTACACAGTATTTTCGTAACACATGAAGTGTAAAAAATGCAGAAAGTGCTATGAAACTGCTAAAAGTCATGAAGCCAAAAAAAATTGTTTTCTGGTTTTGACCATTCAACTTCCAAAAAGGTTTCTGAGCAACTAAAAACGAATTTTATAAAACTGAAAGAGGTTTTTCTTTCTAACATACCTAAATAAAAAAACCTCTCTTAGTTTCTTCAAAGTAATTAAGAGTTGGGAGAAATTTATAAATTACAATGCGATACGAAAAGCGCTACGAAACTGTTGTAGCAGCTTTTTCACCCATTTCCTTATCAAATTTTGGAAGGAATACCATGTATTTTGACTTGAAATTTCTAAGGAAGCTATTTCAAGTGAGTATCAAAGAAACACTGAAGGAAGGAAGCTAAATTTAGAAGGAAAATGGGTAAAAATATTGCGCTACGAAACTGTGTTGCTTTCGTAGCGCAAGTCTGTTTTCATTGTTTTGAGAAGTTCAAAGCGGTTTCGCACAGCTGGAATGAAGGGATAACTTGGGACATATTCCAATCATGTTCCTAACATAAATTATCCTTGAATTTATCAGTTGGAAGTGGTCATAATATCTCAAGAAACTAAAGGGATCCTAAGCCTAAAAATTGGGGAGCAGTTTCCTAGATTACAGGGGATCAACATCATCAACATTATGGTTATAACAAGTTGAAACTCATCATCAGGATTCAACTTAATGGAATGATAGGTGGAAAATGATGTGTTTAAGTTTAGATAAATTTGTTTTGAGTAGAACCAAAAGAGTTATAATTCTATTTGTAATAGGACTCTATGTTAGTTTTACAGTTTTGTTTGTAATAAATACCATGTTTTATAGTTAGAATAGGTGTCAAAACATGGGAATTCGAGGTATCTAGTTATGGAGAAGCTTATCTCATAATGTAAATGATTTATAAAATATTAAGGAGTCAAAATAGAAAGGGTTGGACATTTGTTAGTAAAAATACTCGGTTTTATGTAAGTGACTATTTTCAGCCTAATACAGAATTTCTACTGAGACAACTCAAGATTCATAAGGAGTTCTTGTATGTTCTTTTTCTAATGAAATATTTTCAATATTCTATTGCGGTGGTGTTTGCTTATGTTACTCATAATTCATCAATGATGCTCTGACTTCCTTCATAAACAATTTGACTGTGTGTTTCACTGTTCTACATGTTTATTCCTTGACTTGAACTCTGATATGCCTTGACTTCTATGCTAGGTAGATTATCTTGGTTTTGTTGAAGCTATCATGACTCCATAAGCCCAATGTACACTTGCTAATTTGATTTACAACCATTTTACATCATTTATCTGTTTTTATCTCATATAGAGTTAGCCATCTACATATTTATCAAAAATCATAAACCCTTGAGAGAGCCCTCTAAGGTTGAGGAGGCTAAGCCTCAACCAAAATATTGGTTTGAAATAGTTGCACAAGATTGGTTTGATGAGCAGCCTATCAGGTCTAATTTTGTGATAATAGCTTCTTCAAATGAAACTTCGATGGTGCGTCCAAAGGCAACCCCGGAAATGCAAGATTCGGAGGAATTCTCGGGAACACTCAAGGTGAGCCACTCCGGATTTACTACGGTAATATGGGATGGGATAGAAACAATTTTGTAGAGCTAGGGGGGCTTATCCAAGGTATTCATATCGCAATTGAGTTTCACTGTTCCCCCTGGAAATGGAGGGAAACTTGCAAATCATCATTATGGCGACCATAATAATTCTCCGTGGAACGACGTCCTCAAAGGTATCCACCAGCTGGAGGATATCCCATAGTGTCAAGCTTCTAGAATAGCTAATAAAAAATCACAGAGCTATCACATTTTTTCATGTGCAAAGGAAAGCAAACTCATTTGCGGACCTCCTTGCGAACAATGGGGTGGAAAGCCACAGAGATTTGTATCATTCCAACCTTACCCATGTAGAGGATGACTGCTTAAGACAAGAATTCCATACTCTCATTCAAAAGGATATTCTCCCCCAGATGTGGGTGATAGAAGTGGCACGAATGACAATCATCTGTCCCACGCTCTTGAGGACAGAGATCTACCACGCAGGGCCTCACCCAATGTGGATCATCAAATTTTTAACCATCCGCACGAGATGAATGGGATAAGGCATGATGAAGAGACGTTTTTTACAACATTACCCCCTCCAGGGTACCCCTTTGTAGCCATCATCATAAATTATTAATAGGATTGATATGAAAAATTGCCATAACTCTTCCCTCGAGCTTGCTCAGGAAATTGGCTATGGAACGTAGCTCGATGCAAGGCATACTCATGACCTTCCCCCTCGCATGCGTCCCAGAACTTATAAAAGGATGGACCCTCAGCCAAAGAGCCTCATAGCATGTTCCTTCATAATTTCCTTTTGATTATGTTTTTTCCCTCCTGTGCCACCAGACCACCGCGCATCCCTCTTACTAGAGCTGTGCTACACAGACCCCTCTAGGCAGTGACTATCCAGCTTGCGCATCTTAGCCTTGCCCCTTCTGCTCCTCTAGTCTCAGATATTGTCTGTCCTCCTGTTGTGCATCCTTCCATTGAAGCCATTCCTCTACTTCAGCAGGCAATGGCTCCCAAATTGCACCAAAGAACCATCCGCAGCAGACAGAGAGGGGCTCTCCCCAAACGTTACCACCGTGGAATGGAAAACCATTTGGAGTCTTTTGAAGGCTCCTCCTCCATAAACTATGCTAGACAAAGCCTCAATCCTGAGCCGGAGGAAAAAGCCCCTGTGCAAGTTGCGCAGAGAGGTAGATGTGGTCCCTGGAATTCTACAATTGCGCACCAGGTGCACCCCCGCCTCGCAAGAATGATCCTCTACCGGCTCAGGAGGATGAAGAAGATGAAGCATAAGTATAGATTATGGATTCTGAAGGAACTTGGACGCACATCCTTGACGCTGAGTATTTGGTGTCCCCAACCTCTGCATGCCGGTCCCCAAACATACGCATCCAGTAGCATATTCAAAGGAAGTGGCTACGCAAGCGTACACCTGCCCCATAGAGGAGGAAGATCCCGACAGTAATGATGAAGCTGAAGACTAAGGACTGCGAAGCTGCTTAGTTATTCCTTGGTTTTTTTCATGCATGCTACTACCATGGAATCTCAAGCTTTACTTATGCTTATACACATTTTGTAATATCTGGATACATTAGCGCTACTGTGAATTTTGTAATTTCTTGTCTCAAGTATTTTCCGTGTTGGTTTCCTCCACGAAGCCAGCCCCTAAACCAAGAAACTAAGGCTGGGGTTGGTTTAGTGCAGCTTACCAACCCCACCTATAGCATACGTAATGTTTATATTTTCAAATTAATATAGAGTAGCCTAATTTACCAAAAAAATAATAATAATAACATTTGATCACTGAGCAGTTTTTGACTCTGGCACAGAGGAAGCTCCTTTCTCTATCTCTTTTTCCTGTAGAGACATCCAATCCTTGCATTTCCTCCACAAATCCACATTTGAGCTTGAAAAATTAACAATCTTGACATGTGCCATCCTGAAATTGGTGATCCTGGAATATGTAGGTCTTTCTGAAAACAAAGTCTTCATCATCCATAGTAGTTGGAAGTCTTTATGCAAGCAATTCACAATGGTGGCTCCTTTTAAGACAACAGTATTCTCTTGAGAATTTCCAATATTACTCTTTTCTTCCACGAGTAGTGTCTCATATGTTTCCCAAGGGAGAAGGTTTCCCTGCTGATCCCAATAGGATGGTAGACCAACCCTAGTCCTTTTAACAAATAAAATATTAAATCCACCATTTCTTCTTTAACTTCATTCAGTTTTTTCTCTGCAACTTTCCTATATGAATTCTTCATAATCATCATATTCAGCTACAGCACACACCAAGGTCTATCTTCAATTCCAAAATATTTTAATTCATGTGTAGACTTAGAGTTTATGAAATCAATCAATCTCTTCGCATATGAAGCTCTTTTTTGTGAGACATGTTTATTTGTCAGAATCACTCCCTCCAAGTCTCTCACAATGTTATTTTCTTCTCCAACAATAACAAGCATATCCCATACATTCTTGAAAACTTCAATAATGTCACTCCATATGATCTCCTGAGCCTGAATAGGGAAATATTCCCTTTCACCTTCTCCTTGATTTCTTTGATTTCTTGACACACAATCTGTTAATCATGTTTGTACTTCTTAGCACTGTCCTTTGTCGTTTTCACCTCTTGCTCTGTAGCTCTTATCATGTTTCATGCATTTTCCAGATCTCTATGATTCTTTTTTAAATCAATATCTTCCATATTTAACTCAGTAATTACTTGATTTAATTTGGCAGTAGGGTCTTCAGAATATGATGAAATAACAACAGTACAAACCTAAGAATCTAATTTATTCTGCATCATGTCATTTAACTCTTTCAACTTAGATATCTCCCCATATTTTTCCAACAGAGCTTGCAACAACTTCTATTTTTCTGTCTCAACTTGAGCTACTTCAGTAGCCATTGGATGCTTTCCAGTGGGAATCTTGAGCTACTTTTTCAAGGTTTGAATTTTAGATTCATAAATCTGCAAGAATTTCTGAATTGCTAACTTATCTTCAGGATCAACACCAATCTTGACAATGATCTTCTTCGACTCTTCATTTTGTGTGGAGTAAGCTCTAGAATTTGATTTCTCCAATTTTAATTGCTTAATTACCTTACCCAACTTATTTTCATCTTTAGCAGCAGCTAAATTGGTCTTGTTCAAATCATTAAAAATAAATTGTCCAGTTTGCATATGAAGGTTTATCTTATCCAGGAGAGGAATATTTTTTGCATTCATTGTTTAATTAACAATTTTGAAAGAAGTATAAGATGTCACATTCATAGTTTAAGGATAAGAAAAGGCTATCCTTAGTTGGTCCTTTTCCAGGTCCATTGTTGTCAACAATGTAGTCTGCTTAAGAGATATTTGAGCCTCTGACTGAGATTCAATATTCTCTCTTATCCTCTTATTTTTTTCTCAATTTGTGAAAATACATGCTTGGTATTAGAAAAATAATCATGGCTTGCTCCCTCAGGAAAAGGAGATGACGGAGTACAAGGAATTTCACCCAACTGCAAAGAATATCTAGACATAACTGAGGAACTACTCTCCTCCATTGTGTTCGCTTTCTTGGCTTCATTTTCTACATTATTCTCTAAGTCAATTAATTCCTCCCTTCCTCTTTTGAGCCCATTTTCCTATCTATCATTACAACATATTCTTTAACCTGAATTTTAGCCAAAATTTTGAGAATTGGCCTCATGTCTTCAGTAAAGAGGCTCAGAGGAAATTTATCTAAATCGAGGGAAAAATGTGCATTTTCGAGCATTAAGTAAAACATAATCTGAGTAAACTTAGCTTCGGGAAACTCTTGAAAATATGTGGAAATGGATTCATCATAAAAACAAAATATGATTCCACAGAGGGATAATAGAGAGATTACTGGAAAAAAAATTCCCCTAATTGGTTCATCAAAAACATTTTTGGGGGTACATAGTAGAAACCAACTAGTTAATGAATTCTAGGAACAGATAAGTTTGTGGGACAAAATTTGACAAGACTCCAGACTTGATTAAAGCAGAGTGGATGGTAATTTAGACTAGTTGAGAATGACATGCTGATAAAACAGTGGATGGTCAACTAAACAGACAATGTCTACAATGTCAATTTCAGTATCCATTAGGGGAATGTGGGTGGAAGACCCAGCCAAAACACATTTTTTTTACACTTTGAAGAAATTCTAGTATAGTTATATGAAATACCTGGTTTTGATGAGACAGTTATTGACTTGGATGCTGGTACAAAGGTCAGAGACTTTGGCTGTTTGGGAGCGAACGTGGACAAACAATGAGGATAAAAACCCTTTTATAGGTGAAATAAGACTCAGCGAGAAAAGACGTTGCACGGAGGTGAAATGAATGCAAGTGAATGACAATACATGTTAGATGACACGAAAAGGTGATGTGCATGGTGACATGGCTCGCTCACTTATTGACGTCACAGGCTTTCCTGATGTCGTCACTGTGAAGGGACTTCGCGTTATGGGATAAATCCCAGAACAATGCTCCTACAGTTAATATGGGCTGCTCGTTTAAGTCAACTGGCAAAGCTCAAAGATTCTTACGAAGGCACTCCCTTTGATAACCCCTTAATGCTTTTTGATGTCAGGTTTGTGTCATTGTACAAATGCTATATAAAAAATGGTCCCCACGGTGTAACCTGATCATTCTTTAACTCTATGTGTAAGTAGGGGTCCCACTTGTCTACCACAAAGTACTTTGACAACATTTAGCGCATCATTATTCAAAAATTTTATTTTATACATATATAGTTTTTTTTATTTTTGAGAAGATATATTACCATATATACAAAATATAAAAAATTTGAAACAGGCCACAACACCTGGTCTGGAATGTTGTTTTGTAGATGTCCTCTTCTTTGATGTGTACCTAATGATATCCTGATCTCAATTTAATCTTTGAGAACATTTTTGCTCCCTTCAACTGATCAAATAAGTCACCAATATGAGACAAAGGATACTTTTTCTTGATAGTCATTATTATTACCCAAAAAAATGAAGCATCATTTGATAAGGTTAAATAGGTTCATGTGTAAAAAAAAATTGGGTTGTAGGATTCATTTTTTATATGCTTGGTCAAGGGAAATATTAATTTTTCTTTTTTAAGTTTACCCTAAGGTCTAAACCCACTCATTTTCAAACCCCCTCATGCCACATCACTCATTATTTTCTGAATGATTTCAATTTCCAAGGTTTTTGTACCGAAAATGCCATTTTAGCCAAGAAACCATAGTTTCGTAGCGAAATACACTGTGAAAAGTCACTTTTCTTTACGAAACTGCTAATAGTTTCGCAACGAAAACAACCAAATTTACACTAGATATGCTAAGAAAGCAAGATTTCTCGTCTGTCTTGTCAGAATAGTTGTTAGGTCCAGAAAATCGTTCGGAATGAGTAGGTTATGTTGGAACACCTAATCCTACATGGGTAGGTGTGGAATGCGAAAAGTCACAATGGAGTCCAAGTGACCTTGGAATGTGAAACCAAGAGTCACACCATTGTATTATAAATGTACATCATGTATAATGGAAAAATAAGAAAGCCTCACGCTTATCTTTCATTGTGTATTGAGTCTTGTGTGTGTGCATTCATCTTCCTCATACACCATGTGTGTGCTTTAACATGGTGTTTAACATGGTATCAGTGCGGGAAATTGCTGGCCCTGCTCCAAATTGAGTGAGCCATTTGTGTTTATGGCCTGTGCATATCTGCAAAAATTCTTGACATTTTTGCAGCACTCAGTGTTTCCACAGCAGTGTTTTTGCCACCATTCAGAAGTGTTTTGAAGAGGAGCAGCATTCAGTGATTTTGCAGCATTCAGAAATCTGCTTTGAGAAGGAGCAGCATTCAGAAATTGGCAGCATTGGTTTTGAAGAAGGCAGCACTGCCCATATGAAGGTTTTCATTCTAAATTTTCTCTACAATTTCTGCTCATTAAAATCTGCATCATTTTGAAAGAGATGCTGAAAATTGTTTAAAGTTGATTTCTGAAGAGGTTTTTGGTTTTAATGAAAAAGAATTTCTGAGTTTTTCATTCGAAGATTCCTGCAAAATTCTGGATTTTTTACTACTATAAGTTCCAGAAAAATTCTGCTCTATATTTGAAAGAAGAAAGTATTCTACTGCTGCTATATTTCGTGAAATTTCTGCAACATTCTGGAAAATTTCTGAGTCTTGTACCTTCGTTTCACTGCAAAATTCTGCCATATCAGTGAAATGTTGTTGTTATTTTAGAGTCGATTTTCCTCTCTACTATTTTTAAATTTAAAAAAAATAAATAAATAAATAAATAAATAAATAATTCATTCCTACAACTCTCATTCAAATCCTCTGCGCCCTCTCCTACAGCTCGACCCTTTTTAAATTCATTCCTCATCTACCCATAACCATACACACTCACAGCGATACATTCCAGAAGCATTATACTCTTACCTCTGCAACCCTCTCACCATTCCACCTGCTCACTTATTCCACGGCATGTAACTCGACTCCCATTTCCCAATCTGCACCTGTGTTATTCTCATCTCCCTAACATACACACCCCCCTCGGCCTCTGCATATGCTCACACATCGACTCCCAACGCTTCACATTCCCAACGCTCCTCCTTAACCCGGCCCCTCTCCCATGTGCTCACATTATCGCTCACATCCCATCCCACGCCATTCACTCAACACCTGCGCTCCCTCACTCCCTACCCGCCCCTCTCTGCGCTCAACTCACGGGCTACGGCCATCCTAAGCAACGCTTGCCCGCCTTCCATACACTCCCTCACCTACCCTGCTTTAAGGTAGCACTCCCCATCTACGCACTCACCTGCTGCTACGCCCTCTCCCTCACTGGTCTGCGCCCTCACCTCACTCGACTGCTCGAACCCACTCCCTTACCACGCCCTTTCGACTGCCTATCTCCATAAACTACCACTCCGCGGCACTCACCACACCTACAGCTCACACTCCTCACCATACGTTACCCACCCTCTCGTTGCCTACCCACGGGAGCTCACTACCAACTTCCCTCACGGCCCCCGCATGCAACCCTACCGCCCCTTCTCAACACACAACACACTCACTGTCATTTCCCTCCCTTTTCCTTTTTTCCACTTTTAAAATTCCTTTTTAATTTTTTTAATACCCCCCCACCACTCTCAAATTTTTAATTCCCTTCCCTCCTTTTTAAATTTATTTAATATAATACACTTTCCTCCCCTCCTCATAAATTTCCCTTTCCTTTTAAATTGCCCCCATTTTTTAATTATTCCCATTAATATATTTTTTTTGATTAATTTTTAATTAATTTAAAAACAAATAAAAAATAAAAAACAGCAGAGAGAAGAAGAACAGAGAGAGAGGAAAGAGATATGAACAGCAGAATTGAGGAAATGACATGTGAGCAGATGGACTGAATATTTCAGATTTGACATTTTATGATTTGTGGCATTGATTTGAAGAGTGATTTTTTGAAGAAATTGACATTTGAAGACAAGTTTGCCATCATTCCAAAACAGTTATTTGAAGGAAAATTCAGCTGCCTTAAAAGCTTATTGCACAAGTGTTTTTGTTGGACATTCAAATATTTTGCAGAAATATTGTATTGCATTGACATTGTATTGTGAGTAGACATTGCTTCTTCATAGTTGCAATCAGTACTTGAGTTGTTGAAAAATTGTTGACTGCCCTCCATCATTTGAGGAGCAGATTTTGTACTTTGAGATTTCCATAGTTGGAAATTCTTTGGAGTCATTTGTATTTGTTTTTGAATCACATTGTAAATGGGTGCATTTTCGGTTGAAGCCGACACCTTTCATTTTTGAGCCTAAGTTGTTGAAATGGCTAAAATCAATCAGGCATTAGTGTTGTTGAATAACCTCATTCATTCAAATGTTGATGATGTGATAAAAATGAGCAAGCATGCTCTTTGTAACATTCAGAGTTGTTTGCTAGATGCACAAGAAAATATTGAGTTTTTGCAGTTGGAATCTCAACTCCAACAAGATGAACTTCAGCGAAAGAGTCACCATTCTGAACCTGTTTCTGTTCAGAAGATTGTGAAGGACTCTCATCAGAAGAAAGAAGATAAAGTTGCAGTTGATCCACATTCAGCAGATGTACATGCAGATGCAGCAGTTCAGCCTGCACTTCTCAAGCCCATCATCAAACCTTGGGAAGAGCTTGTCCACAACAAGCACAGAACTGGTCTTGGATATGACAAGGATGTGTCCTTTCATATTCCAAACTACACAAAGCCCATCATATTTCAGAGTGTCGGATTCATGTATGACAGTTCACCTGCAGTTGTTCCAGATCCTGCTCCACTTCCACAACAACAACATCAGATTGAGAAATGCCAACACTGTGATCAAGTTGGCCATATGAAAGATCACTGTTTTGATCTTCATCCATGCAAGCACTATGGTCGGCACACCCATTCTTCAGACAGATGCTTCAGAAACAAGCCTCCTGCAAGAACCAAGATTCATCTTGGATGGATCGCTTCTTGGCAATGGGCATCAACAGCCAAGAAGATGTTTATGACACATGTTAGAACTTGTTCTCGAATATTGAGCAAACTTGCAGTTGATTTTTCGCCATCATCTCACCTTGTCCCTGACAGGGGGGAAAATGGTGGTCATGTACAAGATTCGACGACAGATCAAGCGAGCCTGAGCCACAATCTCTCATTCCATGTTCAGAGTTGTAGCCAGCAGTTCAAGCGAGCCTGAGCCACAATTCGTCATTCCGGATTCAGAGATGTAGCCAGAGACACGGATGCCCATGAGCATGCCTTCGGTTGGTGGAAAACCTTAAACCATCATCTTTGGTTGGTGGAAAACCTTAAACCACCACAGGTAGTAGACCTCCCTTCTTTTAGGTCGAAGGTCTCCCTTTCATATATGAGGAACACTTCCTCTAGCAGAAGCCTTCAGCTTAGCAGCCTTCAGCTTCTTGCCAGCTTTGGTTGAGTTCCAGGAAATGCTTCAAAGCATTCCAGAGTTGTTGGTAATCCTAAAACCATCATAGGTAGTAGACCTCCCTTCTTTTAGGTTGAAGGTCTCCCTTTTTTATGAGGGCCAATTCCTCTAGCAGAAGCTTTCAGCTTCTTGCCAGTTTTGGAAGAGTTCCGGGAACTGCAACAAGTTTTGCGTTCCAGTGTTTGTGGTCATCCTAAAACCACCTCTTTTTTCCAACATTTCAGAGAGTTGATTCAGCCCAAGTGTTGCCATGCATACTTTGCAGATTTGTATTACAACTCTTTTCTTGGACTCACACATACCCCTTCGGATTAAGGGGGGATGTTGAAACACCTAATCCTACATGGGTAGGTGTGGAATGCGAAAAGTCACAATGGAGTCCAAGTGACCTTGGAATGTGAAACCAAGAGTCACACCATTGTATTATAAATGTACATCATGTATAATGGAAAAATAAGAAAGCCTCACGCTTATCTTTAATTGTGTGTTGAGTCTTGTGTGTGTGCATTCATCTTCCTCATACACCATGTGTGTGCTTTAACATGGTGTTTAACAGGTTATATGCCATTCAAGTCATGGAGGGATGAAACCAAGGTACATGGTTAGGTTTTAAGTCATCATGATCAGTTTAGGTATGTATGAGTCATCATAAGGTCATGAGAAGACATCAAAACTTCAAATCCTTTCCTAATTCAGTCATTTCTCATTTCTCATTCCTTCTTGTGTGATATTGAGCTCTGAAGAGCTATTGCATTAAGCCAAATCTTTAGTTGGTGTTTTCAAAGGTTTACATTGATCATTATCAAGCGAGGCTACAAATCATCAAGCAAGGCTGCAAATTATCAAGCGAGGCTGTGAAGACCTTAAAAAAACCATGGTAGAAAAAAGAACAAACAAGGGTGGCCAATGCTTGAGATATGAAACAGCAGACATGAATTTGATAAATGAAGACCCAACAGCAGTGGAAGTTTTCAGAAGGACAGGTTTCCTACAGTTTTGTGAGAAATTACAAGGCTGTCATACACAGTTTTCCAAAGAGTTTGCTTTGAATTTTAGTGGAACAACCACCAAAGTAGGAATGCTAAATATGTCCATCACACCAGAGGTTATTTCAGATGCTATAGGGATACCAAGAGGACAGGAGAAGTGGTTCAAAGGTTTCAAGTTTAACATGGAGCAGTGCAAAGAATTCATGAAGCTTGGAAACAGTGAAATGGATCTCACCAATGTTGTTCCAAGGAGCTGCATGAAGGAAAATTACTCAAAATTGTTGCTCATCGTCCAAAATTACTTTACTTGTGAAGGGAGATACCACAAAGTCTACTCATATTATTTCAAATTACTTCTGCACTTTACTAGTAAGATTTCCCTTGATCTGCCTTTTTATTTACAGAGAAGTTTTTCAAAAATGGCAGATAAGGTCCAAGCAAATTCTGAAGGGAGTGAGACTTATTTTTTTCATCATGGTTTAATGAAGCTTTTGGTTTTAGATAAACGCCAAAGGTTAGGCAGAGATTGGTCATCATTTTTTTTTGTTAGTGGTTTGGAGTTGGATGCTCTTACTCCTTCAAGAACTCCTAAACTAGGAAAATTCCATCACCATTAGCAGCAAAGCAAAGTGAACCATTGATAGCAGAGCCAAGTGAACCTGCAAGAGTAGAACCAAGTGAGCCAATTATGATGGAGCCAGAGAAATTACAGATTTTTGACATACCAAATGTTCCACCTACAAAACAAAAGTCAAAAGTGGTCAAACCTGCAAAACAAAAAAAAAGATGTGGGTAAACAAGAAACAAAAAGGAGGACAAGGAGCCAAACAGTGGCCCTAGTAGAGAAAATAGTGGTTGTAGAAGACATAACAGTAGCTAAATTAAATCTTGAAGATATTTTACTTGCCATTGACATAGAATAAACTCCTATAGTCCAGGCTGAGGACATTGAGGAAGGTGGACAAAAGTTTAAAAAGGCTAAATCTGCAAAGAAATTAGAATTTGAGGGATAAGATGCAGGTTTCATGTTCAAAGCAAGAAATCCTATGACAAGGCATGCTAGGAAACTATTAGAGAGCAGTAAAGAGGTTCCACCACCTACTGATACAGTTCAGCCACCACAAGAGATCATTGACCTTTCATCACCTCCAGAGAATGATACAATTAGCAAAACAAAGAAAGGAAAAGAGAAGGTGATGGAAAAAACAGAGTTACAGCTCCTTGAAGAACAATTGAAATTGGCCAATCATGAAATTGTTTTTATGAAAAGAGAAGCAAGGAAACGCAGTGTAGAGAAGATTCAGTTTGAAAATATGAAGGCAATTTTGGAAGAATAGGTTGACATTGTTTCCAAGACTTTGGATAACACACAGCAACTTATCAAATGGACCATTCCGACAAGGAAAGAGGCCAAACATGTCAGGAGGATGAACACACATTTTAAAGCCACCAATAGAAGGTTGAAAGATCGGTTTAAGGACCTCCAGGAGCAGCTTGAACTAATTCATGAAGAGTTAGAGAAAAAAGGCCTTAAAATGACAGTGCTTGAAGAATCAATAGCTCAACCAATAATAAATGAGGAATAAATGCCTAAAGGATCATAAGGTGAGTTGGTTTATGGTTTTTAAGGCTAATTACATGTTAGAGACAAGGTGTTGGCACTTATAGGGTTCATTTTTTTAATTACAAAAAAATCTGGATTTTCAGCACTTTTCCGCAGTTTCATAGCGTGCATGGGCTTGAAGGATAGCAAAACGCTACGAAACTACTATAGCTGTTCTTTTTCCTTTTTGAACCAGTTTTGAGAGCTTTCAAAAGCTGAAATTTGTGTGGGATATCTGTCTAAGGATGATGTAGACCATGCCAAAGGAAGGAATAAAAAATATCGAGGATAAATGGAATTTTTGCAGCGCTACAAAAGTACGCTACGAAACTGCTTTACTTTCGTATCATACTATGTTGGAGCTCTTTTAGCAGGTTTTGAAGAATTTTCAGACAGCTAGATCTTATCTAAGAGTTAAAGAACCATGTCAAGCAATTATTCAACAATTAAAGACGACGAAATGAAGATAAATTAGCAGCCAAAGCATTCGTGGAAGAAGAAGACAATTTGCCTAAAAAACATGGTTTTGTTTCCCGTTTTCGAGGAGGTCAGTTAAGTGGTCATGTAGTGATGAATCCCATCATCCCAATTCAAACATGTGAAAGCATACTTGTCAAAGATGTAATTGTTTTAGATGATAAAGTTGTTAAATGTAATAATGAGCAGTTTGAGTCCTAGTAGGATAAGGACTATCAAGTAGGACAACTTTCATTTTGTTATTAAGTAGATGTTTTATGGTTATGCAAGGTGTCATTAGGCAAAAAATAGATGAATCTAGCCAGGGGGGTGATCATCTCATGATGTAACAAGTCTATTAAAGGCCATAGAGTCTAATTTGTCAAGGGTTGAAGATTTTTTGGCAAAAATACAACTTTATGTAACTTGACTGTTTCGGCAATACAGAGATTTGTTTCTTGACCAACTTGGGATTCTGATTGAGTTTTTAGTGCCTATCTATCTTATCTATATATTTTGTGTGTCCCATTTGTAGTGGTTATCATTTATAATACTCATAATTCATTCATGTAATGCTCTGACTTCCTTTATAGATGAATTGACTGTGTATTTTCCTGTTTCATGTGTGTGTGTACTACTACTAAAAAATCTTACCTACCTCAGCTTCCATGTCAAGTGAACTCATTACTGAATCACTTAAAGTGTTGACTCCATAAGCCCAATGTTTTCATATTGATACTATGTTCAACCTACACTCAACATAAGCAAGTTTTTTCCCAAATAGAGTTAACCATCTGAATACATCTTTATTTAATATCATTAACCCTTTGAGAGAGCCCTCTCAGACTGAAGAGGCTAAGTTTCAGTCTCAAGATTGGTTTGAAATAGTTACATGAGATTGTCTTATTAGTAGTCTATCAGGTGCAATTTTGTGATAACAGTCACCTTGTTCAACTTCTTATAATCAATATACAACTTAAGAGTATCATCCTTCTTCTTCATAAACAACACTAGTGCACCCCATGGCGACACACTTGTCCTAATGTATCCCTTGTCAAGAATTTTCTTAAGTTGCAACTTCAATTCCACCAACTATGGAGTGCTCATACTATAAGGTGCCTTTTATGTTGGTGTTGCTCCTAGTACCAACTCAATAGAAAAATACACTTCCCTATGAGGAGGAAACTCTGAATTTTTTGTTAGAAACACATCCTAAAACTGCTGCAAAATTGGATACCTCTTCATGACTTTAACATCCTTCCCTTTGTCACTAGAAACATGCATTACAAATAATACACACCCTTTCCTGCAACTATTTGTTTCCTGCATAGATGTAACCATTATCAGTGATGTAGACTTCTTCTTACCTTGCAAGATTCTCTTCTCTCCATCATCATCCAAGCACTCTATAGAATTCTCATAACGATCTACCTTAGTCATGTGAAGATACAACCAATCCATACCCAAAAGCACATTGTATGATCCCAATGGAAGCACGTTTAAATGTGTTGATGTAGGCATACCATTCAAATCAAATGCACAAGTTTTCACCCAATGATGAACTATTTTCTTAGTACCTATAGCCAACTACACCAACTAAGACTATGCATGCACTTATTTTCTTAAACGACACTTATCCACGAGGCCAAGATTAACATAACTATAATTAGATCCAGGATCAATAAAAATGGAAACAACTCGATCACAAAGCTTACCTTCCATCTCAATAATGGATGTCTGGTGATCTGCATGCCTATTATTCAATCCTACATTAATCCAAGGAATACTATGTCCCACATCCATTAGGGGAATTTTGAGGTCTAAAATGGGCCTCCTAAGAAAATTATAAAATAATAGTGGAAATAATAAAATAATATTTGATTACATCATCAAATTTTAGAGGGAAAAAAGAAAAAATTACTTTTTCAGCTCGTATTTTGGACTTATTTCCCTAAGGTTTTACTCAAATTTCAAGCAGGAATACTTGTTGGATGCAAAATTTAATTTCTCATCCAAGGAGTACCCGTGTTGCATAATTTTGATGGAATTTTCTACATGAAAAATGAGAAATACATGAAAAGTGTGATTGGAATCACATTTTTTCATGTATTTCTCATTTTTTTTGTAGCAGAGTCCATCAAAAGTATGTAATATGGGCACTCCTTGGATGAGGAATTAAATTTTACATCCAACGAGTACTCTCGCTCGAAATTTGAGTAAACCCTTAGGGAGATAAGTTGAAAATACGAGTTGAAAATGTAATTATTATTATTATTGTTGTTATTATTATTTTATCTTTTTACATTTTTACTCCAAAAATGGTGAATCATCCCCAATGGTTGACATCATCATCTTGAATCCTATTGGTTCTCATAAAGTTTATTTTTTTTGTACATTTTTCTTAGGAGGCCCATTTTAGACCTCAAAATTCCCCTAATGCCCTAACTATCTACACCTCTTGAGCACTGTAGAGCTAAGGTTTTCCACCTTGATACAACATGTTATCCTTCTTGCGTTGATCATTGCCACATATCCAACACTGCGATGTTTCCATTCCACTACCTTTATTCTGTTGCTATCTAGGCAAACTTCCATGTCCCTTCTCTACTGCATTAAACTTCTTGTAAGGAGCAACATTTTCCTTCTCACCTGCATTTTGAGGTCTTTCTTTCTTCAGTGGCCACTTTCATTTAGTCTTATCATTCCCTTTCCAATCTCGCTTAGGCTTAGACTTACACTTCGATTGCTCATAAGAGTGCTTAAGCTTCCCAATGACTTCCTCCAGTGACCGAGGCTCATCATACTCAATCTGATCCTTCAATGCTAATGGAAATCCAATGATAAATATTTATCCTTTGTCTTTTAATCCTTAATATATGGCACGTACCTTAACAACTCCAAGAACTTAGTCATGTACTCCTCGTTTGTCATAGATCCTGTTAGGGTCCTATAAATTATAGCATCTCAAGGTGATTGAGTATTTCATAAGTTTCAATTTCATATTATATGATTTTAAATATTTAAATGATTTCCAAAAATAAAAATAAAAGAGGGTATATTGAAAAGAGAAAAGAAAAAGAAAGAAAAACCCCAAAAAGAATAATATTGAAAGTGTTGCAAATCAAAATGTCATTGTTGTTTAGATTAGTTTGTTCAATCATACAGTCTAAGCATGATTGAACAATTTTAATTTTTTGTTGGATAGCTTAGAAAATAAGGATTTGCCAAACAGTTTAATCTTGGAAAATTAGCAACTAGATAGAAAATAAAATTTACTCAACATTTTAAACTGAGTCAATGGAAAGAATAAGGGATATAGTAGGTTAGAGTTTCATAAAAAAGGGAGATTTGGATTTGCAAGCCTAAATGAACCCTGCAAAAGAATGATAAAAAATGTTAGATTAGTGAAATGGGTAGGTAGAATTAAAGAGAAATAAATATGCAGAAACATGAAATTTGTCCCAAAGTACTATTCCAAGGATTTCTTTTATTCTCATGAAATGGTGGAAAAAATCAAAAGAAAATGTTTATCATAAGTTTCGGGATTAATTCTTTATAGATTTTTTTGACATATTTTATGTCATATCCAAAGTCTCGAACCTTATACTATGACCCGAAATTTTGTATAATTTTCCGACCCCACCATCCACTCACATCCCATCATCGCTAAACTTCCACCATCTCCTGTCTCATCTCTGCCCCCTCCATCTCATCTGACGGTCCACACTCTTTTTTGGCCCCCCCTTGTTGGCTCGAGGGGTCCTGACCCAAGTTCAGATGTTCAAGGTTTGCCAACAAACCCCTATACTACTGGCCCTTTCGGCAGTGACCTGCTTGCGTAAGCCAAAGTCTCACCCGAAGTAGTATGGGTGGGTGCTAGAACCAGGTTTCTACACCCAGGGAGAGGGTAGGTAAGTAAAGTAGAGCTGCGTCTACCCTTATAGTGACCCGATATAGTATCACAGAGCCTAGATTCCCTTTGCATCCACGTGCACAACAGAAATATTACTCACAGAAATCAACAGACCGTGAATTCATATAATAATATGCAACTATTCTAGATATTCTTGTATGAAGAAAGTAGAGCAAACCCATATTGCAGCATAAATAAGTACACAAGTATGTTCGCAACTTAAACCAATAACACAGTAGCATATATTAAGTAATCAAGACGTCACATATTCATATCACAGTAATTCTAGTGGATTAAGATAGGCAACAATACTTCCGCATTCATTAATCTTTCAAATCTACTTACAAAACCCCAAAAACCCAACCTGCACACACAACAGCAGGGTCCACACACAGCAGGAAAGAGGCACTCTGTGCACACAGCAACAGGAATCCTTACCCAACAACCCTGACCAAATCTATCGATTCGCACTTAGCAGCAATCTCTTATCATTCTTAGCTTGTCCTACAACTGATCAGGTGATCATGTCCAAGAGGAAAAAAATTCTCAAAATTGGAACTGCTCAGAATTGGTAAAAAATTGATCAACCGGATAGTATTCTTTGTTTTGATCCTGGCACCGCAAACGGCACTCAAATTCGATGTCGGATGTGAAAGATATTCAAGTTTGAAGTTGCCCAATAACCTTCAAAACAGGACCTTTGAACTCAAATTTTTTTCATCTTCAAAAGAAAAAATAATAATAATAAATAAATAAACATAATGGAAAATTTCATTTTTTTAAGGTTATGTGAGGCCTCTCAGAGGGTGCCACGTGGCCTGCCCAGAGGCTGCCACGTGGCCCAAGCCAAAGGTTAATTGTTGTTTAAAAAATTGTTGGAGGGTAGCCTAACCCGAGCTGAACATGTTCGGGTCAGTTGGGCAAGACCCGACCTAAACGTTCACGGGTCGCCCTAAACGCAGTCCCGTACAGCGGAGAAACAAAGGGTCGTTTGAACAGTTGTGAACGCGTTTGGGTCAGTCGGGCGGAGGACAACCCAACCCAAACGCCCTTGGGTCATGTTGTAGCGGGCTCGTGCAGTTGAATGGTGGAGTGGAGTTTTAAAAGGGGCTAGCCCCCTATGTTAAGCCCTATTCTAGATGACCATGCTGCAGTGCCCAGTGGCTAACCGTCTGGCGGTCATGGAGGCGGTTGGAGCCACCAAATGTGACCACGTAATAAAAAATGCCACGGTGGTTTAAATAAACCAATTCCTCCGATGGTTCTGGCGGAAACCAAATGGTCATGTGACCACTTCATATTTAAATTAAATGCCAACTAAACCGTCGGTGGATTTGGCGAGCACGCCACCAATTTTGGCGGATAGAGCCAATTTTAGCGTTGTTAACCGAAGTTTCTCCACTTTTAGTGGAGGACTTTGGGGATAATTAGGAAAAATACTATTTGGATGATAACTTTCAGAATATTGAACATTTTTGGAAAAAAAATTAGTTAATTTTGACTATTCTAAACATTCTGGAGCCATTGGAATAGGTTTCAGAGCCAACAGAGGTGTTTTTCAGCCATTTTTGCTTCAGGGAAGCTTGGAGAGCCATCAGGGTCACGGGGGAAATGGAGCTGAATTGGGCTACACTTCACTATTTTAGGTGAGATAAAAGTCATTTTTAGCTTATTTCTGCCTTTTGAACTCATTTTCACAAGTGGTTTGGTATGTTTAGGCATTTTTCTCACTGTATTACCAATTTGAGCATCATAATATATCAAGGACATTCCCATTGGGAGCCTTGGACCTAGCAGATGTAGCCCAGGAGGGGTGAACTACCTCATCATGAAGTTATTTTGCTGTGTATTTCAGATTCAAGTTGTTAAACAGTAAATTTAAACAAAATTCCCTCACACTTAAATTCATAAACAGTTACCAAGAACACTTTATTTTACTTGCAAGACCTTACAAACACTTTGCACACTTAATTTTATGGAAATGAATACTTTGAACAGTAGTACAAATACTTTCATTTTCAGATCAGATGGTATCAGAGCTAAGGATTTGAGCCTTAGGAGCTAGAGTTTTATTCATCATTTGTTTTGTGAAAAGATGTAGTTGATTGTTTGCAAGTTTTGATGCTTATTAGGCTTAAACTCAAGAGAGGTGAAGGACACTTGGTTAGTGCACAAAGTAATCCATAGCCAAGAAGGGTTAGAGAGCTACCTCCAAGAGCCATAGAAGCAGATTCAAGCATGTCTTCAAGAGAGGGAGAATTTCCTGAAAATATGGATCCCAAGGAAGAAGAACGGGTATTCCAAAAAGCTTTCTTGGATATGACTGAGATGGTGAGGATACTCTACCAAGAAAGGAATGATAGGCTTGTTGGAGAAGGGTCTAAAAACCAGAAAGAAGGAGAGGGTTCTTCAGGAGGAAAGAAAAGTGAAGACAATTTAGAGAAAGGACATGGAGGAAATGGTAATCCACCATCCCCATCTTCATCCTCTTCCTCTACATTGTCATCCTCGACTTCGGTGAATCAATCTCACAAGTCTAAAACCACTGGTAAAAGTCCATTTTTAAAGCTTGATGTGATATTTGAGTTGCCTATGTTTAATGGTTAAGTCAATGTAGAGAAACTTGAAAATTGGATCAGACAGTTGGAAGTTTACTTGAGAATACAAAACCTTCATGATGACGACACCAAGATACAGTTAGCCTCATTGAGAATGGATGGACCAGCATTGGTATGGTGGGAAGCCAAGACCAAGGATGAAATTAAAAAACATGGTAAGATTACTTTATCATGGGCTGAATTTATTACTGCAATTAAAAAGAAATTTTATCCATTAGCTCATTTACAAAAGGCTATCATGAACTGGCAAAACTTTAGAGAGCTTAAGGGACCAAATGTACAAGACTACACCCAAGATTTTAGGAGAAGAGCACTCTTATTAGGGGTAGACTTAAAAAGTCAAGATACTTTGCTGAAATATATAGGTGGTTTGCACAGCTACCTTAAACATACTATCCGTGTGTTCAATCCTACTATTCTAGAAGAAGTTTGTGTACAAGCTACGCATTTAGAGGCTAGAGGTAAAAACACTTTTGATGAGGGTAGAAACAAGCCTTTTAAGGGTAAGAACAAAGATAAAACCTTTAAGGGAAAAGGAAAAAATAATGCATCTGTCAAAAAAGAGGGTGAAAAGTAATTTGTAAACGTTGTTCAAGAGAGGGCCATGAAGAGAAAAACTGTTGGAAATTACATCCTGCAAAAAAAAAAAAAAAAAAAAAAAAAACTCAGTTTAACAAAAACAAAGGAAAGAAGAAAACTGCAGCTACTGCAACTACACCACAAGACTTAGGTGATGATTCAGGGGACGAAACCAAAATTGCAGTCATGGGTTTGAAAAGTATGAAGGGAAAGGAAACTGAAACTAAGCCAAGCACTAGTACTTCAAACTATCATGTACAAGCTCCAAATGAGGAAGAAATAATTGAATTGTTCCATGTGAGGATAGTCTCAAAACATACAAAAATTGACACATTGTTTGACCGTGGGTCACAATCAAATCTCATATCAGAAGACTTGGTTGAACAGCTTAAACTTGAGACCATTCCACATCCAAAGCCTTATCCACTTGGGTGGATATGCAAGGATGCAAACTTACAAGTCTCAAGAAAGTGCATATTGTGATTCGCCACTACTGCACACTTTATTGACATAGTTGAACTTGATGTAGTACCGCTTGATATATCAGGAATTGTTTTGGGAAGTCCTTACTTATTTGACAGGAAAGTGATCTTCCATTGCCATGAAAATAAGTATCATCTCTTTAAATATGGCAAGGAGTACATTGTCAGAGCACATCGCAAGAAGGCAAATATAACAATGGTAAATGCGGGACAGGTAAAAAGGCTAGTAAATTCTAGTAAGAGATTTTTACTTCTTATGGTTAAGCCCAAGGTTGATATGAATCATGAGTCATTTGAAAATTGTGATTCCAAGCTTAAATCAGATTTATATGATGTATTTGATGCACATCATGAGATGTTTCAGGAACCGATAGGTTTACCTCCTAAAAGGGAGATTCAGCATGAAATCCATTTACATCAAGATTGTTCTCTTCCTAACATCGGCATGTACTGCATGTCTATCATGGAGAATGCTGAGATCAAGAGGAAAATTAAAGACTTGTTGGACAAAGGATTCATAAGACCAAGCACTTCACCATGTGGGTCACCAATAGTGTTGATTCCAAAGAAAGATGGAACTTGGCGTATGTGTGTGGACTTCGGGGCATTGAACAAGATAATGGTAAAGAATCGTTACCCACTTCCAAGGATAGATGATTTGTTAGATCAGCTAAAAGATGCTAAATATTTCACTAAGTTAGACTTATGTAGTGGTTATCATCAAGTTAGAAAGAATTGCAGAAAGTGACATTTGGAAGACAGCAATTAAAACCAAACAGGGACTCTTTGAGTGGCTTGTTATGCCGTTTGGTTTATGCAATGAACCTGCAACTTTCATGCAGGTAATGGATGATGTCTTACATCCTTTTCTTGATGATTTCATTATTGTCTACTTAGATGACATCTTAATTTTCATCAAGACTAGAGAAGAGCATGTCATGCATGTTAAGGAAGTACTTGATATTTTGAAGAAAAATCAGTTATTTCTTAAAATGTCAAAGTGTGAATTTGGAAAGACTTCTTTGATTTATTTTGGACACATAGTAGGAGGAGGTGCTTTGAAAATTGATCCTTCCAAGGTAGAAGCCATTGTGAATTGGCCTAGTCCCAAATCCATTACAGAGGTAAGAATTTTTTTGGGTGCAGCTCAGTATTGGAGGAAGTTTATTTCTAACTTCTCTGCCATAGCAGCTCCTATGCATGCAATGACTAGTGTGAAGCGTGCTTTCCAATGGGGAGGAAAACAATAGAAAGCTTTTGAGTCTTTGAAAGAGAATATAAGTTCATCTCCAGTCCTTGCATTACCGAACTTGAGACAGCCATTCGAAATTCAGACTGATGCTAGTGATTACGCCATGGGTGTAGTTCTCTTACAGTATGGTAAGCCTATCACATTTCATTCTGAGAAATTTAATGGTGTTGATGTGAATTATCCTACATATGATAAGGAGTTGTATGCGTTGGTCCAAAGTGTCAAAAAGTGGAAATACTATTTGATGGGAAAAGAAACAATTTTTCATACCGACCATCAGCCTTTACAGTACTTGCAGTCGCAAAGTAAATTGCAGCAGTCACGACATTTTAGATGGATGGGTTTCCTACAACACTTTCACTTGGTAATAAGGTACAAGAAAGGTATTTACAATAAATTTTTTGATATGCTTTCAACACCTATTATTAGTGCTACTACTTTACTCAAGAATGATTCTATTATACATGAAAGCTACATAGAATAGTATGCATCAGATGTTGATTTTAAGGATGTGTATGTTAACTTGAGTGAAGGGAATCATGTTGAGGAGAATGATTATCATTTGCATAATAATTTTCTGTTTCATATGGGCAAGTTATTTATACCATAGGGGAAGAGACTAAGCATCATGAGAGAAGCTCATTCTTCTCTTATTGTTGGACATTTCGGGGTAAGAAAAACAGTGGCACATTTACATATGTATTGTTATTGGCCTCGCATGGTAGATAGTGTTTCATGCTTCATTAGAGGTTGTTCATTATGTGCTACAAGAAAACCTAGAGATAGGAATATTGCTTTATATATGCCATTTTCGGTACCTTCTAGACCATGGGAAAGTGTTTCTATGGATTTTATTGGAGTTCTACCATTATCTAGAAAGCAGCATGATTATCTTTATGTAGTAGTTGATCGATTCAACAAGATGTGTATTCTTATGCCATGTAAGAAATCTATAACTGCTGAAAAAAATATTGATTTATATTTTCAACATGTATGGGTTCATTATGGCTTGCCTACTTCTATTGTTAGTGACAGGGATTCCAGATTTGTTGGGAATTTTTGGTCCAATCTATGGAATATGATGGACACCAAGTTGAAGAAGAGTACTGCTTTCCATCCACAAACATATGGCCAAACAGAGGTGGTGAACAGAACCATTGTACATCTTTTGAGAGGTTATTTCAGTAAGCATCCCAAGCTTTGGGACGAGCACTTGCATTACATTCAGCATGCTTACAACTGGGCCAAGCACTCTTCTACAAATACTTCACCTTTTGAAGCTTGTTTTGGGTATTGGCCTAAGTCACCTTTGGATTTCATTCGTGAAAAGGATGTGGCCATTGATGGGCATAGTGACATTGACAAAACTCGCATGTTCATTGAAAGAATTCAGCTCATACATCAGCAAGTTCAAGAACAGCTTGAAAAAAGTCAAGGCAAGTACAAGGAGAGGCATGATAAGCACAGAGTTGATCATAAGTTTCAAGAAGGGGATGAGGTATGGTTGCATATTAGTAAGGAAAGAATGCAAGGAGAAGGTAAAATGTTGAAGCCTATTCGTTATGGTCAATTTAAGATCCTTAAACAAGTTGGAAATAATGCTTTTCAACTAGATTTGCCTTCATATATGCAAATGTATTCCATTTTGAGTGTGGAAAATTTATGTTTGTATGAACCTCCTTTAATTGTTGATTATGAAAGTGACATTCAGCTGCCATCCATAGAGGATTTCTCACCAGAATTTTCGGATGAGTTGAAGAGGATACTATACTTGACAGAAGGACACGCACTTCGAGAAGGGGAAATGTTGATTATTTTCGGGTTGGTCTTAAAGCCAGCAAACCGAGTAAGGCAAAGTAGATTGAGGTGGAAAAGGTGAGGGATCTATACCCTCATCTTCTTAACAAGTAATTGAAGGCTTTTGGGGTCCAAAAGCTTCCCAATGGGGAGGTGTGATCAGGTGATCATGTCCAAGAGGAAAAAAATGTTCAAAATTGGAACTACTCAGAATTGGTAACAAATTGATCGACTGGATATTATTCGTCGTTGTGATCCTGGCACCGCAAATAGCACTCAAATCCGATATCGGATGTGAAATATATTCAAGTTTTAAGTTTCCCAATAACCTTCAAAACAGGACCTTTAAACTCAAATTTTTGTCATCTTCAGAGAAAACAAAAACAAAACAAAACAAAACAAAAACAAAAAACAAAAAAAAACTGATGGAAAATTTCATTTTTTTAAGGTTATGTGAGGGCTTATCAGAGGGTGCCATGTGGCCTGCCCAGAGGCTACCACGTGGCCCCATGCCAAAGGTTAATTATTGTTTAAAAAATTCTTGGAGGGTAGCCTGACCCGAGCTAAACGCGTTCGGTTCAGTCGGGCACGACCTGACCTAAACGTTCATGGGTCACCTTGAATGCAGTCCTGTGCAGCGAAGAAACGAAGGGTCGTTTGAACATTTGTGAACATGTTCAAGTTAGTCGGGCGAAGGACGACCCAACTCGAACGCCCTTGGGTCATGTTGTAGCGGGCTCGTGCAGGTGAACGGTGGAGCGGAGTTTTAAAAGAGGCTAGCCCCCTGTGGTAAGCCCCATTCTAGATGACCATCCTACGGTGCCCAGGGGCTAACCGTCTGGCAGACATGGCGGTGGTTGGAGCCACCGAATGTGACCACGTAATAAAAAATGCCATGGTGGTTTGAATAAAACAATTCCTCTGATGGTTCTGGCGGAAACCAAACGGTCATGTGACCACTTCATATTTAAATTAAATGCCAACTAAACTGCCGACGGATTTGGAGAGTGTGCCACCAATTTTGGCGGACAGAGCCAATTTTAGCGATGTTAATTAAAGTTGCTCCACTTTTAGTGGAGGATTTTGGGGATAATTAGGAAAAATATTGTTTGGATGATAACTTTCAGAATATTGAACCTTTTTGGATGAAAGTTTAGTCAATTTCGACTATTCTGAGCATTATGGAGCCATTGGAATAGGTTGCAGAACCAAAAGAGGTGTCTTTCAGCCATTTTTTCTTTAGGGAAGCTTGGAGAGCCATCAGGGCCATGGGGGAAATGGAGCTACATTGGGCTACACTTCATTATTTTAGGTGAAATAAAAGTCATTATTAGCTTATTTCTGCCTTCTGAATTCATTTTCACAACTAGTTTTGTCTTTTTAGGCCTTTTTCTCACTATATTATCAATTTGAGCATCATAATATATCAAGGACATGCCCATTGGGAACCTTAGACCCGGCAGATGTAGACCAGGAGGGGTGAACTGCCTCATCATGTTGTTGTGTGTTTATGGTGAAGTTATTCTACTGTGTATTTCAGATTCAAGTTGTTAAACAGTAAATTTAAACAACATTCCCTCACACTTAAATCCATAAACAGTTACCAAAAACACTTTGTTTTACTTGTGAGACCTTACAAACACTTTGCACACTTAATTTTATGGAAATGAATACTTTGAACTGCAGTACAAATAATTTCATTTTCAGATCAACAAATCAAAAAGGTTCAACTACTTATACTATTTTAGCCTATGCATCGAATGGTCCGTAAACCGTGGTTTGCAGACTCTTGGTCTACCCTTGACCCATTTATAATGCTTTAGGGGCTTTGACCCACCCCAAAACCCCTGCGTAAGACTAAATATAATAAAAATATATACGAAATGGACCAGTTTCACAGCTTTGCAGGAGACCCTGTTCCAATATTCCCCCAACACAATCTTGTGACTAGTCTTGAGTCACTGTGGTGGTGGGGTCTCCACCTGTGCGCGTAGTGTGTTGATGGTGGCGATCAGTGGGGGTAGTACTTCTTGGCTCTGAGCAGCAGTGCTCTATGTAATATCCACGCGCTTCTGGGATGTCGGTCCTTCGGTTACCGTGGTGACACTTTCCAGTGTCTGATTTAGTCACTTGACTGCAACATCAATATCCTGTGATAGATGGAGGGATGTGTCGGCCCAAGGCTTAAATCATTCTGTAATGGCTTGCTTCTCATGCCAGATTTCCTCAATCTCATCTTGGAGCACGTTTCTAGTCTTTAAGCGTGCCAAACGCTGAGCAGGGACTAAAGAGGGCAATGTAGCTTCGACCTGATTGAAATCTTCTTCCTTCTACCGCAAGTCATGATTAATTCTCTGGAGGACCGGATCACGCTGGATCTTGGTCCAAAGTTGCATGGCGTCTTCGAGTAACCGGCACCCTGAGAAATCTTACCTATAATGATGTTAGTGGCCTCGGTTACTAGCGCAGTGCACTGGGCTTGTACCTATAGAGGTGTTTTGGGTTGTAGCTTGGCCTGTAAGTCAGTGATTTGTTGCTCTAGTTGTGTCTTCACGACCTGCATCTCCATCTTGGATGCTTCAATGCTGCAACCAACCCTTCAATTTTGGCCCAGGGGGTGGCTGCGGCTAGGATCTCCTCTGTAACCTCCGTGCAGAGCTGGTGGATTAGTGTTTCGAGCTCCACTTATTGTGTGATAGCACGAAGTACTTCAATGTTCTAATGCGCAATGGTCTACTCAGCTACCCCTATTTGTTGGTGCACCTACTGGTCCCGATGGAAAATCTCCTGGAATACAGCAATGTCGATGCCCTGTAATGCATTGTGAGTCAGCATGGCCAGATTCAGCTGCACCCCTGCGTCTGTATGGAGTTGTACTGGTGGACTAATCACAAGGGCAGCGCTAGGTATAGTGTAGAGACAGCTTTCCTTTGTGGCAAGCACTGTATGGTTGGGTACCAAGGGAGGTCGTACCTGAGTCATGTTGGTCTGTAGTGTGTCTGTATTTAACTATAGGATGTGGAGCTTAGCCTAGAGGGTGTCAATGGCAGCCTTCTAGTGTTCCTCCATGGCCACCCACTTCTCTTCTGTGGCCATTGTGACGGCGTCCGCTATTTTTTCGAGGTCCCCGTCGGTCAAAGTGACCATCGCATCGTATTCTCCTCGTTGTGTGCACTGCTTCTTTCGAGGCCCCTTGTCAGGCTCACCTGTTCACTTTGTTCCTCCGAGGTTTACTGCTGGTGGCGGATCTACCTGGATTTCGGCCCTGGTGGTTTCCGACGGTGCGTTCTTCTTTGTGGCTGTGTTCGAGACTTGCTTACTTGGTCCTGCAGTCTCCTTGGTGGGGGTTTTGAAGCCTATATTCCAGGAAAGAGGCCATATTTCGACCACCTGGTCAATTTCCTCATCTGCTACCATATATGGGAGGGACATCCAGGTTTTATTCTTGAGACCGCAGATCTATATGTGGTGCATCATAACTTGGAATGATGAAATACTTTTGTACCTCTTGTACACTGTTGGGGACATCCGTGGTCGAGATTTGATGGTTGCAACCAAGCTGCTCTGGAATAGGACCCAAAAAACTTGGTTATCTTCCACGCGTTGTGCATCCTTGGAGTCCCATAGATGGGTAAAGCGATCCCCTTCACACATTTCCAGAGTGAGCTCGGGGAGGACCGACTCCTCAGGGGCCTCCCATGCAACCGGTGCTATGAGGAGCAATAGCCAAGAATAGCAAAAGGCCTTTCCTTGTTCCTGACATTCGCGGACGTTGGTCAGGAATTCGTCACACAAATATTGGGCCCAATTAAGGCAGACCCCCTTCATACACTAGCCTGCTAATCGAATGGCATAGGCAGGGACAGTTGAGACCTAGCACTTCCACATTAGCTTGCATGCTAATAGCATGGTACCCATCTGCGTAGCATGGTCGCTGATGGATTTGTGATAAAGCCTCGGGTATTTTGCTCCACCTTGTACTTTTGGCGCACATTCAGCAGTCTCACCTTCATATTTCTTGCCCACCTGTTCTAGAGGGTGCGGCCCCTGCATGGGAAGGCCCGTAATCTGGTGAATTAGCGCAGCATCAATGGGGACTTGGTCCTGAATCCATAAGCAGCCCTCGTGAATCAAGGCGAGCATTTTTCGAGCCAGCTAGTCTGTGACATTGTAACGGCCAAAATGGGGCATCTGCAGCAGATTCAAGAGCCCGGATCCGGCCAATCCACATAGCCAGCACTGAGGAATGACTGTGACCCCATCATTCGCATAAATTGTGTCAAAGTATAGTGCGGGGGCCAGCTCTGGGAAGGCTTCATAATTCGCCAAGTCATGATCATCAAAATTAACTTCGTGGAGCCGTCTGCAAGGGTCACCGATGACAGGGCCTTCACCCGGGGTTAGCGGTGTTTGCAGGTAGGTGATCAAACCATCCAATTTTTTGGGTGTGCACGTGGAATTTTGGTGTGGGCGGATGAAGGGGGGAAACCAATTGATTGGATTGGCAGGCAGGGCTTCCTCTTGTGCATCTTGATCCTGAAGTGGTGTTCGTGGGTATTTGGCATGCCTTGGGGAAGTCCTAGGTCTTCCTGTAGCCCACTTTGCAGCTTTCGAGGGCTTCCCCGAGCCCTATGCTTTCTCTTTTCCCTTATTTGTGACTGGTGTAGAGAGCACTTCTTTGTCCTCAGCCCCAATCTCCACTACGTCCTCACTTTCCAGCTATGTTGGTACTGAAGGTTCAGCAGGGTTCGTGGCCGTCATCTTAGCGCGGAAAAGGAATCCCAGCTCTGGATGGATACTGTCAGAAGGAGTAGCCTGATCAGACATGAAAGGGATAGGGCAGACCAGGAGAATCATAGAGCTCAAGTTTGCTCGAGCAAAGGTGAGAAGTACAGTCTATGCAAGGGAGGTGGATTTCTTATCTACGCTACCCTGTCCTTCTTATAGCGCTTGTGGTCACTCAACGGTAGGGTAAACTTCACTTGGAACTTACCATCAGATAAACGATCAAAAGTCCCAAAAATCCGCCTCATTAATTTCCAGGGGGTCGCGCCTTTCAACAATAACTTCTGCTCCCTATCAGTTGTTAGAGTACCAACAACTAGTTTTCGCATCTCCGGTGCGCTCAACATTCCTGCCACGCTTGGGTCAACTACTTGGGTCTTCTGAGCATCCTCCCCCAACACAGACTTGTTCCTAAGGTACTTCTCAACCAAATACATGTTTTTCCAATAGGTGTCCTTCCATGCAACCAAACATTTACGGGGGTCTCGTGATCCAAGGAATGTCTTCGCCCGAACGTTGGTTGGGGCTTCAAATCGCAAGATCATCATATCCTGACATTCCTCCCAATCTTGGAATGCCTCCCCATGCGTCTCCCACCAGCATGAAAGTATTCCACGCATGGCTAGCTTAAGGGTCCATAGCCTTCGTCCCTTGGGAACCTCTGCTTCGAATGCTCGCAAAAATTCCTTAATGCTACTATAACCATCAAAGTAAGGCAGGTCTCTTACTTCTGAGGAAATGCAGCGGAATTCCCTTGTGACTCGAAGAAATAGCAGCACTGAGACATCATGCAATCGGTTTTTCCAATTATCCATCTCCCCGTCAGAGTCAGAGAAGCATTCACTGTCCTTTTCCCAGCAGAGTACTCTTTCCGCCGTGGGGTTGAACCAATATTGGTCCCACGCAGGCAACTTGTAAATGTGATCCACCTCCTCTTTATCGTGCATCAGCTCTGTATATCGTTCACCTTCCGCAGGATCTAATGGTACTATCACCCTTGTGCCGTTATTCTCAAACACCATGATTTTATTTTTGAGGTTGATGATACCGCCCATATCTATGGCCCAGTCCAATCCCAAGAGCGTAGGATAGGGGTTCACATCTTCTACAATTTCTATCACTTCAAAGTGACCTCGGGCTTTTACTCCTGCGATATCCACCATAATGTTAGACAACCTTCCTACCGAGATGATTTTCTATTGATTTTCCATGCGCAATTGAATAGTGGAAAATTCCGACTTAGGCTCTCCCATTCGTTTCCAAGTCTGCCTAGGTAACACGTTTGCATCCGACCCTAGGTCCAAAATAACCTGGCTCATTTTGTAGTCACTGATCTGTGTAGACAACCGCATTTCTCTTCCAATGCGTTCCTTATACCTCTATAGCTTGTGCGCATCCTTGACTTCCAGGGTTAGATTGGGTCGTGTTGTGCAACTATCTATTAATGTCTGAAGGTTCTCCATAGCTTTTAGGTTGCGCAGTAGTTTCATACATGCCTGCAAAAAGGGCTCAACCTCCTCATCTGCCTCGAGGTTCGCAGGTGGCCGAGCAGTAGTTGCCTCTGCATCAAAAAATTCCTTGCAAGCTGTGATAAATGTTTCTTTCCCCCTTTTTAGGTCCAGGCCTTCTTGTTTCATAGCAGCTTGATGGATCATAGGTTCCATTGCAGCCTCCTCCTCAGGACCCCTGGTGGCCATCCCACTGCGTGTCACCACATTCACACTTGGATCTTTGTCTCGCAGCTCAGCCTTAACTCTCTGCACATTCTACATAGGTGTCAACTGCTTTTCCTGCATTTTTGCTATCAAGATTGGGCAATCTTCAATCACATGGTCCAGTTGTCTGCAATATCGGAAGGATTGCCTAGTGGGGTTCGGGTAGTCCCTTGCAAAGTGTCCTGCTTCTCCACAGTTATAGCAGATTAGCTGACCTCGTCCCTGTTCTGCACTTCCATCGCATCCTCCCCCTGCCTCTTGATGGGGAGCCGCCTATACCTACGGGGGTTCTTGGTGACGCAGGGTCTAATTGTACTTTGTATAAGTTTCCTCGATCAATCATCAAATCATATGTCTGGCAGTTCTGTTCTTCATGTCCCACCGATTTGCAAAACCTACACCATTGCTGCTTTACCTCTGGAAAATATGCAGCACAGCGGGGACAGTGGTTAGTATCATGCAGCCCTGCGACATGACAATCATCACACCAGAGCGCTGGCCCACTGGGTCCCGCAGCTTCCCTAGGGCGCAATGGGCTAGGTCCCCCGACCTACATATAGTCTGCTAATAGAGGAGAGTTATCCTTGGTATGGCCATTCACCCGGAATCATATGCACCATCTTTCGGGGCTAGCCTCTGCCCCTCGTTCCTTTCACAGGTTCTGGATCTCTACATGCATCGCTTCCAGATGTCCCTGGATCTATTGGACGCCCAACTGAGTCTCGTCTCGAGGTGCAGATTCTAACTTCATGGCACCTTCCAAGGCCTTATCCTACGATTTGAATGTTTGGTGCCCCATAGGTACATGCATGTGAGGCAGCAACATAGCAATAAACCATTCCATGTGTTGTCTGTCATCATATTGGAATCCCCCTTCTCTGATCACCTTCTTAATTTGTTGATCGGCCACACACACAGATTCAGAAGGTCCTTGCTTGAAATCATTTATATCAACCATGATTTGTGAGTAGCACTTAGGTTTCTTGAACTATTGTTTCAGGGCGTTCTTAATCTCTTCAATGGTTTCATTTGCGTTTTGGCCGATGTATCCCATGTACCAGTCCAAAGCTCTTCCTTCGAAGGCAAGGGACAGTTGTGCCCTTTTCTCCATATCACTAACCACGTTCTGCGTAGTCCATATCGATCCTGTGACAAACCAGAACTGATCCATGTCTTCATCCCTCACACCCTTAAAGGTCATAAATTTCATGTGCGTAGCCATGTCGTCTTCCGGTGGTGGAGGGATCGGTAAATTCTTACCTCTAGGCTGATTTGAAAGCGACGTGGTTGGAGGACTCTACGAATCTGCTTCCTTTATTGGACTATAGAACAATCGATCTCCTTCTAGGTTGGCCCTATAGTACTTGCCACTCCGTGTTGTGCTCTCGTCCAGATCAGAGGTCATTCATTCGGTATGGCTACACAGAATACTCTTTTTGCATAAGAATATCTTGATCAGCAATGGAAAAGTCTTCATAAACTTACCTAAGAACCCCGTGAAGAATCTTCGCTCTACTTCAGAGTAGGATACAAACTGATCGATGGAAAATTCTATCACAAATCCTCCTAACACGTTGTCTACCCAATGGTCCATTGTGCGAGTGATGGTGTTAACAATATTTTCTAGCTGTTGGATTAGTTCGGGGGTCCACTCTCTGATCCGCTCGTCCTTCCAACACTTTTGAAACTCTACCAGTCTTGTGAGCCACTCCTAGAGCTTGATTGCAATCGTTACAAAGAAGATCTCGTAGATCTCTGTGAAAATGTACTTACTCTACCACTCTTTGATGGTCAACCTCTCACTGCGGTTTTCTTTTATGGCAAATTTCTGAACTTGTTGTTCAAACCATTCATCAATTTCCTTTCTCTCCGGCTTCCAATACGGCCTTGGCATTACCCGATCCCTCTCTCAAAATTCTCCAGGTCTCGGAAATGGAACCATTTGTTGGCTCGAGGGGTCCTGACCCAGGTTCGAATGTTCAAGATTTTCCAACAAACCCCTATACTACTAGCCCTTTCGGTAGTGACCTGCTTGCGCAGGCCAAAGTCTCACACCCTTATAGTGACCCGATCCGGTATCACAGAGCCTAGATTCCCTTCACATCCACGTGAACAACAGCAAAATTACTCACAGAAATCAACAAATTGTGAATTCATATAACAATACGCATCTATTCCAGATATTCTTGTATGAAGCAAGCAAAGCAAACCCAGATCGCAGCATAAATAAGTACACAAGTATGTTCGCAACTTAAACCAATAACACAGCAGCATATATTAATTAATCAAGACGTCACATATCCATATCACAATAATTCCACTGGATTCAGATAAGCAACAATACTTATGCATTCATTAATCTTTCAGATCTACTTACAACGCCCCAAAAACCAACCTGCGCACACAGCAGCAGGGTCTGCACACAGCAGGACAGAGGCCCTCCGCGCACACAGCAGCAGGAGTCCTTACCCAACAACCCTGACCAGATCTATCGATTCTCACTTAGCAGCAATCTCTTATCATTCTTAGCTTGTCCAACAACTCAAAAAGGTTCAACTACTTATATTATTTTAGCCTATGCATCCAATGGTCCGCAAACCGTGGTTTGCGGGCTCTTGGTCTACCCTTGACCCATTTACGATGCTTTAGGGGCTTTGACCCACCCCAAAACCCCTGTGTTAGACTAAATATAATAAAAAATATACAAAATGGACCAGTTTCGCAGCTTTGTAGGATACCCTGTTCCAACACCCTTCATCCTCCGAAATTTAACGTCGGGGGGGATCTGAAATGGGCGGTTTCCCATACCGTCCCATCTGCTACATGTTGAGCCCTCTTATTTTCGCACCCCACCCCCCCCAACTCCATTCCGCTTACCATTCACGACCCCTTGCAAAAATCGGTTTTTATAATAGCCAAATCACACCATTGACCGTTAAATCCCCACCCTACCCATTTTCACAACGACCACTCCTATCACATCCGCCCAATCACCTCTGCTCCCGCCTAAAGGCCCATTAAGCATTTAATTTCTTATGTCGTTACCCAATGGGCCTACGCCATCTCAACGGTAACCCTCTCACCCTACAAAAGCACTCTTCATCACCATATCCAAGGATACCGTGTTTCAATTTTTATGATAACAGGTGATTAAAATTCAAGGACTTGCAGAGCAAAAGAAAGGCGTGAAAATATATCAATTGTCTGTGGATTTAAGCAGAATTCCCCTTCTTCAATTCCCTTTTCTCCCAGTTCCCCTTATGATCAGAATAATTCCCTTTTATTTTTTCCCCTCTTCTTCTAATCCCTATCTGTGCACCTAAAAAAACACTATCAGTTTATTTTCAGAGAGCAGTAATTCCTCCAAAGAAGGAGAAACAACCATTTAACCCAATGTTTCACCCTCATGTGGACCCGGATCCTGTGGCCCTGACTGAAAAATATTTTAAGATACATGAGACTGATTCTGAATTTGATATGTTTGATGTTTATGGTTGGTTGGAGGCTTATTGATGAGGTCGATGATATAGGGTTGTAAGAGACAAAACTACCCTATTATATATTCCCAAAAACCCACAATTTCCCTGAGTTTATTATAAAATTTCATGTCTGCTATGATATAAACTAGAGATCTATATTTTCCCCCACAGGAAAAGTCTTCTTTACCATTAGTGTCCAGTCCATCATGCAAATGATGCAAGCTCCTATTGTTGAAGAAACCATACCTTTTTCTTATGAAGCCCTCAAATAATTATACCAAAAATTGGATTTTTCCAGCAGAGCCAAAACACTTGAGTTATTCATGGCTACAGACACTACATTAACCAAGAAGAATCCTCCATATATCTCGTCTACTTTCCCTGATAGGACTCAGCATATAGTCACTATCCTTTCATACTTGTTAGGATATCATTCAGATCAGTGGATAGATGAAGCAATGATAGGTTTCCTATCCATACTTTCATCAAAGTCTAAACCCTCCATTATGTTTGATTTTATTCAATTATTGGCATATTTGATTCATGAGCAGTTTGTTAAATTTCACGCTAAGGAAGTGTTTAAATACACTTTAGTCTCAGTTTACGTTTTTATATATTTTCAGGCAAGAAGGTTCTAGTTTACAATGAGGAAAGTTAATGAAGACTCCCAACCTCAGTCAGTCATATTTTGGACAACAATGTTGATGAAAGAATAGAAGGATTACACCTACAAAAGGTTTGTTGACATTTTTTTGCATCCAAAAATGGGTATCCTCAACAGCATAATGGAACCAAGGATCAATGAAGAGATTAGGAAGATCATGAAGTTGTGAGACCAAGTAAGAACTGGAGACTAGTACTTGTACCAGAACTACACAGAGCTTAGAATATATGGGTGTTATTTGGCCCCTTACAAGCTTCCAAAGTTATTCCCCATGAGGATATTTTCCATGGATTAAATTAGGCAGATGATAAATGCGGATGAGGTACATTTTGTGGCAGCTAAAAATAAGTCTCAGTTTAGGATCAAATCTCAAATTGGTCCTTTCATTTGCAATAGCAGAGCAGCAGGAGAGGAGGCTGACAGGATGTTGAAAGAGATGAAATTCACAAAAAATTTCACTTGGTCTTATGACCCATTGGGCATCATCTCAAAGAAAAGGGTGGAAAATAAATCAACTCCATATATCCACACCCATGGGCCTGAAATTTAGCAATTCATGAACCAAATGGAGTGGGCAGCAAACACATTGCAGGAGGTTGAAGAGAAGGTGATTTCATCCTCAAGCATACAGACCCCTACTCCACAAGAAAAGAAAAATATAGAGGATAGGGAGGATAGAGAAAAATAAAAAGAGAAAGAGGCAACATGAAAGAGGCCAAGAGATGATCAGTCTACTTTGGAAATTGATACATCTAGCAGGGAGTTCAAAATGAAATATAGAAAGAGAGAAATAATTCATATGGACATAGATCAAATCAAGGAAACAAGGAAGAAAATAGTCATAACTACCATAGATTCTCCTAGTTCTTCTCCAATAGGTGGCCAAACTATATTTTCTACATCTTCAGCCACAATTCCATTTCAGCAGCAAAGTCTTCAAACACCTACATCTACTGCTGCTACAGGGGAAAAGGAGGAGAAATTTTTTTACACCTCTAGGGAGATTAAGAGGAAAAATGAGATATTGAAGACCAACACCTACAACCAGTTTTGGAAGCAGACCAGAAATTCGCAAAGCAGGCTTCTATCAGCCTTTGATTCAGAGAAAGGAAATATGTGCATGGATTTTTTAGAAGCCCAGATCTATCAGCCTAAATCACCTGTAGATTTCAAGCATACAGCTTCGGAATTTAATGTCAAGGACATCCATCCAATAGATCAGATGGAAATGCACAAGCATCATGGAGAAATGATCTCATCCACACTGACTAGCACTGCAATGAGCCTGTCCAAATTTTAGGTATCACTGGCTAATATTCAATCACAACTCAAGATGGAGAAGATTTCTTCTCTTACCAAGGATACCAGAATTAAATCCTTGGAGGATTTAGTGGTGAATATTTTTCATGATCCAACAAATGTAGAGGCAATGGAAGAGATCCTGAAGAAGAAAATGTAGACATAGCAGCCCTGAGAAAGCAACTTAAAATGTTATCTACTCAAGACCCTCTAACAAAGGACATAGAGGAGAATGAAGCATAAAAAGCAGAGATGATGAAGCTGATAATGGAGCAGTTAGCACATCTGAAGAAAATGGATACAGAGATGGAGAAATTGGTCAAGGAAAAGGAAAAAGTAGTAGAGATGGAAATTATTCCTTTAGATGTTATTCCTATTGCAGTCATCCCTGCAGCTACATCAGCAACTATAGGTATATCAAGTGGTACATAATAGTTGGCCTGTTAGGTCCCTATATTACTAGTATAGTACCTTATTGTTGTTAGTGTAACCCCTTTATTGTTATTATTGTACCCTTGTAACCCCCATTATGTTATTATTGTGCCCCTAAATTATTATTGTTAGGTCGGCTAGGATTACATTGGGCCCACTAGGATTACATTATGGCCCCATGGACTCCTATATATAGAAAGGAGGTTTTGTAAATTGAATCATCCAAGAATTGTTCATTCATGTAATGTATTGGAGGTTGCCCCCTCGAAGTGGCTCATTTATAAGGCGTGAATATCTCTTTTCTTCTCTCTTTGGAGCTGGTTACACAACATTTGGTATCGGAGCTTTGGGATTCTAGGGTTTCGCTGCTCCAAACAGGTCATCGTGGCATTTTCGCTATAACTTTTTTTCTACGAAGCTTCAGAAGCTGAAATTTCTAGGGTGCGAAGCTGAAATCTTGAGGAAGGTTGTCTGAAAATTTCAGATCTTGGTTCGCAATATTTGAGGAGATATCATCTGTGGAAGTTAGGTATTTTTTCAGGCTCATAAACAGGTCATCGTGGCATTTGCGCTATAAATGTTTTTGTACGAAGGTTCAGAGTCTGAAATTCATATGGTGCGAAGCTGAAAGCCTGAGGAAATTCTTCAAAAAATTTCAGAGCTTGGTTCGCAATATTTTTGGAGATATGATCTGTGGAAGGTAGTGCTTTTTCAGGCTCCTGAATTGCATCTCAAAGAGGTGATCGTGGGAAAACTTCAATAACTCTCTCTCTGGGCATTGGATTGAAGTGCCGTAAAAAGTGGCCGCAAGTACTCAGACTGAAGTTTCTGGGCTATCAATTTTAGAGACAAAGGACAAAACAGTGACACGTGGCAAGTCGTACAAGTTCGCTCTACTAAACCAGTCCAGAATTAGGTCATTGTGGGAGATTGGACACAACTTTGTCTTGGAGAATCAAAATCAGGTCAGACCTGTGGCATTTGAAAGAAGCTTCAGTGATCTACTACAGGGCTGAATTTCAGATATCTAAGATTTTCAACTACAGAGATAATTCAATTTCAATATCGAGCTCCTAAAAGCTAGTAAAAGGTGTGTATTTTTTTTCCGAATTGCATAAGTCTTGTTTGAAGAATCAAGTTGAATTGATTCCAAGGGAATCTTGTAGAATAGATATCAATATTGGATTCTAAAATGGCCCCCAAAAATAATTCAACACCCATCAAGCCTTCAGAAGGCTCTACCATGACTCATGAAGATGAAGAATTGCAACATGATCTATCAAAATTACAAGAACAAGTGCAACAAATTTCACTCTCGCAAAGAACAGCAAAAAATGAAATGGAAGTTTTGAAGAAAGGTGTGGAAGTGAAGATGGATGGTTTGAAGAAAGGCATGGAAGCTAAGATGGATGGCGTGATGGAAGGTTTGAAGAAAGGCGTGGAAGCTAAAATGGATGGTGTGCAAGCTAAGATGGATGGCGTGGAAGCTAAGATGAATGGCATGGAAGCTAAGATGGATGACATGAAAGACAACATAGAAAACATGAAGAATGATCTAAAAGCATACATGGAAGGCTTGATGACAAGCTTAAAACCAGAAATGATTCCCAATGGCGGAAATATAGGAGAAGAACCTCATGATGAGAACAAAATAAATGTTAATCGTGATTTCATAAACTTGAATGTTGGTGGGAAGAACCACCATATTCCAAAAAATGGATATGAGGAAGTTTGATGGAAAGGATCCTGTAACATGGATACTACAGATGGAGCAATATTTTGATCTCCATAACGTGCAAAACACACAAAAGGTACGCATTGCAACTTTACATTTAGAACAAAATACATTTGTATGGTATCGATGGCTTTGTTCCCGTAAAAAAAATTGTCACTTGGTCAATTTTTACGGAGGAAATGATAGCACATTATGAGGATACAAAGAGCAACACCTTCTTTACCCAATTGATAAATCTCAAACAAAAGGGTTTAGTGGGGCAGCACATCGAGGACTTCCAAAAATTGAATATAAGGGTAACTGATATTCCAGAGGAACACAGGATCGATCTCTTCATAGGCACTTTAAAGGATAACATCCAACATGAAGTTCGTGTTTTGGAACCAGATTCATTGGAGAAGGCATTCAAGTTGGCAAGAAAAGTTGAATGTAAAATAATGGCGACAAGGAAGCCTACCACTCAATTCTATAAAGAAGGAAGTGTTGCTACGCCTAGATTTCCACAACCTACAAGGTTGACACCACAACAATTTGAAGAAAAAAGAGCAAAAGGGCTTTGCTACAGTTGTGATAGCAAATACACTAAAGGTCATAAGTGTGCTGAGAAGAAATTATTTTACATAGATTGTGAAGAGGAAGAAGAAAATGAACAAGTAGAGGATATACACCAGGAACCAACCCTAGAAGAGGAAGAAATGAATCCGACCATATCGTGTAATGCACTGGCAGGAATTACCACTCCTCAAACTCTCAAGATACAAGGACAAATCAAGAAGAAAAAGGTAATAGTGTTGATTGATTCAGGTAGCACCCATAGTTTTATTCATTGTAAGGTAGCCAAGGAATTAAATTGTTTCCTATACCCAGCACCAGAATGTCAAGTGATGGTTGCAAATGGAGGAACTATAAATTGCTCTGGAAAATGCCATAACATCAATCTAACCATGGGGGAATATGTGTTGACTAGTCCAATGCTTTCCATTCCTATGGGAGGTGCTGATGTTGTACTAGGAGTACAATGGTTACAATCTTTGGGGACGGTAGCTTTTAATTTTCAAGAACTTTTCTTGAAATTCTTTTCAGAAGGAAAGGAAGTCGAACTACGGGGTATTGAAGGGAAGCCAGAAAGGATAATAAGCTCTAATGGCATGACAAAGCTTCTAAATAAAGAACAACGAGGCGTAATTGCACAATTATGCTCACTAGAAGTTCCAACATCAAAATCATCTATTTCTGCAGATCTCCAACAAGTCTTGGACAATCATTCCAAGGTGTTCAAAACTCCCAAAGGACTCCCACCTATTCGTGATCATGATCATGCTATTCATTTGATTCCAGGAAGTGTTCCTCCAAACATCAGGCCTTATAGATATCCTTACTTCCAAAAGAGCGAAATTGAACGTATGATTGCAGAAATGTTAGAGGCGGGTATAATTCAACCTAGTCCAAGTTCTTTCTCTGCTCCTGTAGTATTGGTACACAAGAAGGATGGATCATGGCGAATGTGTCCGGATTATAGGGAGCTCAATAAGCTCACCATTAAAGATAAATTTCCCATTCCTGTGATTGATGAATTATTGGATGAATTACATGGAGCAATTTATTTTACCAAGTTGGATCTTCGTTCAGGATATCATCAAATTAGAATGAAGACCGAAGATATTCCAAAAAAAACATTTCGAACTCATGAGGGTCATTATGAATTTTTGGTCATGCCTTTTGGCCTTACCAATGCACCTTCTACATTTCAAGGGTTGATGAATTCCATTTTCAAACCCTTCCTAGAAAATTTGTGCTAGTATTTTTTGATGATATACTAATCTACAGCAGGTCTTGGAAGGATCATGTTGAACATGTTGACAGGGTGCTCAAACTATTGCAGGAGAAACAATTATATGCAAAAACATCCAAATGTTTCTTTGGAGTACAAGAGGTGGAATATCTGGGTCATATTATATCTCACGAGGGTGTTGAAGTAGACCCTAACAAAATTAAAGCCATTAAGGAATGGAAAGTCCCCAAGACAATAAAGCAGTTGCGAGGATTTCTCGGGTTAACAGGCTATTATCGCAAGTTTGTTAAGAATTATGGGAGAATAGCAGCACCTCTAACAACATTATTGAAGAAATATGCATTTTCATGGACTCCCGAAGCAACTAAGGCCTTTGAACATCTTAAAGAGGCAATGTGCCTAGCACCGGTCTTAGCTACGCCAGACTTCACAAAAACCTTTATTGTGGAATGTGATGCCTCAGGAAATGGAATTGGTGCAGCTTTAATGCAGGAAGGAAGACCCATTGCTTTTGAAAGTCGTCCAATCAAAGGAAAGTATTTACAGAAACCTATTTATGAGAAGGAAATGTTAGCAATACTGCATGCACTAAAGAAATGGAGGACTTACCTAATGGGAAGACACTTCAAGGTAAAAACTGATCATGATAGTCTGAAACACTTTTTGGAACAAAGACTATCTTCAGAAGAGCAGCAAAAATGGGTCATAAAGATGTTGGGTTATGACTTTGAAATAATCTACAAAAAAGGAAAGCTTAATGTTGTTGCAGATGCACTCTCAAGAAAGAATGAAGAGGTGGAAGCATTGCTTTGTGCAATTTCTATTATCCAACCAGATTGGATAACTGAAGCAAGAGATGAATGGAAGAAGGACAAAGATGTATGGACACTCATTCAAAAGTTGAAGCAAGATCCTAGTACATCTGATACATTTAGTTGGAAAAATGATTCCTTATGGTACAAAGATCGCTTATATCTTTGTAAGAATTCCCAACTAAAACAAAAGATTCTTCTCGAATTGCACACTTCTCCTTTAGGAGGACACTCAGGATTTTTAAAAACTTACCACAGGGTGAAGAAAGAATTTTTTTGGGATGGCCTTAAATCCGATATTCAAAAGTTTGTGGCGGAATGTTTGGTTTGCCAGCAGAATAAAGTGGAGACAATTAAGACCCCGGGACTTCTACAACCTTTATCCATTCCAAGTCAACGTTGGGAGGAGATTTCAATGGATTTTATCACAGGTTTACCGAAGTCCGAAGGAAAGAATGTCATAATGGTGGTAGTTGATAGACTTACCAAGTATGCACACTTTTGTGCATTATCTCATCCATTTAAAGCAAGTATAGTTGCTACTACATTTATGGACAAAATTCAAAAGCTACAAGGAAGCCCAAGGGTTATTGTGAGCGACAGAGATCCCATTTTTACTAGAAATTTTTGGACAGAGTTATTTTCTTGTTTGGGTACTCAATTAGCTCATAGCTCATCTTATCATCCTCAATCCGATGGTCAAACTGAGATAGTAAATAAATGTTTGGAAGGATATCTTCGTTGTTTTGTATCTGATAAACAAACACAATGGGTCAAGTGGTTACCTCTCGCTGAATGGTGGTATAACACTTCCTTCCATACTGCAGCAAAAATGACCCCATTTATGGCACTTTATGGATATCATCCACCATCGATCACATCATCTTTAAGGGAAAAATTGAAGGTTCAAGTAGTGGAAGATCACATCGAGCATCAACAAGAAGTTCTCCAACTCTTAAAGGATAACCTGAATTTGGCACAAAATCGAATGAAACAACAGGCAGATCAACATCGCAGCGAGAGAAGTTTTGATGTAGGAGATTGGGTATTTTTACAGCTACAACCATACAAACAAATGTTCCTCAAGCAAGCTAAGAAGGATAATAAATTATCGCCAAAGTACTATGGTCCTTACAAGGTGTTGCAAAAGATTGGTACTATGGCATACAAATTGGAGCTTCCTGCTTCTTCGCGAGTACATCCAGTTTTCCATGTTTCATGCTTAAATAAGGTTATAGGAGAAAATATTCCAGTTCAAACAATATTGCCAGAACTTGATGAGGAAGGAAAAATCATATTGGAACCAGAAGCGGTCATGGAAACAAGAACTCGACAACTACGGAATCGATCAATTTCAGAGTATCTCATCAAGTGGAAGAATTTATACACTGAAGATTCTACATGGGAGGATGAAAAATTTATACAGAAGCACCCAGAGCTACTCAAGCGTTGAGGACAACGCTTTTTTGAAGGAGAGGGGCATGTTAGGTCCCTATATTACTAGTATAGTACCTTATTGTTGTTAGTGTAACCCCTTTATTGTTATTATTGTACCCTTGTAACCCCCATTATGTTTTATTATTGCCCCCCTAAATTATTATTGTGCCCCCCTAAAAGCCCACTGTTAGGCTCAAGCTTAGGACACGTATTGGGCCTTACCAGATTACATTATGGCCCCATGGACTCCTATATATAGAAAGGAGGTTTTGTAAATTGAATCATCCAAGAATTGTTCATTTATGTAATGTATTGGAGGTTGCCCCCTCGAAGTGGCTTATTTCTAAGGCGTTCATATCTCTTTTCTTCTATTTTTGGAGCTGGTTACACAACATGGCCAAATCCATGGAGAACATGTCCATCCAAACATAGGAAATTAAAAAGCTAGAAGCACAGATCAATACCTTGAAGGATCTGAAGGTAAGGTCTGACAATGTACATGAGATAGAAATACAAAGAGCTCAAAATCATATTGAAATATTGATAAATGAATAAAGTGAAGCTTCCATTCGTCAGACCATTGGACATGCAAAGTAAATCATTTGGACAAGAATAATTGATTCTATGAATGAAATATGGCCTTCTATTCAAATCATATTTGAACAGAAAGGACTGATTGAACAGGTAACTGATGCCATAGCTAAATAAACCAAGGAGCTTATAGGGATGCCTAAGACAGCAAATAACATTATCATATTTTTAAATTCCAAGAACAGGTTTGAATTGGAAACACTTGGAGTTGAGGATAGAACAACAACAATTCTAGAAGTCAAGAAGGTGCTCAATAAGAAAATTTTGGTCACACAGTTAGAGGAAAAGTGCCACAATTTAGAAATTGGTGTCAGTAGATTATTTAACAAAATCGAGCCACTAACTAAAAGAGGGTTACTCTCACTATTTGTAATCAATGATAAGCTTATGACCATGCAAGATTATGTGAAGAAGCTGAAATATATTACTAAGGACACAACCAAGTTTTTGGGGCTTAAAGGACAAATGACTGAAGCGATTTCCTTGAAGCCATGGATAATGATATATTCATCCAGCATGAAATTAAACACATTTTTTTGTTGAGGCAAACTTTTTTGAAATTCACAGAGACAAATGAGATATATTGAAATTTGATCAGGATCAAGATTCCAAATGAGAAACAGTGGGAAAAATTTTGTGACTACCAAGAAGGGTGAAGGCCAGCACATCATCAAATCAGCATATCAACATATCAGCCAGATCATCACAGCATCAGATCACCCAAATCTGCCAGCACAACAATAGATCAAATCAAGCAGCAACGGCCTTCTAAAGAATAGGGCCAGATGTTAAATTTATTCCATCGTGTCCACTTCATGGTCACACTAGTCAAATTTTTATTATTATTGTGATTAATAACAGATTGCCTATGTAGATACAAAAAATGTTGTAGATTTTAGTTAAATACTACATTCCTTCTGAGTATCAAGGGTTGGACCCTAGATTGTAAAACTTTTCTATTGGAGCACTGTATTTTTTGGAGCTGGAACATCAATAATAAAAGACCTTTTGCAAGATACTTGAGCTATGTTTATCCGCTAACGTTATTTATTTGTTGCGTTTAATGTTTTCCATTGTTATTTCTCTCAGTGCATCATTTAAATCTGATTGTAAAGCAGAAATCTAAAGATTAAGATTTGTTGTTAGAGCACCTTATTTGTGGTTGTGTTTACAATATGAATGTTTTTCTTCTGAAATCTAGTTAATAAATTCTTAATTTATTTTTAACCACTACTAAATTCACTTCTGCTTTCATCTCACAATTCATTAAGTTTTAAGATCCAGTTAGTATAGTTAGCTTGCCTTGTAAATTCTCTCGAAAAATTGATGCAACAACCCAGCCTGTTATGACTCCATAGCCCAATGGAATTTTTCTAAATAGATATACTAATCCAACCAAACAATCAATCAAAAATCAATCTTCATTATCATTATAACTATCCTAATATTAGATTTATAAAACAAAGCTAAATTTCAAGAGAGATCCATCTCTGAGTCTAGGAGGGCTAGATCCTCGGCTCCAAAGTGGTTTTGATGTTGTCTTATATATATATTCTTGCCAATATTAAAATTATAGAATGATAACATAGTGGCGACCATACTGGGGAACATTAACTAGAAAACTTGACTTTTCATTCGAATTAAGAAACCTCGGTTAAAAGCATTGTATGATAGAAGTATTTTCTAAGATTGGTTTCTTTCAGTTTTTTAAAATAATCAGTTTGTCTATGCTTTAGATCTGAATTCTAGATCCTATAATAATCTTTACTGGATCCCATCCTGATCCAAATTCTCCTCCTATAGTGGAAAATCCTGAGAAGATTTTAAGAAAAACTCCTAGAACAGAGAACCAAACAAGTAATAGATTTCCTCACAAATAAAATTCCCTCCCTGAAAAATTTGTTACCTTGCAATACATTCAGTTTGATTTACACTTTGAAAAAGGTTTATTCAGGACTAAATTTGAGAATTGGACAGACCGGTCAGTATTTGATCCATCTATTTTGCAACAAATTCCAGAGAGAGAAGCTTATTCACAAATTCAGTCTAATCTTCAGCTTCTCCAAGATTTTGGCACTCTCCAAGATTTGCTAACAGATTTTACTTCAACTTTTGATGATGCTTACCTTCAACAATCTATAGAATTAACTGCATTTACTATAGCAACTTCTTCTTTTACCTCTCATACTACCCATCTTAAGTCAGCTAGTCCTACTACTTCCACAATCCCCACACTTATTTTATCCTTCCTCATAAGAGTACTCAAACCTCCACACATACATCTTCTCCCATTATCCATCCTTCTTCATCCATTGTCCACCTTCCTCCACCACCTCCACCAATCATGGCAGCCATATATGCCCCATTGGTGTTACCAGTACCTTTGGCAGCTATGCCACAACATTACCAATCTAAAATTACATTATATGATGGAACTGGTCCTGTAACTACCCAACAGCATGTTGACAAAATGAATGATTGTTTTGACCTTCAAGAGGTAGATGAAGAAAGTGTTAAGTTAAGCATGTTTTCTCAGAGTCTTAGTGGAGAATTTAGAAAATGGTTCAAAGCTTTACCTATAAATAGTATCAATGACATCCCTGCATTTCATCAAACATTCCTAAATTGGTGGGAATTAAAAAAGAACCCTATTCAAATCTTATATGAATATGAAAATATAAGAAGGGCCCCAGCTGAAAGTGCTCAGGATTATTGCACCCGATTTAACAGTTTATATAATGCAATACCTGCTCATATAAAACCACCACAAGGTTTAGCCTTGGTTAAATTCCATATATTTTTGAACCAGAAATGTCTTATCAGCTAAGGAAAATAAACTCGGCCACATTAGAGGAAATGTAGAGGGATGCAGTGAGTGTAGAAGCTAGCTTGTTAGCAAAAAGAGCTAGAATGAGAACTGAGAGAAGCATTACTATAAGGGAAGAACCTTCAACTTCCACATCTGATGCTAAAATTGACTCATTGGTTGGGACTATGGAGAGAATGATGGAGAGGATTAATCTAAATGAGAGAACTATTCCTAGACAAAATCAACCAGCTCCTCAAAACAGAAATAAAAATCCTAAAAGAAACCCTCCACAGATAAGACAGAGAGAGAAATGAGGTCCTGATGAGAAACTTAGCCCTCCATTCCAAGAGAATCATGTTGATGAAGATGGAGTAGTTGAGGAAGTAGAATAAAATCAAATAAATTTGATGGGAATTAATGAAGATGACTCTGTTTTTCTCACTCAAGAAGAACAAGAATTATTTTCATTAACTCATTCAGAGTTAGAATCTGAAGAATCTAATTACTAAAAGCAAGGATTTGAAAATGATATCATGGAGGTTCACAGACAGTATAACCTTTGAAGCAAGACAAAATTTGATAATTCCAACAAAAAGAATTCAGAAAATTCTACCAAAAAATTCTCTGAACCTGATCTCACCAAATCAGCTGGAAGGCAATCTCAATGGGAGAAGACAAAATCTGGATGGTGAAAACCTAGGATGAAGAATGGGGGGTTTCTGCAATCATTACAGGTCGTTCACAGGTTGCAGTTTTCGCACGAGCGGAGGTTTTGGACGTGACAAGTGCATGTACTTGTCAGAATCTAGTGACCACCTGTATGCTCTGTTGAAGGACACGGGGAGTACGGGATTCCTCGAGACCGCATTCGGTTAATCTAGGTTAGAATGGAGTTACTCACACCAAACCCTAACCTTTTCACAAGATGGTGTTCCGGGCATAGGGTTTCTATGCAGCCGCGGTTTCTACATTGTCGTGGTTTAGTTCTAAGTCTGAAAGCTTGTTTTAGCCATGGGGTTCGATAGGGATCATGTGGATGTTGAGTCGGCACCAGAGGATCTGCTCACCTGCTGGGGACACGAGGTATCGGAGAAAAACGTGGACCTATTTTTTCTGATCATCGCAGAGGTAGAGCCGAAACCTACGGAATATAGAGGTAGTTGAGGTCTATCGAACGGGGCAGCGTTGTTAGAATATTGTTTGGAGAGTAATTTTAACTGTGTTTGGAAGGCAGGCAGTGAAAGAGGACCTGAGACAACAAAGGCCTGAAGGGGCTGTGGTGGAGGCAGTCATCACAAGGCAAGCTTGCAAACCCTCCCAACATCTTCGGTGCCAGATATTTCCCCTTTTTAGGTTTTCAGAGGAGGGCTAGAAGATATTGTAGCTATTTTTGGTTTTCAGGGTTCTGTGGGGTTGAAAGGGATGATAGGAGAATAGGTCTAGATCTAAGATGAGGACGTTCTCGGGAAGAATCATTTTTTCTTAGAAACCCTAATAAGGGCCAGGGGTTTAGTTGTTTGGAAAATTTTCTCTTTTCTCAAGGAAGTGAAGCATCCAGTACAGGCCCAGTCTTGGTAGAAGGTGTGCAGCGCACCTCCAGAAATCTGAGCCAGTCTAGCAGAAAATAGGAGATGTTTTCCTCACCTTTGTAGAAGGAGGCGGAGCAGAAATAATTTTGGATATTCGTAAAGGAACTGGCCAAGAGGATTTTTTAGGGTCGGAAGCTAGGGTTCTGAAAAGGGAAGTCACTAATTCTATTGGAAAAAGGTGACCTGGGTCGCCTTTAACAGAAGTTGTCGATGCTCTCGAAAACCCTGTGGAAGGAGAGGAAGGAGGAGGAAGCGGGATTGCAGGATCAAAAAGGAAAAATAACAAGGCCATCAAGAAGAAAGATGAACGCCCTTGTTGTGTACTTGGAGTAGACATCTGTATAGACGAAGTCATGGAAGCTACTGAGACAATTCTTGTGGGTAGGTGTTACACAGCATTTTGTCACTATCCCTACAATCCCCATCCCGCACATTGGAGGAAAATTTCTATGACTTATGAAAAGCGTCATGCCCTGAAAATACCTTCATTGCATCCCTCTACATGAAGGCAACATTCCTCTTGTTGACAATTTCCTAAACAGAGCATCAAAAACCCATGTTTTTGCCTTGGCGCGATTAGTCAGTTCTACCCTCGCATCGATGTGGAAGATTAACACTAGGGCCCGTGCCACCTGGCGCTCTGTCCTAGTGTAATACCCATGCCAAGATGTTTTGGGAATGTTGTTTAAAAATAGGGGCTTAGGTTCCATTCCAACAACCTCGAGGATGAGTCATTGGGAGTGGTTGAACTAAACATCCACAGGTTTCCTCCTTTGGTTAGTGGTTTCCATCTCCCTTGGAACACTCCTAGAGGATAGGCCTCCCTTCCACCTTTGTAGGGATCCCAACCTCCTCCTCTCCTCTATAAATATAGCCATCTTCCATTGATGTGCTAGTTGAACAGATGGTTGAAAAAGTTAACATAAAGAAGAAGCAATCATAGCTTCGAGAGAATAGTGTAGAGTGTGATTTTTTGTGTGTGTAGAGAACATAGTGGGATCTGGGACCTTTGTGTGTGAGGGTGTTGCAAATGTGCTTGGATACAGACCTGCCAAAGGAGAGCCTCAACATCAAGGCTTGGTTGTAAAATCCCCTTGTCTTTATCATAATAAAATGCATCTGATGTTTATCTTCCACTCTTGTTTACATTTATAATGAAATTTCTAACATTCCTTGATCAGCTAGATAGGTTGTAATTGTTTTATGTTTTTCATGGTTTTACGTTTGTCGTGGTGTCTTGACTATCTGTACAGGTAATCAAACATTGGTAGCAGCATGTATCGAGCTTAAGAAGAGCGATAGATCAAGAAACTTCGACGGAAGACGACAACATAGCATCAGAACAGGGTAGGCCATCTTCTTTGCTCTGAATTTCATTTACAATATAGGAAGGTGGATGTTAGTATGTTCCCGTAGTTGCTAGACCCACCCTAGCGCTAGAGGGATCGTCTCTGTCCGTAGAGAGGATTTACCTGGACAACAGTAGGGTCCATGGAAGAAAATTCTCGGCAAACTATATCACTGAATGGACCAATTCGGAATGGAAGGAAACCCCAGGGAAACCTCTGGAAATTCAAGCTCTAGCCAAGGGTTGGTTTAGCCTAAAGTTTGAATAGAAAGAACATTTGGACTGGGTAATTGCAAGAAACTAGTGTTTCAGGAAGAGGCCAGTCTTGTTCCGAATATGGACTCCACTTTTCGACGCACAGAGGGAAAAAAAGGAAGAGTCTCCAGTGTGGGTAAAACTCCTGGGACTCCCTCTTCCTTTTTGGACAGACTCAACCTTTTGGTCCACTGGAAATACCCTGGGACAATTTTTAGAATTTGACGCGTCTTTCAAAGAATCAGAGGATTTGAGTGCGGCCAGGATTCTAGTAAACTTAAATCCCAAAGAAGGTCTAGCAAATTAAATGTGCCTGAATTATAAGGATTATGAATACAACCAGATCTTGGATTATGAGCATTTACCTTTCCGATGTTATAGGTGCCATAAGTATGGGCACCTCGCACAGGAGTGTCCTCTTCGACATCGTTGCAGAGGAAAGTAGAAGAAGATGAATCGGGAGGCTTTCCCGTTAGGTGAAGCAGAAGAGAATCAGGATCCTTAGGAGGATTTGATGGAAGAGGTAGAGGGTCAGGACATTGCAATGGAGGAATCAATGCCACCAGAGCATATGGAAAATCTTCCAAGTCAGCATCCATTGGATCCAGATCTGGAGTCTCCCTAGGCTCAAAAACCTCCAATAGAGGTAGAGGCTAAAGCTTTTCCCCTGGAGGGTACGCCTCTTGTCTCTAAACCTTCTTCTGTTTCTTTCATGTACTCTTCTGTTTTTGATATATCAAAGCCTGGTCCCTCCAGGCCTCTAGAAATGGAACATATTCAAATGCATGATATTATTGAGTCACTTGATAGCATTATCACATATGTTCCATCATCCTCCTTGACCTCCCCTATTGATGTTTTTTCTGAGCCTGACCCCTCCCTGTCTGGTCTCCCTGAGAAACCTCCTTACAACCTAAGATCTCTAGTGAATAAAACTTGGAAAAGAGAAGCCATTGGAGGGTTGGAGTCTAATTATGTTCCAGTTGGGCCTAGGAAGCTGAGAGAAACGAAATCAAACCTCTCCAAGGAGAAAGTAAAAGAAAAAATTGTCATTTCATATGGGAAGCAAAGGTCTCCCTCTGGGGTGCTTAGAGCAGCGCAGCCACCCTCCCAAGGTTATCGATGATAATTCTCTCCTATAATTGTAGGTTTTTGGCTAGTCAGCCTAAAAAACTAGCGCTAAGGGAATTGATGAAGTCACACAATCCAGATGTTTTATTTCTCCAAGAAACAATGGGCCAGGGGGAGGAGGTAAAAGTTTTTCTCTCATGAATGTTTCCCAAATGGGTGTTCTAAGCCTTGGATTCCCATGGAAGATCTGGGGGACTAGAAACTGGTATAAACTCTGCAAAAATGAAGGAGTTGTCTTCCTGGGGATCTAAAAATTCCTTGGCATTGGAAGTGTATTCAAACGAGCTCAGTCACCCTCTCCTGTTACTCAATGTTTATGGGCCTTGTACGGAGAGAGTGCAGTTCTGGGACAATATTTTTGCCAAATATTTTCTGAAGAACCCAAATCTCATTTTGGGAGGGGAACTAAATTTTTCCCTAGGGTTATCAGAATCCTGGGGACCCTATGCGAGGGAAGACCAGCTTACAGACTTCTTCACCAATAACATGGCTTCCTCGCAGCTGGTGGACGCTACTCTAATCAAGTTGAGGCCCACATGGAGGAATCGAAGAGTGGGAGCCGAATGGGTGGCAAAAAAACTAGATAGGTTCCTTCTTAGTAAAGATCCGGTGGCTAGATCCCCTATCTTTAGACACTGGGTTGGGGAAGGGGGAATATCAGACCATCTCCCCATTTTTCTTGAGATTAAAGGCACTCAGAGAAAACCAGGAGCTCCATTCAAATTCAACTCCTCCTAGCTAAAAGATGAGACATATAACACTATGTTCCATGCCACTTGGAGGAAGGATAGACCAAGGGACCCTAGTAACATGTGTAAGCATTTTATGGAGAATATAAAAAACATGAAGAAAGCAACCCGGGAATGGGAAAATCTTAAAATATTAAAGGAGGGGGCAGAGTTGAGGAAGGTCAATGAGGAACTAGATTTTCTTGAAAGGCTGGAGGGGGCGGGATATTCCAATATTGATTCAAGGAATAGGATAAGGGATCTGGAAACTGTTAGGAAGAAAATCTTGTTGGAAAGGGAAGAAAGGTGGCATCTTAAAAGTAGGGCTATCTAGCTTCAAGCAGGAGATGAAAACACAAAATTTTTCTAGAACTACGCTAAAGGAAGGAAAAATGTAATTACCATTTGGGAACTGCAGATGGAGAATGGTGAATGGGCTCGTTCCTTTGAAGACCTCTCCTCTCTAGGAGTAAATCATTTTAAATCTCCCTTAAGAGCACCAACAGAGGCTTCTATAGCTAAAGTTATAAGGGTGGCTCATTTCTTTCCTAGCTTCATAGATGAGGAAGGAAATAACGGCATAATGGAGCCAGTTTCTAAGGAGGAAGTAGAATATATCCTAAATTCAATGCAGAAGGACAAAAGTCCAAGGCCAGATGGATGGATGGTGGAATTATTTCAGCACTTTTTCGAATTCTTAGGGGAGGATCTGGTAGAGGTGGTGGAAGAGTCACGTAGTTCTGGCTCAATTTACCAGCCTTTTAATGCTACTTTCCTAGCTCTTATTCCTAAAAATGAACATCCTGTCTCTTTTGATGATTTTCACCCCATTTCTCTCTGCTCTTGTATCTATAAGATCATCTCGAAAGTGATAGCCACCAATCTAAAACCTTTCCTATCAAGAAATATCTCGTTGGAACAATTTGGCTTCCTAGATGCAAGGCAAATACATGAGCTAGTTGGGGTAGCCCAAGAAACCCTCCATAGTCTCAAGCGAAGCAAGAAAAAAAGAGCTATTGTGAAAATTGACTTGTCAAAGGCTTATGATAGAAATAGCTGGTTATACTTGAGATTGCTAATAACTCACCTTGGTTTCAAGTTTGACTTCATAAATTGGGTAATGAGCTGTATCACTTCATCAAATATTGCTATCTTGATAAATGGTACTGCAACAAGTTTTTTTAGCCCTCAAAGGGGTCTTCTCCAAGGATGCCCCCATTCCCCCCTTCTATTCTTATTGGCAGCAAAGGGATTGAGTCTGATGATTCACGAAGCGAAGAAGCGAGGGGAACTAAAAGGAATTGAAGTGGTGGTGAATTTATTTGTCGCTCACCTGTTTTTTGTAGACGACATTCTGTTGTTCAGTGATGGCAGAATGGAAGACTGTGGACATCTAAAGGAGCTGTTGGATCTTTTTCTGAAAGCCACGAGCCTTAGCATAAATTGCCATAAGTCCTCCCTGAAAACGGCAGGTCTCACCAGGGTCGGAGTGGGCAGAATTGAAGAAGTACTCCACTTTGAAGTCAAAACCCTTCAGTACAAGTTCAAATACTTAGGTTTCTTCCTCAAACCAGACTCATACCTTAACCAAGATTGGAAATGGCTTATTGCAAAAATCGAGGCAAGAATGAAACATTAGAGCTTTAAATGGTTGTCCAGAGCAGGAAGGCTAGTGTTGATAAAAGCGGTTGCTATGGCCATCCCGATATACTGGTTTGGTTTATATTGGGTCCCTAAGAGCATCCTTTTTTCAATAAATAAAGCGTGCAGTAGATTCTTATGGGAAGGATAAAAAATGGACCATGTGACGCCCTAGGTGGCCTGGGAGAAAATATTAAGGCCGAAAGGATGGGGAGGTTGGGGAATAAAATAATTAGCCTCTTTCTCAAAGTCTTTGGCAGCTAAATTAGCTTGGAGACTAATTACCTTAGATAATATTTGGACATCTGTTACAGAAATAAAATACATCAATCCTATGTCAATTCAGGACTGGCTAAGATTGCCTCATAAAAATTCCAAAAATTCCTCAATAGTGTGGAAAGCAACCATAGCCTCTATCAATATCATTGAAGGGGGACTAGCATGGCAGGTGGGGGATGGATCCCGGGTTATGCTGGTTCGTGACCCATGGGTGGGCTGTATTGGGAATTTTTCTCTATCTAGAGAGTTAATTGAGCTGTTGAATCATAGAGGTTTCACTTCTTTGAGGCAGATTTCAAATTATGAAAGAACAACAATGTGGAGACAAGCGTGGATGAACGGGGATGATCTTCAACATGATGCAAGATGGTTGGGGGAACGGGAGGCTTTCACTTTGGATCTTCAGAACTCTAACAAAGGATACAGGAAAAGAGAGATGACCTCAGATGGGTCCATTCCCCGTCTCGGATGTACTCTCCAAAGTTTGGATATAATTGACTCATGTCCCAGAAAGGATGGGGGGAACCAGAGTGGTGGTACAAGCCCCTATGGGAGCTGAAAGGGCCAGAAAAACGAGATTGTTCTTTTGGTGCATTATCCATAACAAAGTCCCCACCTGGGATTTTCTTCAACACAGCGGAAAGATAGGCCTGGGTTGGTGCACCTTGTGCAAGGATAGTCTTGAAACTATCCCACATTTGTTTCTTACATGTCCTTTCAACATCAATATTTGGAACGAATCTTTGAGACTGATCAAAATACCATAGAGGTGGGAAGGACGAGGGGTGCAGGAAGCTTGGCAGAGATGGTGGTAAGAAGCACCAAATGAGAGGGTCAGGAACATCCCTTTGCTGATAGCTTGGGGAACCTGGCTAGCTAGGAGTCATGCTATTTTTAAAGACTCTCCTTTTCCGATCATCATATTGGCAATGGAGCGAGTATCCATCTATGAATATATTCAGATACCTCCACAGTCACAACAGACACAATTAATTCAACAGGAAAACATTAGGGGGGACATCCCATGGGCTTATTTTGATAGGGCCTTAGACCCTCAAGATAGATGCGGAGCGGGTCTGGTCATACATGATCCTTCCAGGAAAATTCTCAAAGCCTCGATTGGTCTGGGCCAGGGGACAAATAACTATGCAGAGCTAAAAGCCTTACATCTTCTTCTTTGTTGGATTTATTTCTTAAGAATTAGATAGGTTCAGATCTTTGGAGATTCATTAAACATATTCAAGTGGTTCAATGGGACTCAAATATGCATAAATTATATCTTGCTTCTGTTACTTAATGAGGTATCCCGACTTAAAATATTTTTTAATGAGATATATGTTTGCCACATTCACAGGGAGTGGAACCATGAAGCAGACCTTCTTTCTAAGGAGGTCATTCGACTTGATATGGGGCACTAGATAGCTATATAAATCTAGGATGGGTTGGTTTGGAATATCGAACAGCCTGTTTTCAACTGATGATCTAATCACTGCTGAAGATTTTCTTTTATTATTTCCAACAGACAATTTGATATTTTTTCTTCTTTTTAATTATACTTCAAATTTTGTCTCTGTTTTGGACGGTTTTCCTCAATGAGGAGGTCCAGGAGATAGAAGAAAAACAGTTTGGTTTCAAACAAATTTTGGACAATATGTATAAATTGGGTCGGTGTCTACCACCCAATTTCTATACACCTCTGTTTCAGGCGTTCATATTCCTAGAGAGGAAGCTCGGGGGGTGTAAACAGACGATGAGAATCTACTCAATGAGTGAATATGGCTGAGAGAAGGAGGGCTTCCTCATAATCATCAGCAGTAACTCCATCTCTCTTCTGGAAAAGAAGTGAAATGTAGTTTTTTGTAATGCGCTTTGCATACACTATGTAACTTTCTATGACTTAATAGATGGTTCAATTTTTTCTTTGGAAAACAAATCAGCAAGAAGTTCAAATAAAAGTGTACATAATTCATAAAAGAAGAACACATAAAACATTACTATGAGAATAGTTGATACCCATGCCAAAGTTTCTCAAACTGATATCCCTAGTACAAGTCAATAAACAGATTTTACCCAAAAACTAGTGTTGAAAGAACTAATTTTTCAAATCTGCTCAAAGTTCAAACACCATTCAGCATTGAGAACGAACTTTCTAAACTGAAAATATCTATTCCTCTCACCGAATTGGTAAACAATAATGTGTATAGGTCTCAAGTCCTATAGGTACTAAACAAAGGGGAAATTAGTGATACTATTAATTTAAATGATGATCATCCTGAACTTTTGTTTGGGCCAGAAGTTGATGGTAAACCCCAAGAAGGAGGTGTCCCTCCCTTTTACGTCAATCTTAATTTTCATGAAAAAATTCACCATAATGCCATGTTGGATTCAGGTGCATCACATAATCTTATGCCAAAGGCTATTATGGAGAAGCTTGGCCTTGAAATCACTAGACCTTACAAAGATTTGTACTCATTTGATTCTGGAAAAGTTAGATTTCTAGGTATTATCAAAGATGTTTGCGTCACTTTAGCTCAAATATCAACAAAAAGTCTAGTAATGGATATAGTAGTAGCTGACATCCCTCCTAAGTATGGCATGATTTTATCATGCTTATGGGAATAAAATTTACAAGGGACCCTTCAATGGATATGACATATGCTACAATACCGGTGTTTAGTCAACAAAGAAGACTGTATAGGGAAACCTTAATGAAGTACATCGTGAGTAGTCAAGAAAAACCACAGAAATATCCTCTGTACTCTATCCATTCTGACCTTGAATTTTTCCTTCTTTATAATGATGGAGACATTGATTCACAGGTTACCCATGCAGAAAACGATCTTAAAGGAAAAAATGACCATCAAATACAAACTGTACAACAAGACCCTGAAAATGAACCTCTTTGGAACATGATTTTTGATGGCTCATGTGGCAAAGAAGGCTCAGGAGCAGGTATTTGGGTATATAATGCAAGAAACAATCATGCACAAGGTCACTCCTACAAACTCAATTTTCAGTGCACTAACAATATAGCAGAATATGAAGCCCTACTCTTAGGATTACAATTGCTGAAAAGATTAGGGGCTAAGAGGATTTATGTCCATGGTGATTCTGAATTGGTCATAAAAAAAATAAAAGGACAATATGTTGCAAAATATCCTAGGTTAAGAGCATACAAAAATGTTGTACTTGATTTCCTAAGAAAATTTGAAGAGTATGATCTAGCAGTTATCCCCATAAATCAAAATGTCCTAGAAAACGGTTTAGCATTTTCAGCAAGAACATGTCAGTTGCCTCACCCAAATAGACAATACACATTAGAAGCTAAACATCGTCCATCTGTGTCGGATAACATGAGATACTGAAAAGTATTCGGTAGTGACAAACAAATTCAGATTTCCTTACAATCGAAAGATGAATTTGATGATAGCAATATAGACTTAGATTGTGAAGAAGATAGTCACTCTGATGTACAAATTAGTATAGAAAAAAATGTGTTGTTTCTGATATAAATATTTCAAGAAAAAAAAAACTGTACATAAAACAGAAATACATAAAGACCCGGAAAAAGAGGAATTCGAAGTACTTCAACTCAAGGATAATATCTTGCCTAGCGGGCTTGTCCCTTTAGAAGAATTGTTTGACTTCAATGACGTAGCCAAGAAACCAAAAATGGAACCAACATGGACAAACATTGAAGAGTGTAACATAGGCATTGAACAAAACCCCAAAATCATAAAATTGTCAAAATCACTGCCTATAGTTACAAAACAAAGGTATATAGCTCTATTTAAGGAATTCATAGATGTATTTGCTTGGATCTATGAGGAACTAAAATCTTATGATGCTAGCATTATACAACACAAAATTCCAATCAAGGAGGATCAAAAACTTTTTAAACAAAAACTGCGTAGGATAAATCCTGTCTTAATGCCTTTGGTTGAGAAAGAAATCAAGAAAAATTATGAATCCAAAATCACAGTTCCACTTAGATATTCTAAATGGGTATCTAATATTGTGCAAGAAAGAAAACAGGTGAAATCAGACTTTTACATTGACTTTAGGAATCTGATCAAAGTATCTCTTAAGGACAACTACCCCTTACCAAAAATGGACCACATATTGCAGAGGGTAGTAGGCTCCAGTAGGATTTCTTTGTTAGATGGCTTTTCTGGTTATAATCAATTTTTAGTGCATTCTGATGATAAAGACAAAACAGCCTTTACTACTCCTTGGGGGAATTTTATGTATGTGAAAATGCCCTTTGGATTAATGAATGTTGGTGCTACTTTTCAAAGAGCCATGGAAATTTCTTTTGCAGATGAAATTGGCCATTTCATTGTGATATACCTTGATGACATTACTGTATATTCAAAAAGTGATTAAGAGCACTTGGCACATCTAAGAATATTTTTTGAAAACTGTAGAAGGTTTGGAATTTCCTTGAATCCCAAGAAAACATTGTTTGGTCTTGAAGAAGGAAATCTTCTGGGTCACATTATTTCTCAATATTGAATTATAATTTATCCTAGCAGGATTGATGGTATACTCAAAATCAATTATCCCAAGAATCTCAAAGAACTCCAACCTTTTATTGGTAAAATCAAATTTTTAAGGAGATTTATACCCAACCTTGCAGAACTTTTGAGAAATATAACCAACATGCTTAAAAAAGATTTAGAAATTAAATGGACCATTGAATTTAAACAAAATTTTGATCTAGTAAAGCAAGAATTGACAAAATCTCCAGTCCTAATCAGCCCAGATTTTACCAAAGACTTCATAATTTTTTCTTTTGAATCTGAACACACAAATGTTGTTGTATTATTGCAGAAAAATAGTGAAGGACATGAACATCCAATAGAATTTTTTAGCAAAGCCTTGAGAGATGCATCTTTGAAATACAACATCATGGAAAAACCTGATTTTGCTCTTGTTAAATCATTAAAGGATTTCAGAGATTACATTATACATTCACGTATTCTTGCTTATGGGCCCAATGCAGTAATCAAAGACATTTTAACATAGAATGGTCCTAATGGAAAAAGGGGCAAATGGATTGCTATTATTTAGGAATATGATGTGGAAATCAAACCTACCAAATTGATCAAAGGGCAAGGATTAGCCAAATTGATGGCTGAATCAAATTTTCATGCACTAGATATCAACATGGTTTATTCATTGGATGATCAAGAGGAACTAACGACTCCACAAATTGATGACGCATTCTTTATATGTTTTGTTTAATTTTAATTCTCCTCCTAGTTTGTCCAAAACTAAAGCAAGATTTATAAAATTGAAAGTTGTCAAATTCTACATTCTAGAAAATGTTTTATACTAGAAAGATGTTGGAGGTGTTTTACTCAAATGTTTGCTAAAATATCATGCAGATAAAGTTATGCAGGAGTTCCATGAAGGTGACTGTGGTGGCCATATTTATTGGAAAACCACTGCTAATAAGATTCTTAGAGCTCATTTCTACAGGCCTACCCTTTTTCCTGACATCCATAAGATGGTAATTGCCTGCCACAAGTGCCAAATTTTTGAAGGAAAGAGAAAATTATTGCCCTTGCCCTTAAAGCCCATTTTTGTTGAGAGCCCTTTTGTAAATTTTTGTAGATGTTCTATGCTTGATGCAATTTTACTTTTAAAATAGCAATCACATAAATAGTTAAGTAAAATGCTGATAGAACATACCAGTGGATCTATAGAAGACAAACCAAAAACAGGAGAATGTGTTGGTGCGTTACGGCGATCAGCAGGATGCTTCAACCAGCAAAGTCTTCTTTGGTCACCAACCAAAATGTGTCACTACCTTTAATCAATTATCCAAATCAACTCAAAGTCAACTCCTAAAAATAACACACCCGTAAAAAGTCAACGCAGGCGTTAAATAAAGTCAATGTAGCTCCAACTTCGATCAACCTTTTGACCTCAATTTTTGTGCCAATGAGCACGGCCTTCAAAAATCGAACTCTCCACCACATTTCAGCCAATTCGGACCATGCGTTGACCAAAGTCAACGCTGGTCAAACTTGCCCATAAACCTTAACTGCAGTAAATTTCGTCCTTTTTGCTGCAGTAGATTTCGTCCTTCTTCTCATGTGGGAGATGAAACTGCTTCTCAGATGCTTGTATATAATTAGAGGAGAAGATGTGTGATGTTGAGTGAGTGAAATGCTCTCCAACGTTGACTGTATTTATATCCATCATTGAGGTGTGTGACACATCTGCTGGGGGTGTAAAACCTTAAGGCCGACTTGCACTTAAATTTATTATAAATAATAAATTCAAAATAAATGTTCTGCTCATCAAATTAAAATCAATTTTATATCGATTTTACACCTCTCTGAAAGAGGAATCCAATACAAATATTGGAATCTTCATCTGAGCATCACAAGATGGAGTTTGGACCTAGTTGTCCAAATTTAATACTCCCTCTCAACTAGGGAGAACTCCATCCACCAGTGCAATCAGACATCGTGCGTCATCCCGCCGTAACTTGCTTTGTTGGCCTCTTTATTTCAGAACAGAAGTGGGTCAGTCACAAAGACATCATTCCCTGATAGATTCAGCCCAAAGGTCAAAGCCTCTATCGGACTCACAAAGAGTCTCCAACCAACCTGAAGTTGGTTCATCTGACCCGAAGTCAGGCGGAGGTCCGAGACCTCACTAGACTTGATCCCAGATCAAGTGGTTGGACCGTGCCATCCTAGATAGAGAGTAATCATGATTCGTCCATCGTTGTTTGTTATTAGTCTCTCTAGCTTTTCCCACCTCATTACCAATGAGAGGTACTCTCATGAGTTCGAACTCAATAGGAGATGCATACGTGGCACAGAGTAATGAGAGTCGAACTAACGTTTGAATAATCACAACGGTGGGGTCCAAGCACACCAACAAGGTTTGGCAAGCCTAGCCTTGTGGTTGCTCATAGCTCCGAGAAGCTGTCCCCAAAGCCCCCCAGAGATCCTCGAGCTCATCGTCCAACAGGACCCACATCATACGGTCATTCCACGATACCAAGTCTCTCATGGAAGGTTAGGAACTTGACCTTCCCTGTGTTTAGGCAGAATATTCACCCTGTTCATCACCTTATATGACTACTGATGCATACTACTGCACTACATCCCTAATGAAACACTCCGATATCAATATGCTTGGATCGGTCGTGGAACACAGGATTCTCGGTCAAGCAAATCCCACTCTGGTTATCACAGAGTATCACGGTGGTATCTAGCACATGTCCAAATAGCTCACTAAAGAGCTTTTGCAACCAAACTGCTTCACAACAGGCCATACTTGCAGCAATGTATTCGGCCTCTGCGGTGCTCAAAGCCAACGACTTCTGCTTCCTGCTCATCCATGAAATCGAAGCAGAACCAAGATTGAAGCAGCATCCCGATGAACTCTTACGATCCACCACACTGCCAAGCCAATCGGCATCAGTATATCCACAGAGTGTCACGCTCCCGGTAGTGTATCTCAGCCCATGGTTTATCGTGCCCCGAAGGTATCTCAGAAGATTCCTAGCACCAACCGAGTGAAAGTGATGAGGCTCAACCATCTGTTGACTCAAAGTGTTCACTGTAAAACATATATCTGGACGGGTGTTCACTAAGAACATCAGAGCCCCTACGAGTTGATGATACTCAGTAGGATTTGCCAATACGGGTCTAGCAGCGCTGCCACTCAACTTCTTGAAGTTGAGTTCCATTGGTGTTGACACGGACTTGCAGTCCACCATACCAAATCTTTCCAGAAGTTTCACAATGTATTTTCCTTGAGAAATGAAAATCTCTCCAGGTCTCTGCTAGACCTCCAGGACTAGGAATTAGTGCATCAGTCCTAGGTCCTTCATCTCGAACTCAGCAGTGAGCTCCCTCTTGCATTGATGAATGATAGGGTCAGCGCCTGTCAGGAAGAGGTCGTCCACATACAGCACCAGAATGAGAGGCTTCCCCTGGACAACCTTGAAATAAAGGTTCGGATCAGCGTTGCTTCGAGTGAAGCCCAGCTTCATCAAGTAGCTATCTATCCTCTCGTACCAAGCTCTGGGTGCTTGCTTCAACCCATAGAGGGATTTCTTTAACCTGCAGAAATGAGTGTCCCGATCCTGGACTTCAAACCCCAGAGGTTTTTCTACATACACCTCTTCTTTTATTGCACCATGCAGAAAAGCGGTCTTGACATCCATCTGATGAAGACTCCATCCTTTCGTAGCAGCAAGGGCTATGATTGAACCAACAGGTACATCATGCCAACACATGCAAATATGTCATCATAGTCTATTCCTTCCCTTTTGAGAGAAGCCGTGGGCAACAAATCTTGCTCTGAAATTTTCAGTATCACTGGTCCATACTTGAACCGTAGAGCCATCATGACAACTGGATTGTCCTCCTTCTGTCTGGAACCACAATCCGCATATCAATTCTTCATTATGGATCTATGTCTTCGTGCATAGCATCCCTTCCGTACTCGACAGCTACGCTTCCCAAAGGATCCAGGTTCGTATTGTACAATAGTACTCATGGCAGCCGGAATACCCTTTGTACTCATAACATTCTGCTTTCTGAATGTTCTCTATGTGAGGTCCTCTTAATCTCTTTAGGAGTGTCCCTGAGCCATGATGGTCTCTTTCCCAGTGAAGGAGGTGGATGAATCGGTTCCATTGGTCCTTCAACATCGGGGATCGTCTCATCCTTCGGTTCTTCTTGATTTCCAGGCCTTGCTTCATGATCTTCCTCAGATCTCGGAAGATTGACTACTTTCCTCAGGGAAGCATCTTTGTCAAAGGTAACATCATGGCATATCTCCACTTCCCTTTGACCAGGCACATATACTTTATAGGCCTTCGAAGTTTCACTGTAGCCCACAGACATTCCTTTTCTTCCCACATCCAGCTTACTTCTTTTCTTTATAATACGAAAATAAATAGAGACATCCAAAATTCTAAATGAGATGTCAAGTTTACTGCAAAGAAAATCCCTTTCATGGAGTTTTGGAGTCTAGGCGGAATGAGGCACTCGCCGGAATGTATATGTGCAGATTCTTTTACCTTCTCCTGGCGAACTTCGTAGACCCCGGTCACATAGCATGGCACGGGTGTTTCCACTTGTCCCGTTCTTCGTTCCCAGCAATGCCATCTCCGGGCCTGTGAGCATAGGTGTGAGGGTCTCCTCTTAATGCCGCCTTCCTGAAAAGTCCCCGAACTCATTTACCTCCATATTCAGCATACTACTGTCCTCAAAATCTTGATCTTCTTTCCGGTCATATTTTCCACCAAGGCTTTGAAGGTACGGAACCACATGAAAGCCTCATCCTTCTTCTTCAAGAAGTATATCCAGGTTTTACGAGAGAAGTCATCAGTGAATGTCATATAGTAAGAACATCCTCCCAGGGATGTCACGGGTAGCATACCAGATAGATCAGAATGGACCAGTTGCAAAATATCAGATGTCTTTGTGACACTTGAGAGGAAAGGTCCCCTTGTATGCTTTCCTTCGGCACAACCCTTACATACACCTTCATGATTATTTCCAAAATCGGGCATCCCTGTCACCACCTTCCTTGCTTCGAGAAGGGCCTTGTAATGAAGGTGTCCAAACCTCCGGTGCCATAGTTCAGTTTGTCGGATAGTATCACATGTCATAGCTCCTAGTGGACTTCCTTCAACCTGGTAGAGTGTTCCAACTCTAAAACCAATCACGATAGCTTCCTTGAGATTCTTCTTCCACATGCGCACCTTTCCATCGGTGAATGCCACATTGAAGCCTTTGTCTTCGATGGCTGATATAAACACAAGGTTTTTCTTCAATTTTGGTACATAGAGTACATCCTACAAATGTAGGACTTGTCCTTGAGACAAGTGGAGGGTCACAGTCCCTGTCCCTTTCACAGGATATGTGGCATTATCTCCAAGGATAATTTCTAGATTAGTATCCTTCTCAACCATGTCAGAGAGTGCTTCCTTGAACCTAGTGATGTGTCTTGAGGCACCACTATCTATCAGCCAGACATCCATAGTGTCGGGCGGGGATGCAGCTGAGAGGGCAGATACAAGAATGTATTCATTTCTTTTATCAACAACATTTGACTCCTCATACCTGGAGTTTCTAGACCTTTTGAAAGGTTGATTGTTTCCGCCAGAGGGAGCCTTCCTCTTTCCTTTGGACCTGTCTTTTCTTTGATTTCCATTTCTCCGGTTGTTGTTGTTGTCATCACTATCGGGAGAATCCTTCTTGAAAGGACATTCTCTAGCATAGTGACCAGGCCTATGACAAGTGAAACACTTGCCCTTCTTTCCTTGGGCCCTTGCTCTTCCTTTGTTCTTAGGACCACCAAAGTTCTTCTTTCTAGAATGAGCAGCGTAGGCAGCATTTCTGTCATTTTCGTATTCCTTCATTCTTGTCTCTTCTTGCATGCATCTTGACAGTAGCTCGTCAAAGTTAGGAATTGTACTATTATTGAGAATGGTAGTGTTGAATACTTACCATTCATATGGGAGCCCTCCAAGTGCGGTGAGTACCATCTCACGATCGGCTATTGTCTCCCCAATAGCCAGCAGATTGTTCCTGATCTTGGTCAATTTCAGAAAGTATGTTTGGACAGACTCATCCCTGCCTTTCTTTAGATTCTTCAATTGATTCTTGAAGAATATCACTTGGTTTGCATTTTTTACTTTGAACATTTGTATCAGTTTATCATACATCTCCTTGGATGTGCCTAACTCAGATATGTAGGCAACCAGACTTTTATGTATGGATTCCCTGATCATTAGCTTTACTTTGATCTCACCCTTCTTATACTTGGTTTTAGCAGCAGCAGTAGCAGTGGATGGAGGTTCTTGTATCTTACCCAATACATAGTCCGTGAGATCATGGTCTTCCAATTTGAGATCTAATATCATCTTCCAAGCATGGAAGTCATCCCTTCCAGTCAGCTTGTCATCCTCCTTGAAGCCATAACTTGTGGAACTCATTTTTCTCAGTTGGTGATTGCTATGAGTTAGGGCTTGTCTTCACCTCAGCTCTGATACCATGTAAATTTTTGTAGATGTTCTATGCTTGATGCAATTTTACTTTTAAAACATCAATCACATAAATAGTTAAGTAAAATGCTGATAGAACATACCAGTGGATCTATAGAAGACAAACCAGAAACAGGAGAATGTGTTGGTGCGTTACGGCGATCAGCAGGATGCTTCAACCAGAAAATTCTTCTTGGTCATCCAACCCAAAAATGTTTACATAACCAAACTAATTATCCACCAATCAAACAACTTAAAAATAATCAATCTAAAAAGTCAATAGTAATAACAATAAAGTCAACGCAGCTCCAACTTCAATAAACCTTTTGACCTCGATTTTTGTGCCAATGAGTACGGCCTTCAAAAATCGAACTCTCCACAAAATTTCAGCTCAAACGGACCATGCGTTGACCAAAGTCAACGCTGGTCAAACTTGTTTAAACCTCAACTGCAGTAAAATTATCATGTGGAATTACGCACATCAAATGGGCAGATTTCACCTTGCTTCTTCTCACGTGATGGGAACTGTCACAATTGCTCAGATACTAGATGAGAAGAGGCAGGATGAGATGAGGAAAGCTCTCCAACGTTGAATTATTTGTATCCATCATTGAGTGTGTGACACATCCTGCTAAAACCTTGTTAACGATTTTGTCTATTAAATTTATTATAAATAATAACTAAAATAAATGTTTTTCTCATCAGATTAAAATCAATTTTATATCGATTTTACACCTCTCCGAAAGAGGAATCCAATACAAATATTGGAATCTTCATCTGAGCATCACAAGATGGAGTTTGGACCTAGTTGTCCAAATTTAACACCTTTCCAACAATGGGGTTTAGATTTCATTGGAGAAATTCATCCCCAGTCCTCTACCCAGCATAAGTGGATTCTTAGTGCCACATAGTACTTTACCAAATGGATAGAGTTCACTCCTTCCAGAAATGCCACTGATTCTATCATTATTAGTTTCCTTGAAACAAACATCCTTTCTAGATTTGGTTGTCCTAGAAAACTCATCACTGATAATGTTGCAGCCTTCAAGTCCAAGAAAATGGTTGATTTTTCTCATAGGTATCATATAACTTTGGGACATTCAACAGCCTATTACCCTCAATGTAATGGATTGGCTAGATCTTCAAACAAAATTTTGGTGAATATCATCAAAAATATCTTGGAAGATAACAAAAAATCATGGCATAAAAATTTGGTCAATGCACTTTGGGCTAATAGAATTACGACCAAAAAATCAAATGGCATGTCCCTACCAATTGATCTATGGAATGGATGCAGTTTTTCCTTCCTCTTTAGGAGTTCATGTCATGAGTATCATTCAGGAAATTCAAGCTAAACCAAATGATATGCAGAGAAGGATCAATCAAACTATTCAGTTTCAGCAGTCTAGGGAGGAAATTTATAACAGAACTCAAGTTATTCAAGAAAATATCAAGAAAATTTTTTATAAAAGAAAAAAGGTTGATGATTTTAATCTAAGAGAAAAAGTTTTGAAATGGGATTCCATAAGAGAACACAAAGGTAAACATGGAAAATTTGACAATCTTCAGCAAGGGCCATACATTATTGATGTTTTTAGAGGAAACAATGCATATTTCCTTAAGGAGTTGAATGGAACAGAGGTACCTGGAGGTCCTATCAATGGCAGGATGTTGAAGTACTACTTTTCTTAAGAATACAGTTTGGTCTTTCATCATTGAAAATACCACAATTTTATAGTTTAATATTTGAATAATTCATCAACAAAGGTTGAAGCCCATGGAGAAGGCCCTAAGCCTGGTTTGATGAGCTATTAGAAAACAGAAAAAGAAACCATATGGAGCTTTTGCAAAAAATGGATCACTCAAGGCTACTGGTCTTAAGTTCTTGACACTTCACTTAGAGAAGTGCCATCCCCAGCTGGAACCACTGTCAGGGCCCTATAAATTATAGGATCTCAAGGTGATTGAGTATTTCATAAGTTTCAATTTCATATTGTATGATTTTCAATATTCAAATGATTTCCAAAAAAAAAAATGAAAAAAGAAAAGAAAAGAGGGTATATTGAAAAGAGAAAATTAAAAGAAATAAAAACCCAAAAAAGAATAATACTGAAAGTGTTGCAAATAAAAATGTCACTGTTGTTTACATTAGTTTGTTCAATCATACAGTCTAAGCATGATTGAACATTTTTAAATTTTTGTTGGATAGGTTAGAAAATAAGGATTTTCCAAACAGTTTAATCTTGGCAGATCAGCAGCTAGGTAGAAAATAAAATTGACTCAATAATTTAAGCTGAGTCAATGGAAGGAATAAGGGATAGAGTAGGTTAGAGTTTCATTAAAAAAAGGAGATTTGGGTTTGCAAGCCTAAATGCACCCTGAAAAAGAATGATATAAAATGTTACATTACTGAAATGGCTAGGTAGAATGAAAGAGAAATAAATATGCAGAAACATGAAATTCATCCCAAAGTACTATTCCAAGGATTTCTTGTATTCTCATGCAATGGTGGAAAAAATCAAAAGAAAATTTGTATCCTAAGTTTCGGGATTAATTATTTTTAAATTCATTTGACATATTTTATGTCATATCCAAAGTCTTAAACCTTATACTCTGACCCGAAATTTTGTATAATTTCCCGACCCCACCATCCACTCAGATCCCATCATCGTTAAACTTTCACCATCTCTCGTCTCATCTCTGGCCCCTCCATCTCATTTGATGGTCCACACTCTTTTTCGACCCCCCCTCTTCCTCTGAAAGTTAACGTCAGGAGGGATGTGAAATGGGCGGTTTCCCAAATCGTCCCATCTGCTATGTGTTGAGCCCTATTATTTTTGCACCCACCCCCCCCCCCCCCACTCCATTCTGCTTATCATTCACGACCCTCTGCGAAAAGTGTTTTCCACCATATCCAAACCACGCCATTGACTGTTAAATCCTTGCCATACCCATTGTGCCATGATTACCACTCTTGTCACATCCATCCAATCACCTCCACTCCCGCCTAAAGGCCTGTTAAGCATTTAATTTCTTAGGTCGTTACCCAACGAGCCCGCGCCATGTCAACCATAACCCTGTCACCCTACAAAAGAATTCTTCATCACCTGATCCAAGGTTACAGTGTTTCAGTTTTTATGATAACAAATGATTAAAATTCAAGGACTTGCAGAGAAAAAGAAAGGCACAAAAAGATATCAATTTTCTGCAGATATAAGCATAATTCCCCTTCTTCAATTCCCTTTTCTCCCAATTCCCCTTCTGATGCGGCATAATTCCATTTTATTTTTTCCCCTCTTCTTCTAATCCCTTTCTGTGCACCTGCAAAAACACTGTCAATTTCTTTTCAGAGAGCAGTAATGCCTCTAAACAAGGAGCAGCAACCATTTAACCCAATGGTTCACCCTCATGTGGACCTAGATCATGTGGCCTTTACTGACAAAGATTTTAAGATACATGAGACTGATTCAGAATTTGATTTGTTTGATTTTTACTGTTGGTTGGAGGAAAATCTTATCGATGAGGTCGATGATATAGGGTTGTGGGAGACAAAACTAACCTATTATATATTCCCAAAAACCCACAATTTCCCTGAGTTTATTACAAAATGTCATGCCTGCTATGATATAAACTAGAGATCTATAGTTGGGCCCACAGGAGAAGTCCTCTTTACCATTAGTGCCCAGTCCATCATGAAAATGATGCAAGCTCGTGTTGTTGAAGAAACCATACCTTTTTCTTATGAAGCCCTCAGATAACTATTCCAAAAATTGGATTTTTCCAACATAGCCAAAACACTTGAGTTATTGATGGCTACAGACACTCCATTGCCCAAGAAGAATCCTCCATATATATTTCCCTGATAGGAATTAGCATATATTCACTGTCCTTTCATACTTGTTAGAATATCATTCAAATCAGTGGATAGATGAAGCAATGATAGGTTTCTTGTCCATAATTTCATCAGAGTCAAAACCCTCCATTATGTTTGATTTTAGTCAATTCTTGGCAGATTCCATTCACAACCAGTTTGTTAAATTTCACGCAGAGGAATTGTTTAAATACACTTCAGTCTTAGTTTACATGTTTGTATATTTTTAGGAAAGCAGGTTCCAGTTTGCAATGAGGAAAGTTAATGAAGACTCCCAACCTTAGTCATTCATCTTTTGGACAACAATGTTGATGAAAGAACAGAAGGATTACACCTACAAAAGGTTTGTGGAAATATTTGTGTATCCAGCAATGAGTATCCTCAACATCACAGTGGAACCAAGGATCAATGAAGCGATTAGGAAGATCATGCAGCTGCCAGACCAAGTAATAATTGGAGACTGGTACTTTTACTAGAACTACACAAAGCTTAGAATATATGGGTGTGAGTTGCCCCTTACAAGCTGCCAAATTTCCTCCCCATGAGGATCTTTACCCTAGAGTACATTAGGCAGACAATGAATGCAAATGAGGTACATTTTTTAGTCTCTAAAAAGAAGTCTCGGTTTAGGATTGAATCTCAAATTGGTCCTTTTATTTGCAATAGGAGAGCAGCAGGAAAGGAGGATGACAGCATGTTGAAAGAGATGAAATTCACACACAGATGCACTTGTTATTATGGCCCATTTGGCATCATCTCAAAGAAAAGGGTGGAAAATAAATCAACTCCATATATCCACACCCATAGGCCTGAAATTGAGCAATTCATGAATCAAACAGAGTGGGCAGCAAACACATTGCAGGAGGCTGAAGATCAAGTGATTTCATCCTCAAGCATAGAGACCCCTACTCCACAAGAAAAGCAGAATACAGAGGATAAGGAGGACAGAGGAAAATAATAAGAGAAAGAGGTAACAGGAAAGACGCCAAGAGATGATCAATCTACTTTGGAAAATGATACATCTAGTAGGGAGCTCAAAATGAAATACAGAAAAAGAGAAAGAATTCATATGGACATAGATCAAAGCAAGGAAATAAAGCAGAAAATAGTCATAACTATCAGATATTCTCCTAGTTTTTCTCCAGCAGGTGGCCAAACTATATTTTCTACATCTTCAGCCACAATTCCATTTCAGCAACAAAGTCTTCAAACACCTACATCTATTGCTGCTATAGGGGAAAAGGAGGAGACAATTTATGACACCTTCAAGGAGATTAAGAGGAAAAATTAGATATTTAAGACCAGCACCTACAACCATTTTTGGAAGCAGACCAGCAGTTCTCAACAGTTTTCTATCAGCCTTTGATTCAGAGAAAGGAAATATGTGCATGGCTATTTTAGAAGCCCAGATTTCTCAACCTTAATCACCTGCAGATTTCAAGCATACATATTTTTAATTTAATTTCAAGGAAATCCATCCAATAGATCAAATGGAAATGCACAAACAGATTGGAGAAATGATCTCATCCACACTGACTAGCATTGTAATGAGCATGTATGAATTGCAAGTATCACTGGATAATATTCAATCACAGCTCAAGATGGAGAAGATTTCTTCTCTTACCAAGGATACCAGAATTAAATCCTTGGAGGATTTATTTTGGGTATGATCCAACAAATGTAGAGGCAGTGGAAGAGATCCTGAAGAATAAAAACACAGACATAGCATCCCTAAGAAAGTAACTTAAAATGTCAGCTACTGAAGATCCTCTAAAAAATGACATAGAGGAGAATGAAGCACAAAAAGCAGAGATGATGAAGTTGATAATGGAGCAGTCAGCATAGCTGAAGCAAGTGGAGACGGGGATGGATAAATTGGTCAAGGAAAAGGAAAAAGTAGTAAAGATGGCAATTATTCCTTTAGATGTTGTTCCTATTGTAGTCATCCCTATAGTTACATCAGTAAACATGTACATCAGGGGGTACGGAACAGCTAGACAAATCCATGGAGAACATGTCCATCCAAACAGAGGAGATTAAAAAGTTGGAAGCACAGATCAATACATTGAAGGATCTGAAGGTAAGGCCTGACAATGTACATGAGAAAGAAATACAAAGAGCCCAAAAATAGATTGAAAGATTGATAAAGGCAGAAAGTGAAGCTTCCAATGGTCATACCATTGGCCAGGCAAAGGAAATCATTTGGACAAGCATAATTGATTCTATGAATGAAATATTGATCTGAAAGGAGCGTATTAGTTTGTTGTGCTAAGTGTCCTTTCAATAATAAAAACATGTACAATTTGTTTCCATTTGTTTGCTTAAGGAATGAGTATTTTAGCCATGAAAAATAGATGAATTTGTGAACTTTTAAGCATGAAAATAAGCCTAAAAAACATTGAACAACAGTGTGTAACAGAGAAATACAATCACACATAATTTTTACACAGTAGGCATGATGAAGCAGTTTACCCCTCCTGGGCTACATCTGCTGGTCCAGCTCCCAATGGCATGTCCTTCTTTGTCATTATGCTCAAAATTGCAAATTACATGTGTTTACATGCCTCTAATGGTTGTTTTCTCTACACCAGTGGCTCCATAATGCTCAAATTAGTCTAGGTAGACTCTTGTTTCGCCCAAATTGGTCGAAAATTGACTTCCCAATGCATTTTTATCAATGTCAGCTAGAAAAGCTCCGCTAAAAGTGGAGACTGGCACTTAACTGTGGATAAAAATAGTAAAGAGCCCTAAATTTATGGCACGCTCCAATTCCGCCGGAAGATTGTTAGCATTGATGTTAAATGGTATGGGCGGGGTGGTCACATGCCGACCCCCTGCCGTTAACTCCGCGGTCAAGCTATTTGAACTCTGCTGCGTGGGCATGGAACTTGGAGTGTTAAGGTTCAAAAAACTGTGGCATTAGTTTCTGTTTAAATCATGCCCATGTGACAGATGAACCCACTGGGAGTTACGGTTTATAAAACCATCATGTTTTTTTTTTAATGTCACCTCGTGATATGTGAATACATTAATTGAAACCGTCGGGATAAGGTTTTATGTAACCGTCGAGATAAGGTTTGATGCTATGGTTTATTGTCATCTGACCAAAAGCTTGGGACTGCCAGCTAGTTGGGACCATTGGTGGTTCCCCCCAACCATAAAACTTATACACCATAAATTAAAGCAGCCACTCCTTAGTTTAAGTAACAAATCGTTGGCAGAATGGTCAGAGGTCTTTGCGGGCAGTCCGGAGATCGCGGGGTCGACCACCCGAACCCAACTCCAAAAAAAATTTACCACAGCCTCCTGAGGACACATGGCAGCCTCTGGGCTTTCCATATGTCGCTCATCCAACAGCCCGTTTCCAAAACATCAACATTCAGAATCACTTCCATACCACAAAAATCAACGGCCCAGATTAAGCCACATGGCGCGATCTGATTGGATGTAAGAAAATGGAATATTCCCATTATTCCACCTGCTGACTATACCTGTATGCTGACTGGGCATCCCAATCAAAAAAATTTAGCTATTTGGGAAAACAAACAAAACACAATATCTTCCTCATACGACATCATTTTTTCGAAACGTTCGCGGCACCGGAATCGCAACGACAAGACCTTTCGGTCTCTCAGGTTTAGTAAAGTTTCGAGCACTTTCAACTTTGAGCATAACACATGATCTCCTGATCACACCTCCCCATTGGGAAGCTTTTGGACCCCATAAGACTTTAATTACATGTTCAAAAGATGAGGGTACAGCTACCTCACCTTTTCCACTTCCCTCCATCTTTACTTACTTAGTTTGCTGCCCTTGAGCCCAATTCGAAGATAATCGACACTTCCCCTCTTAGAAGTGCGTGTCCTCCTGTCAAGGATGGAATCCTCCTTGAGCTCATCCAGAAATTCTAGCGATAAATCTTCTATAGATGGCAGTTGAATATCACTCCCTTGATCATCAACCGAAGGAGTCTCATACAGACATAAATTTTCCACATTGACAACGAAATACATTTGCATATATGAAGGCAAGTCAAGTTGAAATGCATTATTACCAACTTTTTTAATGATCTTGAATGTACCATAATGAATGGGCTTGAGATTTTTACCTTCTCCTTGCATCCTTTCTTTGCTTATGTGCAACCATACTTCATCTCCTTCTTGAAATTTGTAATCAACTCTATGTTTGTCATGCCTCTCCTTGTATTTTCTTTGACTCTTCTCAAGTTTTTTGTAACATTCCTAATTAGCCATGAGCTAGTTGGAATATTCAATTTTTTTAATTGCTTTGTTTAAAGAATAAGAGGGCAAAGGAGATCCATAATTCTCCTTAATAATGAATAAATCAATTCCAAATGTGAAAGAGACAAATCTTGGCAGCTTAATTAAAGCATCCTTGGTGTGAAAGGGGTAGGCTCACTTTGACTGGGTCAACCTTGACCAAATCAACAGCACTATCATGGAGGAGTGGTCATCAATGAGGGACAGTGCAATTTTAGATGGAGATGCTTTGTGTGAATGCAGTGATATATTTTATTGGGGCTTAAGGTTTGCAAGCTAATATTCTATTTAAGGAAGAGGATGGTAGCCATATTGAGGATGTTGATGTATATTATATTTCTAAATATATGGTCTATTTAGACATATATCTTTCTCTTGTTGTTTAGCTGAGATAGAGTGTTGTTTAGCACAGGGTGTTCTTGATCGGGAATCCCACCTCTTTCCTTGAGAGGCCCCTTGGAAGAGATTGTACTACATTGTCCACTATCAGGCTTAAGGCCAAGCTTCTTCTTTCAACTACCGCACAGATCATGTTGAGGGTTTGGTTGTTTTTGTAGGTTGCAACAAGTGGTGATTAGATCTCTAGATCTAGGCCATCTCATTGTTTATTTTCAGTGGAGGATGCTTCCTTTGCATTGGGAGGACAGTATTGAAGGCCATTGAGCTTATTTTCAGATCTTGGCATCAGTCCAACTATATATTCATCCCTACAGCGCAATTTCCTTCCAGATCTGCGTTATTTATATAAGAAGAGTTGTAGGGTGGTTTGGCACACCATTTGGAGAGTTGATTTTCTAGTGAAGGGGATATGCCTTTCACTTTGAGGATCTATTGGAGGAGGCTATTGTATTGATCATATAAGATCAACCACACTTTCCAGATCTGTATTTTTTCAGTAGATCTGCAGTCTTAGATCTCAGATCTACAACTTGTACTTGGTGTTTTGCAGAAAACCCTTAAGGGGTTCTTTAGAGGAGCTTGTATAGTGCTCAGATCTGATATAGATCTATCTTTTGAGGCACATATCAACCCTAGATCTTATGTATAATCATTTTCTGTAGCAGAGCCAATAAAATAACATTGTAAGGGTCTTCCAGCTTTTCTATATAGTTGCAGCACCTCTTATTGAGGGATTTTGTCCATTGGAGGCTTGTATTTCTTGTTATGCATCTTATGGCCCATTTCTTATGTACATTTTGCTATTGTAATAACATATGAAAGGTCTCAATATCGGCCCCTTGCTTTTTAAATGATGATCTGCAATATTGTTCCAACATTTTGCACTATATTCCTGCTTTTCCCATTTGATAATATTACAGTGGTATCTGTTATCACTCATATTTTCCCTGAAGTTGTTAGAAGAGGAAAGGAGTCTGAGGTAACCACAAACCAATATTTTAGGTACAAAATCTAGCCAATCTGTACCCAGAGAGGGCTCTCTTTATAAAATTTAGCTTTGTTTTAGAGGATATTAGGCTAGTTATAAAGTCCAGGGGTTTTGTTTGAATTTGGGTGGTGGAATTCGATAGCTAAGGGCAAGATTGAGTAGTTTAGGCCATTGGACTATGGAGTCAAAAAGATGGCTTCACTGGATTAAGTTTCTAGACAAAAGATGGTTTTACAGGGCAAGATAATCAAACAGAGAACAATTTTAGATTTAAAGTGAATGGAATGGATTTAAAATGGATGAAAGGCAATTAAGAATCTTTCAACACATTCATAAGAGGGAAAATTGAGTGATTATTAACAAAGAGCAATTAAGAATTCTTTATTAAATAACCAAAATGTTTAAACTAGAAAAACATGAGCAATTAAGAATTCACTGTTTAAAACCAGTTTAGAAGAAAACATTTAGAATAACAATGATTGAAATCAGATTACACTTAAGTACCTTCTGATTTATTCCTTTTCATTAGTCATTCAGAAATGAAACACAATGATATAATAAATATATATAAAGAATTTAAAACACAAGGGAAAGATGACTTATTGATCCGTAGTCTGACACATGAATCCTGTAAAAATTCTTTCACTTTGATTCATCATCCAGCTTAGCCACAAAAAATTTCTCCAATAGCACTTTATTCCAAATAGTCAATGTTACAACAGAGTCTAAAAAATCCACCACCAATACTCCGATTGAGGGAATATTTATACAAAAAGTTACAAAAAATATCTCATAACAACTTGAGATATTATCTAGGATGACTCATAAGTAAATTACAATAAAATAGAGACAGATGGTCTTGTAGATAAGAAATAATGAAAACTGATGTTGTGATGTTTCCTTCTTTTGAGAATGTGCTGGAGGCAGGCCCTATGCTTTGGCTAATTGCTGTCCTTTTCAGTAACTCTGTGCTGGCTGGTCCGTTTAACTGATACTCTTTGATTGCTCTGCTACACTTTGACCTTTATTCATCTTTTATCCTTTTTTATCCTGACTAACTGTAGTATATGATCAAAAATTCAGGTAAGGATAATTTTTACAAAAGTTCTAACAGCTCTTCCCACCATTTATCTTCGCGAATCCTAGTTCTTTGCAGCTTTCTGAGAGTTTCATCAGTCTCTGTATACCTAAAGAAAGTCGGTTGAGCAGGGAACAAATTCTTTACTTCATGCTCAAGATAAAACAAATTTTCCAGTCTATTATGAAGATCTAAGGCAAAGAGTCTCATTGGGACATATTTTGGCAATTTGAATGGGCATAACTCACATCCATATATTCTGATCTCTGTGTGGTTTTGATATAGGTACCAGTCACCTATCTTGTACTGCTTTGAGAGCTGAAGGATTTTCTTGATGTCATTATTTACCCTAGGAGGAGAGACTACTGTCAACAAGGTGGTTGCAGGATGTACAAAAAGGTCAACAAACCCATTATAAGAATAAGGAGAATCAGGGGAATTGTGAGCAATGGCAGACCAAAAGATGACTGACCTAGGATTCCTTTTGGCATCAAGTTTCTTAACATAAAAAGGGAAATTCTTTGATTGAAAGTAAATCATGAGGTGATATATGACAAAAGAATACTTGAACACTCTCTCATTCCCTAATCTCATGAACTGATCATGGATTTTGTCAGCAATATAAGATGCAAAATCGTACTTGACAGCAGGAGGCTGTCCAGGGGTAAAAATAGATAACAATACTAGGGTTAATTTATCAACATACTCACTCATATTGAAGCCCATTATAGAAGATATCATGTTCAGAATAAGTCTGCCCACATCAGTAAAAAAAGTATAACCATAAGGGGGAGGGATTTTAAGCTGATGTTCTGGTAACATGAAGGTTTGGCATAGGCGGTTTAACTCTTCATGGGATAAATTGGTAGATTTCTCAAGTAATTCAGCCATGGACACGGGAGAGAGGGTTTGAACAGGTTGGAATTGTAGCATTTCATTTATGGACTGAGAAGTTATTGGGAAAAGGACATTTTGACTTGGGGATAAAACTGCTCGTTGGTCGGGATCATAGTTTGCATGGCAGTAATGGATTAACTCACGAAAAATGCGGACCGAGGGGAGAAGGTACAAGGGAAGATTGGATTCCCAAAGTCCAAAGATGTCAGAACCATTCAAATAATTTTCTCTGCAGCGGAAAAAGATTCGAAGAGGATTCTCACTGAGAAGCAAGTCTTTAATTTGAAAATCCATATCGGCTAAAGGCAAATAATCCAAGTCCTTGTGAGAGGCATTGAGGGGCACGACATTCAGAGCTACAGGAACTTCCATTTCTGGTTCTTCTGGATTCAGAAATGGAAATTCGGGGTTTTCATGGAAAAGGGGTACAATTACAGGTTTTGGGGATGTAATTGCAGTTCAGGGAATTAAAACAGATCAAATTGGAGTTCTTTTCAGACCTTAGTGTGAAATTAAAACCAGAATCAGGACTTTTTTTCAGAGTTTAACGGGAAATTAGAGTAAATACCTGTTTACGGGAAATGAATAGCAATTAAACAGGTACACGCTATGGAGACTGAACTCTGAATTACTTGTCAGCAATTGTTTTCAGCAAGGTAACGGTTGGCAGCTTGGACACTCGATTTTTGAAATTTGTTGCATGGGAGACTAGTTAGCGCACGAAATAATGAAAATGATGCGGGCATATTTGTTTTATTTACAAAGTCATCAGGGTGGCGGGTTTTGATTGATGACGTCAGCAGGTACGGAGGCTTCGTCATAGAGGACAAGTGGTAAGCGGTTTCCATCGCACCGCTTTTGAGGCAAGGTGGTTTTGGGCGGAGGGGCAGCGATTCCATGCGATAAACGACGCGTGGCTCTGTACGGTTTGGAAAACCGCTTGGCCATCGCGCGTTATCATTCAGACGCGTATGGCTAGCGATATGGATAATAGCCGTAGATCTTGGATCAGTCGATCGGACGGTCATCGTGATGTGGAAATGACTGGAATTTAACAGTCGGGCCCAACGCAATTATTTGTTAATTAATCTTATCGTGGGCATTTTTATTGGCAGATTTAGACTATTAATTAATCGTGAGGATTAATTAATTCCTTTTTAAAACGTGGACAAGTGATCGGGGGAGAAAAATACGCAAGGGATGGGTTATTTGAAGTTTGGTTTAAATTAAACTTCGGGTTTATTTTTGTTTTAAACACATATAACATATGTTTAAAGGTTTTTTCATATATTTTTTATTATATGGTAATTAAACCAAAGCGATTTTCTTACCATAGGGGCGGGAATAATATAAAGATATATTTTAGTCAAATGGAGTATATTGGGGGGTTTTTATTTAAACATGTGGGGATAAAATACTTTGACTAAAATTATAATAAATGGGTTTTTGAGTATCTTATAAAGAAGGAGTTATATATATAATAGGAGAAGGTTATTTTCATAGGGATTTAAATAATAAATTAGAAATTAATATGGAAATGAACTAAAGTGCTAAGTATAAAACATTAGAATAATGTATTTAACTTATGCTTGCATGAAAAGGTTTTTATGGAATATTGCATGAGTTTCCTAAGTAAAATGGGATTTTACTTAGGAAAAGATTTTTTAGAAATGAATGAGTGTGATAATGAATGATTTTAAGTACTTAGGTTTTTCCAATCATTGGGCCGAGGGTCCGGTCCCTCCAAAAGTCAAGGAAATGCCTTGAGCCCCTTTAATTGTCAAATACCTTAACACTTAAGGGAAATTAGTGAAATGTTTAGGGAAAAATGAGAAGGGAAGTTAATAATTTGACTTTGCCTTGCTTGCAATGCTTCCAATGTATTTTCTGCCTTTGCACTTGAAAGTTAAAATTTTAACCATCTAAAGCCACCATTCATCACATGTAATTCAGCAACATCATCTATCTACCCTACCTACTTTACCCTACCATTTTTCTTCTTTATTAGGGTGCACTTAGACTGGCAAACCCTCATCAAAATTTTTTCTTTTACATATGAAAATCTATCTAGTTCTAACCTTATTACATCCAAGGGCTCAGATTAAACTGTTGAGCTCCTTTTATTTACTCTACCTATCTACTTATCTGCCAAGATTAAACAGTTTGGTCAGAAATTTATTCTCTATTCTACAACATGAAATTGAAAAATGAATGATTCAAGTTTAAACAGTTTGAATCTTCATAAATTGTGGCAAAAGTTTAACAAGCTACACATAATTGCTTATTACAGAAAATGAAATAGTAGTGGCATTTAGATTTGCACACTTTCCTTGGCCTTTCTTTTGGTGGGGTTCATTTTCTTTCACTTTTTTGGCCATTTTATTCTTTTCACCCTTTGATTTTTCTTTTAGGGTATACCCTTTTTACATTTTTTAAATTTTTTGATTTTTTGAAAATATGGAAACCTTTGCAACAAGAAAAGGTATGAACATATTACATAGTTCATCAAGTCAATCATGAAATATGACACCTATTGGTATAGGAGTCTAACACTGGCTCCACTTGGGGATGGTTTTTCCTGGTGAAAAGTCAAGAACAGCAGGTCAGATGCCTCAAAATGCCTTTAACTGAACCATGAAATATTCTTCTTTTTGTTGCTTTATTGTACGTATGATAGTGAAACTTCTGAAGCTTAGGGCCTTCTCTTCGGGCTTCAACTCCAGCAGGTTACCATCCAATCAAGACTGATACATTACAAAGGATATAGTATGTACATGTCAAAAATAAGAATATCCTAATAAACAGGATCAAAGTAATGCTTTAACATTCGACCATTTACTGGTCCTTCCTTAGTTTTTGAACCATCCAAATTTTTAAGAAAATATGTATTATTTCCCTGTAAAGCATGAATGATGTAAGGTCCTTTCCATAAGAAGTCAAAATTCTCATGTTTTCCTTTATCCTCTCTTCTGGAATCCCATCTCAAAACTTTATCTTCTAATTGGAAATCCTCTACTTTGGTCCTTTTGTCAAAAATCTTCTTTAGTTTTTCCTGTAAAATTTGGGATCTTTGATAAACTTCTTCTCTAGTTTGCTGCAAATTGATTGTTTGATTTATTCTTCTCTAAATATCATTTGGTTCAACTTGAGCTTCTTGAAGTAACTTCATTACAGGAACTCCTAAAGATGGTGGAAATATTGCCTCAATACCATAAACTAACTCATAAGGACTGGTCCCAATTGATTTTTTGGTGGTGAGTATGTTTGCCCACAGTGCATTAATAAGTTTCTTATGCCAATTTTTCTTGTTTTCATCCAACAATTTCTTAATGATATTAATGAGACTTTTGTTGGAAGATTCAGCCAGTCCATTACCCTGAGGGTAATAGGCTGCTGAATGGCTTAAAGTGATATGATACTTATTACAGAAACTTATCATATTTTTTTATTTGAAAGCAGCAGCATTATCAGTTATAATTTTTTCAGGACAGCCAAATCTTGATAGTATATTGGTTTCTAAGAATCCTATGATTACAGAGTCATTAGGTTGTCTGGATGGGATTGCTTCAATCCATTTAGTAAAATAATCTGTGGCAGTAAGGATCCATCTGTGTTGGCCAGAAGAAGGAGGATTAATTTCTCCAATGAAATCCAGGCCCCATTGTTGGAATGGTTTTTGGTGGAAATTGGTTTTAAGGGTAAAGGTAATAATTTTCTCTTGCCTTCAAAGATCTGACATTTATGGCAAACAGTTACGAATTTTTTTACATCAGAAAACAAGGTTGTCAAGTAAAATCCAGCCCTTAGGATCTTATCTGTTGTTGATTTCCAGTAAAGGTGCCCACCACAGTCTCCTGCATGGAATTCATTGAGAGTCTTGTCAGCTTCATCTTTTAATAAACAATTTAATAGAATACCATCATGATTCTTCCAAAAGAGAACATTATCTAAAATACAATACTTTAAGGATGTCATTTTTAAAAACCTTCGCTTTGTTTTGGACAACCCTGGAGGAGCTTGCAGGTTTAACAAAAAATAAATGATGTCAGCATACCAAGGTGAGTCTAAAAAGCCCTGGCTGATTTGTGGAGTCGCCATCTCCTGATTGTCATCCAGTTCATTAATATCCAAGGCTTGGCAATTTGTTTCTATCATGAGTTGAGCCAATCCCTGTCCTTTTATCAATTTCGTAGGTTTTATCTCAATATCATATTCTAATATGGTAGCAATCGATTTACCCCTTTTGCCCTCAATTCCATCTTGAGTTAAGATGTCTTTGACAACAGCATTTGGTACATAAGCTATCACATGAGAATATAATATATAAATTCTGAAATCTTTAATAGCTTTCACAAGTGCAAAAGCTTGTTTTTCCATGATATTGTATTTTAATTATGCGTCTCTTAGTGCTTTACTAAAAAATGCTATAGGTTTTTCGCATCCTTGATCGTCCTTTTGTAATAAAACAGCTGCTACATTATGTTCTGATGCAAATGAAAAAATACTAAAGTCTCTATCAAATTGTGGACTGGTAAGAACTGGTGTTCTGGTCAAAGCCATTTTAATATATTCAAATGATTGCTTGGCTTCTACTGTCCATTTAATACTCAAATCCTTTCTTAACATGTTAGTAAGTAATCTAATTAATTCAGCTAAACTAGAAATGAATCTTCTCAAAAAATTGATTTTTCCTATGAAAGCTTGAAGTTCTTTAACATTTCTTGGATGAGGTATCTGCAAAATAGATTTTGTTCTTTTAGGATCAATTCTAATGCCATCCTTTGAGATGATATGGCCCAGGAGTTTGCCTTCTTCAAGACCAAACAATGACTTTTTCGGATTCAGGGAAATACCATACTTTCTGCATTTTATGAATACTTGTCTGAGATGGTCTAAATGTTGTTGATCTGATTTAGAGAAAACAGTTAAATCATCCAGATATATAACAAGAAAGTCATGAATTTCTTTTGCGAATGCAATGTCCATTGCTCTTTGGAAGTTTTCTCCAGCATTTCTGAGTCCAAATGGCATTTTAACATATTTGAAAGTACCCCATGGTGTTGTAAAAGTTGTTTTGTCTTGGTCATCAGGATGAACCAAAATCTGGTTGTATCATGAAAACCCATCTAAAAGAGAAAGCCTTGAAGCACCTACTACCCTTTGCAAAATGTGATCCATTTTGGGCAAAGGATAATTATCCTTCAAAGAAACCTTATTTAGATTTCTTAAATCAACACATAGTCTAATTTCTCCAATTTTCTTCCTAGTAGGGACCAAGTTGGACACCCACTCTGAAAATCTAATTGGAGCAATTATCCATGCTTCGTACATTCGTTTAATTTCTTTTTCAATTGAAGGTAACAATACAGGGTTGATTCTTCTCAATTTTTGCTTAAATGGTTTCTGATCTGGTTTTAGAGGTATTGTATGTTGAATTATAGATGTATCATAAGACTTCAAATCTTCATAACTCCAGGAAAAAACATCCTGGAATTCTTTTATTAATTCAACATATTTTGATTTTTGATTGGGAGGCAAATATTTTGATAATTTTATGATTTTAGGTTTTTCCTTTGTTCCCAAATTGTATTCCTCAATATCATCTTTTAGTGGTTCCATTTTAGGTTTTAGTGGAATGTCATTAGAGTCAAAAAGATCCTCTAGAGGAGTCAATCCTTTAGGTAAATAGTTATCTTTCATATTAATGATCTCGGATTCATCTTCTACAATCTCATCAACTTCCATTTGTTTGAGGTTTTGCATGTCTTTTCTGGTGAATTTCGTTGGATGGAGCATTTGAATGGCACTCTCTTCAGAAATGTTTGTTTCTTGTTCAATTATTTGATCAGATTCAATGATTGTATCTTCATCTATGCTACTGTTAGAAAATTCATTCTCTAAAGTTAGAAAATTGTTAATTTGATTGTCATTTGCAAACACTTGCCAATTCATAATATTATTTGGTATAGCTGGTCTATGTCTAATCTTAGCTGTGAACTGATGATTAGGTTCAAATGGTAATTTACAAGTGCTAGCAAACATTGCGAGGCTATGAGCATGCAAGTTTTGTTTTCTTGGAATTTTTGCAAGCTGAGCCTGTAGAAAAGTATTGAGAATTTCTACAACTGTTCCTCTATATTCTCTTAGTCTGGGATCTTTTGTCGAACATTCACCATTGATCTGTTGAATAATTAAATCATAATCTCCTATAACAGACACTCTAATTGCTCCTAAATTTTTGACAAGTTTAAGCCCTAACAAAAGAGCTTCATACTCTGCCATATTATTAGTGCATTTAAAGTTCAATCTGTAAGCATGGCCTTCAGCATGATCGTTTTCAATGTTGTGTATCCAAATTCCAGCTCTTTCTCCTAACTTATTAACTGAACCATCAAATTCTAAATGCCAAAGAATTTCATGTTCATAATCTTCATCAGGTGTTTTAGTAACTTTTTTAACAGGGAGATCTAGTTTTTTAATTTCTTCAGGTTTTTCTTGGGTTTCTAATGTTTCTTTTTCTTCAGATATTTCTTGGATTTGAACACTGGATTTATTTGCAGTTTATTTTGGTTCAGTTGCTGGTGCTTCTAGTTCAGTGGGAAGATAAGTTTCAGCATTATAGAGAATGAATGAGTCCATATCATAGTGTACTGAGTAGATAGGGAAATTTTTAGGTTTCTCCTGACTACTGACAACATATTCCATCAAGGTTTCTCTGTATAGTCTCTTAGGTTGGCCGAATACTAAAATAGTAGCATATGACATGTCTAATTGAAGAGATCCTCCGAGTTTTGCACCCCAAGATCTAGACAATAGCATACCATATTTTGGAGGAATATCTGCTACTACTATATCCATTAAAATTGATTTAACAGGGTATTGAACCAATGTAACACACAAATATTTAATTAATCCTAAACATCTTACCTGACTTGAATCAAAAGAGAAAAGATCTTTGTAAGGTCTAGTGATGTCTAGATTTAATCTTTCCATTACAGCCTTGGGCATTAAATTGTGAGACGCTCCAGAATCAAGCATGGCATTATGAATTATTTTGTCATGTATATTCAAACTTATATAAAATGGAGGAGTCCCTCCGCTTTCAGGTTTTCCATTTACTTCAGGGCCAAAGAGTAATCTGGTTTGGTCATCAAAAACATTAACTGTGTCATCATTTCCAGGAATATTGAGTGATTTATAAATTTGGTTTCTGTAGACATTATGTTTAGCTAATTCGGACAATGAAACAGTTATCTTTAATTTGCCTACTTCAGAGTCCAAATTAAAATATTTCTCACTTTGAGTCCTTGTATTTCGAACAGTTAGATTATCTTTTCCTATGTTTTCAGTGTTTTTCTCCTTTTCAGGAGTGTGATTGGGTGCTGAAGTTGTTTCTGAATCAACTTCTAGAGGTTCTTCTACATTTCATTTGAGAGGAAGAGTATTGGAAAGTTGTCTGTTATTCAGTTGAGTTTCAGATACATCTTCAATTATTGGATGGGCAGGATTGGGATCTGATCTAGTGAGAATATTTACATGGGTATTACCGATCTTACCTTTGAGGGGTTGCTTTGTGGTTTTCTGTTTACTAGCTTCCGGAACATCAACTCTTCTGCTCCTCAAATTGTATTGCTTATGGACTTCGTAGATGGTTGTGTCATATCCTTCCTTAAAATCAAATGATTCTCCTGACTGAGTTTGAAATTGTTTTATAATGTGAGCTTCTTGATCATCTTGGGTCAAGAAAATTTCTGGTTCATTTTAATCTTCAGTAAAGTTGTTTATTTGAACATCATCAGTAGGTTCGTCAGAAGTTGAGCCTTCGACATAATTTTCTTGGAATTGGGGCCTAATATTTTGATCAGGACCAGTATTTCCAGTATTTTGATTTTGGTTTCTTTTGAAGTTCGAATTTCTAACGGTATTGCTAGGTTGACCATCCCAAGGAGCTTTATTCTTTTCAGTAGTTTCTACTCTGTCTCCTAGTCTTTCCATTCCTTTAATTATAGCATATAGTTTCTTTTCAAAAGCTGAGGGTTCTTCGTTTACAGGCATTCTCCTTTCAGCTCTAGCTCTAGTTCGTTTTTCAATCAGGTTAGCTTCAACACTAACAACTATGCTTTTCATTTCCTCTAGAGTTTGAGGAGCTCTTTCCCTAAGTTGATCTGCTATATCGAAATCAAATCCATCAGGGAATTTGATTAGCACTGAATCTGGAGGAGGTCTAAGATTTTGGGGAACAGCATTGTAAGCTTCATTGAATCTGGTAACATAATCTTGCACAGTCTCATTTGGTCCTCTTTTTAGTTTTCCAAAGTCTGATAGGATTTGAAGAGGGTCTTTCTTCTTCTCCCATTTGTTTAAAAATGTTCTATAAAGGGCTAGTAAGTCAGCAATACTTTTTACAGGAAGAGCCCTGACCCAGGTTCTAACTTCTCCAGTAAGACTTTGGACAAAAATTCTCATCCTAACATCATCAGCATCTATTTCATAAAATTCAAAATAATCGGTCATCCTTTTAGTATGCTGTTGAGCGGTGTAAGTACCGGAACCATCAAAAGGAGTGATTTTAGATTCATAATCTTGAGGCATAGCCCCTGGATTAGCTGGTAACCTTAAGGGAGCATATATGTTTTCCATTGGAAGAGGTAGTGGGATAACAGGTGAGGTTGGTCTATGAGTGATGGGTGGAGGAGAGGAAAGGGTAGTTTGATGTTGAGAGGTTTGGGGAAAAGTTGATGAACTGGGAGAAGCAGAAGTAATCACAGAAATATTTGAAGTTTCTTCAGAGGTAAACTCAGATTGTATAGAATCTCGAAAATGTTTGTCAAGGTGTGATGTAACAAATTCAAATTGCAAATCTTCAAGAAATAATGGGTCCGGAACCAGATTGGATAATTCAGATTCAGAAAACTTTACAAATAAAGATGTTTCAAACTGCTCATCAAAAGGTTCGTCCTCAAGATTGATCCACTTCACAGGACAGGAAATTGATCTATAGAGAGGTCGAGAACTTCTAGAGCTTTCTTGACTATCTTGTCTTCTAAGAATTCTGGGAATCAGATTCGGATTTTCAAATACAGGCGGAGGATTTGGATCAGGATTAGCCCTAGTATAACGAGTCCTTTCTGAAGCCAGCTTTCTTAAGTGATATTTTTGGTTTTTTGGTTTTAAATGAAATGAATAATACAACTTCAATAATCTCTTTAAGAAGTTTCTGATAATGGATATAAATTTTCTTAAAGATTTATTTAACTAGAGGAACTGATCAAATGTTTGAAACCAGAGTTCAATTCATAAACTAGACAGGAGATAGACTGAAGCAGCATTTATTTACTATGCAATTGCAGAGCAAAAGCAGTTCAAAGGCTACCTGGCTAACTTACAGGCTCCGTCTGTAGATTATAAATTAAACAACAGTAATAATAAAATTATTCAGTTCCCCAGTGGAGTCGCCAATATGTTATCACTTAGATTTTCCTTGAAGTTTTTAGAAGAGGAAAGGAGTCTGAGGTAACCACAAACCAATCTTTTAGGTACAGAATCTAGCCAATCTGTACCCAAAGAGGGGTCTCTCTATAAAATTTAGCTTTGTTTTAGAGGATATTAGGCTAGTTATAAAGTCCAGGGATTTTGTTTGAATTTGGGTGGTGGAATTCGATAGCTAAGGGAAAGATTGAGAAGTTTAGGCCATTGGGCTATGGAGTCAAAAAGATGGCTTCACTGGATTAAGTTTCTAGACAAAAGATGGTTTTACAGGGCAAGATAATCAAACAGAGAACAATTTTAGATTTAAAGTGAATGAAATGGATTTAAAATGGATGAAAGGCAATTAAGAATCTTTCAACACATTCATAAGAGGGAAAATTGAGTGATTATTAACAAAGAGCAATTAAGAATTCTTTATTAAATAACCAAGATGTTTAAACTAGAAAAACAAGAGCAATTAATAATTCACTGTTTAAAACCAGTTTAGAAGAAAACATTTAGAATAACAATGATTGAAATCAGATTACACTTAAGTACCTTCTGATTTATTCCTTTTCATTAGTCATTCAGAAATGAAACACAATGATATAATAAACTGATATAAAGACTTTAAAACACAAGGGAAAGATGACTTATTGATCCGTAGACTGACACATGAATCCTGTAAAAAGTCTTTCGCTTCAATTCATCATCCAGCTTAGCCACAAAAAAATTCTCCAATAGCACTTTATTCCAAATAGTCAATGTTACAACAGAGTCTAAAAAATCCACCACCAATACTCCGGTTGAGGGAGTATTTATACAAAAAGTTACAAAAATATCTCATAACAACTTGAGATATTATCTAAGATGACTCGTAAGTAAATTACAATAAAATAGAGACAGATGGTCTCGTAGATAAGAAAGAATGAAAACTGATGTTGTGATGTTTCCTTCTTTTGAGAATGTGCTGGAGGCAGGCCCTACGCTTTGGCTCATTGCTGTCCTTTTCAGTAACTCTGTGTTGTCTGGTCCATTTAACTGATACTCTTTGACTGCTCTGCTACACTTTGACCTTTATTCATCTTTTATCCTTTTTTATCCTGGCTAACTGTAGTATATGATCAAAAATTCAGGTAAGGATAATTTTTACAAAAGTTCTAACAGCTCTTCCCACCATTTATCTTCCGGAATCCTGGTTCTTTGCAGCTTTTTGAGAGTTTCATCAGTCTCTGTATACCTAAAGAAAGTAGGTTGAGCAGGGAACAAATGCTTTACTTCATGCTCAAGATAAAACAAATTTTCTAGTCTATTATGAAGATCTTTTCCTGTAGGCAATGTTGCTATTGATGAACTAGTTGAGGCATTGTCCTGAGTGTCAGCATACTTGTCCAATTTTTTAACATAACTTTCCAGGTCCATCAATTTATCCTCTGAAATGAAAGGACTGGGCAATCCTTTATTCAACAAAATGTCAAATCTTGTTCTGAAGGTAGTGATTTCTTCTTGCATATCTGAGCATCTTCGTTCTAAATTCTGCATCAGAGTTATTTTGGTAAAAACTCTCTTTATTTCCAAAATTGTGCCTGTCCTGTCTTGAATGCCAAATTCTTCAAGTTGCTGCTTGGTCTAAGTATTTAGAAAATGGATGAGCCCATTGGCTTCATCGGGCCTGTTCCCCAATTCTTCCCTTGCTGCTAGGACTTCTTCTATAGCCAATTTGACTAAATCATTTTGTTCCTGCATTATTTTAATTGAGGGCCAGACATCCTTTAATGATTGGATGATGTTGTCCCAAATAATTTCATTTATTTCCCTTAAAGGCTTCTCCAATGTGAGATCCTTTTCCAATGCTTTGACTATTTTTTCTAATTTGTTCACTTCTCTTGTTTTATCAGCAACACTCATTTTTGAAAGATCATATTTGTGTTCTAGAGTGGCCAATTGTTCCTTTGTTATGTGAAGCTCTATGACCTGAAGTTTCATTTCTTCCATTGACTTTGTTATTTCATCAGTGTCCAAAATTGCAGTGTTGCCCTGTGACAATTCTGCTGGCTGACCTGTTGTTGTTGTACCTGTCACTACTTCTGTTGTAGATACTGGAATATTTGTTTACTTGTCTTTCAATACATTCTCAAGCTCTTTTTCAGTTGAATTAAGTTTCTCATTCAATTTTAAGAGAAAATCCATTAGTTCTTCCTCAGAATTTTGCTTGATGATATCTGCAGTCTGTGGATGTCTTGAGGCTGGTAACTTCAGTTGTTTTCTCAAAGTTGCAATATCATCATCTTTTCTCTTGATCAAAGCTTCAATACCTTTCACATCTTTAGGATTATGACCCAAACCAATGATTATTTCCTCCAAAGTTTTGATTCTATTATCCTTAGCCTGGGAGGAGGCTTTTTCAAGCTGCAACTGTGTATTAGTGTTATCCAAAGAATCCTGCAACTTATGAGCCATCATTGATTTATCCGTCAGAGTAGAATAAATCATCTCACCTGTTTGCTTGTGTAGCTCAATTTGGTCTAAAGGATGGATATCCTTTGCTAAGACTTCAAAATTAGTCCTAATGTAATATGCAGCTGTCTAAGGCTGCTGCATCTTGGGCTTGAAGTGGCTCATTAACATTTTACCCTGTTGGATGTCATAGGCTGACATCAATCTTTCTTGATTTTTCGGAGCCATCTTCAAATATTGGTTGTACACTTGAAGTCTAAGTGGATCGTTCATGGTCTTTATATTGATGAATGTTATTTTTATGTCCCAGGCATCTTTTACTGGAGTTTGAAAGAAGATATCTCTACACTTTGTTTCCTCTGTAGTTCCTTTCTTTGAAAATTAGTAGACGTCTCACTACCTGTACCTGTTTGTTGACTGTCTTCTCTTCCCTGGCTATCAAGGATTTCCTGAACTGATTCAACTTCTGGAAGAGGAGTTAATTTTTTCCTTTTAACACCTTGCTGTTCAGAGGAGCCACCAAAAGGAGTAGCTGATTCAACCTCTCTCTTTTTGCCTTTTTCTACATTCAGAGGAGTTTGTAAAATTGAAATTTTTGGCTCATTAATCTGAGTAGGAGGAATCTATACTTGCTCCTTTCCTTTAGAAGTCTGAGGTTGTTCTGTCATTGTGAATTTTTCAATTACTTTCATATCAGGCTCCTTTTATTTTCCTTTAGATTCTACTGCCACTATACTAATCTCCTGCAAATTTCGTTGTGAAGTCCCAGCAGAAGAAGGACCAATACTTGGTATCTGCACCTGTCCAAAAGATTCTAGGTCAAGTATATTTTCAAGATCTTTCATCACATTTTCAACATTGACCTGCTCACTATCTTTTTCAATCAATGTCCCTTCCACCCATTCATCCGTATTGGCATATTGTTCTATTTCTGGGATTCTTTGATGGATGTATGGTGATAGTTTATTTTTCATTCTTCTATCACAAATAAAGTTGTTTGGATCATAAGGCGCCCAGTAGAAACTCTTTTGTAGTCTGAGATAGTCTTCTAAAATTCTTTCAGCTTCCTTTCCAGTCTCCCTAGAGTTACAAATAAAGGGACGTAATTGGCTTTTGATCCTGAGTTGAGCCTTTTTCTTTGCATTGCAGAAATGAACTATATCTGAATTAATCATCTGCCTAAAATACTCTAAGGCAAAGAGTCTCATTGGGACATATTTTGGAAATTTGAATGGGCATAACTCACATCCATATATTCTGATCTCTGTGTGGTTTTGATATAGGTACCAGTCACCTATCTTGTACTGCTTTGAGAGCTGAAGGATTTTCTTGATGTCATTATTTACCCTAGGAGGAGAGACTACTGTCAACAAGGTGGTTGCAGGATGTACAAAAAGGTCAACAAACCCATTATATGAATAAGGAGAATCAGGAGAATTGTGAGCAATGGCAGACCAAAAGATGTCTGACCTAAGATTCCCTTTGGCATCAAGTTTCTTAACATAAAAAGGGAAACTCTCTGATTGAAAGTAAATCATGAGGTGATATATGATAGAAGAATACTTGAACACTCTCTCATTCCCTAATCTCATGAACTGATCATGGATTTTGTCAGCAATATAAGATGCAAAATCGTACTTGACAGCAGGAGGTTGTCCAGGGGTAAAAATAGATAACAATACTAGGGTTAATTGATCAACATACTCACTAGTATTGAAGCCCATTATAGAAGATATCATGTTCATAATAAGTGTTCCTACATCAGTTAAAAAAGTATAACCATAAGGGGGAGGAATTTTAGGCTGATGTTCTGGTAACATGAAGGTTTGGCATAGGCGGTTTAACTCTTCATGAGATAAATTGGTAGATTTCTCAAGTAATTCAGCCATGGACAGGGGAGTGAGGGCTTGACCAGGTTGGAATTGTAGCATTTCATTTATGGACTGAGCATTTATTGGGAAAAGGACATTTTGACTTGGGGATAAAACTTCTCGTTGGTTGGGATCATAGTTTGCATGGCAGTAATGGATTAACTCAGGAAAAATGCGGACCGAGGGGAGAAGGTACATGGGAAGATTGGATTCCCAAAGTCCAAAGATGTCAGAACCATTCAAATAATTGTCTCTGTAGTGGCAAAATATTTGAAGAGGATTCTCACTGAGAAGCAGGTCTTTAATTTGAAAATCCATATCGGCTAAAGGCAAATAATCCAAGTCCTTGTGAGGGGCATTGAGGGGCACGACATTCAGAGCTATAGGAACTTCCATTTCTGGTTCTTGTGGATTCAGAAATGGAAATTCGGGGTTTTCGTGGAAAAGGGGTACAATTACAGGTTTTGGGGATGTAATTGTAGTTCTGGGAATTAAAACAAATCAAATTGAAGTTCTTTTCAGACCTTAGTGTGAAATTAAAACCAGAATCAGGAATTTTTTCAGAGTTTAATGGGAAATTAGAGTAAATAACTGTTTACGGGAAATGAATAGCAATTAAACAGGTACACGCTATGGAGACTGAACTCTGAATTACTTGTCAGCAATTTTTTTCAGCAAGGTAACGGTTGGCAGCTTCGACAGTCGATTTTTGAAATTTGTTGCATTGGAGACTGGTTAGCGCATGAAATAATGAAAATGACGCGGGCGTATTTGTTTTATTTACAAATTCAAAAGGGTGGCAGGTTTTGATTGATGACTTCAGCAGGTACGGAGGCTTCGTCACAGAGGACAGGCGGTAAGCGGTTTCCATCGCACCGCTTTTGAGGCAAGGTGGTTTTGGGCGGAGGGGTGGCGATTTCATATGATGAACGACACGTGGCTCTGTACGGTTTGGAAAACCGCTTGGCCATCGCGCGTTATCGTTCAGACGCGAATGGCTAGCGATATGGATAATAGTCGTAGATCTTAGATCAGTCGATCGGAAGGTCATCGTGATGTGGAAATGACGGGAATTTAACAGGCAGGCCCGACGCAATTATTTGTTAATTAATATGATCGGGGGCATTTTATTGGCGGAGTTAGGCTATTAATTAATCGTGAGGATTAATTAATTCCTTTTTAAAACGTGGACAATTGATCGGGGAAGAAAAATACGTAGGGGATGGGTTATTTGAAGTTTGGTTTAAATTAAACTTCGGGTTTATTTTTGTTTTAAACACATATAACATATGTTTAAAGGCTTTTTCATATATTTTTTATTATATGGTAATTAAACCAAAGCGATTTGCTTACCATAGGGGCGGGAATAATATAAAGATATATTTTAGTCAAAGGGAGTATATTGGGGGGTTTTTATTTAAACACGTGGGGATAAAATACTTTGACTAAAATTATAATAAATGGGTTTTTGGGTATCTTATAAAGGAGTTATATATATAATAGGAGAAGTTTATTTTCATAGGGATTTAAATAATAAATTAGAAATTAATATGGAAATGAAATAAAGCGCTAAGTATAAAACATTAGAATAATGTATTTAACTTATGCTTGCATGAAAAGGTTTTTATGGAATATTGCATGAGTTTCCTAAGTAAAATGGGATTTTACTTAGGAAAAGATTTTTTAGAAATGAATGAGTGTGATAATGAATGATTTTGAGTACTTAGGTTTTTCCAATCATTGGGCCGAGGGTCCGGTCCCTCCAAAAGTCAAGGAAATGCCTTGAGCCCCTTTAATTGTCAAATACCTTAATACTTAAGGGAAATTAGTGAAATGTTTAGGGAAAAATGAGAAGGGAAGTTAATAATTTGACTTTGCCTTGCTTGGAATGCTTCCAATGTATTGTTTGCCTTTGCACTTGAAAGTTAAAATTTTAACCATCTAAAGCCACCATTCATCACTTGTAATTCAGCAACATCATCTATCTACCCTACCTACTTTACCCTACCATTTTTTCTTCTTTATTAGGGTGCACTTAAACTGGCAAACCCTCATCAAAATTTTTCTTTTACATATGAAAATATATCTAGTTCTAACCTTATTACATCCAAGGGCTCATATTAAACTGTTGAGCTCCTTTTATTTACTCTACCTATCAACTTATCTGCCAAGATTAAACAGTTTGGTCAGATATTTATTCTCTATTCTACAACATGAAATTGAAAAATGAATGAGTCAAGTTTAAACAGTTTGACTCTTCATAAATTGTGGCAAAAGTTTAACAAGCTGCACACAATTGCCTATTACAGAAAATGAAATAGTAGTGGCATTTAGATTTGCACACTTTCCTTGGCCTTTCTTTTGGTGGGATTCATTTTCTTTCACTTTTTTGGCTATTTTATTCTTTTCACCCTTTGATTTTTCTTTTAGGGTATACCCTCTTTACATTTTTTAAATTTTTTGATTTTTTGAAAATATGGAAAACTTTGCAACAAGAAAACGTATGAGCATATTACATAGTTCATCAAGTCAATCATGAAATATGACACCTATTGGTATAGGAGTCTAACAGTATCAAAGCATAATCTTGGCACAGCCTGTGCATTCTGAAAAGCCAATATGTCATCTAAAGAAGTAGAGCCTCTTACTAATAGAGAGAGGAGGTATCAAAGAAGAAACCATAGAAAATTTTATTATAAAAATGACAAATAAGACAAGGGTAAAACCCCTTTATCTGGAGGTAAAGATGAAGAGAAGGAGTTCCCTAAGATCCTTCTTAGAGTCATGCAAGACATTGCTAGAGAGATCAAAGAGATGAGAATGGACAAATTCAAGGAATCCCCTAGAGGATTTCATCATGGTGAAGGCTTTGGCATGTCTCACCACTGAAATGATCAACTAGTGCATCAACCACAAGTTTCCCAACACTCTACCATGCCTACATTTTTGGCTATGGGAAATGAAGAGTTTCAAGAGCAAGAATCCCTTGAAGACTATTTTATGGAGTATGAATCTCAAACTCAAAGATTCAAGGATCACTTGATTTTTCAATAGTTTTTTCAAATAAAGGACAATAGAAGACCAAGGCATAATCATAGAAGTGGTGAATTCATTCAAAATCATGATCGACGTCACACTATGGGCAGATTCTTTTTACCCAATTTTGATGGGTCATCCAATTTTTCTACCAAATCTTGGGTAGAAAAACTTGACATCTACTTTCAGTTGAACAAAGTTCCGGAAATGGAAGCCATTAAGATTGTAGCGCTGCACCTTGAAGGTGAAGCACATGACTGGTGGTTCCATGGCTTGTCTACATTGGGTCATGCCAATGTAACTGCATATTCATAGTTCACTAGAAGGCTGGTGGAAATATTTGATAGAAGAGATCATCAAGCACCATTCATGGGGCTTGCAAAGTTGAAACAATCAGGTAATGCAGAAACTTACATCTCTGAATTTTTAAGACTTTTTGTTATGGTTCCTTATTTATCTGCAGCAAGAAGAGTGTACATGTTCATTGATGGGTTAGATGAAAATCTTCATGGGTTGGTTATGTCTACCAAGCCCACTACCCTACAAGATGCTATTGAAAGGGCTAGATACCTTCAAGATGCCTTGCCAAAATCAAAGGAAACATTTCAGCATAAGCCCTCTTTTCCATCCAAGGGAAAAGAAGAGAAGGCTCCCCCTTCAAAGGAGATTCAATCTAAAAAAAACTCTTGATGATGATGTTCAAAGAAATTTGAGGAGGAGGAAGCTTTGCTTCACTTGCCAAGAAACTTGGGCACCTGGGCATAGATGTGTAGCTAGAAAAGCACATTACATAGAGGTCTTCTTAGATGATGAGGAGGAAGAAGAATAAGAACAAGGGAGGGGTCACAGCGTTGGAGTAGTGGGAGATGATCCACCAACACCTGGAGGTGAGGATGGAGAAATTACTCCAATTATAGGCACTCTTGCATCATTAAGAGTGATACCCAACTATCATGAAACTTCCACACAAGAAACAGAGTTGAATTTGTGCAGTGGAAGCAGGGATATGATGATCCCATCTATTATGCACATGATGATGATCCATGAGACGTCACTTTCTTGTGGTAAACCACCTAGGAGACCACCTGATCCAGATTTAGTGAAAGATGTTTCACATCTTGATGCACCATTCATATATCTAGGAAGGATAGGAGCATTAGAAGACCAATATACAACGCTGAGAGACTTGGGTAGGCTCAAAGAGGAGGAATATATTCTTCCACCATCATCATTACCCACTCTCTCATCTCATACTGCGCTGAGAGTAAATGTTGCAGGGTTGGAGGATGACACCATCATGGGACAAGGAGACCATTCCTTGGCTATGGAGGCTCGGAAGATAATCTCACTTGGAGAGAAAGCTTCCATACATGATAGAAGATGGTGGCCACACATGCATGCTTTGAATAAACCCAGGAAGTATTGGATATATGATAGCCTCCCATGGGAGACTAACTTCCAAAAGCTTCAATATTCATTTGAGCATGTGCATATGCAAGAAGAGTAGAAAGGAGGGGATAGAAACCTTCCAACATATACCTTTTTCATGGGAGATGACAAGGAGGAGAACAGTCATATGACAGACATTCATTTTGATAGATCATCAGTGTTGTCAATATGGAACATTGATCCATATTGGAAATCCCAACTATTGGTGGATTATTCCAAGGATATTTTCACATGCATGATACTTGATGACCAGCTACATGAAGAGGGCTATTCAGTCCAAGAAGGAGTCATCTAATATCATGGTAGGATCTTCTTATCTAGGGCCTCCAATCTCAAGGATAAGTTACTACAAAGAGCTTATGAAGAGTTATTTTTTAGCCACACATATTCCATGAGATTCTACAACATTATCATGAGAAGCTACACTTGGAAGGGCTTTGAATAGGAACTATATCAGCATTTTCAAAGATGCATGAACCATGTGGAGTTGGGGGAGCAACATAAATCTATTAAGGAGTTAATTCAGCCATCTCTTTCCTCTTTTGGAATGAGAGGAGATAGATCTATGCACCACTCCATTTGTATGAGGAGAAATGTTGGTGAAGAACATGCTTGTGTAACTAATGTTTCATTTGATTATTATTTGCATTCTTTCACCATGTATATGTAGGCCATAGCTCCAAGAAGGAGCACTATACCATATAAACTTCATGGCCAACTTTGGGCCACAAAAATTTCTAAACATGGCCACTCCCTTCGAGATCAAAGGGAGATTTTGTATCATTGTGGGTGCACTCCTAAAGCACCAAACATAGCTCACACTTTCAGCCATGGTGAGATGACTTGGGCAGCAAATAAGTCGTGGGGAAACCACTTACCACATCATGGTCTGATGCAATCAGGAGATTTACTACGTTGGTTCCATATGTGGAACTACGACCCACCTTCATATGCACAAATTTTTGTTTGTATGTATTTAATTTTCATCCCATACATTGATGATGTACTTATAATTTTTATGGGAATGTTTGGAGGAAGGATGGGAGGTATGTATGTGCCCTATGGGAGAGATATTATCCATGTTAATTATGCTACATGTTTTAGGGAGAAAATTGGGAAAACCATGTTTGTTTCAATTGAACTATTGTCTCTTTATGGGATGGATTATTTGCATCTCATAAGAAATTTGTAGGAGAAATTCATGGAGGGTTGGATTGGTGAACACTTAGCTTATGAGGTAAGCTTATCACATGTTAGTGTCACCAATGGAGGAGAAGAAGAGTTGTAGCACTCACCTTGACAGTTGCTTGAGGACAAGAAACATTTGGGAACGGAGGACTGTAATATTCCCAATTACCCATGAGCTATTTGGAATATTCAATTTTGTTTTATTGATTTGTTTAAAGAATAAGAGGGCAAAGGAGGTCTATAATTCTTCTTAATAATGAATAAATCAATGCCAAATGAGAAAGAGACAAATATTGGCAGCTTAATTAAAGCACCCTTGGTGTGAAAGGGGCCGGATCACTTTAACTGGGTCAACCTTGACCAAATCAACATCGTTGTCATGGAGGAGTGGTCATCAATGAGGGACAGCGCAGTTTTAGATGGAGATGCTTTGTGTGAATGTAGTGATATTTTTAAATGGGGCTTATGTTTTTCAAGCTCATATTCTATTTAAGGAAGAGGATGGTAGCCATATTAAGGATGTTGATGTATATTATATTTCTGAATATATGGTATGTTTAGACATATATCTTCCTCTTGATGTTTAGCTGAGATAGAGTGTTGTTTAGCACAAGGTGTTCCTGATCAGGAATCCCACCTCTTTCCTTGAGAGACCTCTTGGAAGAGATTGTACTACATTTTCCACTATCAGGCTTAAGGCCAAGCTTCTTCTTTCAACTACAGTGTAGATCCTATTGAGGGTTTGGTTGTTTTTGCAGGTTGCAGCAAGTGGTGATTAGATCTCTAGATCTAGGCCATCCCATTGCTTATTTTTAGTGGAGGAGGCTTCCTTTCCATTGGGAGGATAGTATTGAAGGCCATTGAGCTTATTTTCATATCTTGACATCAAGCCAACTATATATTCATCCCTACAATGCAGTTTCCTTCCAGATCTGCGTTATTTCTGTAGGAAGAGTTGCAGGGTGGTTTGGCACACCATTTGGAGAGTTGATTTTCTAGTGAAGGGGATCTGCCTTTCACTTTGAGGATCTATTAGAGAAGATTATTGTATTGATCATATCAGATCAGCCACACTTTCCATATCTGTAATTTTTCAGTAGATCTGCAATCTTAGGTCTCATATCTACAACTTGTACTTGGTGTTTTACAGAAAACCCTTAAGGGGTTCTTTAGAGGAGCTTGTATAATGCTCAGATCTGATATAGATCTATCTTTTGAGGCACATATCAGCCCTAGATCTAATGTATAATCATTTTCTGTAGCAGATCTAATAAAATAACGTTGTAAGGGTCTTGCAGCTTTTCTATATAGTTCCAGCACCTCTTATTGAGGGATTTTTTCCATTGGAGGCTTGTATTTCTTGTTATGCATCTTATGGCCCATTTATTATGTACATTTTGCTGCTGTAATAACATATGAAAGGTATCCATATTGGCCTCTTTCTTTTTAAATGATGATCTGCAATATTGTTGAAACATGTTGCACTATATTCCTGCTTTTCCCATTTGGTAATATTACATTGTTCTTGAACTTGTTGATGAATAATATTAATTTTCTCAATGAACTTTCGAGCCTTGTCAGTATCACTATGCCTATCAATTGCAAAATCCTTCTCAAATATGAAGTTTAATGGCGATTTCGGCAAATACCCAAAGCAAACTTCAAAAGGTGAAGTATTTGTAGAAGAATGTTTGGCCCGATTGTAAGTGTGTTGAATGTAATGCAGATTCTCATCCCACAACTTGGGATGTTTGTTGCAATATCCTCTAAATAGATGCACAATGGTTTTGCTCACCACCTCAATTTGGCCATTAGTTTGCGGATGAAAATTAGTACTCTTTTTCAACTTTGTGTCCATCATCTTCCAAACATTGGACCAAAAATTCCCAATAAACCTGGAATCCCTGTCACTAACAATAGAAGTTGGCAAACCATAATGAACCCATACATGTTGAAAATAAATTTCAGCAGTTTTTTCAGCAGTAATGGTTTTCTCACATGGCATAAGTATACACATTTTACTGAATCTGTCCACAACTACATAAAGATAATCATGTTGTTTTCTTGACATAGGTAGACCTCCAACAAATTCCATGGATACACTCTCTCAAGGCCTTGATGGTACTGGTAGTGGTGTGTACAACCCAAGCTTCCTATTTTTATGATTTCTTGTTGCACACATAGAACAACCTCTTATAAAATGTGACACACTATCTATCATCGAAGGCCAATAGCAATACCTCTGTAGACGCGCCAATGTTTTTCTTACCCCAAAGTGTCCAGCAATAAGATACAAATGAGCCTCTCTCATGACACCAAGTCTCTCTCCTTGTGGTATACACAGCTTGCCCAAATGAAACAGAAAATTGTTATGCATGTGATAATCATTTTCCTCAACTTGATTCCCTTCACTCAAACTAGCATACACATCTTGAAAATCAGCAACAGATGCATACTATTTTATGTAACTGTCATGTACAATAGAATCATTTTTAAGCAAAGTAGAAGCACTTAAAATTGGACTTGAAAGCATATCAGCAAATTTATTGAAAATACCTTTCTTGTACCTTTTAACCAAGTGAAACTGTTGAAGAAATCCCATCCATTTGAAGTGTCGTGATTGCTACAATTTTGTTTGTGACTGTAAGTACTATAATGGTTGGTGATCGGTATGTATAATCATTTCTTTACCCATGAAGTAGTGTTTCCACTTCTTGACACTTTGTACCAACGTATACAGCTCTTTTTCATATACTGGATAATTAGTTACAGCACCATTGAATGTTTCAGAATGAAAATTGATAGGCTTACCATGATGCAAAAGTATTGCGCCCATGGCATAATCACTAGCATCGGTTTGTATCTCGAATGGCTGTCTCAAATCCGGTAACGCAAGGACCGGAGTTGAAATGATCTTGTATTTTAAAGCTTCAAAAGCTTGTTCTTGTTTTTCTCCCCATTGGAAGCCTTTCTTCACACTTTTCAATGCATGCATAGGAGCTTCTACGTCAAAAAAGCTAGCAATCAACTTTTTCCAATACTAAGTTGCGCCTAAGAAACTTCTTACCTCGGTTACTGATTTGGGAGTGGGCCAATTCACAATGGCTTCCACTTTAGAAGGATCAATTCTCAACTTGCCCCCTCCTACAATGTGTCCCAAATAAACCAGACAAGTCTTTCCAAATTTGCACTTAGACATCTTAAGAAATAATTGCTCTTTCTTCAAAACATCAAGTACCCTCTTTACATGCAAGACATGTTCTTCTCTTGTTTTGCTAAAAATGAGTATATAATCTAAATACACAATCACAAATTCATCAAGAAATGGATGCAAAACATTATCCATAACACGCATGAAAGTCACCGGTTAATTACACAAACCAAACGGCATAACCAACCACTCAAAGATTCCTTGTTTGGTTTTGAATGCAGTCTTCCATATGTCACTTTCTGCAATTATTACTTGATGATATCCACTTCGTAAATCTAAATTAGTGAAAAAAATTCTTCTTTCATCTGATCTAGCAAATCATCTATCCTTGGGAGTGGGTATCGATTCTTTACCGTTATCTTGTTCAAAGCTCTGAAGTCTACACATATGCGCCAAGTCCCATCTTTCTTCAGAATCAAGATTATGGGTGAACCACATGGTGAAGTGCTTAGAATTATGAGTCCCTTGTCCAACAAGTCCTTAATTTGCCTCTTTATTTCAACATTCTCCATTATCGACATGCAATACATGCCAATGTTTGGAGGAGGAAAAACTTGTTGCAACTGAATCTCATGCTGAATCTCACTTTTAGGAGGCAATCCTGTTGGCTCCTGAAACATCTCATGATGTGCATCAACTACATCATATAAATATGATTTCAACTTAGGATCACAATCTTCAAATGACTCATGATTAACATCATCTTTAGGCTTAATCATTAGAAGAACAAAATTCTCACTTCAATTTACCAGCCTTTTTACCTGTCCAACATTTACCATTGCAATATTTGTCTTCTTGCGATGTGCTCTAACAACGTACTCCTTGCCATATTTGAATAAATGGTATTTGTTCTCATGGAGATGGAAGATATCTTTCCTGTCATATAAGTAAGGACTGCCCAACACAACACCTATAATATCAAGCAGAACCACATCTAATTCAACTGTGTGAACAAAATGTGCAGTTATTGCAAAGCGCAATATGCACTTCTTTGAAACCTGTAAATTTTCATCCTTACAAATCCACCCAAGTGGATATGGTTTTGGATGTGGAATGATCTCAAAATTAATTTTCTTGACCAAGTCTTCATAGATTAAGTTTTCTTGTGACCCACTGTCACACAGTGTGTTAATCTTGGTATGTTTGGATATGACCCTCACATGAAACAGTTTAATTCTCTCTTCTTCATTTGGAGCTTGTATGTGATAGTTTGAAGTACTAGTACTGGGTTTTGTCTCAATTTCTTTCCCCTTCATGTTCTTCTATCCCATGGCTGTAATTTTAGTTTCATCACCTGAATCCTCTCCTAAGTCATGTTGAGTTGTAGCTACAGTTTTCTACTTCGCTTTGTTATTATTATACTTGGGTCTCTTTTCAGGATGTAATTTCCAATAATTTTTCTCTTCATGGCCTTGTCTTGAACAATGTTTACAAACCACTTTCTCTCCCTCTTTCTTGACAGATGCATTATTTTTTCATTTTCCTTTTGAGGTATTCTCTTTTCTTTTCCCCTTAAAAGGTTTGTTTCTACCCTCTTCAAAATTATTTTTCCCTCTAGCTTCTAGATGTGTGGCTTGAACACATACCTCATCTAGACTTGTAGGATAAAACATGAGGATATTGTGTTTAGGGTAGCTATCTAAGCCCCCTATGTAGTTGAGCAAAGTATCTTGACTCTGCAAATCTACCCCTAATAAGATAGCTCTTCTCCTAAATTCTTGGGGTGTAGTCTTGTACATTTTGTCCTTTCAATTGTCTAGAATTTTGCCAGTTCATTATGGCTTTCTGCATGTGAGCTAATAGATAAAACTGTTGTTTTATTGCAGTAATGAAATCAATCCATGATAGAATAATCTTACCATGCTTCTTGATCTCCTCCTTTGTCTTGACTTCCCACCAAGCAAGAGCTGCACCTTCCATCCTCAAAAAAGCTAGTTGGATTTTGGTATCATCATCATGAAGGTTTTGAATTCTCAAATAGACCTTCGATTTCCTAATCCAATTATCAAGCTTTTCTGCATTGACTTGACCATTAAACATTAGCAATTCAAAATTAACATCAAGTTTTAGAAAAGGACTTTTACCATTTTTCTTTGACTTGTGTGACTAGTGTACTGAAGATGAAGTAGAGGATGATGATGATGAGGGTGAGGATGGTGACTTTCCATTGCCTCCATTTCCTCCATTTCCCTTCTTTGATTTATCTTCATCATTATGGCCTCCTGATGATCCCTGACCTTCCTTGTGAAGTTTGGATCCTTCTCCTTCTAGTCTTTCTTTCCTTTCTTGATAAAGGACTCTCACCATTTCAGTCATGTCAAGGAATGTTTTCCTAAACACTCTTTATTCTTCTTTAGGATCCACCTCTTCATGGGTTTCTTCTTCTCCTGTAGGCATGCTTATTTCTTCTTCTGCTTCTTTAAGAGGTGAACTAGGTGGTGGATAATGTGGCAATATTTCCCTCCTTTGTTGTGGCTCACTTTGATAACCTCTTTCTTCCACCAATTTGCCTTCTCCTCTCTTAAGCTTAAGCCTAGTAAGCATGATAAACCTTGCAAATAGTTAACAAATATTTGCACACAAAAACACCAAAGATTAAAATCTCACTCTAATACCAACCTGGTCTGAAAGGAGTGTATCAATTTGTTGTGCTAAGTGTCCTTTCAATAATAAAAACATGTACAATTTGTCTTCATTTGTTTGCTTAAGGAATCAGTATTTTAACCATGAAACATAGATGAATTTGTGAACTTTTAAGCATGAAAATAAGCCTAAAAAACACTGAACAACAGTGTATAACAGAGAAATACAATCACACATGAGTTTTACACAGTAGGCATGATGAAGCAGTTCACCCCTCCTGGGCTACATCTGTTGGTCCAGCTCCCAATGGCATGTCCCTCTTTGTCATTATGCTCAAAATTGAAAATTACATGTGTTTAAAAGCCTCTAATGGTGGTTTTCTCTGCACAGTGGCTCCAAAATTCTCAAATTAGTCTAGGTAGACTCTTATTTCACCCAAATTGGTTGGAAATTGACCTCCCAATGCATTTTTCCCAATGTCAGCTAGAAAATCTCCACTAAAAGTGGAGACTGGCACTTAACTGTGGATAAAAATAGTAAAGAGCCCTAAATTTAGGGTGCGCTCCAATTCCGTCTGAAGACCATTAGCATTGTTCTTAAATGGTATGAGTGGGGTGGTCACATGTTGACCCCCCGCGGTTAACTCCACAGTCAAGCTATTTGAACTCCGCTGCATGGGCATGGACCTCAGAGTGTTAAGGTTCTGTAAACCATGGCATTAGTTTCCATTTAAACCACGCCCATGTGAAAGATGAACCCACTGGGAGTTATGGTTTATAAAACCACCATGTTGATGTTTTAATGTCACCTCGTGACATGTGACCGCATTCACTAAAATCGTCGGGATAAGTTTTGATGTAACAGTCAGGATAAGGTTTGATGTTGCGGTTTATTGTCATGTGACCAAAATATTGGGGCTGCCGCGGTGATGCGGGACTACGCGCCCCCCCCCCCCCCCCCCAAACCATAAAACTTATACACCATAAATTAAAGTGGCCACTCCTTAGGTTAAGTAACAAGTTGTAGGCGGAATGATCAGAGGTCTTTGCGGGTAGGCTAGAGGCAGCGTGGTAGACTGCCCCCGCCGCCCCCCCGCCCCCCCCCCCCGACTCCAACAAAATTTTACCACATCCTCCTGAGGACACGTCGCAGCCTCCGGGCCCTTGCCACGTGTCGCTCATCCAATGGCCCATTTCCAAAACATCAATGGTCATAATCACTTCCATACCAAAAAAATCAACGTCCTAGATTAAGCCACATGGCGCGATCTGATTGGATGTAAGAAAAGGGAATATTACCTAGAATATCCCACCTGCTGACTGTACCTGTATGTTGACTAGGCATCCCAGTCACAAAATTTTAGTTGTTCGGGAAAACGAACAGAACGTGATATCTTCTTCATACGGCATTGGTTTTTCGAACTGTTCGCGGTGCTGAAATCAAAACGACTAGACCTTTACAGTCGCTTAGGTTTGGTACAGTTTCGAGCACTTTCATTTTTTAACATAACACATGATCTCCTAATCAAATATGGCCTTCTATTCGAATCATATTTGAATAGAAAGAACTGATTGAATAGGCAAATGATGTCATAGCTAAAGAAACCAAGGAGCTTGTAAGGATGCCTAAGACAGCAAATAACATTATCAGATTTTTAAATTCCAAGAACAGGTTCAAATTGGAGACACTTGGAGTTGAGGATAGAACAACAACAATTATAGAAGTCAATAAGCCGCTCAATAAGAAAATTTTGGTCACACAGTTAGAGGAAAATTGCAACAATTTAGAAATTGGTGTCAGTAGATTCTTTAATAGAATCGAGCCACTGACCAAAAGAGGGTTAGCCTCACTGTTTGTAATCAATGACAATATTTTGACTAGGCAAGTGTATGTGAAGAAGTTGAAATATATTGCTAAGGACACATCCAAGTTTAAAGGGCTTAAAGGGTCAATGACTAGAAGAGCTTTCCTTGAAGCCATGGATAATGATATATTCATCCAGCATGAAATTAAACACATTTTTGTGTTGAGGCTGACTTTTGTGAAATTCATAGAGACAGATGAGATATATCGAAAGTTGATCAAGATCAATATTCCAAATGAGAAACAGTGGGAAAAATTGTGTGACTACCAAGAAGGGTGAAGGCCAGCGCATCAGAAAATCAACATATCAGTGTATCAACCAAATCAACATAGCATCAAATCACCCAAATATGCAAGCACAACAACAGATCAAATCAAGAAGCAACAGCCTTCTGAAGAATAGGGCCAGATGTCAAAGTTATTCCATCGTGTCCACTTTGTGGTCACACTAGTCAAATTTTGATTATTATTGTAATTAATAACAGATTTCCTATGTAGATACAACAAAGGTTGTAGAGTTTAGCTAAATATTGTGTTCCTTCTAAGTATCAGGGGTTGGACCCTAGATTGTAAAACTTTTCTATTGGAGCATTGTATTTTTTGGAGCTAGAGCATCAATAATAAAATACCTTTGTAAGATACTTGATTTATGTTTATTTGGTGACGTTTCTTCTTTTTTGTGTTTAATGTTTTCCATTGTTATTTCTCTCAGTACATCATTTAAATCTGATTGTAAAGTAGAAATCTAAATATTAAGATTTGTTGTTAGAGCACCTTATTTCTGGGTGTGTTTACAATATGAATGTTTTTCTTCTGAAATCTGGTTAATAAATTCTTAATTTCTTTTTAACCACTAATGAATTCAATTTTGCTTCCATCTCACAATTCATTAAGTTTTAAGATGTAATATTCCCAAATTTTCACCTAATATTTGGAATATTAGAGTTCTTAACTTTCTTAATGAATTAAGTAAATAAAAGGGTGTAAGGACCCATAATCCTCAATATGAATAAATATCCACTTTTTGTGTGTGAATGTGGATTAATTAAGCCTAGATCTACATAATGAGGTATTTGAGCAACTACTAATGTGAATGAAATTGGAGATTATGTCTCATTAATTGAGATAGATCATGGAGGTTGATACAGTCAACTAAGATCTTGAATATGTCAAACAGAAGATCATGGAGCATTCATTATTAAGAGATGAAGGATGTTGTACAATAAATGCACACATGATGGAGAGGGTGCACATTGCACCTAGACATGATGGATGACTTGGTCAAACAGCGCAGACACACATGGAGGATATTGTCCACATGCACAGTGCAGTCACATATGGAGGATATTATCCACATGCACAGTTCCTAGGCAAGGGAAGGTCAAACACTATATAAAGGAGATGAAGGTAACAATGGAGGACATGCTTATGATTATTGATGTTGAGGATCTTTTTAGATTTGGAATTGTCATGTGACATTCCATTGATTTCTTGGGCTGTTTAGTAGAGATTGCAAGTGTTGTTTAGCACAGGGTGTTCCTGGTTGGGAATCCCACCTCTTTCTTTGAGTAGCTCAAGAAAGAGTATCATAATTCATTCTACATCGGGCATTGGTGCCACATATATTTTCCTACTATCTGCAGAACATTCATATTTATAAATTGCAGATTTCTAAAGATCAGTTTGGAAGATGGAAGTTGTCTTCAGTACTTCAGCTGGAGAACTTGTGAAGGGTTATTCCTATCACCTTGGACTTATAGATTAGCATTCCCAGAGCTTCATTTCAGATCTGGCATCAAGCCAAAATTTATTGACCTCCTAGCAGCAGTAATACCTTCAGGAATTACGTTGTCCATTTTGTAGATCCAAAAGGAGGAAGGAAGTTCTTAGCATTTCAGCTAGTAATCCTGTGAGGGATCACCCCCTCACCTTGCCATCAGCATTGCCATCAGCCTAGATTTCATTGCAGCATATTTCAGCAGGTAGAAGGCCTCTCTTTCCCTCACAGTGAATTTTCTATTGGCAATTGTGTTGTAGCAGTTGTAATCATCATTGGAGGATTAAGAAGATAGATCTAGAGCTTATAGCTTGTAGATCTAAAGAAGGGATCAACCCTTCAAGCTTAGATCTGATCTTGTGACATATTTTAGCCATCTATTTGACATATCTAGCTTCAGATCTGTAATTCCCAGCATATCAAGGATCAAATCCTAGGAGGGTGATTTTCCATAATTGTAGATCTGGAAAATCCTTTCTGGGTTATCTTGGGAATCCATCACGTTGGCCAGATCTTGAATCTAGGCATCATCTGAGCTCCAGATTTGAGTATATTTTCATTTTCCTTTTCATCCTATAGTTATATATTCATATTCTGCTGAAGGGACATCATATTATTTTCTTCAGTGGCTCTCCAGTTACACGGTGCCTATTGTGGCATGTTTTCTGGGTCATTCTAGGCCATCTCTTTGGCTAGATCTCCTCATATTTTGTACATTGTGTAACTGAATCTTATCCAATATAATAAAATGGCTCAGCTTCTTTGTAAATTATGATATTGGCTTGAGATTTATTATTTACTTAGTTGCAGTTATTATATTGTGTTTAATTATTACTGCATTCTCCCCTTTGGGATATTACAGTGGTATCATAGCATGATATTTGGCTCATCTTGTGGATACTTCATCTTTTTCATCAAAATAAGAAGAAGATAGACGAGATCTATCATGAAGGAGAATATTTTTTCCACTCCTCTATTTAGATCTATGCAAGATCTCTCCAAGGAAGTCTATCAAATGAAGAAGGAAAGGCAAAGGAAGGATCCAAGAAGAAGATTTGAAGAGGAAGGTCCAAGCACTTCCTATCAGCAGAAAAGAAAATCGGAAGATCATAGATCTCCTCATAGATCTACTATGCCCACTTTCTTTGAATAAGGTGAAGGTTCCTTTCTTTGAGTAGCTCTGGAAAGAGGATTGTTCTTCATTCCTTATCAGGCATTGGTGCCATCTTTAGGAGGTTGTTTCTAGCATTCAGCTAGGAAACCAGTGGAGGATTCATCCTACCACCTTGTTCTTCAGATCCAACATTTCAGGAGCAGCAGATCTATATCCGACATTTAGGCCATTGGGTTTTACCTCCATGCAGTAGCATTCCCTTCAAGGATTGTGCAGTTCAATCTTGTAGATCTATTGGAGGAAGGAATTTTTCAGTATTTCAGCTGGAAATCGTGTGAGGGATAACCTCCTCACATTGGATCTACTGTTTCCATCACTCAAGAGTTGATTTTCCGTATCTAGCAGCAGGCTAAAGAGCCTCCCTCTCTGACAGTGTAGTTTTCTGAAGTTGTTGTTTATTCAACAACTATTTTCAGTGGAGGATATTGGAGGAGCTAGATCTTGAGCTTTTAGCCCAAGGATCTAGTGAAGGGATCAACCCTTCTTTCCTAGATATGATTGTACATCATTGCAGCCATCATATTTTCAAATCTAGCTTCATATTTGAATTCCTAGTAGCATATATGTGAAGCCCTAATACGAAGGTTATCTTATACTTACAGATCTGAGAAACCCCTCCTGGGTTATCTTGGGAATCCATCATTGAGCCCAGATCTACAATTTCAGCATCATCGGAGCTCCCATTCTGCCTAAATCCGACTTTCTATCTTTTAGGCAGTTGCAGTCCCTATAGTTGCAGCAGGGACAGCGCAGTTTACCTTCCAGCAGAGCAGAAGTTACGCAGTCCCTCTGGGATATGATTGCAAGGTCATTCTAGGCTACTCTTGTGGCTTGAGTGCCTCATATTTTGAGCACTGTTTTACTTGCTTTTTGCACCTCCAAAATAATAAAATGGCTCATCTATTTCTGTGCATTCTGATGTGTATATAGATTTATTGTTTACTTTGTTGTATTTCTTATATTTTGTTTTAGTATTACTGCATTCTCTCTTTGGGATACTATAGTGGTACCGAAGCATGATCTTTGGCTCAACTTGTGGACACTTTATCTTTTACATCAAAAGAAGAAGCAGATAGATGAGATCTATCATGGAGGATGAAAATTCTGCCACTCCTTTCTTTATATCCATGCAAGATCTCTCCAAGGACATCAATCCAATGAAGAAGGAAGGACAGAAATAATATCCAAGAAGAAGATGTGATAAGGAAGGTCCAAGCACTTCCTATCAGCAAAGAAGAAAACCGGAGAATCCTATATCTCCTCATAGATCCACTATGCCCACTTTCTTTGGAGAAGTTGAAAGGTGTAGAAATGAAGAAAGGAATGAATCTGAGACTCATGAGACTCTCAGTCTATATCTTCAAGAGTAAAAAGCACAGTCTAGAGCATTCAAGGAGAAGATAACTCTCCAACAATTCTTCAAAATCAAAGAAGAAAAAGGATCCTATAGCAGCAATAGAAGAAAGAGGCATAATAGATTCTATTTGCCTACATTTGATGGATCTTCCTCAAGCACTGTTAAGGCTTGGAGGAGAGAGTTAGATGCATTTTTCAGGCTACATCCTGTAGCTGAAGGAGGGGTTGTTCAAATTGCAGCACTTCATCTTTTAGGTGAAGCCAATAATTGGTGGTTTGGTCACGTGGAGCATGCAAAGGTGACTAAATATTTACGTTTCTTTCACAAGTTAAGGAAGGAATTTGATGTGAGAAAACAAGAGATGTGTCAAAAAGTGACATTCCCTAAGGGAACAAAGGAGGATGTCAATCTTGTCACTCTAGACAAGAGGTCACTACATTCACCACCAACTGCAGAAGTACTTGCATCTGGAGAAGAGACACTTGCAACTTTGCAAGGTGGTCTTGAGCTCTTAACACATAGAGTCCCATGCATGATTCAGGAGACGCATGAAGAGGAGAGAGATTCGAGCGCTGGTACACTTGGAGAAGAGCAACCATCACTCTTACCAGTAGTTGGAGACACTATTTTCCCGGTTGGAGGAACTATTTTGTTCTGCAAGAGGTCTCCACACATCAGTTGATCCAAGGTATGCATGAACTTTCATCACATATTGTTTCAGTAAATCTTATTGAAACTTATGAAGACATGCCATCAGGGCCAATGCATAACCAAGGGTTAGAAAAAATGTTGATTTGGAGGAGAAACATATCACATCGCAGAGGACCCTTGATCTAATCAAGGAGGAGATTAAGAACTATTCTAGTTCATCATTGTTGAGCTACATTCAACCCTTTAAGTTGAAGTGTAGATTTTCAGAAAATGGGATGAGTATGATCCTATGTACAATAACTGGTTATGAGATCAGTATTATGCCTTGCTTTGAGATAGCACATGTATTACCATGCAAATATACAACGTTGTCACTTAGTAGCTGTGAAAATTAAGAGGCCTCATCATTCTTGGAGCATTCTGAAGGTAGCTTCACTCATGAAGCAATGGAGGTAAAGATGACAAATGGCAGACATCTTGAGATGAGAAATCTTTTCTCCTTTCTAGATGACCCTTTCTCAATGAGCATCTCACATCTTAAAGAGAAACTTGTAGCTGCAGCAGATCTAAAACCTCATTGGTTTTGGAGGGCCTATGGTGAAAAGAGAATCTCATTGAGAGATCTCATTGGAGGTGCACTTCAACATTTCATGAAGTGCAAAGTTCTTCATCAGTTTGGGGAAGATGGTATTCTACAAAGGGAGGATACCATGATTATGCAGCACATCACTCATACTCCATATTGGGAAGAGTGGGTGAGGATTATAAGCAAGGGTTTGCATGACCACTTGCTGATTTATGACATGGGCCAACAAGCTTGGTTACGTTGGTTGCCCTTGGGATATTTTTGTCACTGCCTAAAGGCTCCTATTTCTTTGATCCATGCCTTGAAGAACACTTGTGAAATGGAGAAGGAGGCATGTTTGCACTGGTTGCTCTTGGGTGAGTATGGTTACCACCCAATAGCTCATAATTTTCTGATTCATGCCTTGTGTATCAATGATAGAATGCAGCAAAAGAAGGCATGTTCATTTTGGTTTTCCTTGAGAGAGTTTGGCCACCACATGACATTTCCTATGTCTATGTGTTTTGTATTGGGTAAAGCTTGGCATGGTGCTCTCATGATGTGCATTAATGGTGTTTATTTTTATTGGGCTGATGTGACATTCCATATGTCAATTAGTATGTTTTTGCTCCATGATGCACATGAGGAGGAAAGAAAATAGTGAGATCTCTTGTTGCTTTGGTTGCTTTTGGGGGACTTTGGCTTGTCCATATTACATGGAGGAGATGGAGGATGGAAGCAAAGGGCCTTACTTCAATGGTTACTATTAGGAGAATACGGTTTGACATCTTTGTCTACCCATATGGCTCCTTTCCTTCTTATTTTGCATAACTTTGGAATGATTCTTTGATCCAACAAGGCCAACAGGGCTAAGGATGAGAGCATATCAATGCTCAATCAGATTCATAAAGCATGGGATGGAGGGATGTATTGTGAGATGGAGATTTTCCTTTGTGGAAAGAGCCACTTTATTTTATGCATCTCATGTATTGATGATGATGTTGGACATCATATGGTTGTCACTTGGTAATTCATGATGACAGGAGGGCATCTAACTACACAGTTGGAGGTCATTCTATGCTCTCTTGAGAGACAACTTTGAAACCAAACATGTATGACACATTGCAGAAAATGGAGGAACCCTTCCTTATGTGGATTCCATTTGGAGGGGAATAGATGGCTTTGCACCTACTTTTGGAGTTGCTTGAGGACAAGCAACATTTTGCCGGGGGGGACTGTAATATTCCCAAATTTCCACATCATATTTGGACTATTAGAGTCCTTGGTTTTCTTAATAAATTAAGTAAATAAAAGGATGGAGGGACCCACAAACCTCAAAGATGAATAAAATCCACTTTTAATGTGTGTATGTGGATATTTTAGATCTATATCTAGAACATGGAGTAGTGGAGCAGCTCTATTTATGGAGATCATGCCTCATTTATGAGATAGAATATGGAGGATGAAATAGTCAAATAAGAACATGGATCTCAAATATAAAATCATGAGGATCTTTGATAAGGTCAACTGAGATCATAGTGCATTCAAAGAATATCATGAAGCACTTATGATAAGATAGTGGAGGAAGTGGTGCATTTAATGCATGCATGATGGAGAGGTTGATCACCCCATATGAACATGATGGAGGACATGGATCAACAACGCAGTCAAACATGGAGACTCACATTTACAGCACAGATTTGGAGTGGGCCTAGGCTATGGAAGGCTCATGCATATAATGAAGGTGAAGGCACAATGGAAGGCATGATTTGGATTATTCATTTCTTGATATGTTTAGATCGAGATTTGTCTTAGGAAATTTCTATGCAAGCTTGGGCTATTTAGCAGAGTTTGTAGTGTTGTTTAGCACAGGGTGTTCCCAAGTGGGAATCCCACCTCTTTCTTTGAGTAGCTCTGGAAAGAGGATTGTTCATCATTCCTTATCAGGCATTGGTGTCATCTTCAAGAGGTTGTTTCTAGAATTCAACTAGGAAACCAATGGAGGATTCATCCTACCACCTTGTTCTTCAGATCCAACATTTTAGGAGCAACAGATTTATATCTGACATTTAGGCCATTGGGTTTTACCTCCATGTAGCAACAGTCCCTTCAAGGATTGCACAGTTCAGTCTTGTAGATCTATTGGAGGAAGGAAGTTTCCAGTATTTCAGCTGGAAATCCTATGAGGGATAACCTCTTCACATTGGATCTATTGTTTCCATCACTCAGGAGCTGATTTTCCATATCTAGTAGCAGGCTAAAGAGCCTCCCTCTCTGACAGCGCAGTTTTCTCAGTGGAGGAGATTGGAGGAGCTAGATCTTGAGCTTTTAGCCCAAGGATCTAGTGAAGGGATCAGTCGTTCTTGCATAAATCTGATTGTACATCATTGCAGTCATCATATTTTCAGATATAGCTTTAGATCTGCATTCCTAGTAGCATATATGTGAAGCCCTAAGAGGAAGGTTGTCTTAGACTTACAGACCTGAGAAACCCCTCCTGGGTTATCTTCGGAATCCATCATTGAGCCCAGATCTATAATTTCAGAGGAAAGAAAGGAACTTGAGACTCATGAGACTCTCATTTTGTATCTTAAGGAGTACAAGGAACAATCTAAAGCTTTCAAAGAAAGTCTAAATCTCCAAGAATTCTTTAAACTCGAGGAATAAAGAAGATCCTATAGCAAAAATAGAAGGAAGAGGCACAATAGATTCTATTTGCCTACATTTGATGGATCTTCCTCAAGAAATGTTAAGGCTTGGAGGAGAGATTTGGATACATTCTTCAGGCTACATCCCATGGCTGAAAAAAGACGTTGTCCAAGTTGCAGCACTTCATCTTTTAGGTGGAGCCAAGGATTGGTGGTTTAGTCACATGGAGCATGCAAAGGTGACTAAATATTCAGATTTATTTCACAAGTTGAGGAAGGAGTTTGATGTGAAGAAGACAGAGATGTGCCACAAAGAGACATTTCCTAAGGAAATAAAGGAGGATGTCATTCTTGTCACTTTGAACAATAAGTCACTACATTCACCACCAGCTGCAGAATTACTTACATCCGGGGAAGAGATACTTGCATCTTTGCAAGATAATCTTGAGCTCTTGACACATAGAGTCCCATGCATGATTCAGGAGATGCATGAAGAAGAGGAGGAAGATTCCAATGCTGGTACATTGGGAAAAGAGCAGCCATCTCTCTTACCAGTAGTTGGAGACACCATTATCCCAGTTGGAGGAACTCTTATGTTCTGTCAAGAGGTTTCCACCTATTAGTTGATCCAAGGTATGCATACACATTCATCACATATTGTTGTAGTATATCTTATTGAAACTTATGGGGACATGCCATCAAGGGAAATGCATGACCAAGGGTTAGATCCAAATGTTGATTTGAAGAAGAAAACTATCACAGCTTAGAGGACCCTTGATCTAATCAAGGAGGAGATGAAAATATATCCCAGTTTTTCATGGAGGGACTACATTCAACCTCTTGAGTTGAAGTGTAGAGTTTCAGAAGAAGGGATGAGCATGATCCTATGTACAATTATGAGATCAGTGTTGTACCTTGCTTTGAGACAGTATATGTATTCCCTTGCAGATCTACTGCGTTTTCACTTAGTAGCAGTGATAATGATGAGGCCCCATTATTATTGGAGCATTCTGAAGATAGCTTCACTCATGAAGCAATGGAGGATGATATGATGAATGGTATACATCTAGATATGAGAAATCTTTTCTCCTTTCTTGATGACACTTTCTCAATGAGCATCTCGTAGCTCAAAGAGAGACTTCTACCTGTAGCTGATCCAGAACATCATTAGTTTTGGAAGGCCATGGATAAGAAGAAGGTCTCATTAAGAGATCTCATTGGAGGTGCACTTCAACATTTCATGGAGTGCAAAGTTCTTCATCATTTTGAGTGGGTTGGTGTCTTACAATGGGGGGATAACAAGTATTTGCATAATGAGATCCATCATCCACATTGGGATGAATGGTCGACAGTATGGAGTAAGGGGATGCCAAACCACTTGCAGATCTATGATACAGGAAATCAAGAAGCATGGTTGCACTGGTTGCTCTTGGGTGAGTATGGCTACCACTCAAGAAGTCATATTTTGTTGATTCATGCCTTATACATCACTGGAAGAATGCATAAGAAAAAGGCATGGTTACTTTGGTTATTGATGAGAGAGTTTGGACATCACATGTTATATTTTATGTCCTTATATTTACTCATGTTTGGGATGTATCTCATGTTCATATATGTACTTGGGTTTGGGAGGAAGCATAACTCTCACATGATGTGGCATAGAGGAGCTTGTTTGTATTATGTTGATGAGACATCTCACATATACATTACTTTGTTATTTCTCCATGACTTGAATCATGACAATGCAAGAAGGCAGCAAGAATTTTGGTTTCTTTGGTTACTATTGGGATAGTATGCGCTGAACTATTCCCATACATTGCATGACATTGATAGAGGATGGAAACAGGAGGCCTTACAGCATTGGCTTTTGTTGGGAGATTTTGGTCATTGTACTTGGTATAATGATGATGTGATGGGGCAGCATGATGCCTTACTGAGGTGGCTTCTCTTGAGAGAATATGGCCACTACATTTGGTACAATGATGATGTGGTATGGTAGCAAAAGGTATTGATGATATGGTTACTTTTGAGAGAGTATGGCTCTCATATTCTTATTGATGACTTGGCATGGCAACAAGAAGCATTGCTAAGATGGCTTATTTTGAGAGAGTATGGCTCTCTTACTTATTTTCATGATGATCTAGCATGGCAGTAGAAGGCTTTGCTGCGTTGGTTGTTATTAGGAGAATATGGTTTGACATTGTTTATGTTTTCCCATATGTCTCTACTTCTTGTTTTTCACTATGTTGATGTGATGTTTGATTCCTACATGGAAAACATGGCTAATGATGAGGGTATTGGTGTATGTAATCTACTCTATGTGTCATGGGTAGCCGAGATATTTCATGAGTTGGGACTTTCCACTTTGGGAATGAACCACTTTATCTTATGTCTCTCATGTATAGAGGAGAACTTTGCTCATCATATGATTGCCACTTGGAGATTCATTAATGAGGGAGGGTATCTAACTTTTCAGTTGGAAGCCATTCTAGATTTGGACATACATGACACATTGTGACAGATGGGAAGGCCTTCCACATGAGGATTCCATTTGGAGGGAGGATGTTTTTTTAGGTCCCTATATCACTAGTATAGTCCCTTATTATTGTTAATGTAACCCCCTTATTGTTATTATTGTACCCTTGTAACCCCCATTTTGTTATTATTGTGCCCTTAAATTATTATTGTTAGGTCGGCTAGGATTACATTGTGGCCCACTAGGATTACATTATGGCCCCATGGACTCCTATATATAGAAAGGAGGTTTTGTGAATTGTATCATCCAAGAATTGTTCATTTATGTAATGTATTGGAGATTTCCCCCTCGAAGTGGCTCATTTCTAAGGCATTTATATCTCTTTTCTTCTCTTTTTGGAGCTGGTTACACAACATTTGGTATCAGAGCTTTGGATTCTAGGGTTTCGCTGCTCCAAACAGGTCATCGTGGCATTTTCGCTATAACTTTTTTTCTACGAAGTTTTAGAAGCTGAAATTTTTAGGGTGCGAAGAAAAAATCCTGAGGAAGCTTGTATAAAAATTTCAGAGTTTGGTTCGCAATAATTTCGGAGATATGATCTGTGGAAGTCAGGTATTTTTTCAGGCTCCTAAACAGGTCATCGTGGCATTTGCGCTATAAAAAAATTTCTACGAAGGTTCAGAATCTGAAATTCATATGGTGCGAAGCTGAAATCCTGAGGAAATTCGTCAAAAAATTTCAGCGCTTGGTTCGAAATATTTTTGGAGATATGATCTGTGGAAGGTAGTGCTTTTTCAGGCTCCTGAATTTCATCTCAAAGAGGTGATCGTGGAAAAAGTTCAATAACTCTCTCTCTGGGCATCGGATTGGAGTGCTGTAAAAAGTGGTCACAAGTACACAGACCTTAGTTTCTTGGCTATCAATTTCAGAGACAAAGGACAAAAAAGTGACACGTGTCAAGTCGTACAATTTCGCTCTACTGAACCAGTCCATAATTAGGTCATTGTGGGAGATTGGACACAACTTTGTCTTGGAGAATCCAAATCAGGTCACACCTGTGGCATTCAAAAGAGAATACAAAGGGCTACTTCATTGCTAAATTTCAGATATAGAAGAGCCGCAATCACAGAGATAATACAATTTCAATATTGAGCTCCTCAAAAGCAAGTAAAAGGTGTGTATTGTTTTTCTGAATTGCATAAGTGTTGTTTGAAGAATCAAGTTGAATTGATTGCAAGGGCATATTGTAGAATAGATATCAGTATTGGATTATAAAATGGCCCCAAAAAAGAATTCAACACCCATTAAGCCTTTCGAAAGCTCTACTATGACTCATGAAGATGAAGAATTGCAACATGATCTATCAAAATTGCGAGAGCAAGTGCAACAAATTTCACTCTCGCAAAGAGCAACAAAAAATGAAATGGAAGTTTTGAAGAAAGGCATGGAAGCTAAGATGGATGGCATGCAAGCTAAGATGGATGGCATGCAAGCTAATATGGATGGCATGGAGGCTGGAATGGAATCTAAGATGGATGACATGGAAGCTAAGATCGATGAGAAAATGGAATGAAGAATTTTCTAAAAGCAGACATGGAAGGTTTGACAAAGTTGATACAAGAAAGGTTTCCTAATGGTGAAAATATAGTAGAAGAACCTCATGATGAGAACAAAATAAATGTTAATTGTGATTTCATAAACTCTAATGTTGGTGGGAAGAACCACCATATTCCAAAGATGGATATGAGGAAGTTTGATGGAAAGGATTCTGTAACATGGATACTACAGATGGAGCAATATTTTGATCTCCATAACGTGCAAAACACACAAAAGGTACGCATTGCAACTTTACATTTAGAACAAAATACATTTGTATGGTATCGATGGATTTGCTCCCGTAAAAAATTGTCACTTGGTCAATTTTTACGGAGGAAATGATAGCACATTATGAGGATACAAAGAGCAACACCTTCTTTAGCCAATTGATAAATCTCAAACAAAATGGTTTAGTGGGGCAACACATTGAGGACTTCCAAAAATTGAATATAAGGGTAACTGATATTCCAGAGGAACACAGGATTGATCTCTTCATAGGTACTCTAAAGGATAACATCCAACATGAAGTTCGTGTGTTGGAACCTGATTCATTAGAGAAGGCATTCAGGTTGGCAAGAAAAGTTGAATATAAAATTATGGTGACAAGGAAGCCTACCACTCAATTCTATAAAGAAGGAAGTGTTGCTATGCCTAGATTTCCACAACCTACAAGGTTGACACCACAACAATTGGAAGAAAAAAGAGCAAAAGGGCTTTGCTACAGTTGTGATAGCAAATACACCAAAGGTCATAAGTGTGCTGAAAAGAAATTATTTTACATAGATTGTGAAGAAGAAGAAGAAAATAAACAAGAAGAGGATACACACCAGGAACCAGCCATAGAAGAGGAAGAAATGAATCCGACCATATCATGTAATGCACTGGCAGGAATTACCACTCCTCAAACTCTCAAGATAGCAGGACATATCAAGAAGAAAAAAGTAATAGTGTTGATTGATTCAGGTAGCACCGATAATTTTATTCATTGTAAGGTAGCCAAAGAATTAAATTGTTTCCTATACCCAGCACCAGAATGCCAAGTGATGGTTGCAAATGGAGGAAATATAAATTGCTCTGGGAAATACCATAATATCAAGCTAACCATGGGGGAATATGTATTGACTAGTCCAATGCTTTCCATTCCTATGGGAGGTGTTGATGTTGTACTAGGAGTACAATGGTTACAATCTTTGGGGACGGTAGCTTTTAATTTTCAAGAACTTTTCTTGAAATTTTTTTCAGAAGGAAAGGAAGTCGAATTACGAGGTATTGAAGGGAAGCCGGGAAGGATTATAAGCTCTAATGTCATGACAAAGCTTCTAAAGAAAGAACAACGAGGCGTAATTGCACAATTATTCTCACTAGAAGTTCCGACATCAAAATCATCTATTTCTGCAGATCTCCAACAAGTCTTGGAAAATCATTCCAAGGTGTTTGAAACTCCCAAAGGACTCCCACCTATTCGTGATCATGATCATGCTATTCATTTGATTCCAGGAAGTGTTCCTCCAAACATCAGGCCTTATAGATATACTTACGTCCAAAAGAGTGAAATTGAACGTATGATTGCGGAAATGTTAGAGGCGGGTATAATTCAACCTAGTCAAAGTTCTTTCTCTGCTCCTGTAGTATTGGTACACAAGAAGGATGGATCATGGCGAATGTGTCCGGATTATAGGGAGCTCAATAAGCTCACCATTAAAGACAAATTTCCATTCCTGTGATTGATGAATTATTGGATGAATTACATGGAGCAATTTATTTTACCAAGTTGGATCTTCGTTCAGGATATCATCAAATTAGAATGAAGACTGAAGATATTCCAAAAACGACATTTCGAACTCATGAGGGTCATTATGAATTTTTGGTCATGCCTTTTGGCCTTACCAATGCACCTTCTACATTTCAAGGGTTGATGAATTCCATTTTCAAACCCTTCCTTAGAAAATTTGTGCTAGTATTTTTTCATGATATACTAATCTACAGCAGGTCTTGGAAGGATCATGTTGAACATGTTGACAGGGTGCTCAAACTATTGCAGGAGAAACAATTATATGCAAAAAAAATCCAAATGTTTCTTTGGAGTACAAGAGGTGGAATATTTGGGTCACATTATATCTCACGAGGGTGTTAAAGTAGACCCTAACAAAATTAAAGCCATTAAGGAATGGAAAGTCACCACAACCATAAAGAAGTTGCGAGGATTTCTCGGGTTAACAGGGTATTATCGCAAGTTTGTTAAGAATTATGGGAGAATAGCAGCACCTCTAACAACATTATTGAAGAAAGATGCATTTTCATGGACTCCCGAAGCAACTAAGGCCTTTGAACGTCTTAAAGAGGCAATGTGCCTAGCACCGGTCTTAGCTACACCAGACTTCACAAAAACCTTTATTGTGGAATGTGATGCCTCAGGAAATGGAATTGGTGCAGTTTTAATGCAGGAAGGAAGACCCATTGCTTTTGAAAGTTGTTCAATCAAAGGAAAGTATTTACAGAAACCTATTTATGAGAAGGAAATGCTAGCAATACTGCATGCACTAAAGAAATGGCGAACTTACCTAATGGGAAGACACTTCAAGGTAAAAACTGATCATGATAGTCTTAAACACTTTTTGGAACAAAGACTATCTTCAGAAGAGCAGCAAAATTGGGTCACAAAGATGTTGGGTTATGACTTTGAAATAATCTACAAAAAAGGAAAGCTTAATGTTGTTGCAGATGCACTCTCAAGAAAGAATGAAGAGGTGGAAGCATTGCTTTGTGCCATTTCTATTATCCAACCAGATTGGATAACTGAAGCAGGAGATGAATGGAAGAAGGACAAAGATGTATGGACACTCATCCAAAAGTTGCAGCAACATCCTAGTACATCTGATACATTTAGTTGGAAAAATTATTTCTTATGGTACAAAGATCGCTTATATCTTTGTAAAAATTCCCATCTAAAACAAAATATTCTTCTGGAATTGCACACTTCTCCTTTAGGAGGACACTCGGGATTTTTAAAAACTTACCACAGGGCGAAGAAAGAATTTTTTTGGGATGGCCTTAAATCTGATATTCAAAAGTTTGTGGCGGAATGTTTGGTTTTCCAACAGAATAAAGTGGCCCGGGACTTCTACAACGTTTATCCATTCCAAGTCAACGTTGGGAGGAGATTTCAATGGATTTTATCACAGGTTTACCTAAGTCCGAAGGAAAGAGTGTCATCATGGTGGTAGTTGATAGACTTACCAAGTATGCACACTTTTGTGCATTATCTCATCCATTTTAAGCAAGTACAGTTGCTACTACATTTATGGACAGAATTCAAAAGCTACATGGAAGCCCAAGGGTTATTGTGAGCGACAGAGATCCCATTTTTACTAGAAATTTTTGGACGGAGTTATTTTCTTGTTTGGGTACTCAATTAGCTCATAGCTCATCTTATCATCCCCAATCCGATGGTCAAACTGAGATAGTAAATAAATTTTTGGAAGGATATCTTCGTTGTTTTGTATCTGATAAACAAACACAATGGGTCAAGTGGTTACCTCTAGTTGAATGGTGGTATAACACTTCCTTCCATACTGCAGCAAAAATGACCCCATTTATGGCACTTTATGGATATCATCCACCATCCATCACATCATCTTTAAGAGAAAATTCGAAAGTTCAAGCAGTGGAAGATCACATCGAGCATCAACAAGAAGTTCTCCAACTCTTAAAGGATAACCTGAATTTGGCACAAAATCGAATGAAACAACGGGCAGATCAACATCGCAGCGAGAGAAGTTTTGATGTAGGAGATTGGGTATTTTTACGGCTACAACCATACAAACAAATGTCCCTCAAGCAAGCTAAGAAGGATAATAAATTATCACCAAAGTACTATGGTCCTTACAAGGTGTTGCAAAATATTGGTTCTATGGCATACAAATTGAAGCTTCCTACTTCTTCGCGAGTACATCCAATTTTCCATGTTTCATGGTTAAAAAAGGTTATAGGTGAAAATCTTCCAGTTCAAACAATATTGCCAGAACTTGATGAGGAAGGAAAAATCATATTGGAACCTGAAGCGGTCATGGAAACAAGAACTCGACAGCTACGGAATCGATCAATTTCAGAGTATCTCATCAAGTGGAAGAACTTACCCACTGAAGATTCTACATGGGAGGATGAGATTTTTATACAGAAGCACCCAGAGCTACTCAAGTGTTGAGGACAACACTTTTTTGAAGGAGAGGGGCATGTTAGGTCCCTATATTACTAGTATAGTCCCTTATTGTTGTTAGTGTAACCCCCTTATTGTTATTATTGTACCCTTGTAACCCCCATATTGTTATTATTGTGCCCTTAAATTATTATTGTTGGGTCGGCTAGGATTACATTGTGGCCCACTAGGATTACATTATGGCCCCATGGACTCCTATATATAGAAAGGAGGTTTTGTAAATTGTATCATCCAAGAATTGTGCATTTATGTAATGTATTGGAGGTTGCCCCCTCGAAGTGGCTTATTTCTAAGGCGTTGATTTCTCTTTTCTTCTATTTTTGAAGCTGGTTACACAACATGTTTGCTGTAGCATCCACTTTTGCCGTTGCTTGAGGACAGGTAACATTTTTCTGGGGAGGACTGTAATATTCCCAAATTTTCACCTGAAATTTGGAATATTAGAGTTCTTAAATTTCTTAATGAATTAAGTAAATAAAAGGGTGGAGGGACCCATAATCCTCAATATGAATAAATATCCACTTTTTGTGTGTGAATGTGGATTAATTAAGCCTAGATCTACATAATGAGGTAGTTGAGCAACTACTAATGTGAATGAAATTGGAGATTATGTCTCATTAATTGAGATAGATCATGGAGGTTGATACAGTCAACTAAGATCTTGAAGATGTCAAACAGAAGATCATGGAGCATTCTTGATAAAGTGATGAAGGATGTTGTGTAATTAATGCACACATGATGGAGAGGGTGTAGATTGCACCTAGACATGATGGATGACTTGGTCAAATAGCGCAGTCACACATGGAGGATCTTGTCCACATGCACAGTGCAGTCTAGATGAGGGCCAAGGCATGGGAAGGCTCAAACACTAAATAAAGGAGCTAAAGGCAACAATGGAGGAAATGCTTGTGATTATTGTTGTTGAGGATATTTTTAGATCTGGAATTGTCATGTGACATTCCATTGCTTTCTTGGGCTATTTAGCAGAGATTGCTAGTGTTGTTTAGCACAAGGTGTTCCTGGTCGAGAATCCCACATCTTTCTTTGAGTAGCTTTAGAAAGAGTATTGTAATTCATTATACATCAGGCATTGGTGCCACATATATTTTCCTACTTTCTGCAGAACATTCATATCATAAATTGCAGAATTATGAAGATCAGTTTGGAAGGTGGAAGTTATCTTCAGTACTTCAGCTGGAGAACTGGTGAAGGGTTATTCCTATCACATTAGACTTATAGATCATCATTCCTAGATCTTCATTTCATATCTGGCATCAGGCCAAAATTCATTGACCTCCTAGCAGTAGTAATACCATCAGGAATTACATTGTCCATTGTGCAAATCCAAAAGAAGGAAGGAAGTTGCTAGCATTTCAGCTAGTAATCCTGTGAGGGATCACCACCTCACCTTGCCATCAGTATTTCCATCATCCTGGAGTTTCTTGTAGCACATTTCAGTAGGCAGAAGGTCTCTCTTTCCCTCACAGCACAGTTTCTATTGGCAGTTGTGTTGTAGCAGCTGTAATCATCATTGGAGGATTGAGAAGCTAGAACTAGAGCTTCTTGCTTGTAGATCTGAAGAAGGGATCAGCCCTTCAAGCTTAGATCTGATCTTGTGACATATTTCAGCCATCTATTTGACAGATCTAGCTTCAGATCTGTAATTCCCATCAGATCAAGGATTAAATCCTAGGAGGGTGATTTTCCAAATTTGTAGATCTAGAAAATCCTTTCTGGGTTATCTTGGGAATCCATCACATTAGCCAGATCTTGAATCTAGGCATCATCTGAGCTCCAGATTCGAGTAGATTTGCATTTTCCTTTTCAGCCTGCAGTCATATATTCATATTTTGCTGAATGGATAGCGCAGTATTTGCTTCAGTGGCTCTCCAGTTACGCAGTGCCTATTGTGGCATGTTTTCTGGGTGATTCTAGGCCATCTCTTTGGATAGATCTCCTCATATTTTGTACATTGTGTAACTGAATCTTCTCCAATATAATAAAATGGCTCATCTTCTCTGTAAATTTTGATATTGTCTTGAGATTTATTATTTACTTAGTTGCAGTTCTTATATTTTGTTTAAGTATTACTGCATTCTCCCCTTTGGGATATTACATAAGATCCAATAAGTATAGTTAGCTTGCCTTGCAAATGCTCTTGAAATTTTGATGCAACAACCTAACTTGTTATGACTCCATAGCCCAATGGAATTATTATAAATAGATCTACTAATCCAACCAAACAATCAATCAAAACCAATCTTCACTATCATCTTAACTAGCCTAATATCATATTCATAGAACAAAGCTAAATTTTAAGAGAGATCCCTCTTTGAGTCTAGGAGGGCTAGATCCTAGGCTCCAAAGTGGTTTTGATGTTGTCCTATATAATTATTCTTTCCAATCTTAAAATTATAGAATGATAATAGATCCCATCTTCAACTCATAGAACTACTTAGCCTTACCATCATACTATCTCTCTAACAAGTACTTCTTTTGGAAAATTCTCTTGAATTCATTCCAACTCAACTCCTATGTTCTAATGCCTCTAACGCACTTCACATATTCCCACCAAATGTATCACTTTCCCTTGAGACTGAAAATAGCTATTTGTGCCTTCATGACCTCTATATAGTCATGCAGCTTAAAGAACTTCTTCATCCCAAGCAACCATGCATCTGCATCTTCCATTTTCATCATTTCTCAATCAAATGTGGGAGACTTGGCTTTCTTAAACTTATATGGTAAGTATCCTTTGTCACTCATCCTATAAGGATGATACCGGTGATGACCATGATGCCTATCTGATCCAGGCTATAATAGAAACCATAACCACTACCTCTCAGGTCAAGTGTATTTAAGAACCTACCATCTCTGATTATATTATCTTTGTCCAACTTGTTCCCTCCATGAAACCTGCTACCATATGCCCCATTATTCCTTTCCTCTTGACCATAACTTATATTTCATTGTATGTTTTGAAACCAGCTCCAAAAATAGATAAAAAAAGATAGAAATAAGCCACTTTGAGGGGGAAACATCCTTTACATTATGTAAATGAAAAATTATTGGATGATATTGTTGGACATTGGGTTCAACGCTCCTCGTGTGTTTCACGACATGGACTAACCACCTCTCATGGATCCTAACTCTGTAGATTGTAGCAGAGACTAATGCTTGCGAGTTTTGGTCTAACAAAAATCGTGATTCCAACAAGTGGAATCAGAGCGACAAGTCTCAAGTTCGAAACTCACCTAGCTCGCGTTGGGGGGGATATTGTTGGACATTGGGTTCAACACTCCCTGTGTGTTTCGTGACATGGACTAACCGCCTCTCGTGGATCCTAACTCTGGAAATTGTAGTAGAGACTAATGATTGCAGGTTTTTGTCTAACAGTAATCGTGATTCCAACAGATACAAATGACAAAACCTCCTTCTATATATAGGAGTTCATGGGGTCACAATATAATCCTAGCCAACCTAACAATAATAATGTAAGTGCACAATAATAACAATATTGGGGTTACATGGGTACAACCATATCAATAAGGGGGCTACACTAACAAAAATAAGGGACTATAAAAGTAATATAGGAACCTGACATGCCCCTCTCCTTTAAAAAAGTGTTGTCCTCAATGCTTGAATAGCTCTGGATGCTTCTATATAAAATTCTCTTCCTCCCATTTAGAATCTTCAGTGGGTAAGTTCTTCCACTTGATGAGATACTCTGAAATTGATCGATTTCGTAGTTGTTGAGTTCTTGTTTCTGTGACTGCTTCAGGTTTCAATATGATTTTTCATTCCTCATCAAGTTCTGGAAATATTGTTAGAATTCAAAGTTTGTCACCTATAACCTTCTTTAAGCATGAAACAAGGAAAAATGGATGCACTCGCGAAGAAGGAGGAAGCTCCAATTTGCATGTCTAGTACCAATCTTTTGCAACACCTTGTAAGGACCATAGTACTTTTCCAATAATTTATTATCCTTCTTAGCTTGCTTGAGGGACATTTGTTTATATGGTTGTAGCCGTAAATATACCTAGTCTCCTACATCAAAAATTCTCTCACTACGATAATGATATGCCTATTTTTTCATTCGATTTTGTGCCAAATTTAGGTTATCCTTTAAGAGTTGGAGAACTTCTTATTGATGCTCGATGTGATCTTCCACTACTTGAACCTTAGAATTTTCTCTTAAATATGATGTGATGGACGGTGGATGATATCCATAAAGTTCCATAAATGGGGTCATTTTTGCTGCAATATGGAAGGAAGTGTTATACCAACATTCAGTGAGAGGTGACCACTTGACCTATTGTGTTTGCTTATCAGATACAAAACAACGAAGGTATCCTTCCAAACATGTATTCACTATCTTAGTTTGACCATCAAATTAAGGATGATAAGATAAGCTATCAACTAGTTGAGTACCCAAACAAGAAAATAATTTCGTCCAAAAATTTCTAGTAAAAATGGGATCTCTGTCACTTACAATAATCTTTGGGTTTCCATGTAGCTTTTGAATTGTTTCCATAAATGTAGTAGAAAATGTACTTGATTTAAACGGACGAGATAATGCACAAAAGTGTGCATGCTTGGTAAGTCTATCAACTACCACCATGATGACACTCTTTCCTTCAAACTTAGGTAAACCTGTGATAAAATCCATTGAAATCTCCTCCCAACGTTGACTTGGAATGGATAAAGGTTGTAGAAGACTCAGGGTCTTAATTGTCTCAACTTTATTTTGCTGGCAAACCAAACATTCTACCACAAAATTTTGAATATCATATTTAAGACCATCCCAAAAAAATTATTTCTTCACCTTGTGGTAAATTTTTAAAATTTCTAAGTGTCCTCCTAAAGGAGAAGTGTGCAATTCCAAAAGAATATTTTGTTTTAGTTGGGAATTCTTACAAATATATAAGCAATATTTGTACCATAATGAATCATTTTTCCAACTAAATTTATCAGATGTTCTAGGATATTGCTATAAATTTTGAATGAGTGTCCACACTTCTTCGTCCTTGTTCCATTCATCCCTTACTTCAGTTATCCAATCTGGTTGGATAATAGAAATGGCACAAAGCAATGCTTCCACATCTTCATCCTTTCTTGAGAGTGCATCTACAACAACATTTAGCTTCCCTTTTTTTAGAAGATTTCAAAGTCATAACCCAACATCTTTGTGACCCATTTTTACTGCTCTTTTGAAGATAGTATTTGTTCCAAAAAGTGTTTAATACTATCATGATATTTTTTTACCTTGAAGTGTCTTCCCATTAGGTAAGGTTTCCATTTCTTTAGTGCATGTAGTATTGCCAACATTTCCTTCTCATAAATAGCTTTATGTAAATACTTCCTTTGATTGAACGACTTTCAAAAGCAATGGGTCTTCCTTCTTGCATTAAAACAACACCAATTCCATTTCCTAAGGCATCACATTCCACAATAAATGTTTTTGTGAAGTCTAGCGTAGCTAAGACCGGTGTTAGGTAGATTGCCTCTTTAAGATGTTCAAAGGCCTTAGTTGCTTTAGGAGTCCATGAAAATTTATCTTTCTTCAATAATGTTGTTAGAGGTGCTGCTATTCTCCTATAATTCTTAACAAACTTGCGATAATACCTTGTTAACCCAAGAAATCCACACAATTACTTTCTGGTTGTGGGGAGTTTCCATTCCTTAATGGCTTTAATTTTCTTAGGGTCTACCTTAACACCCTCGTGAGATAGAATAGGACCCAGATATTCAACCTCTTGTACTCTAAAGAAACATTTGGATGTTTTTTCATATAATTGTTTCTCCTCCAATAGTTTGAGCACCTTGTCAACATGTTGAACATGATCCTTCCAAGACCTATTGTATATTAGTATATCATAAAAAAATACTAGCAGAAATTGTCTAAGGGTTTGAAAATGGAATTCATCAACCCTTGAAATGTAGAAGGTGCATTGGTAAGGCCAAACGGCATGACCAAAAATTCTTAATGACCCTCATGAATTCAAAATGTTGTTTTCGGAATATCTTCAGTCTTCATTCTAATTTGATGATATGCTGAACGAAGATCCAACTTAGTAAAATAAATTGCTCCATGTAATTCATGCAATAATTCATCAAGCACGAGAATAGGAAATTTATCTTTAATAGTGAGCTTATTGAGCTCCCTATAATCCAGACACATGCACCATGATCCATCCTTCTTGTGCACCAATACTACTGGAGCAGAGAAAGAACTTTGACTAGGTTGAATTATACCAGCCTCTAACATTTCTTCAATCATATGTTCAATTTCGCTCTTTTGGACATAAGGATATCTGTAAGGCCTGATGTTTGGAGGAACACTTCCTGGAATCAAATGAATAGCATGATCATGATCACGAATAGGTGGGATTCCTTTGGGAGTTTCAAATACCTTGGAATGATTGTCCAAGAATTTTTGGAGATCTAGATAAATAGATGAATTTGATGTTGGAACTTCTAGTGAGAAATTGTGAAATTATGTGTCTTTGTTCTTTCCTCGGAAGCTTTTTCATGACATTAGAGCTTATTATCTTTCCCGGCTTCCCTATGATACCCCGTAATTTGATTTCCTTTCCTTCCGAAAAAATTTCAAGAAAATTTCTTGAAAATTAAAAGCTATCTTCCGCAAAGATTGTAACCATTGTACTCCTAGTACAACATCAGCACCTCCCATTGGAATGGAAAGCATTGGACTATTCAATACATATTCCCCCATGATTATCTTTATATTATGGAATTTTCCAGAGCAATTTATAGTTCCTCTATTTGCAACCATCACTTGAGATTCTAGTGCTTGGTATAGGAAACAATTCAATTCCTTAGCTACCTTACAATGAATAAAATTATGGGTACTACCCGAATCAATCAGCACTATTACCTTTTTCTTCCTGATATGTCCTTCTATCTTGAGAGTTTGAGGAGTGGTAATTCCTGCCAATGCATTACACGATATGGTCAGACTCATTTCTTCTTATTCTAGGGTTGGTTCCTAGTGTATATCCTCTTCTTTTGAAGTTTCTTTTTCATTTTCTTCCTCTTCACAATCTATGTAAAATAATTTCTTCTCAGCACACTTACGACCTTTGGTGTATTTTCCATCACAATTGTAGCAAAGCCCTTTTACTCTTTTTTCTTCCAATTTTTGTGTTGTCAACCTTGTAGGTTATGCAAGTCTAGTAGTAGCCACACTTCCATCTTTATAGATGTGAGTGGTAGACTTCCTTGTCACCATAATTTTACATTCATTTTTTCTTGCCAACTTTAATTCCTTCTCCAATGAATTAGGTTCCCAAATGCGAACTTCATATTGGATGTTATCCTTTAAAGTCCCTATTAAGACATTAATCTTGTGTTCCTCTAGAATATAAGTTAACCTTATATTCAATTTTTGGAAGTCCTCAATGTGTTCCACCATTGAACCCTTTTGTTTGAGATTTATAAATTGGCTAAAGAAGTTGTTGCTCTTTGTATCCTCATAATGTGCTATCATTTTCTCCGTAAAAATTGACCAAGTGAAAAAAAATTTACGGGAGCAAAGCCGATGATGCCAGACAAATGTATTTTATTCTAAATGTAAAGTTGTGATGCATACCTTTTGTGTGTTTTGCACATTATTGAGATCAAAATATTGCTCCATTTGTAGTATCCATGTTACGATATCCTTTCCGTCAAACTTCCTCATATCCATATTTGGAATATGGTGGTTCTTCCCTCCAACATTATAGTTTATGAAATCACGATTGACATTTATTTTGTTCTCGTCACGACTTTCCTCTACTATATTTTCGCCATTAGGAAACATTTCTTCTATCAACTTTGTCAAACCGTCCATGTCTGCTTTTAGATCATTCTTCATGTTTTCCATGTTGTCTTTCATGTCATCCATCTTAGCTTCCATGCCAGCTTCCATTCCATCCATCTTAGTTTCCATGCCTTTCTTCAAACCATCCATCTTAGCTTCCACGCCTTTCTTCAAACCATCCATCTTAGTTTCCACGCCTTTCTTCAAAACTTCCATTTCATTTTTTGCTTCTCTTTGCGAGAGCGAAATTTGGTGCACTTGCTCTTGTAATTTTGATATGTCATGTTGCAATTCTTCGTCTTCATGAGTCATAGTAGAGCCTTATTAAGGCTTGATGGGTGTTGAATTCTTTTTAGGGGGGATTTTAGAACCCAATATTGATATTTATTCTACAATATTCCATTGAAATCAATTCAAACTGATTTTTCACACAAGACTTATGCAATTCAAAAAAAATACATACATTTCTATTTCTTTTGAGGAGCTTCATATTGAAACTAAATTATCTCTATGATTTCGGATCTTAAATATCTAAAATTTAGCCATGTAGTAGCTTTCTAAATCCTCTTTAGAATGCCACAGGTATGACCTGATTTGGATTCTACAAGGCATAGTTATGCCCAATCTCTCACAATAACCTAATTATTAACTAGTTCAGTAGAGCTAACTTGTACAGCGTGCCACGTGTCATTGTTTCCTCCTTAGGCTCTGAAATTGATACACATGAAACCAAAGTCTGTGTACTTGTGGAAACTTTTTACAAAATTCCAATGTGATGCTCAAAGACAGAGTTATGACTATTTTTCCACAGTCACCTCTTTGAGATGAAATTCAGGAACCTAAAAAAACCCTAACTTCCACAGATCATATCTCTGAAAATATTGTGAACCAAGATCTGAAATTTTTACACGAATTTCCTCAGGATTTTTTCTTTGCATGATAAAAAATTCAACTTCTAAACCTTTGTATAAAAAAAAATATAGTGAAAATTCCATGATGACCTGTTTGGAGCAGTGAAACCCTAGAATCCAAAGCTCTGATACCAAATGTTATGAAACCAACTCCAAAAATAGAAGAAAAGAGAGATCAACACCTTATAAATAAGCCACTTTGAGGGGGAAACCTCCTTTACATTACGTAAATGAAAAACTCTTGGATGATACAAATTACAAAACCTCCTTCTATATATAGGATTCCATGGGGTCACAATATAATCCTAGCCGACCTAACAATAATAATTTAAGGGAAAAATAATAACAATATTGGGGTTACAGGGGTACAACAATAACAATAAGGGACTATACTAGTAATATAGGGACCTAACATTGTCCCTGACTCTACAAATATAACAAAACATGAAGGATGACCCCATTGACCTCTGCTTGCTTTTCCTGTGACTGGATGATTTTTTCATTATTTGCTTTGCAACTTCTTATTTTTTCCTTTAAACTTCTCAAAGTGTCTGTTATGTTAAGAGATATTTGCTTGATGGGCCTAGACGCAAGTTTAAATGTGGCTACGTGATCCAACAAAATCCACTATTACTGGCCCTTTCGGAAACGATATGCTTGTGCAGATCGAAGTCTCACCAAAGGAAATATGGGGGGATGCTAGAACCAGGTTTCTATATCCAGAGGGATAGTAGACTGTGGCTTTAGGGATTCTTTCCTTAGCAGATCTTCGCAGAACAGATCTATTAATTATACAAGCATTGTTCAACACATCTTTTGAACTTACTAGCAGATTATGCGATTTTACTTAATCATGCATAAAACAAGGTAAACAACCATAAACATAACTACACCACGCAATTACAGATAGAAACCCTTACCTAGCACATATATTCATAAACATTAATTAAATTAAAACACATCAACAAAAAACACAGGTCTATCTCAAGATGTTCTTCGTTAATGCTCAGATCCTTCTCATACATTCACTTCCACCCTGCGCACTCAGTTATAGGGATCTGTGCACTCAGTTGCAGACTTCCTAAGGTCTCCACATACTAATTTGCAAGATCCTTTCCTCTAACCCAAAACCACAGACCCTAACTCAAAATAGTCTTACATGCAAATGAATTTCCTCAATTCTATGAAAAAAAACCTCTTTATGACTTCTATCTAGACTCCTTATATAGATTTTACATTTACAATACCATGGTCTAAAAACCATGGCATAGTTCAACGTTCACAAAATAATCCAATTCCATTACCTAATAAATGGATTTGACCTACCCCAAAGTCCCTAAGACTCAAAATGGACTCCGCATTACACACTCTGTTCCTTGATCTGCGGAGTCTTCTCTAACTTCTTTCATTGAGGAGTCCCATGTCCAACAGGCCTCCAACACAAAATTGTGACCCTTCCCAAGTCACAATGTTGGTGCGCTATCGATACTTTCTTTGATACCGCTCAAGGCATCCTTCAATGGTGGAATCGCTTCGGCACACTGCTTTTCAAAATCTTTGACTTCGCTGAGCAGCGTCTCTGTGACTTTCTTGGTTTCCTTCTGCTCAAACCCTCTCTATGTTTGGCATAGTGTTTTTAGCTTCTTTTCTACAGTTTAGGATATTTTTATGGCTCCAAATTCCCATGGCTTCATTCTAGATGTAAGTAGCTTCTCCCTCTTGTGCAGCTCATCGACCTACTCCTACAAAAATTTACCCTCTTGGAGACATGTAAACCACTGCATCGGTCCTAAATTCTTTGCAGTTACCTTAATCTGGTCCAATTTCTCTATCTTTTCACGCAATTTGGCTTCTATATTTTTCACTTAAGGGTCCTCCTGCAATTAGGCCCATACATCCATAACTTCTCTAAATATGTTTGCACACTCATGTATACGAGACACAATATGTTTCGGGGTAGCTTTGAGCTCTCCTGCGCGTTGCTCCCGAAATTATAGTGGAGTGGTCGGCTACAATTTTATATGCAGCTCAATGATTTTCATATGCATTTCTAGGCACACTTCATTGACCTTAGCTTTAGAGTCCTTAACTTTTTTTGCGATCTTGGCCACTTTTTCCTCTGGTGCTACTGCATCTTGAATCTGGACCTCTACTAGCTCATTGAAAGCCTTGGAGATGGCTTCCTCCAGCTTTTGTTTGTACACGGTCTCGGCCTCGCGTTGTACCACCAATTGTTTCTCCTCGACTATACTTTGTCATTCCCGTTGAATACAAGGGTGTGTTGCTCTCTGATCTTGAATTCTTCGGCAATACCCTGGTGGAACTCATGCAAATTCTGGAGTGGCAGTGCAAGAGGATTCAGCTTAATGTTTTACTAGTGGACCGCCTGCTTCAGCTGCTAATTAAAGAAAGTTTTGTGCAAAGTATGATGGTAAAAACCCTTCAAAATTTAAGTGAGGAGACATACAATAAGTTTGCAGAGTTATTTTGAATAATAGAGTCCTAAAGTCTACCTCAAATACATACTCAACTCAGATTTTGTTTGTTATCACAGAAAATCACACTTCTTGAGATAAATTATGAAAGCTCAAGTGTAATCTGAGTGAAATTAAGAGGGGGGCATTGTCACCTCATTCCCTCATTTTCTCTTTAGGTCATCTCTTCTTCAATGCAAGGGGGGCTTCCGTAGGTTAAGATTGACAACATTCATGACAATGAAACTCAAGGTGATATGAAGAGTAAATCCAAGTAAAATGGTTTCTAGTAAAATTTGGGGTATGAAAGATGATGGGAGGACTAGAGACCAATGTCTTTTCATTACGCATATGGGTTCAACCATGTCTCTCTTGTGAAAGGTGAATAATGGATCTTGAATAAACCCTAAGGTAATCCACTACAAACCTTCAAAATATCCGCTACAGGATGATGAATAGGGTAGTTTACCATAAACCCTAAGAGATTTTCCTACACCCATTTTACAAGCTCCAAGACAATTTCAAGGGAAAGTTATCCACTAGAAATCTTCTAGGGTTTACAAGGTCAAATCCATATTATTCAATCCAAGATAAAAGTAATAAAAAAAATTCAGAAATTCTAGACTTACTAAAGGATTTCTTCCCCAGTACAATTGTGAGAAAATGAGAGGAAGTTTACCTTTATTTATAAAGTAGGTGCTAAGATTCCTTTACATTAAAATATTAATTTAATAGGCTAAAAGCCCCTATTCTAACCTAAAATTCCATCTTCACCAATTAATTAATCTAAAATACATAATTTGAGAGGCATCCTCGACACATGTACAAAAATTAAGGGGCATGAGCCCTCAAAGGTGATACAATTCCACAAAAAGGAATAAGAGATCTTTGGCATAGAATCCAACCTCCAAAGGCCCTTCAAAATGGTAGTATCCAACCTCAGAATTCCCTTCAAGAATGCTTTCTACTTTCTCCACAAGTCATGCAAACCAAGGCTTAATGGGCCTTCACATGTGGCCATGTAGACCTCCAAAGTTTAAATCTTGGGTGCATAGGACTTCTAAATGATTACTCAACCACCTAAACCTCTCCATGATGGGTCTCCTTCATTAAGTCACCCATTACTAAATGGCAGTGTGTATCCATGTAAGGTGGCAAGCAGAGGCTCCATGATGCCCCCTTCAACCTCCAAAGGCTCCTCAAGATACTTAAATCTCCCACAAACCCCACGAGAGTATAATACAAGGTCCTAATGTGGACATCTACCTTCAAAGTGATTTTTGGGGTTTCCAAAAAGCTAACAAAACCTTCAAAATAACTATTGCATCACTTTGTACCTCAAAAAGTTCCTTCTCTATTATACCCCCTATATTTTGATGTTAGCAGTGCTGCTTCTACAATTTCGTCAACTCGGTCATGCTCTATAACTGTTGTTTTAGAGCTAAATTTCCCCACTATGACCAATGTTGCAATTTCACTGTGGAAAATTGATGTTTAGAAATTTTCAAAAGATTTGGGCAATACAACTATTGAATCATCTAGACCATTCTAGCTACATGATCCACCAACTCAACAAGATATTTTACAACCCCGACCCTAATTGTGCAAGTCTCATTGTCATAAAAAGATGAAACAAAGTAGTGGCAACACCCTTCCTTCTCTATATTCATTGGTTTAACAATTACGAATTTGGACGATAATCTTCCTAGGCTAGGTTAGACCTTCAACATTCCTCATTAGCAACAATATTTTACACATCCTTTATACCCTTTAAAAACATATGTGACAGACACTCCAAAGCTATATATAATGGGAATGAGGACGAAATTGATGATGTGTGCAACCTCAACATTTTAGAATTGTCAACATCTCTGAGATCAATCCTACAGTGACTCATGTACAAGGTTATTTGTTTGATCAACCATATAGCATCCAAAGAGTAATCAATCATACTCCAGAATCTACATTAGAAACTCTGCCTATTCCTTATTAATGTTGAAATTTCTCTATATGCCCTTGAATAAGCACCTGCAATTGCTCCATTGCCTGAAAAATCCTCCATCTTCCTTGCCAATGATGTCATTTATAACTGTCATGCCCCCAGGGCACACCTTTGACCTTAAGGTGCTTGAGTCCCCTAAGTTGTGTAGCACCAACGTGTTTTAGTCCCAATTTCTTGACCAACTTGGGCTTACTAACACCCTATAATAGCCTAGGGTTAAAATTTCATGTAATAAAGGTTAATAAAGGCAAATAATACCAAGGTCATGGGACATGTATTTCAAGCTAAATGTTGGGAAAAACGTCCTAGTGGGTGTCATTTTCGGTTTATTTGTGGCTAAGGAAATTGGCAAAGACATTGGTAAAGAAAAAGAGGAATTATTTGGCATTTTATTTATTAAAATAAAGGAAAATAGGAGAAAAGGAAGGTGAAAGGTCACAAATTTGCATGAGAGGGAAATTGAAGGAAACATTAAGGAAAATGAAGAAAATAGAGGCCTCAATGATAAAACAAGGCTTCTAAGGATCAGTTCACAGCTCTTGTCAGATCAATTCTGGAGCTCTCTTCTACTCTGTCATACTCTTGCACACTTAGAGCATTCTTGGAGCACTCTAACAATGGAGAAAGCAAATCAAATGAAGGAAAAGGACAAGCAAGGACAAGACAAGCAAGGAGAGCAAGGGGAAGATTTTATCAACAACTTCAATAGGAGGATTTACAAGTAATAGGTTGCATGTGTGATTTCCTAGCTGATGTGTGAATGCATGGTACATGCATTGGTTTATTTGGTTCATTTGTTGTCATTTTCATGGGTTTTGTTGGGTTTGACAATGGTTTCAACCTTCCCTTTCCATTTCCTGGATAACAATAGTGTGATGGGATTATTTTATGTTTGAGATTTGGATTGCTGAAAGGTTTTAAAACTAGGTGAGGTGGTTTCAGGAAAAAATCCCAAGGGTTGGGGGTGGAGGTGTTTTAATCTCCAAGAAGCCCTCGACAGGTGGGTGGAGACAAGAAAATTCCTCAAGGTAATGGTGAAGAAACTCTAAGGTATCCAATCTTGTTTGGGTTTCATGATCCCTTGACCAGTTTTGGTGCGATTGTGGTAGCCTGAGAGTGGAGGTGGTTTAATCTCTAGGAAGCCTTGGTTGGTTTATCTCTTGAGATCCCACATTCATACTTAGAATATGGCATGGTGGTGATTAGCTGAAAGAAATATTTGGTTCAACCCAATCTATGGTCGAGTTGTACGTGGAATTCCCTAACTTGGTGATCTGAATTTATGCAGAAACGTAGCAGAATACACATATAACCATAAATACAAAGATGCAATGGAAAAAAAACTTCATTTCATTAATATCAAAGAACTGAAATTTGTTCACAGACATAATGGAAATAAACTAGCTAGGGCATTGGTAGCTTATCTCTGAGAAGAGATGTGGCGGCTACAGGCCTCTGAACTATATGTTACAATGAGGCTAGAAGGCCTATATATTATTGAGAAACAATGGAAAACCCTAAACATCCAAAAACCTAACCCTATGAGATGAAACACTAGACTATGGGCCCCGTCGGGGTAAATTGGTACATCAAATTCCCGAGGTCGTAACTTTGGCATACTATCTTTATTTGACGCACATGATACATCATTGGAAATTTTGGAACAAACTCATATTCGTTGGAGGTTTCATGCCCAAAAAACATCTTTTAGGGCCTCAAAACGGCTCTGGAAGTTCACGACCCGAAAAAATGCCAAAAATAGTAAATTGTTCTACAATTAAGGAAATTGAAAAGACGAAAGAAACAATGGTGGGGGTCCAAGCGAAATAGGCCGGTGGCCACCAATATCCACATGGATCACTTGGTTGGCTTTTGCATATGTTAATAAGAGTTAGTTTCCTACTATGATTCATGAGTACTTGTACTTATTATTATGTGGCTTTGATGGTTGTTATGTCATGGTTAATATTTTGGTTATATGCTGGTTATAATCATGGTTCTAAAACATTTTCTAGTCATGACTCTTGTTATGTTTAGATTAGTTCATGAATGGTCGATTAATGCATGGGTTAACAAGTGTTATTGCAGCTATTATGAGAGGGCATTAGATCTTATTGGTGATTATTAGATAAGTTTCAGACCCTTACGGTCAGATACGCATTCATGACTTGTAACTCACATGTTCACTATATGTTTGACGAAATGATTGTCATGGTTAGGTCTAGTTAGGTCAAGTTTGTAGAAATATGGTGATAGAATTGCAACTGATCAAGATATTTTAATCTAAATTAAGAGACACAATTCTACTCTATTGTTCTACAGACATCTACTCAAAATTTAGAACAAAAATCTAAAACATGAAATAAGAAATAACACACATGCACAATATTTTTCAAGGGGAAAGAAACTCCTAAAAACCCCTTAATCTTGCTTACAATAGTCAGATGAATAGAGATGTATTACAATTGTTGTGTCGCTCTAAGCACAACTTTATAGTGAATAACCCATCTCTCTTCTCAATGAGAAGCTCTAACCCAGACTTAGTCAAATTCAACCTTAGCTTGAGCCCCTATTTCCTTGCACAATTCCTGAGGAATTAGACCCCTATTATTTAGGAATTTTCCTCCAATTTATTGCACAATTACCAAGGTTGATCATCTAGTTGCATGCAACACCTGTACACTCAAGAATAGTCTACAACTGATGTTACACTTCCTTGGAATCTCCACCATAGCTAGGGAACTCGAATTCTCTACATGCACTAGTTATTTTTGGCTAATTTATCAGCTAACTAGATGATCGCTAAGTTAGATTTGTGTAGAAATCACACATGCTTAACTAAAATCCAAGCTCTCTAACTCAAATTTACTGAGCTAACTGAGTGACACGAGTCATTTCACGTAAGTTAACTGCATCCAAGTTGTTTGTTGATGTGGAAATTCGATTTTTCTCAATTTTATCAAGGCAAAATCAAATTGAGACCTTCTTGTTTCACTTCTCAACACTCCATCTTAGCAAGAAATGGATTATAAACCACCCATGTCCTACACATGTGGAACTCAAATTTCCCTCTTGACAAGGCCTTTTTCAAAATGTCAGCATCTTGTTCCTCTGTCAGAATGTATTGTAGCAACATTATTCACATCTGCACACAGTCTCGTAAATGACGATACCGGATATCTATATGCTTGGATCGATAGTGAAATATAATATTCTTAGATAGATTAATGCTACTATGATTATCACAATATATCACCGTTGGAACCATCATCTGACCAAACAACCCCATAAGGATCTTTCTCATCTAGATCACCTCACATGTTTCTTGACTCGCAGCCATATACTTTGCTTCTGTTGAGCTGAGCACCATAGATATTTGCTTTATGTTGTACCAGGAAACCATTGCGGACCCAACACTGAAAATTCCACCTGATGTACTCTTTCGGTCGGATGGACTCCTGCCCAATCTGCATCTGTGAAGCCACACAAATTTACTCCCTTTGTCTATTTGTACCATAATCCATACTGGGCAATGCCTCTGAGGTACCATAAAACATACTTTGTGTTGAAATGGCACCCAAGGGCTTCTGAATTAATTTTCCCTTAATTAAATTGGAAGAGAAATTGTAATTTCATCTCATGACAAATTGTATTAGTTAACTGAGTCAGGAAGACTTATTTAGCATAGGAAATTCGAGTTGAGGGTCAGAGAGGAGGCATGTAGAGTTCTCCCATGATTTTAGGGGGTCTAGTTACAATTATTTGTGAGTTGTAATTAGTTTACTCAATTAATTGAGTTAAAATCAGTTTAACTAGTTCTAACTGAGAGATGAGCTAGTGATATGTGCAGTGAATTAAATCTGATTTAATTCACAAGTAGTGATCAATCAGTTAACTGATAGTTCACTATAAATAGTTATTGCATGTCAGTTCTAAGGAAGGCCCTATTGAGTTTGAGCTTAAAGGGAATATAAATATCAGTTGTATATTTAGAAACTTGTATAGGTCATGTATGAGGCCATCATGAAGCCTTGTATGAATTGTGCATTCATTTCTTGGGAATTTCCTATTTAACAGGGCCACAATTCCTCCAAGAATGCATGAGCAAGGCTGGTTAGACAAAGGCTAATAATTGGTTAAGTATTTGATAGATTTTTCCTAGATCAAAATGAGGCAGTCAACGGAGTGCAGAGGTTTCTCAGTGAGAGAAAAACATTGTATTGTTTCATGGTCTTAACTTTATACAACATATATATAGCGGGGTTTTGAGAAGTTTCTTTCCTTGGATACATCTTGTGTTGTGCGATTGTTATTTCTTTCTCTTACTTGTTATGTGATTGTGTGATCGAATTTGGTTCCGAAAATTGTAGAAGGATTTAGTATTTTGTTTCAGTACATTACGAGATCATATTGAATCTTGTTGGTAGTTTGTCGGTTGACTGCATAACACATATATGGTTGTGTTTTCACAAGATACATCAGTGAACCCAATCATTTCTAGTAAATAGTAGCATCCAAATCTTCACCTGAAGTGGCAGTCTCCTTCCTCCAGTTGGTCACTAGAGGTGTCTCCATGGGCTTACAACTCTCCATGCATATTCTCTATAGTATATCATTGGAATAATTTCCTTGAGACACAAAAAATTCCCCATCTCCTTGCCATACTTCCAACCCAAGGAAGTAGTGCATGAGACCCATGTCTTTCATCTCAAATTCCCTTGCAGGAGTTGATCAATTTCTCATCACCTATTAAAATTAAATCATCAACATATAAAACAATGATAATAAATTTACTTCTACCAAAATATGATAGAGGTTCGCATTCGCTTCACTTTTTGTGAAGCCAAAACCAGTTAGATAATTGTCAATCTTGGTGTACCAAGCACATGGTGCTTATTTGAGATTGTACAATGCTCGCTTGAGTGTGCACACATGAGACTCTCGTTCAAATGTATCAAAACCTTTCGGTTTCCCAATGTACACCTCCTCCTCAATAGCCCCATTGAGGAATATTGTTTTTACATCGATCTAGTGGATCTTTAACCCCATCTGCGCAACCAATGCAAGAATTTATCTAATGGATGAATACCTTGCTACAAGAGAAAAGGTTTCCTCATAGTCAATTCCCTCAACTTGAGAGAATAATTTGGCCAAAAATATGACCTTATACTTCTATATTCTTCCATCTATGCATGCTTAACCTTAAATATCCATCTCAAACCCACAACTGATTTATCTTTTGGTCTTGGGACCACTTCCCAAACACTGTTCTTGATGACGGATTCGTATTCTTCCACCATTGCATCAACCCAAACTAGTGGGTCAACTGCTTCCTCAAAATAGGATGGCTCGGTCTCTACTAGCTCAATCATTAAAGCCATGTAGCCAGTGTACCTCTCAAGTTGCCTCCTTTTCCTACGAAAATTTGAAGGAGCTTCCACATTCTCCCTCGCATCCTGCACCAATATATCAGCTTCCCTGGTTCTTTTCCTTCCTTCTCTAGATGGATCTTCTTGAGTGGATGTCTCCATTCTCTACTCCTCTATTTGTGGTTGCTCCAAAACTTCCCAAGGCTCCTCATTTGGAGCTAAAAGGTCTTTTCCTAGTGGGATTAGAGGCTCCCTCTCAACAAAGCATCGCATCACTTTCTCCTCATCAAACGTTACATCCCTTCGCACAATTTTAATTCTGAGGGAAGGTAAGTAAACACGGTAATTGTCTGTAGTTTCAGTGTAACCCACAAAAACTCCCAACTTTGTTGTCGGCTCAAGCTTCTTCCTGGAATCTTTGGAGACATGGCAGTAAATAGAGGCTCCAAAAATCCAGAATTGAGGCACATTCGGTTTTCTCCCTGAGAAATCCTCCTCTAGTGTAATCATATGAATAATCCGATGAGGAATCTGATTCTACAAGTAGACTGCTATGTTACATGCCTCAAACCACAAATGTAATGGTCGGCCTTGGTCATGTAGCATGGCTCACACACCTCCCACAATGTTGTGGTTCTTTCTCTCAGCTATCCCATTCTTTTGTGGGTTTTGGGGTGTTTTCAGCTCTCTTTGAATGCCTTCTTTTGCACATAAATCCTTGAATTCATTCGAAACATACTCACGTCCATTTTCTCTCCTAAGAGCCTTCACCTTATTTTCGGTCTCTTTCTCAACTAGTGCCTTGAATTCTACAAAATTTGAGAATGTCTCATCCTTCTTCCACATGAAGAAGATCCAACACTTCCTTGCGAAATCATCAACAAAAATAACATAGTATTTATGTCTGGATGTGGAGGTTTTCAAGAAAGGTCCACAAACACTAGAGTGGACTCTTTCCAAGACTGCATGTGCTTTGTTGTCTTGATCATGGAATGAGGATTTCACATTCTTCCCCAATGTACAACCCTTGTATACATCATGTTGCTCAAGTGATCCTTTACGGGGGCTAGTGATTATTTGTTGCATCATTTTCAGGGTGCCATGATGCAAATGGCCCAATCTCCTGTGCCAAGGTTCACTGACATCAAGAATCTGCATTTTCTCTACCTTACTACTTAATGCAACGCAATATTCCACATCCAAATTGTACAGGTTCTTCACCCAAACCCCAATCTACTTCACCTATCCAGTGGCTATGCATCTCAAGAATGCTTTCCCTTTGTTGAAGATCACATCATAACCATAGTCTTCCAAAAATGCTACAAAGATGAGATTCTTATTTAGGCCAGGAAAAAACATGACATATTCGAGGTGAATAGGGGATCCCAACTCCCTCTTAAATATTACTATACCAATCCTGATATCATTTTAACTTTTTTCGTCCCCAAACTCAATATGCATTTGGAGATATTTTTCCTCCAGATCATTCAAAAACTCTCAACACCCTCTCATGTGTAAGGAGGCACCAAAATCAAAGTACCACACACTCTCCATCGTAGTGTTGGCCATGCATGCGATAAGGGTGAAGTCTAGCTCAAACTGTGAAGCCAATGCCTCACCTGCTACTCCTCTCGAGTTCTTCTTGCTATACTTTTTGTGTGGAAACTTTGTAGCATAGTGCCTAAATTCATGACAATTGGAGCATTTAATTTTGGAAAATTATTTCTTCTTGCCCCCAATAGCTAGATTCTGGTTTGGTTTGAGATTTCTTCCCTTTGATTTTCTTTCCCTTTCTAACCAATGCAAAATTTTCTTCATCCTCTGCTTTGGATGAAGTTCCATCTCGATTATTTCTCCTTAATGCTTCTTGTACTAAGTTGCACCAAAACCTTTCCCACTTTGGTAATTTTTCCCTTCCATTTACTGAGTCGTGGAAGCTATGCCAGGATTTTGGAAGGCCTAGAAGAGCTAGGCCCACCATGTCCTCTTCTGAAACAGTTACACCAACCCCTCCAATCCCATCTCGAACTTGTGTAAACTTGGTGAGATATTGCGGGATAGTATCATTCTTCTCCATCTTAATTTTTCGAAGTTTGTCTTTGAGGGCTAGTTTTCTATGATCATTGTTATTCTCGAACAACTCTATCAGCACCTTCCATGTTGCGAAAGGAGTATTTGAGACAATGTGGTCTCACACTCCCTCCAAGATTATTCTCCTTTCCTTAGCCACATCTTTCTTCCATTGGTCTAGGTTTTGTGCATCAGATACATGTGGTTTTGCAATATTTGTCTTGACATATTCTAGCAATCCATTGTCATCCAACACTGCCTCCATGCGATTCTTCAATGCAATGAAATTCGAGTTGCCTTCCAATTCATACTCTAATCTCAGCCAGTTGAAGGTCATCTACCCAACTCTGAAGAAATCCTCTTACACTAAAGCTACAAATTCGAACCTCCTAAGGAACAACTTTGAAATTCTTGTTCTAATGTGAATCGAGCTCTGATAACATATAGAAATATGGTGATAGAATTGCAACTGCTCAAGAAAATTTAATCTAAATCAAGATACACAATTATGCTCTACTATTCTTTGAACATTAATTCACAATTTAGAACAACAATCTCATAAATTAAAAAATAAATAACACACATGCACAATATTTTTATAAGGGAAAGTGGCTGCTAAAAACCCCTTAAGCCTGCTTGCATTAATCAGATGAATAGAGATGTATTACAATTGTTTGATCGCTCTGATCACAACTTGCAAGTGAATAACCTATCTCTCTGCTCAATGAGAAGCTCTGACCCAAAATTAGTGATCAGGAGATCAAGTCTCTTGTAGAAAAATGCTCAAAAATGAAGTTGCTCAGAGTTGGTCTGAACTAGATCAACTGGAAAGAGCTCAGAAAAACGATCCTGTAGACGTGAACGGCACTGAAAACCGACGTCGTATGAGGAAGATATTCAGTTTTAAAGTTTGCCAATTTCAGTTAAAAAATGGCCAAATTTGACTTTATAAAAAAAAGGTTTTATTAAAAAAAAAATATTCCATAGAATATTCCAAAGAATATTCTAAGAATATTCCACAAAATATTCTATAAAATATTCCGCAAGCAACTAATGGAAGGGCGCCACGTGGCCAGCCCGGAGGCCGCGACGTGGCCCCAAGGCAAATTGAAATATGGTTAAAATTTTTGTTATAGACGGGGCAGGATTCGATCCCGGGTCGGCAGGATGATAACATAAAGGTCCGACCGTTGGGTCACGTCGATGATTCGTGTTAAACATTGCAACAAAGTTATATTTAAATGTTAAATTTATGTTGGGCGAGCCCGAAAGGGGGCCAGCCCCCTCCATCATATAACCGCTTTTCCGGAACCCTGGGCTTCAAATAATGGCGCACAGTCCGTTTGGGACGTGCTTCCGTTGATTTTGCACTTGGAGCGGAGTATTAAAAATGCGGTTGTTCAAACTTTATCCTTTCCGCATTTAACTTTATGTTAACAATAATATGGCCGACAGGTGCGGTACTATGGACCCCCGTGGCCCTACACTTTAGCCTCCTCCCACTGGCGGAAATAATGGCGGATTCCAAAAATTTAGCAACCGCTCCTATTTTGTCGACACTAACTGGCAGCTCTCCACATTTAGTGGAGTTTTTCTAGGTGACACTGGGCAAACTTCAGTTAGCCATAACTTTGGCTAGGAAAGTCCATTTGGGACGAATTTTTTTTTGATTTGGGGGTATTGAAGCATTCTGGAGCTGTTGGGACAGGTTGCAGAGCCATAAAGGCACTCTATTAGTGATTTTACCAGCTATTTTGGTTGTGGAGCCACAAGGGCCTAATGAAAGATCAGCTGTTTTGGACTATACTCATCCAATGGAGGTGAATGAATAGTCAATTTATACTGATTTCAACCTTTTGTTTCTGAATTTGCAGCTTATTTTTCCTTTTGAGGCTTTCTACATAGTGTAATTCATAATTTGAACATTAATGAAAAAGGGAAAAGCCTAATTAGAGGCTTTTGGACCCAGCAGAGGTAGCCCAAGAGAGGGGTGAACTACTTAAACAAATGCTTACTGTTATGCTGTGCATTTTTGCTGTTATATTTCAGATTCTGCTACATTAAACAGTAAATTTTCACAAGTACACTTTTCCCAAGCAGCATTATACAGTGAACAAAACTCATTAGTTCAACTTCAAACCACATTACTTCATTTGCAGAATACTTAAACTTGCTTATTCACACATAAAATTTGGATTAATGAATACTTTACACATAAACAAATACTTTCATTGATCGGATCTACTTCAGTGTTTACATTTTATTTCTTTAGGAAGCGTCAGTTTGTGGGCCAGGAGCTTCTGGTTTCATCCTTTCTAGTAAAGGTGAAATAACCAGTAAAAGCCCCCTACTGTCAATCTCTGTATGAGAAATACTTTGTTCTCACAATTTCAGATTAGATTGGTATCAGAGCTCTAGGTTTTGCCTAAGAGTTTGTGAAATTTGTGCAAGAAGATTGTGTTATTCTGCAAAATTTGATGCTTACTAGGCTAAAATTGCAAAGAGGGGAAGGTCAAATGGTTAGAGAACAAGTTAATCCTCAACCAAGGAGGGCTAGAGTGCCATTACATCCACCTTCCATTTCATCCTCAATAGCCTTAGAATCAGCCACAAACATGTCTTCCAGAGAAGGAGAAGTACATGAGGAAATGGATCCCATGGAAGAAGAAAGAGTCTTTAGAAAAGCTTTCTTGGACATGACTGAGATGGTTAGGATCCTATACAAGGAGAGAAATGATAGGATTGCTGGAGAAGGGTCTAGAAACCAAAAATAAGAAGGAGATTCTTCAGGAGGAAAGAAAGACAAAGATGAGTCGAAGAAAGGGAATGGGGGAAATGGTGATCCACCATCTCCATCGTCATCCTCATACTCCACATCATCCTCTTCTACTTCTGTTAATCAGTCACACAAAACAAAAACATCTCTTAAAAATCCTTTGTTAAAGCTTGATGTGAAGTTTGAGTTGCCGATGTTTAATGGTGATGTGAATGCAGGAAAATTGGATAATTGGATTAGATCAGCTGAAAGATGCAAGATATTTCACTAAGTTAGACTTAAGAAGTGGTTATCATCAAGTGAGAATTGAGGAAAGCGACATTTGGAAGACAACTTTCAAAACCAAACAAGGACTCTTTGAGTGGCTTGTGATGCCGTTTGGTTTATGCAATGCACCTGCAACTTTCATGCGGGTAATGGATGATGTCTTACGTCCTTTTCTTGATGATTTTGTTATTGTCTACTTAGATGACATTTTGATTTTCAGCAAGACAAGAGAAGATCATGTCATGCATTTCAGTAAAGTACTTGATGTTTTGAAGAAAAATCAGTTATTTCTTAAGATGTCAAAGTGTGAATTTGGAAAGGCTTATTTGGTTTATTTGGGACACATAGTAGGTGGAGGCATTTTGAGAATTGGTCCTTCAAAAGTAGAAGCTATTGTCAATTGGCCTACTCCCAATTCCATTACAGAGGTAAGAAGTTTTTTGGGTGCAGCTCAGTATTGGAGAAATTTTATTGCTAAATTTTCTGCCATAGCAGCTCCTATGCATGTAGTGACAAGTGTGAAGTGTGCTTTCCAATGGGGAAGTAAGCAACAAAAAGCTTTCGAATCTTTGAAAGAAAAGATTAGTTTAGCTCTGGTTCTTGCATTACCAGATTTGAGACAGCCATTCAAGATTCAGACAGATGCTAGTGATTATGCCATGGGTGCAGTTCTCTTACATCATGGTAAGCCTATCACTTTTCATTCTGAGACATTTAATGGTGTTGTTGTGAATTATCCTACATATGATAAGGAATTGTATGCGTTGGTGCAAAGTGTCAAAAAGTGGAAGCACTATTTGATGGGCAAAGAAACAATTGTGCATACCGACCATCAGCCTTTACAGCATTTGCAGTTGCAAAGTAAATTGCAGCAGTCATGACATTTCAGATGGATGGGTTTTCTACAACAATTTCACTTGGTAATAAGGTACAAGAAAGGTATTCTCAATAAATTTGTTGATATGCTTTCAAGGCCTATTATTAGTGCTAGTATTTTGCTTAAGAATGATTCTATTGTGCATGAAAGCTACATAGAACAGTATGCATCAGATGAATATTTTAAAGAGGTGTATGCTAACTTGAGTAAAGGGAATCATGTTGAGGAGAATGATTATCATTTGCATAATAATTTGCTGTTTCACTTGGGAAAGTTATGTATACCACAGGGAGAGAGATTAAGCATGATGAGAGAAGCTCATTCTTCTCTTATTGCTGGTCATTTTGGTGTAAGCAAAACAATGGCACATCTGCAGAGGTATTGTTATTGGCCTCGCATGGTAGGTAGTGTTACACGTTTCATTAGAGGTTGTTCATTATGTGCTACAAGCAAGCCTAGCAATAGGAAGCTTGGTTTGTATACGCCATTTCCGGTACCTTCTAGACCATGGGAAAGTGTTTCTATGGATTTGTTGGGGGATTACCATTATCTAGAAAGCAGCATGATTATCTTTTTGTAGTAGTTGATCGTTTCAGCAAGATGTGTATTCTTATGCCATGTAAGAAAACTATAACTGCTGAACAAACTACTGATTTATATTTTCAACATGTATGGGTTCATTATGGCTTGCCTACTTCTATTGTTAGTGACAGGGATTCCATATTTGTTGGGAATTTTTGGTCCAATCTATGGAAGATGATGGACACCAAGTTGAAGAAGAGTACTGCTTTCCATCTGCAAACAGATGGCCAAACAGAGGTAGTGAACAGAACCATTGTGCATCTTTTGAGAGGGTATTGCAGCAAGCATCCAAAGCTTTGGGATGAGCATTTGCATTACATTCAGCATGCTTACAACCGGGCCAAACACTCTTCTACAAATACTTCGCCATTTGAAGCTTGTTTTGGATATTTGCCTAAGTCACCATTAGACTTCATTCTTGAGAAGGATATTGCCATTGATGGGCATAGTGACATTGACAAAGCTCACATGTTCATTGAAATAATTCAGCTCATTCATCAGCAAGTTCAAGAACAGCTTGAAAAGAGTCAAGGCAAGTACAAAGAAAGACATGACAAACATAGAATTGATCACAAGTTTCAAGAAGGAGATGAGGTATGGTTGCATATAAGTAAGGATAGAATGCAAGGAGAAGGTAAAAAGCTGAAACCTATTTGATATGGTCCATTCAAAATCCTTAAACATGTTGGAAATAATGCTTTTCAACTAGATTTTCCTTCATACATGCAAATGTATTCCGTTGTTAATGTGGAAAATTTACGTTTGTATGAACCTCCTCTAATTGATGATTCTGAAAATCATGTTCAGCTACCATCCATAGAAGATTTCTCGCCAGAATTTTTCGATGAGTTGAAAGAAGATGTAATCCTTGACAGAAGACACACACTTCAAGGAGGGGAGATGTTGATTATCTAAGGGTTGGTTTAAAAGGCAGTAAACCAAGCAAAACAAAGTGGATGGAGTTGGAACAGGTGAGGAGGTTGTATCCTCACCTTCTTAATAGGTAATTGAAATCTTTTGAGGGTCCAAAAGCTTCCCATTTGGGAGGTGTGATCAGGAGATCAAGTCTCTTGTAGAAAATAGCTCAAAAATGAAGTTGCTCAGAATTGGTCCGAACTAGATCGACTGGAAAGAGCTCAGAAAAATGATCCTGTAGACGTGAACGGCACTGAAAACCGACGCCGTATGAGGAAGATATTCAGTTTTAAAGTTTGCCAATTTCAATTAAAAAATGGCCAAATTTGACTTTATAAAAAAAAAAATCTAAAAAAAGAATATTCCACAGAATATTCCGCAGGAAACCAATGGAATGGTGCCACGTGGCTAGCCCGGAGGGCGCCACATGGCCCCAAGGCATAATATTCCCATAATATTTTGCGGAATATTTTGCAGGCAACCAATGGAAGGGCGCCACGTGGCCAGCCCGGAGGCCGCCACGTGGCCCCAAGGCGGATTGAAATATAGTTACAAATTTTGTTATGGATGGGGCAGGATCCGATCCCGGGTCGGCGGGATGATAACACAAAGGCCCGACCGTTGGGTCACGTCGGTGATTCGTGTTAAACATTGCAACAAAGTTATATTTAGATGTTAAATTTGTGTTGGGCAGGCCCGAAAGGGGGCCAGCCCCCTCCATCATATAACCGCTTGTCCGGAACCCTGGGCTTCAAATAATGGCGTGCAGTCCGTTTGGGACGTGGTTCCGTTGAGTTCGCACTTGGAGCGGAGTATTAAAAATGCGGTTGTTCAAACTTTATCCTTTCCGCATTTAACTTTATGCTAACAATAATATGGCCAACGGGTGCGGTCCTATGGACCCCCGTGGCCCTAAACTTTAGCCCCCTCCCACTGGCGGAAATAATGGCGGATTCCACAAATTTAGCAACCGCTTCTATTTTTTCGGCACTAACTAGCAGCTCTCCACATTTAGTGGAGTTTTTCTAGGTGACACTGGGCAAACTTCAGTTAGCCATAACTTTGGCTAGGAAATTCGATTTGGGATGAATTTTTGTATTTATTTGGGGGTATTGAAGAATTCTGGAGCTGTTGGGACAGGTTGCAGAGCCATCAGGGTGCTCTATCAGTGATTTTACCAACGATTTTGGTTGTGGAGCCACCAGGGCCTAATGAAAGATCAGTTGTTTTGGACTATACTCATCCAATGGAGGTGAATGAATAGTCGATTTATACTGATTTCAGCCTTCTGTTTTTGAATTTGCAGCTTATTTTTCCTTTTGAGGCTTTCTACAAAGTGTAATTCATAATTTGAGCATTAATGAAAAAGGGAAAAGCCTAATTAGAGGCTTTTGGACCCAACGGAGGTAGCCCAAGAGAGGGGTGAACTGCTTAAACAAATGCTTAATGTTATGTTGTGCATTTTTGCTGTTATATTTCAGATTCTGCTACATTAAACAGTAACTTTTCACAAGTACACTTTTCCCAAGCAGCATTATACAGTGAACAAAACTCATTAGTTCAAATTCAAACCATATTACTTCATTTGCAGAATACTTAAACTTGCTTATTCACACATAAAATTTGGATTAATGAATACTTTGCACATAAACAAATACTTTCATTGATCGGATCTACTTCAGTGTTTACATTTTATTTCTTTAGGCAGAGTCAGTTTGTGGGCCAGGAGCTTCTGGTTTCATGCTTTCTAGTAAAGGTGAAATAACCAGTAAAAGCCCCCTACTATCAATCTCTGTATGAGAAATACTTTGTTCTCACAATTTTAGATTAATTAGTCATGCCTTAGGTTGAGCCCCTATTCCCTTACACAATTCCTGAGAAGTTAGGCCCATATTATTTAGGAATTCTCCTCCAATTGATTGTGAAATTCCCAAGGTTTATCATTTGGTTGATGCAACACCTGTACACTCAAGAATAGTCTACAATTGATGTTACACTACCTTGGAATCTCCACCACATCTGGGGAACTCGAATTCTTTGCATGCACTAGCTATTTTGGATTGATTAATTAGTTAACTAAACGATCACTGAGTTAACCTTCCATTATTTCCTCCAACTGTTAGAACTAGTTTAACTAAACACAATTGGATATAACTGAACTTGATTTCTATAAATTAGCAATCACACATGCTTAATTGAACTCCAAACCATATCACTAAAATTTATTGAGCTAAATGAGGGACACAAGCCCTGTCACACAAGTTAACTACATCCAAGTTGTGTGTTGATGTGGAATTTCAAATTTTCTCAATTTGACCAAAGCAAAATCAAATTGAGACGTTTTTTTTGCACTTTTCAACAAATTTATTATTCAAATTTTGTATGTTTAGCATCTTCCTTATGTCATTTATCATTTTGAGAAGTTTTAGGTAGTTCTAGGCAAGGGTTTGGAGCTAGGAGGTTGGTTCATTTCATAGTGGCACTATGTTGCACGCTTACCTGAAGGGTTTGTAAAAGTGGGTAAATGTGGGAGGGGGCATTACAGAGTGGTATCAGAGTGGGTTTTGTTCTCTTTAGGTGATATTTGATACCAGAGTGGTATTAGAGTATGGTTCAAATACTTGGATTGGATGGGATATATGCATGTCGTTATGCATGCATTGTAAGGGTTATGGTTGCCATGCATGATGTCATTGTATCCAGTTAGTGTTATCGTGCATGGTGTCAATATGTTGATATGAATATGTATATATACATGTATCATGCTAATATGGATTGACTGTGTAGACGAGATAGCCTTCTCTGAACTTCACTGAGGTATCTTGATTAGGTTTATATTTGGTTATCTGACATGGTAAGTTTGCAGGAAGAAGAAGATCAAATATGACTAGCAGAATGGTGGATTATATTTCATGTGACTCTCCTTATAGATCAAATGAGAAACACAAAGATGAGTACTCTCTTGTTGGACATGGGACCCCTTGATGAAAGAAATTAGAGAAGACTCTGCATATCAAGTATCAGAGTGTGCAACACAGAGTCCATTTTGATTCTTAGGGCTTTGGGGTGGGCCAAAGCCCCTTATTATGTAATGGGATGGGATTATTTTGTGAACGTTGAACTTCGCCCGTGTACAAAGAACCCTTGGAAACCTACAACGAACCCTTGAACAAAGGCACTAGAGCCTTTGTGAAATCCTTAAGTATCATTTGAATTGGACATCAGTATGTCATTATAAACATTGGAGTGCTTTGGTATTCAGAGGCATTTCAAGAGCCCTTTTCATATCTTACTTGGAGTGGTTTGTGGATATACCTCTCATTGTTGGGTGTTCCTAGAATAGATCCTAGCAATATAAATCATTTATCATATCCTAGTAATTTTTTGGGTGTTCCTAGTAACTTATTGGGTGTATAAGATCCTAGACCAGCAGGTGTTCCTCCTTGGAAAGTACATTCCTTAATTCATTGAGAATAATGTGAGGAAAAGGAGACCTTGAACCACATGTATATGCATAACCTTATGTTTGACCTTTAGCTTGAGTATGTTTTACCTCAGCCTGAAATAGGTCCAGCCTCCTCATCTTAGATATTATCTAGGCTTTACTCAGACAGTGTAGTTGATAAATAGGTTTCAAATGACCAACAATTTACACCCAAAACCGCAATTTGAACTCAGTTCAGGCCCTTTTTGTAGCAATGGCAAAATTGGATCTTCTAATCATCTAAAAGGTTATAGAATTTCAAAATTCTAGTCGCCCCATGGCTAGGAAAAGCCAAGTATTTGAGTGCAGGAACCTCATTTTTTATAAAAAGGCAAGGTTATACAAGTGATAGAAAAATACTTGGTTATAAAGGTGGTAGAAAATTACTTGGTTATATAGGTGATAAAAGATTCCAACCCATAAAAGGTCAAAAAAGGAATTTGGCCAACCCAACTTTAGAAATGGCATCCACAAAACCATGTTGCATTAGTTTAGGTTCTTCAATCTACAAACAACAAAAATGTACTGCTTTAGGGTTTTTCCAGGGTGTTGAATCCATATATGCATTCAAAATTCCATTTTAAATAACAAAATTAAGATTTAGCCACAAACAAATTTGGGATATTAAGACAAAAACTCCAAAATGTAACATGTTTAGATTCCAAAGGTTACATTTTTCGGTAGCCACGATGCATGGGTTGTATATAGTTGCACACAGTCCATGTTATGTCTTACATCGTGACCTTATCTTAAGGCATACAGACACACCCTAGTCTAGTATTGAGTATGTGACTCTCTCTATATATATCATTGAATGTTCTGCTTTAGCTTATCCATCCATCCCTTGATCAGTCAATCAATCGATGATGGTGAAAGTGTCATCCATTCTCTTGCCTTTTTGGTGCATTCGGGTTTTCATTCACCTCTCCAAATTCCATGCTCGCATTCAAGGGCACAAATGGGAATTGAGTCTAAGAAATTTTGAAGGGAAAGGAAATTTGGCTCGTTATGGTCATCCCTACAAAAGGATCAATGGCCCAAGTTTCTTTCAACTTTGCAGGGGCGATCTACATATAAATCTCACCAACTAGGGAGCTACCCTCGTCTCCCTTGCTCTCCCTGATGCTAAAGGTAATCATCCCTAAACCCTACCCTTCAACTACTTCACCTGTTGTTCAGGGTTGTCATTCATGTCAATATGGCATTGGCTGAGATGGCAAATATTCTTGTGATCTCAATGAACCTCATGCAATCCCTAGGTGCTAAGGATGCCATTAATAAAGATGCTAAGGTTGCTCTATCCTTATGAAGATGTCAAGGTATTAATGATGTATTTGTGAAGATGTCAAGCCACTAATGAAGAAGTGTTGTCCTGAATATCTATTGACCATAATTCCCTAGTAATGAAAAAATTAACCATGAAGATGTCAAGGGCCAATTATGTGCCTAATATACAAGCCCTCATGTGAAGACACCCTTAATTTTGTCCTAGACACATAACTTGATGATGACATGAATGATGGATGTTGCATAATTAATAACATACATGATGATATACTTGATGACATATGATGACATAGCAAAAGAAATGACAAGTGGACACCTCCCTTAAAGCCCATTCTGTTCCAAACACCTTATATATACAAATTCAAGAAAAATCATAAAGAAATTTACTTTTTGGAACCTTGGAGGCATCCTATCACAATAATTCCTTCAACATCTTAAAGAGGACTCTTTCCTCTTTCCAACAAGCCCTCATTCAGCTCCTAACTCCAAATAGTCTAGGAGAAATTGATTTTTTAAAATTATATATCCTATTTTTTTACAATCTAGCCGACCTATGCTCAGCTAAACTGAGTCGGCTTCCCTCAAAATATGCATCCCTTCATTTCCATTTAAAATCACTATATATATAAGTTAAGACTTGTCATTTGATCCATCATCTCGGTGAGGAATATAAGAACATATGTACAGAACGAGATACAGGCTGAGATACATAAATGAATTACAGTTTGGGTTAAATTGTTTGATTGAATAATTATTCAAGACCAGAACAACTACCACTATATTAGCTCGGATTATTGTTGGAAAGCTCAGAATTTTGGGTAGTTTCTTGTGACTAAATACCTCACCTCAGATTTTTCATCACCTAGACTTTTAGCACAAAATACTATCACAGTCTTGTGAAGCTCAAACAACATGCATTCTCCTTGAAGGCACAGTTTAGGACTCAGCATAACCATCAAGGGATAGTCACCCTGAAAGGATTACAAGGAGTTTGGACCTGTATTTTTTGGAGGCTCATACCTGTAATAATCTACAGGAGGTTTTTCTATTGACAGAGTTTCAATTCAATCAAATGAGTGTTTGAGGAATTGGACCTGTGGTTTGTAGACTGTGTCAATACTTGGATCAAACAGATAGTTTTGTGGAGCTTGACTTGGTGAAGTCACAGAAATTTGGTCTCATATCCCATAAGTTGTTGGAATAGAGGTTTAGACAGTGTTTGGTTGTTTTAGGAACTCAGTATCCTCCACAGAAGCTACAGGACTGCGGATTTGTCTTATAAGGGCTCAGTATTGTGAAAATAATTCAGCACAGAACTTGGTAGTGTGGAGCAGCTTCATCACTTGGCCCTGACTTATGGAGTAGGTTCAGAACTTCGCTCAGACTTGTGGTGTAGTATTTAGAACCTGTGACAGCAAGCACATTTTGGACAACATTGGTATTTGAAATTGTATCATCAAAATTCTATTTAGCTTGTAGATTAGTCCTCTTTCCTTGATAAACAGTGGAGGTATAATAAACTTGAGAAGGTTTTGTGAAGGGTTACATATTTGTGAAAAGGTCCAGTCTTAATCTCAAACTTGTACCAGTCACATTTTTTGTGAAAAAAAACCTTGTTAGATTGACCAGAACCCTGGAATAAGCTCGGCCACGAAGATTGTAAGATCCATATAGCCTAAATAAATTTGTATCTCTTGTGTCTCATTCATAGAGACCGGTCGAGCCTACTGATTAGACTTATCGATTATTATTAAATCATTTTATTCATTTATATGCGTACATAAACAACCTGGACCTTTCTCGGTTGATTGGAATCAATTCCAAGTTTTTTCAGTGCCTTAAACTTATTATATAGAGGAGAGAGAAGAGCACTTGAACTTAAGAGTAGAAGGTATACCAACATTGTGCTTATAATTAAGGGGAGATCGACTCGTTTAGAGAAGAGGTAGGGTGTATTTGGGAGATGTCATTGCGGCACTCGAATGGGCGGGAGAAGCATGATTGCATGACATTCATTTTTTGCAAGTCAAAGAGGAAACATATTAAGTTGAGACAAACTTCTGTTCCAATAATTTGAACTCAGTTTAGCCTTTTTTGTAGCTGTTGTCAACAATAACCATACTTCTCCAAAATTCAATATACAAGTTTAAATCCTTTGAAATTAACAACAAAAATCATAGAAATAAGATCGGAAAAATACCTTTCAAAAGTAACCATACAGACTCTCCCTCTCGGAGTTCTCGAAGGGTGTAATTTTATCTCCATATGCGGACGATACATGGATCCATGCCAAATGCTAATGGCAGGCAACTGTCATGAAGCGAAGCTGCAACAGAGTTGTCCTGTGAAGATAAATGTTGTCCGCCAAGGATATGCCGACTCCCGTTCAGCACAGATCTAGCGAAGCCTTTCACTGGTTCACAATGAAGCAGCAAGCCCCTTGGATGAAGGCGAGCAGCCAAAGGCTAAAGGACAACGACAAATTAATATATTTTACTATAGCCAAATTCTGAGTTCTTGAACATGTTTTCTGCTTTGAATTGCAGCGAAAGCCCCCAAATCAGGAGAATAATATTTAAAATAAAGATCCAAAAATAGTGAACCCAAATCTGATATAATAAGTTCGCATTAAAAATATAGTGGAGTGGATAGAATAATTGAATGTCAAACAAGGGTATGGAATTTGCCGCTAAATCATAAAAATGATGAGCATAAAAGGAGCACAAGGGTATGGAATCTGCCGCTAAATCATAAAAATGATGAGCAGAGAAGGAGCACCGAACTCTATCCCAAAACTGGCAAGGAGAATATTGGTAGGAAAATAAATTTTAATAGGTCTATTTAAATTTTAGAATAGCAGCCAAATTAGATTTTAATATTCCGGATGTAGATGGTACATGCTCGTGATGGGATGCACGTCCCGAGGCACGACGCGTGGGGTGGCCATATAGCCTTCCACCTACGCATTAAACTCCACATTTACTTCGCCAACCTACTGCGCATTAGTTCCATCACCTTGCCTCACCGCATTTGGTCCAGCCTGCTCTGCATTTGGTTTTTAATGGCGTCGTCTCACCGCCCCTCTGCTCATCCCCGTTCTACCTCTTGGTCTCACGCATTGCAGAGCTGCTCCTATCCTCCCACTTGCGCCGAGCCAAGCGCTCGCACGCAAACCGGGAGGCAATGTGTATTACTCTGTTGTCTTGAAACACTGCCTGAATTCCATTCTTCTTAGAGTTATTTCTTCCCTAAGAAGTCTCAGTCCAGTTTGAAGCACACTCAGTATTTCTCTGCTGCCCAGTTTCCCTCTTGTCTGCAATTCCACCCCTATAGCCTCAGCTCCACAGGTATAATGCCTCGGCTCAGGCATCGGATGCGAATTCGACGAGGAAGTTGCAGGGGTCGGGCGGTCCGCGCCCGCTCTTCCTCCAGCCCTGAACCCTCGTCTGAAGACTTTTCTCAGGGGCACTATCCAGAAAAATGCAACGGTAGAGGAAGAGCCAGTAGCTCTAGGTCGGTGCATCCCTCCCACACTGCGTCTCCTTCGCAGCCTCTCCATGCCACATCCCCCTCGCAATCTGTCCCTCAGCCCCTCGTTTCCCTTATCACCCTTCGTCAAACCTCGCAAAAAGTTGAGTTTCAGTTTGTATGCACCTTGGACCGACCAATAGTCACTGCATTCATAACCGTCACCCTCCGGGAGGAAGATGCTGGTTCTACTCCCACTGAAATCATCGCCCATCAGCCTCCTCCAAACCTAGATAAGGTTGAAAATAACAATGCAGCACCGGGACTGAATAGAGATGCCAAAGCTCAGGATAAAGGGAAGAACGCCGCTACAACCACTAGTGATCCCACCGACGAGGAAGACAATAGTGGCACAGAGTATCATAGTTGCATCGTGGAGGAACCTCCCTCTCCAGCCCATGACAAGTGACCATGAACTCCACAGCTGGAACATGGCGCTGCAGCCTAGGTTCAATGGGTTATTCTGTGTGGTTTTGTTTATTTTACAATGCTGAAGGAGAATAATTCTCCTGTGTTTTAACTCTTTTAGTCATATTCTATTTTTATGGTTTTACCTGTTTAACTTAAGGCTGGTTTCCCCTGTGAGGGCGACAAGACATGAGCTTAAGAGACTGGTTTCCCCTTCTGGGGCAGTCCAAAAACATGAATTTTCAAGCATCAAACCCAGCTCTCAGGCTTTCTCAACTAAGGTTGTGGTTGTTTCGTACTGATATGTTTATAAATAGAAATAGAATTATTTAGAAAAAAAAAAAAAAAAAAAAAAAAAAAAAAAAAAAAAAAAAAAAAAAATTTAATAGGTAGTCAAATAAATTGCTATGGCTGGTTAGGTTTTCATAAAGTTTTATTTTTATGTGAGTAAAAATAATGTTAATTTAATTAGGATATTAATCAAAATTATATTATACCTATCTAATATAAGTAAGAATTCTAATTAATCAAAATTATGTTACACCTAAGAATGTTCATATAAGGAGGGAAAATGGACATGAGCTTGGAAATATCTATCAACCTTTAAGGTGGTGAAAAATATCTTTAAATCTATGAATAATGTTATCAATAAACTTGAGTAGCTATAGGTAGCCTCTTAGTTTTTAGGAAGTTCACTTAGAGCTTAAAAATACCCTATTAGAAAGCCTTCACATGTTCTCGCAATTAATTATGTCAGTAGTGGTGTGATAATTTTTATTCTCTTAAAGGAAATATTTCTAGACATGCACCCCATCAACCATAAACCATCGAGTCAAAATGAATGGAAATGAATGAATAAGATGATGTGTCGGGGAGTGTCAACGAGTGTCAGATGTGCCAAGGGGGGAGTGACAAGGCATGCTAGGGAATGTTAGGGCATGTCAAGTTGTAGTAAATGAAACTTGGTCAAGTTGTTGTAGTTGAGGCAGGACTTGGTTGGGTTCCCAAGTCCAAAAAAAATAAGGGTAGTTATGAGGACATGATAGTTAAGGAGTGTCAGGGCTAACACATGCCATATAGTGTCAATGCATGTCGAGGAGTGTTGGGGAGTGTCAAGGCATCATAAGGGAGAATTAGTTCAAAGTGTATGGAAACGAATGAATAAGAGTGTCTGTTAGTTGGGAGTGTCAGTGAATTCCAAGTGTCCCATGGACAAAGTGTGTTCGGAGAATTTCATAACAGAACTTGCAGGAGGTAAGCATACTATTGTGATAAGAGGTTGGACAGATTAATTTTAGACAAAGGGAGACTTTGGGCTAGACACAACACTAATTTTTCAATGACTTGGTTGGGTCCCCAAGTCACAAAAAAATTAAGGCTATCTATGAGGGCATGACAACTAGGGAGTGTCAAGGTGTGCGGGAAATCCCAGGAAGTGCTAACACATGCTAGAAATCTCCAAGGCATGTTAATCATTCTAATATGTGATATGTCATGGGGTGTGGCGCCAACGCATGCTTGGGAGTGTTAGGAAAACAGAAGGGAGGAATAGTTTCAATTGCATGGAAATGAATGAATAAGAGTGTGTGATAGGGAGTGTTAGCAAGTTCTAGGTGTACTATGGAGGGAGTGACAAGGTATGTTAGGCAGTGTGAAGCCATGACAGAGTGCTAGGAAAGCATGCTAGAGAAACACAAGGGAGCATTATGTCATAATGCATGTAAATGAATGAATAAGAGTGTGTGACAAGGAGTGTCAATGAGTTCCAAGTGTGCTAAGGAGGAGTGACAAGGCATGTTTAGCAATGCTAAGGAAAGCTATAGTGTTAGGGAGACATGCGCCCAAGATGTGCCAACATGTGCAAGGAAGTCAACATGTGCAAGGAAGTGTTAACTGGGAGTGCTAGGGAAACACAAGGGAGCACTACATCGAAATGCATGGAAATGAACAAATAAGAGTTTGCGATTGGAAGTGTCAGTGAGTTCCGGGTGTGCTAAGGAGGGAGTGAAAAGGTTTGTTAGGAATTGTTAAGGCATGCTAGAGGCCATGGCAACATTCCAGGATGTCCTATGTGCTAGGGTGTACCAACACGTGCCAAGGAGTGTTAAGGAATTATATGGAAACATAAGGGAGCAGTGGGTAAAATTGCATGGAAATGAATGAATAAGAGTTTGTCACCAAGAATGTCAATGATATCTAGGTGTGCTAAGGAGATAGTGACAAGGTATGCTAGGTAGTGCCAAGGAATGCTAGAGTGCTAGGGAGGCTTTCCAATATGTGTCAGGTGTTAGGGGTTAGGGTGTGTCAATGTGTGCTAGGGAGTGTTAGGGAGTGTCAGGGAAACACAAGGAAGCACTAGATCAAAATGCACGGAAATGAACGAATAAATATGTGTGACAGGGAGTGTCAATGATTTCTAAGTGTGTTAAGGAAGGAGCAACCAGGTTATATGCTAGGCAGTGTTAAGGTATGCTAAACTACCAAGGCATGTTAGTAAGTGCTAGGGTGTGTTAGGGAGTGTAAAATCATGGCAAGGAATGTAGGGGATGCTAACACATGCCACATAGTACTAAGGCATTTAAGACATGCCAGGTGTTATGGCATGTCAAGATGTAAATTGTGTTTCTTAATTGTTTTACGACCACAGTTGGATGTGATGAGCCTTGTCTTGGTAACTTGTTAAGTGGGATGAGTTGATATTGGACATGAGTAGCCTAAGATGAGTTATAGGTAGTTCTTAGGTGAAAAAGTCATATCTTGAATTTCCACGGCACATGAGAATCTAGGTTCGGTCTTAGAATCTTTGATGCAAACACACTCAAGTGCAAAACACATCTACTTTTCACATCGAATTCTACACACATCAGGGAATCAACTTGCGCACATGATAATTTTTAAATTTTTCAAACCGTTCTTAATTTAAATTATAAATTATAATAGAATAGGCTAGAGCTCTCATACTAGGGATCATGTCCCTTTATAATCACACTGATACAAGGAATACAACTAGGGATCGGTGTTAGTCCTTTGAAAATCAATATACCTTGAACAAGACAACACTTTAACCACTTTTTGATGGTGGCCACACATAGCCCTTTGATTAATGCACATTTCCTAAACACATCTCACAGGTATTCTTGTCTCCCATTATGCAACTCCTCAATCTGCCTCTATCAATGAACTCAACTCCTTTAGGTTACTGAACTCGGCTCAAAATGTTTTTCCCTCTATACACCTCTATTTTCATTTAAGGTTTGCAACACTTAGGGTTTTTGATAAGTTTCTCACAACTTTGTTGTTGAATAGTTCTTTGGTCTACCCACTTTTGCCATACTCCTGCTCAAAGATGAAAAACATAGGGCTATGGAGGTTTCTCGTCTTCTCACTGACTCAATCCTCTACAATACAGTGAAATAGGGCTAGTTGGATAGCCCACTTAACTGCTACTTTAGTCCTTCAAAGTCTGCACGCCCTTAGGCCCAATACACCTACCCTTCTAACAGTCTTGTTTTCCTTCACAAGCATATGACTTGGGGCTCTTCTTTGACAGTCACCTAACAACCCTCCAACTATACTTGGAATACCATCAATTTTCCCAACCATCGTCAATTATTTTACTGATCTAGTGCCCACAACACTGCCCTCATCTAGGGATCTTCAAATTTTCCACCTAATAGTGATTTGAGTCCTCTCAAAATCACTATTTTTGTGTACCAATTTCTTTGTTGTCCAATCTATGAAAAAATATGAAATACTCCTCTTATCATCCTTCTAAAACTTTGTATATGCTTGAACTAGGGTCACAAACCATCCACTAACAATCCATTAACTAATTGTTTATAGGTTGCTTAAGATCTCTGTCCAAAACTCTATGGAAAATCCACCAAAATAAACTCCTCTTCATGTCAATCCATTCCTCATATGGCACAATTCTTCTACTCCATCTTCTATGGGTCAAGGAATTATGGCTTGGGGGTTGAGGGGATAGGGAGTTCAGAAGTTATGGGTTAAGGGCGTATGGGTTGTGATAATGGGGCCCCTAATCCCATTATCACCATTGTTGGGGGTTACCGTATTAATTTCTCTTTTTGCCTTCCCTTTAGGCCCCCTATCCCCTAGAACATTAGGTCCAAAACCCCCTTCAAAGGATTTAAAAATATCCTCAACCTATGTTCCCTCAAATTCAAAAGGAATTTCTTTATATAGCCCTTTATGAATCCATATCCAACAATAGAACTTTTAGAAGACATTCCAAATGTTATCTTGAGAGAGAAGAACCAAAATTTTTTGGTTCCAATATTCAGGGTGGAACCATGGGAGGCATCAAAGAGCATGCAACATGTTGATGGTGTTGGATCTCGCCAACATATAGGGGGCCTCCCCAATATGAATTCCCAATTAGACCTCACACCATTTGGGGTGGAAGCCCCATCTGGAAATGTGACTCAGTTGCCATGTTCTTAAATATTTTCCTTGGATGTAGTTCTTAGTATGTTGAACTATGTTTGGTTGTTCTTAGGTGTTGTAACAATGTATTTAGACATCAACTCTATTTTAGAATACAAATTTTATAATATACAAAACACCTTGATTCTCCTACATGGTATTAAAACTAATGGTTTGAGATGTAGCATGTTTCCTACAAGTCTAATGCAAGTTGTAGATGCTCTTAAAAAGTCAGATTTGTTTAGTGGATTGGCTTGAGGTTTCTAATTGCAAACTAAATCTAGGATCAAATCAGTGGGTCAACATTATGAGTTTCAAGCTAGATCTTATAGATTTTAATGGACACAATTATGGAATTTGGGCACAATATATGGGAACATTGTTGAAAAGTGAAGAGTTATAGGACTTTACGAAAATGGTGGTTCTTATCCAAGGGATAAATAATAAAAAAATTTCATCAACATGAAGAAGGATGAGGCTCTAGGAGTCATAATGTTGAAGAATGTAACTAGGTTCGGTCTTCATTATTAATGTATTTTTCAAAATAACTTATTATTATTATTATTAAATGACTTATTAAGGCATGGGTTTCATGCTTGGGTCATATTTAGATTAAGGTCCCAATTTTGGACTTCTAGGTTAGTTGTTACAGATTTAAATTGATACAATTTTTGGGCTTTTAAATCATGTAGCATTAGGTTGTCAAAAGGCTCCTCCATCAAGTCATCTTCTTCAAGGTCATCATCCTCGAAATCTACTTCAAAGACAACCCTCAAGTCAAGTGATACAATTCATCAAAGTATCCTCCTTAAGTCAACCTCAATCAGTCTTCAAGTCAGCTCAAATCAAGACACAACACTTCACACTGCCACTGTCGTCTCAATAACTATGGGAAACAATTATATATACAGGGGTATATTTTCGAATTTCTACCACAAAATTTTGGACATCTCTGAAGTTTCGAACCATAGATACAGTTGGGATCATTATAAGAGGTTCAGTGTTGGAGGATAAGGTCTCGAACTTGTTACAAAATTTAGGTAACCATATATGCTATGATTCAAGTAGCTTCCATGTTATGATGTTGCAGAAAAACATGAATGCCTCAGTGTCAACACAGATCTACCACAGAATCAGTGCTATGATATGATACTCAATGCTATGAAGATGCTCAGTGATCTCAGTTATGATGCTCAATGCTATGTTGATGCTCGATGTTCTCAGTAATGATGCTCGGTGCTATGTTGCTATCTCAAACTCGGTCAAGGTAATGAGGATGGAGTTTAGGTGCAAGCAAAGGAGATCTCGGTATCGTGGAAATCTCGGTGCTAAAACAATGAAGGGATGAATTGATGGAGGAAGTCTATAGTCTAAAGGTCTTGGTTGTCTCATATTAAGTCTACTAAAGGAATAATTTTGACCGGGTTTTCCCTAAAGAGTGGGGTTTTGCCTTGGCATGTGCCTACATCTTGTGTCTTCTTATATTTTTTCATTGGCATTACTCTTAATAATAAGAAAAGATAAATGTAAAGAACAAATAATAATAACAAAACATCACAAGATAATGTCATGATAAGAGAAATTGTTTAACCGCCATCTCCTTAATTTCTCTAACACATAACAACCTCCATCTCAAGGTGGATTCAATGTCATATAATCCATATCAACTACTCATATCATCCATACTCTTTAGTATATCAAAGAGCTAGAAATTGATTATTCTTTTCCCTTAACACCCTACAAACCCTATATTTTCCTTGCAAACCTTAGTCTTTATAACAAAAACAACAAAATTCCTACATAATTTACAATGTCATGAATTTGAGAATTCAACCAATTCAGTGACACTCCAAACAAATTTTTAGAAAAAAATATGCCTAGCTCAAAAGACTCCATGTGTGGCATTGATCACCATGGTTTCACTCTCTAGTAAATATTTTTTGGTGGACCCACTAATATAATTTATTTTGATCCCTCTCCACATATTTCTCTCAATGCATTGATTATGTTGGGCTATAGCTTACACAATCTTTCTAGTGTCCTTGTGGTTCCATGAAACAAACCTACAACATGTCATCCATAGAGGACACAAAGTAAATGTTTTAGTCCCTCTCATAGTACATTAACACTCTCACCCAGTCACTTAGCACACCATAGACCAACATGCCTTCCCTCACTATGCAAGTTGGCCTTTATTTTGAGAAGATTAAGAGTTGGAGGGTAAGCATGACGAGGGTGCCATTTTCTCAAGATGAGTATCTCATAAGGATAAGCACTTTAATGAGAAAGACAATCACAATATTTATCACTCACTTATTACCATTCCCACACCATTAAAAAAACCCTAAAAATGACATTCTTAAAATCTCTTGTGTAGTTTCCTAATGTCATTCAAGTAGAATCTCGCAATTACTTATGTCAGTAATGGTGTGGTCATTTTTTATTCTCTTAATGGAACCCTTTCCAAACATGCACCCCATAAAACATAAATCATTGAGTCAAAATGAATGGAAATGAATGAATAAGAGGGTGTATCAGGGAGTGCCAGGCGTGCCAAGGGGAAAGTGACAAGGCATGCTAGGGAATTCTAGGGCATGTCAAGAAATTTCAGGGTGTGCTAACATGTGCCAGATAGTGCTAAGGAATGCCATTGCATGCCAGGAATTCCAAGAAATGTCATGTGTTAAGGCATGAAAATATGTGTTAGGTGTTAGGGTATGTGAACATGTGTCAAGGAGTGTCAGGTGACAAAAGGGAACACCAAGTTAAAATGCAAATAAATGAACACATATGAGGGTTAATAATTCATAACCTTACATTTTCAATAGGGGCATGCTACGCATACCAACACTATTTCCAATACATGCCAAGGGCCAAGTGCTAGCGTGTCTTAAGTGCCAAATTATCCTCTATTACTTCTCTCTTAATTGTGAATAATTGATCTCAAATAAATTTTATCTTAAACCATGACAAGGCATTCCAATGCATCTAAGCGCATGCTAAGAATTGTCAAGTGCCTATATACTTCTATTATAATTGCTTTAGAACAAACCATATCCACCCATAGCAAAAAATACAACTCTTTCCTCCATAAGAGATTCGAACTAACTCATATAGATCCATAGATTCTAGTCATTTCTTTGACTGAATCTTGACCTGAACTTTAGATCTCTATGACCCTAAAACTATGGTTACCTCAGTCAATATTACACCTGTGACTACTTCCGTTGTGGCCCTAAATTCTAGTGCAGACCCTCCTCCATTTGTGTTTTTCTTTATTACAGACCTTGCAACCTAATAACCACCATAAGGTAGGGTCTCAACCCTATCTACTATTTCAAAATTTGATGAGGACTTCACACAGAAACACCACTGAAATCACATGCCCAAATTCTCATGAGTCGCCTCTCTTTAGCTTTATCTTCCCTAAGAGAACCAACAATATGACATCCTAATTCCTATCTCGAACCCATTAAGGTATGTGGCATTCTTGTGAACCCTCACATGATGATCTTACTCTTGGTGGATGATCATGTCCTCCCTTTAGCAAAGCTTACTCAACCCTCTAACTCGACCTACTTTAGGATTACATCTCTCCTAGCCTACTTGATAAAATGAGCTCCTTCTCACTTGATGTTCTTGCCTTCACACTAATGCCTCCTTAAATAGCTTTTCCTAGCTAGGCCTCTTAAGAACGCTCTAGAACTTATGAAATTTGTATACTTAGACCTTAGGAAATATTATTTTCTGTTTAATTTTCTTTTAGATTTTAAACCTCATCTCGGGTCCAAAGCCCCTTCGCTTGGGTTATTTTCCCACAAAACCTTTTGTGGTCAAGCTCACACAAACCCATCTCACTAGGTCTGTGGAGTACCTCTCAAGCTACACAATTCAACAACATATTCTAGTTGTAGTAAACGTAACTTGGTCAAGCTCCTATAGTCAAGCAAGGACTTGGATGGGTTCCCAAGTTGAAAATTAAGTAAGGGTAGTTGTGAGGGCATGATAACTAGGGAGGGTTAGGGCATGCCAAGGAATGAAAAGGCATGCTAACACATGTTGGACAATGTCAATGCATGTTGAGGAGCGTTAAGGAGTGTTGAGGCATCACAAGGGAGAACTAGGTCAAGATGCATGGAAATGAACAAATAAGAGTGTGTTCCAGGGAGTGTCAGTGAATTCAAGTGTGCCAAGGATGAAGTGTGTTAGAAAAATTTCATAATAGGATTTGTAAGAGGTTAGCCTATGATTGCGATAAGGGGCTCGACAAAGCAGTTTTAAAAAAGGGGAGACTTTGTGTTGGCCACAACGCTATTTTGCCTTTATCTATTATTTTTATATGAAATGTGGCACACTTTGGCCGAATGCTCATGTTTTAAACTATTTTAGACAATTCCATGCCAAAGCATACCAAGGCATCTTAATGAATGCGAGACATGACAATGATCATGGCCTCTTTAGGACTACATCTCTCTTTGTCCCCTTGATCAAATGAGCTCCTTCTCACTTGATGTTATTTCCTTCATCCTAAGGACTCCTTAAATAGTTTTTCCTAGACCTCTTAGGAACCCTCTAGATCACCTTACGGGTTTTATCCACTTAGACCTTAGGAAACATTGGTTTTCCTTTTTAATTTTCTTTTAGATTTTAAACCTCATCTTGGGTCCAAAATCCCTTTTCTTGGCTTCTATTCCCACAAATCCTTTTGTGACCAAACTCACAAAAATCCATCTCACTAGGCATGTGGAGTACCTCCCAAGCTACATAATTCGACAACATAGTCTAGTTGTAGTAACTATATCTTGGTCAAGCTCTTGTAGTCAAGCGAGGGCTTGGTTGGTTTCCCAAATTGAAAATTAAGTAAGGGTAGTTGTGAGGGCATGAAAGCTAGGGAGGGTCAGGGCATGCAAAGAAATGAAAATACATGCTAACACATGTCGGACAATGTCAATGCATGATGAACTAGAGTGTTAGGGAGTGTCGGGGCATATCAAGGGATAACTAGGTCAAAATGCATGGAAAGGAACAAATAAGAGTGTGTGCCAGGGAGCGTTAGCGAATTCAAGTGTGATAAGGACGAAGCGTGTTAGGATAAGTTTAGAATAGGATTTACAGGAGGCAAGCCTACGGTTGTTATAAGGGGCTCAACATAGCTGTTGTAGACAAAGGGAGATCACTTTGTGCTCGGCACACCATTATTTTTCCTTTAGTTATTTTTTTCATATGAGATGTGGCACACTTTGGCTACATGCTCATGTTTTAAATTATTCTAGATAATTTCATATTGTACATTGTTGTGTATATGTTTTGGGGCACTCAACTTGTGTCAGATTATATCTTGTGTGCCTTGTGAGTCTTGTGGTTCTTGCAAATTCTCAGTTAATGTTCTATTGTTTATATAAATTGAACATACATGTGAAATATTGCTTGTGTAAGCTATGTTGCTTAGTTGTTTTATGGCCATGGATAGATCATGTGATCCTTGTCTTGGTAAATATTTAAGTGGGACAAGTTGAGCTTGGACATGAGTGGCATAAGATGAGTTATAGGAAATTCTTCGGTGAACAAGGAAAAATCTACTTGTAGTAGGTGCAATTGGTCAAGTTGTTGTGGTTGAAGCAGGCCAATGTTTTCACATGAATTGCAGTAGCCAAGGACTTGATTGGGTTCCCAAGTTGTGAGAAAATGTAAAGGCTAGCTGTGAAGACATGAGTATCAAGCCGCGCTACAAAATGCTAAGATGTGCCAGATAGTGCGAAGGCATGTCAAACATGATAAGATGTGCCAAGTGATAAGGCATGCTAAGATGTGCAAGGGTGTGTCGATGTGTGCCAGGGACTGTCAAGGCAAAAAAAAGGGAGCAAAAATTTTAACTACAAGGAAATGAACACACAAGAGGGTTAATAAGTCATCAATTTACCTTTTCTAAGAGGGGCATGCTAGGCACACCAACACTAGGCGCCAATAGGTGCCAAGTGAAAAGTATTAGTGCATTCTAAGTGCCAAGTCTTCCTTTGTTGCTTCTCATCTACTTTCCAAAAATTGATCTCAAATAAACTTAATATTAAACCATGCCAAATCATACCAAGGCATCTTAACGTGTTCCATACATGCTAAGACTTTCCAAGCGCCAACACGTGCCAAGTGCCAATATGTGTCAAGGAGTGGTATGCATGCTATGAAGTGGAATGACATGTTGAAGAGTGCTAAGGTGTGTTAGAGAGTGCTAATGCATGTTTAGGAGTGTTAAGGAGTACTAGGAAAAAACATTAAGGGAGCACTGGGTCAAAATTCATGGAAGTTAATGAATATGAGGAACGTGTGACAGGGACTAGTGTTAATGAGTGCTAGTTGTCATGCCAAGGAGGGGGTGAAAAGGTATGCTAAGCATTGGTAAGGCATGCTAGGGAATATCAAGGCATGTAAAGAAGTGGCAAAGTGTGCTAGGGAGTTCCAGGGTGTTCTAATTATATGTGCCAAATAGTGCCAAGATATGCCAATATATGCTAGGTGCTAAGGATGTGCATGGTGCCAGGGTATGTCAATATGTGTCAAGAAGTGTCAAGGCAACAAAAGGAAGAACCAAGCTAAAATGTAAGGAAATGAACACATAAGAGGGTTAATAAGTCAAGACTTTATCTTTTTCAAAAGGGGCATGCTAGTCACATTAATAATAGGTCCCAACACATGCCAAGTGGCATTGTGTGCCAAGTGCTAATGTATGTCAATGCATTCAACCAAGGTGTTCCAGGGCATGCTAGGGACTACATACATTCCAACACATGCTAGGAGAGTTCCATGTTGTGCTAGCACATGCCACCATGTGCTTGGGAGTCAATTTCATGACAATATGTTCTAGGTACAAAGATGTTCCAAGACATGCGAGGTGCTAAGAAATGTTAGTGTGTGACAAAGCATTAATTTAAGGTGTGCTCGGATAGTTGAGGAGTGTTAGGTCTTTCTCATTAATATAATTTTCAGAGCTTGATTATGTATTAAATAATATATTTCCTACATACACTAGTGGAACTTTTTCTAAAGGGAATTTGATAGATAATAAACTTAATAGATATGAATCATGTGTTGACTCGTAGGAAAACTCTATTCAACTAGTGATTACTTGAGGGAAATGATACATACTAATTACTTCTTAAAAAATTGACTGATTCTAACCACTATGGCCTCGGAAATATCATAAAAAATACTCCACAATAATGGCCTTAAATCGTTATCTTTTGAAAAAAAATATATTAACATGCATATAGCGTCATAAAAAACTCATTGAATGATCAATGGTGACACACATTTTTTGACTGTCACCAAAAGTAACAAAAAGAGCATTGGTGAGGGTCATTAAAAGTTTGTCACTAGAAGTGTCACCAAAGAGAGAATTAGTGATGGGCCTTTAACGACCCTCACCAAAAGTGTCATTGAAAATGGCTTTGGTGATGAACCTTAAAGAACCATCACTATATACACTTACAATGACACTTTTTTAAGGACTGTCACCATATGTGACATTGGTGACGGACCTTAAAGGTCCGTCACAAGCATGACCCTCGCCATTGTCCTTTTTTCTTGTAGTGTAAGAGTGGTCGAGTTGATGGAGGTATGTTTTTGGCAAGGTAGTGGAAGGTTCTCTGGTAAGGTAGCAGGGAAGGCTATGTTACTAGGCAAGGTAGTAGGGTACACTATGTTCCCTAGCAAGGTGGTAGGGTAGTTGAGGTAATGTTCCCCAAGAAGGTTAAAAGGTAGGATATGTTCCTCGGTAAGGAAGTTGGGTAGGCTATGTACCCTAGCAAGGTAACAAGGTTGGCAAGGTTTGTTCCCAAATAAGGTAATTTGGTAAGCATTCCTTAGCATGGTTCAATAGATGTTCCCTAGAAAGGCATACTATACCTTTTCTTTCCTTGGGTGGATATTCCATAGCAAGGTAGTTGTATAATGTCCCATAACTTAGAAGGTATGCTAGCAAGGTAGATGTGTGGAAAAATGTAGCATATTAAAATCAAGCAAGTTGTTGATTGTCATCTCTAGCCACAACAATTTCCAAATATCACTAGGTAAGTCAGATTATCCCATGCTTTTGGTACTTGGAGCTTGTCCAAATAAGCACTCAACTTACATTAGTATATGGGACTTATAATATGTTTCACAAAATTTTAAAAAGTAATTAGAAATCCATGGAATAGAGTCTGTTGGATTTATAACAATGTATAATAGCCAATTGTTTGAGATTTGATACTAATGAACAAACTATGATTATGATCAAGTTTATAAATCTGCATTATTCTCCGTTTCCAATTGTTTGAGATTTCGAACTAACGAACAAAATATGACTAGGATCAAACATATAAATCTGCATTACTCTTCATTTTGTGGTTGATTGGATTGCGTAGTCAAACTAAGGAAACTAGGTGCTTGTGATAAAATCATTGTAACATGGACAATTCCTGTGAAAAACATTTGAAACTTGTGGAAGCTTATGATGACTAAGCATTAATGCCATGGAAGTGATTTGGGTGTATTTGTGGAAACTTAATGAATGTTGCAAAGTATTAGCAAGAAACAAAGTGTCAACACATAACCATACTATAAAAACACAAGCAACAATCCGAACTATTGAATGAAAACCACACTGTTTTTTTTTTTTGGTAATTGAGGCTAAACTATATTAATTTGAAAATAAAACATTACATATGCTACAGACTGAGTTGGTAAGTTGCGCTTAACCAATCCCAAACTTTGTAGCCTTCATAGTTGCACATGTATGGGGCTGCCTCCTTGGAGGAAACCAACTCGGAAAAAGCATTAAATAGAAGATTACAAAATGTGTCATAACACTAGTGAAAGTAGAGATTATGTGATAATAACTAGCATAACAAAAAACTAAGAAGAGCTGAGCTGTTGCGCAGTCATGGGTCTTCTGCATCATCCTCGATATTAGGATCTTCCTCCACGATGGGGCAGGCATACTCCTGCGCAATGGCTTCCTCTTCAGCAGTATGTTGACGCAGAGACCTGGAGGTAGGAGCGCAGAGGATGGGAGAAACCGGGTACTCGGCATCTAGGACTCGTGTCCAGGTGCCTTCCGAGTCCATTATCCGAATGTCGGTGTCTTCCCCCTCTGCCTCCTGTGCCGGGAGAGGCTCAGTTTTACAGGGCATGGGGTGCTTCTGGTGCGTAATGGCATATTACCTTGGTTCTCTTTTGCCTCTCTGCATTTCATGAGTGGGGGCCTCCTCCTCCTAGTCGTGCGTGGCGCTCTAGGGGCCTCCCTGGCATGACTACCCGAAGAGGAGCCCTCAAAGGACTCCAAGCGGTTATCGGGCTCTCGCTGGTAGCGTCTAGGGAACACACCTCTCTGGCCTCCTCTGCTTGTTCCTTGGTGTAGTCTTGGAGCCATGGACAGGTGAAGCAGTGGGTAGATGGGGGGCTAAAAGGTATAGAGGAGTGACCAGAGACGGGGAGTGCACAATGAGGTGCTATTGGATAGTGAGGTGCACTAGTGGTGGATGTGCAACAGGGGGGCTAGGTAATGGAAGCACATGGGTTGGTGAAACTAGTAAGGCAAATGGAGTCGAGGTAAAGGCACGCAATCAAAATGATGCATAGCCAGGGGGATTCTGCGCAACGCAGCTCTGGGGGGGAGACTACGCTGTGGGCGGGGCGCGTAGGAGGGATAAAAGTAAAACATAAAAGCTAGAAGGAGAAAACTGTGAGTAGATTTGTGCGGAAGGGCCTCCCCTTTTGTAGGCGCGTGACACATGCAAAGATGATGAGCATTATTATGAATCACTCGCAGCTGCATGCTGCAATAGTTTTCGTGAAGAAGCATGTACTTCGAGTTATGGCAGAATGTCATATCCATTCGGGATATCATTCAAATGATTGCAGCTGAGAGGTACCCCTGCGGGGAGGTTGCTGGAATTGTGTATCTTCATGATGCCTTGTCTCTATCACCTCATGCAAATTATTGTAGGAGTGTGGAGCCACTTCAAGTGAAGGCCTGCGTTGTAGATCTTCATCATCTCAAGCATGGCAGAGACTGTTTTCATACGTGCTTCCACTGTCACCTGCATGCGGGGAGAGAAAGTCCTTTTGGATAAGAGTTTGGCATTCTATTCTTAAAGAATCATCATCAATCTAGGTGAGGTTGGAGTAATGCATATCTCTGTGACTTTCCACACCCTTGTTGGCTAGGATTTCTGCAACAGTGTTCGCTTTCCTACGCATATGGTGAAATGTTATTGCTCTGTGATTTTGTATTAACTATTCTAGGAGTTTGAGCCTGTTTGCAAGCCTCCAGCTGGTGGATACCTTTGTGGAGGCAAAGCCATGGAGAATTTGTGTGGGCGCCTGTGTGATGATTTGAGAGTCTCCCTCCATTTCCATGGGATAATAGTTTAACTCAATGGCTCTGGAGATGCCCTGGATGAGTCCCTCTAGCTTCGCGAAGTTGTTGCTGTCCCATCCCATATTGCCATAGAAGATCAAAAGGGGCTTGCCCTAAGAATTCTTTAAGATACCTCTGAATCCTGCATTTCTGGGGTTGCCTTTGGAGGCTTCGTCGAAGTTACATTTGAAGAAACCATTTGGAGGTGGATTCCATTGTTCAGGAGCGGTGGTTCTTCCTACGTTCCCTGGGGGGTTGTCCATGGAGGTATTTATGCTCATATGCCAGTTGCTCCATATGTTATGCTCCGTTGTAAAAGTCGAGAGGTCTTCCTTACTCTAGGGAGTTATGGAAAGGGTTTCTGTGAGTTTGCCATGTATCCTTGCCCAAATTTGCTCTTGATTGGATGCCTTGTCTTTAAAGATCCTACTGTTTCTTTCTTTCCATATGTTCCAGATAAAGAGGCCCAAAATCAACTGCTAGAGTTTGTTCAAAAGGTTGTTGGAGAAAGGGTTTTTCGTCCATCTGATGATGGTGTTGATGATGTTGCCCCTTTCTTTGTTGGTGCATCTGCATAGAATTGCGATCATGTCCCACAAAGTGTTGGACGTAAGGCAGAGGTCCAACAAGTGGTCGATAATTTCAAGGTGTTCTTGGCATAGAGGGCATCTTGAGGGTCCCACAAACCCTTGCTTCAATAGATTCTCCCATGTGAGAATGCGTCGTTTACTGAGTAGCCATAGGAAGGTGGCTACTTTGGGCCAGAGCTTGACAAACCATATCTTCTTCCATATGAGATTGGATGGATCTGGGTTTTGCTGTTGTAAGAGATTGTAGGCTTCCTTGGTGGAGTAGTTTCCACTTGGCGTGTGACCCCATCGAAGAATATCAGGTCTTGGTTAGGCTCTGATTTTTCTTTTAGTTATTAGTTCCTCCCAAATGTCTCTGTGATTTTCAGTGTTCCAATCTTCTTGCCATCGGTTAGTATGAATCTATTTCCTGTAGCCCTGAGTTGTGTCATTGGTCCAGAAATCCTGTACACATTTCTGCTGCCTTACTTGTAATACCGTGCTCCGCAGGGGTCTGGGAAAAATTGAGGAGAGACTAGGCAGTCGTTGCCAGGAATCCTCCCAGAATCTAGCTTGAGTACCATTGCGCAACTCCCAGAAGCTGTGGGTTTGTATCAGCTATTTTTGGTTTGTGGCCACTTTCCATATTTGGGATCCTCCTAGATCTATGTTGAATCTAATGAGGTCCTCCTTGGACCAGTTTCTCACATAATTGGCTGCCCATAGGTTTGCCTAAGGTGTCTGAGAGTTGGAGACCCATTTCCACCAAATACTGGCCCCCATCATACTGTTGCTATGCTCTGGGTCTCGCAGCCCTAGCCCTCCATGACCTTTCGGCTTGCAGACTTCTTTCCAATTGACTAGTGCCCATTTATTTTTCTCTTAGGTTCCTCCCCAAAGGAAATTCTTTTGTAGTTTGTACATAGATTTGAGGACCCATTTTGGGGCTGCGAGAACTCAGAAGACGTAGATGGGGAGAGACAGAAGAACCACTTTGATGAGCGCCATGCGGCCCGCTATATTGAGAGAGCAGTGGGTCTAGTTGGATAGCTTGGTTTCCATTCTATCAAGCAACGCTCACCATGAGGAATGATTAATGGTTGTGTTTGTGAGAGGGGATCCTAGGTATTTGGAGGGCAAGGAAGCTATGGAGAAGCTTAATATGCAGGCGATGTTGCGCTGGGTTATAGGGGATGTATGGAAGAAGAAGATTTGAGATTTTTTAGGGTTGAACTCTGTGCCAGAAGCTTGAGAGAAACAGTCCAGCAGAGATTTGATGGATTGGGCTTCTTGGACCGAGGGGTGTTCCATAATCACATTATCGTCCACAAATTGTTGATGGGAAGTGGAAGGGAGATTGTGAAGGGGTATGCCTTACAGGGTACCTGAATGGACAGAGCTTTTGAGTAGGAGACCCAACCCTTCTGCCATAACAATGAAAATGAAGGGTGAAAATGGATCTCCTTGTCTAATACCTCTTGAGGGATTGAAGGTTGCTAAAGGTATGCCATTGACCATAATGGAAACAAAGGGGGAGGTTATAAGACTCATTATCCATCTTACCCAGGTGTGGCTGAAGCCAAAGGCTAGAAGGACTTGTTTGATGTAGTCTCAACTGAGTTTGTCAAAAGCCTTAGATAGATCGATTTTGAGGAGCATACTAGGTTTTTTGGAAGTTTTGAGAGAATGTATGGCCTCGTGGGTTAAAATGATTCCATCAAGGATTTGTCGTTCTTCTACATAGCCCATTTTCTCCGGGGAAATGAACAGGTGTAGGAATTGCTTCAGTATGTTAGAAATAACTTTGGAAATGATTTTATAAATGACATTACAGAGTGTTATGGGTCTGTACTTACTTGGCATTGCAACATTGTCTTCTTTTGTTATGAGAGTGAGGAAGGTGGCATTGACAGCTGGAAGGAGCCAGTGAGTGGTGTGTGATTCCTCAACGAAATCCCAAACCTCTTCTTTGATGGTTTACCAAAAGAAATGGAAGAAGTTGGTAGTGAATTCGTCAGGGCTAGGAGCTTTCCCTTCTTTAGTTGGAAGACTGCTTGTTCCACCTCAGCTAGAGTGGTGGCTTTAAGCAATGTCCTGTTGTGTTCTTCTGTGACCAGTTTAGGTATGTGCTGGGTGATTTTTCCTATAGCCTCATGCCTCTGATGATTGGGTTCTTGGAGTATATCCTTGAAGTGGTTGCGCAGCTCCTCCGTGATATCCTCTTGTTTTTCCAGTCGCTCTCCATTTTGATTTTTGAGAACTGTGATTCTATATTTGTGCATCTTGTGTTGAATGTTGGAGCGATGGAAAAAATTTGTGTTTCTTTCTCCATCTTTGAGCCAGCAGATCCTAGATTTTTGTTTCCATAGGATCTCTTCCTGACTTCTTCTCTCTTCCATCTGGGTTGTTAATAATTTCTCTATGTTCTCTGAGTCTGTCGAGCGTCCTTATGAGATGATTGTTTGTTGAAGCATCTTCATTTTCTCTTCCAACTCTCTTTGATCTTTGAAGATGTTGCCGAAGGTGGTCTTGTTCCACACCTTCAGTTTCCCTTTGAGCATCTTCAACTTTGTCTGGAACTGATACATTTTTGTTCCTAATGAAAACCACACTATTATATATCATTCCATTGTACATTTATTATTGGTAGAAAACAATGAGAGAAACTAGGTAAGGATTGAAGTGATATGAATGAAGACACAAGAACAATTGCACTAATCAGATTGACCTTGCAAAGAATACGATAAGAACTGAGTGTTGAAAATTTAGCAACCATTTACAAATGAAATAATACAAACACAATTAGAGCCAATTAGGTCTAGCTTAGGTGGTTAAGAGGAGTTGTTATCATTGTCACCCGGTTCAAAACATATTCATGACATGTTTTCCTCTTCTAGGCTAGTTGGCATTGGTAAGGTAACTCAAATGGTTGAGTGATTTGAGATTTAAGGAAGGGATCTTGGGGTCGATCCTCCGTGCTAGCTATATTTTTTGCGTACCTTGATTGATGTCCCCAATAAGTCAAGGAATGTAATAAATGTTGATAGGTTTACACTAGGTACCATCCACATCATGTAGGGAAGTGCCTAGGGTGTTTGAGAAAGAGAGAGAGAGAGAGAGAGAGATGGGTACCATCCATTACATGTAGGGAAGTGCCCAGGGTGAGAGAGAGAGAAAGAGAGAGTTGGGTACCATCCACAACATATAGGGAGGTGCCTAGAGAGAGAGAGAGTGAGAGAAATGGGTACCATCCACAACATGAAGGGAAGTGCCTAATTTTTTTTTTTTGAGAGAACTGGGTACCATCCATTACATGTAGGGAAGTGCCTAGGGTTTTAGAGAGAGAGAAAGAGAGAGAATTGGGTACCATCCACAACATGTAGGGAGGTGCCTAGAGAGAGAGAGAGAGAGAACTAGGTACCATCCAGAACATGTAGGAGGTGCCTAGAGAGAGAGAGAGAGAGAGAGAGAACTGGGTACCATCCAGAACATTTAGTGAGGTGCCTAGAGAGATAGAGAGAGAGAGCGAACTGGGTACCATCCACAACATATAAGGAGGTGCCTAGAGAGAGAGAGAGAGAACTGGGTACCATCCACAACATGTAGGGAGGTGCCTAGCGAGAGAGAGAGAGAGAGAGAGAGAGAGAGAGAGAGAGAGAGTTGTTACCATTTAGGTTAGTTACAAACACAAGATCAATGGGGCATTATAAATCTAGTAGTGGTCATAGTTGCAGACACGAGGTTATGGTTGAAAAATATGCCTAGGAAAGGTGAAAAATGGTTGGAACTTGGTGATTATAGTTTTTGATGAGATTGCTATTTTTCGTTATTCGAAATGCATTATTGAATCCCGAAACAAATTTAGAGCCTTGGAAAACCCCCTAAAACATTCAATCGATACAAATTTAACAACTCAAATATGCCATTCCAACAATTTTTAGTCTGATTTTGAGCAAACTCATCAAATGGAGAGAAATGCAGATAATTTAGATTACACTATTGAAATGAAAAACATAATATATATATATATATATATATATATATATATAATTGTTGTGTAAAACATTTAAATGATGCTTTGTTTAGTATATTTGTCCACAATTAACATGGTTTATAACTAACATGGATGCATTTTAAGTTTTATCTATTATACACTAAAAAGAATCACAATTTAAGAAAACAATGTGCAACTTTATCTAAATTATAAATTTAAAGTGTACAACTTTAAGAATTTGATCCTAATAAATTATAAATTTAAATATTTAATGCTAATAAATTAAACCTATACCATATCGATGCCATTAGAATTTACTAATTATACTTTTAACAATAGTTTTGTTTTACTAATTATAATTTTTAACCATTAATAAAATTTAAATCTTACAATCGCTCATTTTATTAATAAAGGAACACTTTATAGATATTTTATTAACATGAAAATCATTATATATTAAAACTTATAAATGCGATGAACAAATTTTTATAATCAATGAGATTCTCTCGTTATAAATATATTTCAAAATACCACAATGTAATCAACTCCCTGTTTTATTCAGAAACATACGCGCAAGCGGAGCAAGCAAAAATGTTCAACTCGTAACCAGTTCTCAATTTTTTTGTTTTCAAAATGCAATCCATGTATAGCGAAAATGGAGCAGAATGAATTCACTGTGATCAAAATGTAATTTATGTATTCAGTGAATCTAGCTTTGCTCCAAAGAATTAGTTGTTTTAGGGGTGGTGTACAGTTGTGGCTAGAAACACCTTTGTCTCAAAATAGAAGCAAATTGAGAACATCCAAAAACGTTTGATCACAAGCGAGATCAAAATAAAAAGTTCGGTACTTTATGAGATAATGTTGAGTGAAACAGGAGCAACTCTCATCAAAGTAATTGCTATGGTGTGGCTCATAAGATATCTAAAAAAAATTGAGCAAATGGGAGTAGGTAGACGGCCTAATGTTATCTTCAAGGAAAGCATGAGTGAAAAAAAGAAAACATGGATGAGACAAAACTACACATGGATGCGAAAATGGAATATCTACTTCAATGCTTGCCCCACAAATAGCAAGGAGTTAAAAAATTTTGTTATGGAGAAGTTTTGTAAACATGTATAAGGAAAAGAGTTGGGTAGAAAAAAAAAGTAATACATTGAAGAGTTCAACTCTATCTATGATCTCCAACAAAAATAGTACATTGGAGCTAACATTCATTTGAGAGCAAAGGTTTTTATGGCTCAATTAAGAATCAACTAGCATCATTTTCGGTGTGAAACATGATGGTGGAAAAGGCTTTAAAAAGCTCGAGAAGAACGAGTGTGTACACGTCTAAGGCAGTGAAATTGGAAAAAGTTATGGGAATATGTTAGCATCAGTTTCTTAACATTGTCTTTTTCGCATTATCTTTTTAGCAATTTTGAAAAGTTAAACCAACTCATTATCAATTTAAAAAAAAAAAAAAACAAAAAAAAGAAAAGAAACGAAACACTAATCCCTCGGCAAACTGCTTCTCTTTGCTGGCCATATATCAATCAACCAGGGTTCAACAGCTTTAGTGTCAGTGCTGTGAGTTGAATACCCGCAATATGCCGGGTTGCAATAAATAAAGCACGGTTGAGCCCCCGAACAAAGGCTGCGCGGTCTTATGAAGTCTAAGCTAGCAAAAAGGCAAAAGAATAAGTTCATAGTCAAAGGGGCAGTCATTTGTATAAAATGACCAATGCGTGTGTAATAATCCTGAGTTGCATCCTTATTGTGTGCACATATAGGGGAATCACACTGGGAAGGACCGAACAGCTTTGCATTTGGAGAACCAAGCAAAGACATGGCCAAGAGAATACTAATATTGTGGTTACATGGGCGTGGAGACTCCGGCCCCAACAATATGCCCATACGGCGCTTCTTTTCTGCTCCTGAGTTCGGTAATGCAAAATGGTTATTCCCCACCGCTCCCACTCGGCCAATTACATACGCAAGTAAGTGCCCTTAAATCTTCTTTCTATTCTATTTCGATGTCATGGTTTCGAATCCAATGAATATCAAGTTTTTAAGTTGTATAATGAGAGGTGATTATATATTATTTCATGCTAATTGGCGATGTCACGGTTTCGAATCCAGTGGAGATCAAGTTTTTAAGTTGTGTAATGAGATGATTATATAGTATGCCATGCTAATTGAACTCGCGATCTCTGTAAAGTTGAAGAAATATTAGGTGGCTGCACCTTTCTGTTGTGCATTCTGTCCGAATCGTTTGAATCTCTTGCGGGTTGTTGTGATCAACTGGCCGTCTCTGAAGAATTTCTCAAGAATTAAGTGTATATTTGTTGATTTTTGAAAGCGCTTCCTTATGAGGCATCACCACCATTAATCTGAACAAGTTGGGTACAACAACAGGCTTGCTTGGGCCGGCAAAACGGCCTTAACAGAGAATCATTAACACGTACAGCTAGGCTTCCCCTATCATTCCATCAAAGTCATTCCAGATTTGTAACTTCTTTCTAACTTTTTTTTCACATGTCGTGGAATTGGACTTAGATGGATGGATTGTCATGCCACCATCATCATCACTGTTGAACCATGACCCATTAAATAAAAGGATCAAGCCTTTCGATGAGTAAATTAGCATAAACATATTAATTAAATGGCTGGTAAAGTCGATAGTATCAATCCATGAAAAAGATTAAAATATTTATTTTATTATTTTATGATACATGTCACATTGCATTGCAGTTAAGATTAGAAATAATTATAAAAGTTAATTAAATTATAATATTATTTTAAGTTATTATTATTATTCCCCCGATCGGGGTGTGCCAATTGGCAAGGACTGCCATGGGAAGAGGACAAGGTGGCGAAGGTGGAATGCATAGTGGCGAGGAAGGACTGCGACGTGGCCACCGTATGTGTGGGGAGGCAGATCACGGCTGCCGAGGTAACGGAGGGGACGTTTCCCAAGTTAGAACATAATGACGATAATTAAGCCGCATGAGAAGCAGCTGGAAGGGCCAGCTGGGTTGTCAAAGGTTGGTTGGGGAAAGCATCGGCGGGATGTTTTGAGGCAGGTAATAGCGCTTAGCATGCAAAGCTTTGCCATAATCTTTCTCTGCTGCGAAGAAGCTGGTTCTTGGTGCGTGCAATCTGGAAGAAACCACAGACGTCGCTGGTGGCCTGCACTGGTGTATTGGTATGTATCCGATCACTCTTTGCTGTTTAGATGAAGAGAGTGTCAGAGTTCCGCAACATGCAGACAAAAATCCTTATTTTTTTGGATTATATTTACAATGTCTGTAAAACCACCTGTAATTGTATTGCCAATGGTAGAAGTCGTATGGGTTTGAACCTGCAAGGATATAATTTTGCTTGGGTAGATAAGTTATTGAATGTTATTCCTTTGTTAGCTCTTTTCTTGGGCAGTAGAAGCCATGAGAAAGCTGTCAGCCATCCTCTCTTCGGGTTGGAATGGGAAATTGCATGCATGCATTTTAATGATGTTAAGATAGGAAGGTAATATTGAATGATGTTAATGCCCGTAATTCAGTATGTAGAGCTCTCTGGTTACGGGCAAAACCTGTTTGCTTATCATCCTCTGCTACTGTATAGGGTAGATAGCTGCTTAGATTTATGGCATGCTTGCAACAATAGTTTCTTTGGCAATGTTGGCATCAGTTTGTATTTCTGTGTCCCCTGGTTTAATTTGCTTGTTACTCTGCCTCTGTTTTGGATTGAGGTAGGTAGCAAAATAGGTAAGAATGTTAAGCGGGGTAGGCAGAATGATTATAGTCTTCTGAAGAGTCATGGGGCTCTTGACCATTATCCCACAGCTTCTTACCTCAACCATTGTAAATTGTATGTTTTGTTCATTAACTGTTTGGGTATTTGCTATCGTGTTGCTGCCCCAGGGGTTATCGTTTTCCTCTTTGCCCGACATCCAATTATGGTGAAGGAAAACAGAGGCAAAAAGGTCAATATGGACAAAGGCAAGGAAAAAATTTCAAGCCCGCCAGCCAAGAGAGGCAGGAAATCCAGCAGAGAGCTCATGGAGCCCATATTCTAGGTCTACTCAGAGGAAACTCCTTGTTTTATAAAATCTCTTATTCACGGATGGGAGACAGAAGCTAGAACCAAAATTGAAGAAGAGGATGACATTGCAACGAAAGAACTACAACAAGTGATTATAGACCCGGGACATACTCGAGGGAGAATTTCCTTGTTTCATCACTCAATCAAAACCTATTGGTTAGTAAAATGCCTACTGGTTAAGGCCATTGCTTCAGTCCAGGAAGTTGGAGGGGATCCCAAGGCAGTTTCCACTCTGGCTGAGATTAACAGAAGCATCCAGGAAATGAACCTACGCAAACTTCATCAGTATGCACGTCTTGGCAGAATTGAGAAGGACATTAAGGCCATGCAACAAGTTGATGTGCCAGGTTCAAGCGTTAAAGATCCGGCTCCAGTGGAGTCAGATGATGACTAGAGCAGCCAGATACAGTTTTTTTAGTTTTTGATAGCGGTTAGCTTTCTTTTGCATTATGTAAATGCTAGTACTAGTAAACTTTGACATTAGCTACCTAAAGGCTCTTCGTAGGAATCTAAGGAAGTACATGTTTTGGATGGTGTTCAATGCACTCAGATGGCCAACAGACCTGGTTTCCTAAGGGTAGGTTGAGGCTTAATTTTTGTATCTACTATGCCTGCTTTTATATATAAATAGAAAATAGTAAGGACCTACTAAGCTTACCAAAAAAAAGTTATTATTATTATTAATTTTTTAATATATAAGTTGAACATATATATTTAAAAAAACATTAACAAGATTCTTAATCATAGAGATTCATTCCCATTTAACCATAAAGATGGATCATCAACCTCTAAATAGACTTTTGTTACAATACCATGGGCAAATACCATAGCTTATAAATACCACATGCCCAAAAAACCATAACTCATTTCATATGACATTTTTTTAATTAATCAATTTAATTAAAATGATAGAAAGGGCATAAATTTTTGATTTGTGATTCATACTAAGAAAATTCGAGAATACTTCATAGAGATTAAATCCATACCATTCGCTTAATAATTATTGATAAGTAAATTATTTTTAAAATGTCTCTAAAAATATTTAAAGTACCTTTTCTTACTTTTTAGCAATTTTGAATGTATGTATGCATGTTTGACCCTTCTTATAAATATAATAATATATCTAATGATACCCCCTCAATTTTGAGTGAATTATTCATAATATTAATTTTTTTTGGTAAGTTTAAATTGTATTACCTCAAAATATCATGCCAAAACATGTACATCTAGACATCATCATCATCATCTAATAAGTCATTTTGTAGGTGGTCTCAGTCTCCGCAGCAGGAAACTAGATGTTTTTGACCACCTACTAATAGAGCAGTTTGACCAAAATTCATAAGTTTCAAAAATTCAAGCATAACAAGAGTATCTATGTTTGTACTGTAAAAAAAAAAAAAAAACTAAAGATAAGCATTCAGACTCAAGTGTTTGATAAAGTAACAACACTTGGATCTCTAGCACTGGAACCGGGAGGCTCATGAGAAGCAGGTTCACACTGGAAGTGAAGCTCAATGTGAGCCAAACTCTTATCCATCCTCTCTAGAAAGAACTTTTGGTTTAATATCGTTGAAAAGTGTAACTAGGATCGGTCTTCATATTGACTATGTAATTATGTATTTATTTAAAGAAAAAGACAAAGATAATAAAATGTATTTTGTTATACTTGCTTCATGGGTTTCACGAGCAAGATTTTTATTACAGGTCAATAGACTTCTTCTTGATATCTATTAAGGTTTGTCTTCTAGGTATAAGTATAATTAAATGTCATATATATGAAGCATCTAGTCTAGAGAAAATGCTCCAAGACCTTGCCATAGAAACAGTGAAAGAATTGCTTAAGTCAACCCTCAAACAACGCTGGAAGATAGGCTCAAAATGCTGTGTTAAAGTCTGCCTAATTCTCAGAGATGAAGTCGGCTATATGGTCGGCCTAAAGACAGGTTCTGTGCCCTATATATACCCTGTACTTGTGGCTTATTTGACACAGAAATTTTTTTGCGGATTTCTCTGTAATAGTGCGGATTTCATGAAGTTTTACAGAGCATATAAAGTGCGGATTTCTGAGGATGTGAACAGGGTTTCAGTGCGGATATATCACAACAATATATGGTGGATGGTTATAAGATATTACAACATCACAATAAGTCTGTATATGCAGATCTGTCTTGGGTAACATCTGTCTTAGGTAATATGCCATCACAGTAAAATACGGATTAGAAAGGAGACAATGCGGACTTCTAGAAGAACTGAAGTGCTGAGAATTGGTGACTAAGTCTGGGTTAAATACGAACTGAAGCAGTTGACATAGATTTGGTTTTGTGATGCATCTTGAAGCAACTGAAGTGCGGTCAAGCTTGAGAATAGAAGGAAGGTAAATCAGAGATTTACATTCCTATCTTCAGCATTCAAAAGGACAGTAATATGTCTTAGAGAATATCAAGGAAGAAGAAATGTTTTGATCAATGAAGAATCAAAGAAGATAAAGTTAGAGATCGAGTTCTCTAATATTGGTGCAGATCAGGGCAAGTCGGTGCAGAAATGAATGATCAACATTGGAGGTAGATAAAGAAGTAGTGACAATGTCTTGAAGGCATTCATAGGTCAAGGGTCTGAGTCTTGGTCATGGTACTTGCCATTTGAAGATCTATAAGAATAATTCCTTACGGGTTTTCCTCTCCAAAAGGGAGAGGTTTTGCCCTGGCTCAAGGAGCCTAACTTTGTGTCTTTTGTATTTTGGTAATTGACTTGATGAAAAGACTAAATAAGCTAACGAAGAGAAGACATAAATAACTCAAGTAAGCACATAAGTAACTATCAAGAAGAGAATTTGAATTAATCTTTAGCCCTCTAAATTCTCAACAAATATTACCTAAATTCTACTTTAACTATTTATAAGCTAATTTTTTTAGGAATACTTCAACACTTTCAATTTCAATGGTGTATAACTAACACAAGCATAGACGTGTCTGTGTCATTGGAGAGACGTGAACCTGATGGGGAAATTAGCAATGTTTCAGCTTTCACCAACTAGACAAGGCACCCTTACAAGGCCATGTCCCTTCTTGAAATATTTAATGACTTTTCTGTATTTTTTAAAGAATTATTTGTAAGATTATCCCAATTTAGTATTTTCTCAAGATATCCAATGTAACAATTTCACCAGAATAAAATGAGAGAATAGAATAAGATGGCAACCAACAAAATCTAGAGTTGTGACAAACAAGTTTTGGACTTCTCACATGGATTCAACCTTACCCTCTTTGTAGCAAGAGTTTCATATCTTGCTATTGCAACTTTTAGTAGTTTGTATTTAGTGCACATCATTCTCGAGACTTGCTTTGTCATGTCCAATACATGGCCTTTTTGGAATGTTGTTTGCCAACTTATGTTTTGTGGTCTCACTCTCCCTCTGATGTGGTTGCATGCCTCATAGTGTAGCAAGGATTGTTGTATGTTCTCCACCTCTCCTTTCCAGTACAACTAGCATATCCTCTTTTCCCATTCTTCCATGGGGTCTTCCTCAATTCTTGTTTCACATTTCAAATTATGTGTTCTGTATCTTAATTGAGCACTAAAAGTTTTCTATCTAGTTACCCTCACCTAGCTCCATTTGTGTCCCATATCAATTTGTATTAGTGCATAACATGGGACTTGTCATCACAACATTCAACACCTTAGTGCAAAGCCTTTCACAAGGGGTTAAGACTAATGTAACATGGAAGCATTACTAGTGTAACCTATGTAATCACTTCCCTCTCTTTAGTGAAGGATGGATCCAACATTGTTGAGAAACTAAGTGTAGTGTAGTCTAACACCTAATTTCTCTACTTGATAATTACTTGTGAATGTTAGATATCTTTTTATTACTTCTTATGTCTTATTCATCAAGCAATTACACAAATATTCAATCTTCTAGGAAAATGTAGAGATGACAAAGTGACAAAAGACACCAAAATTAGGCTACTAGCTAGGGCAAAATCCACAAGTGGAAAACCCAACAATCCTTCTCTATAGAAGCCGATCAAAATGAGATATCCAAGACCAAGACCAAGACAAAATTGTCACCAAGATGCCAAGTCCAACCCTCCTCCAAGTCGCCTCCAAAGTCGAAGTCAACGTTGGTCAAACCTGCTCCAATCTGGTCAAACTTCAGGATTTTCGGATTTGCAACTAGGGCTGAATTTCGGCCGGCAATTACTTCAGAAAATTTGGCCTCTTTCATAGAAATTTCAGTCCACACATGCGAGCTGCTGCAAGGTCAAAGATTTGATCAATGAAGGGAACATTCTTCTTGTTCTTGACTTGCTTTCTTTTTCCTTTGACTCAACGTCTTTATATCCTTCGTTGGGATAAAAAATACTTCTTGTGATGTGAGTGAATGTGTTTTCAAGTGAGTCGAACTACCTCTTATATATAAATGTCCAGGAGGGTTGATGAGGTGGCACTTTGGAGGGCCAGACTGACTTGTCCAAGGAAGGCTAACTTGGTCAACTTGTGGTCTTATGACTCAAAAATAAAATTCAAATTTTATTTCTTACAAATGTCCAAATGGAACATGACTCAAATACATTATCTTTTGACTCACAATAATTTTTTTTTGACTCTCTAAGCATGAAGAACATGCTTTGACAAAAATATAATAAATAAAAATAAAAATATAATAAATACATCAATGATAAATTTACATTATGAAGACCGACTCTAGTTAAAACTTCAACTCTCCCTCTTAACTAGGGAGGTATTCATAATGACTTAATTGGATATTCTCAAATTGAAATCTTCATATAAGAAAGGATCCAAATTGATAAGCATGAATGATGATAACATCATCGTAACCAACATTGTAAACTACCGAGGCCTTGACAAATATGCTCTATCTCTCCACTAGATCAGAGCACAATGCTGGGAGGCATTCAATAGGACACCACACCACCTCTCCTAGGAACATACTCCACCTAGGTTCACTAAAGTATGTCCTCACAGGACCATTTCCTAATCCATTGTCACAATACTTGACACAAGGAAATATTGGTCCTCCGGGCCATTCTTATATTAGATCAATGTACTTGAATTACGATTGTTAGTCCTGGTCACAGTACAAATCTCAAGAATGTTTGTCCCCAATGCTTATCCAATCCATCATTCTCCACTTGTGTTCATATGCTAGACTTATTGCTGTTTGTAATATCCCAAAAGGGAGAATGCAGTAATACTTCACACAATATAAGAACTTACAGCAAGATAAACCATAAATCTAAGTACAAATCAGGATATGCAGAAGAGCTGAGCCATTTTATTATATTGGAGATGATTCAGTTACACAAGTACAAAATATAGGTAGATCTAGCCAAAAAGATGAGCTAGGATCACCCTGAAAACATGTGTGAAGCAGGTACAGTGTAACTGTTGAGCCTCTGCAGCGAATATTGCACTGTCTCTTCAGCAGGATATGAACATATGGTTGCAGGCTGAAAAGAGAAATGCAGATCTACTCAAAACTGGAGCTTTGATGATGCCAAGATTCAAGATCTGGCCAATGTGATGGATTCCCAAGATAACCCAGAAAGGATTTTACAGATTTGCAACTTTGAAAAATCACCTCCCTAGGATTTGATCCTTGATCTGCTGGGAAATACAGATCTGAAGCTAGATCTGACAAATAGATGGCTGAAATATGATATCAGATCAAATCTATGCTTGAAGGGCTGATCCCTTCCTCAGATCTATGAGCTGAGAGCTCTAGATCTACCTTCTCAATCCTCCAATGATGAATTCAGCTGCTCCAACACAACTGCCAACAGAAACTGCGCTGTGAGGGAAAGAGAGGCCTTCTACTTGCTGGAAAATGTTGCAATGAGCTCTAGGCTGATGGTGAGACTGATAGCAATGTGAAGGAATGATCCTCCACTGGATTGCTAGATGAAGTACTAGCAACTTCCTTCCTCCTTTCAGATCTGCAATATGGACAACGTTATTCTTGAAGGGAATACTACTGCTAGGAGGTCAATAAATTTTGGCTTGATGCCAGATCTGCAATGTGGCTCTGGGAGTGCTGATCAATAAGCCCAAGTGATAGGAATAATCCCTCACCTTGTTCTCCAGCTGAAGTAATGAAGACAACTTCCACCTTCCAAACTGATCTTCAGAAATCTGCAGATTTCTGAATATGAATGTCCTGCAGAAAGTAGAGAAAGGAAATGGCACTTAAAGCCTGATGTATAATAAAGTACAATCCTCTTCCCTAGAGATCACTCAAAGAAAGAGGTGGGATTCCCGCCTGAGAACACCCTGTGCTAAACAACACCTGCAATCTCTGCTAAACAACCCAAGAATGCAGTGGAATGTCACTTGAAAATTCCAGATCTAAAAGATCATACATCAAATAATCCAAGATGCCTTTCACCTTTGCCTTCATCTCCTTTATAATGATTTAGCCACCCCAAGCCTTGGCCCTAATCTCAACTGCGCAGTCTCATGTGGACAAGATCCTCCAAGTGGGACTGCGCTGTTTGACCAAATCAACCAAACAGTCTAGGTGCAATGTACACCTCCTCCATCATGTGTGCTTCATTTGCACATGATCCTCCATCACTTGATCATTAATGCTCAATGATCCTTTGTTTGACATCTTCAAGATCTTAGTTGACTGAATCAACCCTCCATGATCTTTCTCATTAAATGAGACATGATCTCCAATCTCATTCACATTAGTAGTTGCTCAACTACCTCTTTTTGCAGATCTAGTCTAGATTAATCCACATTCACACACACAAAGTGGATATTTATTATTATTGAGGTTTTTGGGTCCCTCCACCCTTTTATTTACTTAATTCATTAAGAAAATCAAGGACTCTAATATTCCAAATATGATGTGAAAATTTGGGAATATTACAGTCCCCCCCGGCAAAATGTTGCTTGTCTTCAAGCAACTCCAAAAGTAGATGCAAAGCCATCTATTCCCCTCTAAATGGAATCCACATAAGGAAGGCTTCCTCCATTTGTTGCAATAGGTTATGCATGCTTGGTTCCAAAGTTGTCTTTTAAGAGCATAAAGAATGACCTCCAATTGTTTGGTTAGATGTCCTCCTTCCATCATGAAGTACCAAGTGACAACCATATGATGTCCAACATCATCAATACATGAGGTGCATACAATAAGGTGGTTCTCTTCACAAAGGAAAAGCTCCATCACACAATACACATCTTCATCCCTCATTTCCATATGTATCTTGAGGTGTTTTAAGGAAGAGGATGGCAGCCATTGTTCCTTATGTTTTAGATTATTATTTTGGTCTGCTTAGAGTTTTGCTTCCTCTTGCTGTTTAGCAGAGTTGCTGTGCTGTTTAGCACAAGGGTGTTCCTGGTCAGGAATCCCTACCTCATCCTCAGGGAAGGAGAGGTTCTTTGGGTTACATTTTCTCATTTCGGCGTTTTGGCCAAGCTACCTCCTTCAGCTACAACACAGTTTCTGTTTAGAGCTGGGTTGTGTTGCAGGGTGCAGCAAAGGAGGATCTCTTAGAGTCATTTCCAGGCTTGTTTTTCAGTGGAGAGTTTGTCTATCCATTGGAGGATCAGTAAGGACTCCCGGGCATATTTTCATATCTTTGGCATCAGGCCAACCATCTACCATCCCTCATAGCGCAGTTTCAGTCCAAATCTGTGTTATTTTCAGAGGCAGTTGCTGGGAGGGTTCATTGAGCTCATCGGGAGGGTCTATTTATGAGTAGAGAGATAAACCTTCTAATTAGAAATACCATTGGAGGAGGACGTCAATATTTCACATCTGTCATAGCCTCATTTTATTTCAGATCCAATTTGCAGTGGCACATTAATCCCAGGGTTATTTGTCACATTGTATGTTTCCCGGCATTTCTAGCAATCCTCTCCGGGTTGGCTAGAAATATTGTATTGGAGCCCATATCTTCATTATTGGGCATTTCTTTTGTTTCCTTCAGCCATATTTCATGTATGTACATCTGCAGCAGTAGCTACACTAATATAGACTGCGCAGTCATTGCTTTCCGACATTCTATATAGTTGCAACATCTCATGTATCTATTGCTTTGATCATTGGAGACTTGTTCTTATGGCTTGAGTGGCATGTCCCTCATGATATTTTGTACATTGTTGCTGATCCATTAAGAGAATGATGGCTAAATATTGTTCTCTCTCATGACATGATCATATTTGCTGTGTTTACAATATTGTGTTCATGTATTGCTGTAGCTCCCATTTGGAATATCTTAAGATATTCTCAATAGTGTAGATTTTCCCTATTTTGGGATATTATAGTGGTATCGGAGCATAATCTTGGCTCAGCCTGTGCATCCAAGACATTATGCCATTAGGAGGAGAAGCTTCTCATAAAGAGAAGTTGTGTAGAAGAAACAAAAGCATGACTCCATTATTTGGAGGAATGAAGGAAGAGAGGATCTCCCTGCTTCTTTTCCAAGCTATGAAGAATATCAAAGAAGATCTCAAGGAGATGAAAGGGGAGGAGTGTAGAAGATTTCTGAGAGGGTTTGAAGCAAGCCTTAGCTATTCACTTGATGGGTGTGAGCATTCAGCCACACATGCAGATCCACAACGTAGTCTATTGCCCACATTTACTGCAAGAAGGATGGAGGAAGGAGATGCACCAAGGGAGGAGACCTTGAGTGACTATCTTCAGGAGTATGAATCTCAATCATGGAGATTCAAGGAGCAGTTGGACTTCCAAGGGTTTTGCAAACTCAAGGAGGCAAGATCCAAAAGCCACAAAAGAAGGAAGAGAGATAGAATCTTCCTATTTCACTTTGATGGATCAGCAGAGTGCACAACCAAAGCTTGGGTAGAAGAGCTAGATTCCTATTTTCAGCTACACCAAGTTTCAGAGAAGGAGGCCATCAGAGTAGCAGCGCTGCACCTCAAAGGTATGGCCCATGATTGGTGGTTTAATGATTCTACTTCATTTTGTCATGCAAATGTAAAAACTTATGTTGGATTCACTAAGGGATTGGTGAGCAGATTTGATAGAAAATATTGTGAACCATCATTTATTGAAAACAAAAACTCAAACACTTTGCATGAGTTGGAGAGACCTATTAAGCCAACTCCACTCCATAATTTTAAAGGGGATAAAAACATGCATGATAGTTTTCCAAGGGAAAGATCCCCACTTCTTGAAGAGCCCTCTTCTATTTGTGAAGACATGGAGTCTTCTCCTTCAAGAGATGACCACGGTCAAGGGTCTCTCATTGAGGATGAGGCATTCTCTTATATGGAAGAAGAGGAGAAGGATCAGCATCAAGGGATGATGAGCATTCACCCTTATCTATTTCGGGAGGTTTCTGCACATAAGGAGGGGACTGCACTGCGCAGTGAAGAGAGGGACAACTCAGTCCACTCATATATACAGTCCACTTCAGATTTTGACGTCTCACTACATGGAGGCATTCCACCAGATCTAGAGTTGATGAGAGACATCATGTCTTTGGGTTCACCACTCTTGGATTTTGGAGAGGTGAAGAGTTTGGAGGAAGGCTTTGGCATGGGGGATGTCAAAGTAGCAGGCAACAACATGAGGAGAGCTTCACATGCTAGATTACTAGCGCTGTCTCTTGGGAGGACTGATCCATATTGGAGATCTGAACTCTTGGTAGAGTACTCCAAGGATCTTGGTGCTTGCATGATTCTTGATGACCCGAATGGAGATGATAGATACATGGTGGATGATATGGTCATCTATTCTCATGGCAGAGTCTTCTTGACTAGAGCTTCTAAGCTCAAGGAGAAGCTGCTACATGTAGCACATGAGGACTTCTTCTCCATGCATTTTGATGCATACCTTTCTTTGGCAGAGGAGTTCACTTGGGAGGGCATCCAACAGGATCTATTGCAGCATATGGAGAGATGGATAGTTGGGATGGTAATAGAGAGGATATCACAACCACCTTCCTACTCATTGAGAGTGAGGGAGCATTTTCAGTTGAGCCATTTCAACTCAAGGACCAAAGTACATGGTAGAGAAGGTATACATTTGCATTATGATTTGCCTTTCTTTATTTTTCATGAGCAACATGTTGTATTAAGGAGGATCATCCCTTCTTATACCTTATATTATGATGTACTTGAGGCTAATTGCAGCATTGAGGTTGGCTACCTTATTGGTGGTTTGTGGGGGAAGCCACACAATTCTTGGTGTGCACCATTGACACCAAATTGTATATTCATGTTTCCATCTTATGGGATGACTATGGCAGCAAACAAGTGGCTGGGAAAGCACTTGTTATTTTTTGTTTTGATGCAGGCAAAGGATGCACTACGTTGGTTCCCTTTGTGGAACTATGAACCACTCTTTGGTTGTCATATGGCAGCTTGTTCTTATTGCATTTTGCTTCCATTTAATGCTGATATTTTTATACTCATGGGAAGCATTGTTTGGAGAGTGCTGGAGGTGTTAGAGATGCCCATTGGGAGCATGATTCTCCCCACTTTACATGTTGTACATTTCAGGAGAAACCATGGGCAAACCATGATTGCCACATCACACTTTTTCCCTTCTTGTGGGAGGAACCACTTGAAGAACTTGAGGAGGCACTTCATGGCTGAATTGTTTGATGGGGGAACTTGGGCCATTCTTGGAGGCCATGTTATTTCAGCCCAAGGACAGAGGCAACCCCATGTTTACCATAAATGGAGAGAGAAACCATTTGGATGGCAGAATCCAATCTCTCCATGTAGCCCCAACACATTGTATAAAACCGGGGTTGATGATTCTTTTGATGAGCTACCTAGGATGGCTCATTTCATTTGGATGATAGCATGGGTGAGGGAGTTACTCATTCACCATGTTTGTCATCACTCCTAGTTTGAGGAGGCCATGGGACAACAAGCATGTTTCCATTAACACCTTCCACCTTTGATTGATGTGAGCCATTTGGTTTTGCACACTTCGGAGGAAACATTGGGTGGTAGTTTTATTGCAGATTATCTTGATGCAGTGATGGAGGCCATTGATGGGAGGCCACAAGAGGAGGAGGGAGAAATTTTTCTCTCCCTATACATTTGCTTGAGGACAAGCAAAGATTTTGGAGGGGAGGACTGTAATGTTCCCAAATTTTAGCTTCAAGCTAAAATGGAACATCAGAGTTAGCAGTATCTTTAGCCGGTGAATAAATGGGTAGGAAGGCCCATAAGTCTCCTAAGAAGGAATAAAAACACTTCAAGTGTGAAAGGAGACCCTCTTTGCAGCTCAATAAAACACCTCCATGTGTCAACAGGGCTAATATCACGTTGATTCAGCTACTTTGACCAAGTCAACAACGAAGATGTGGAGGAGTAGGGATCAAGGAAGGAATAACGCAGTTTTGGAGGGAGATGAATCTCTTGATGAAAATGACCTAATTAGGTGGGGCCAAGGACAAGCAAACTCACATTCTATTTAAGGAAGAGGATGGCAGCCATTGTTCCTTATGTTTTAGATTATTATTTTGGTATGCTTAGACTTTTGCTTCCTCTTGCTGTTTAGCAGGGTTGCTGTGCTGCTTAGCACCGGGTGTTCCCGAGCAGGGATCCCACCTCTTTCCTTGAGGAGCCTCTTGGGAGGGTTTGCATTCATTTTCCACATCAGGTTTTCAGGCCAAGCTTCAGCTTACTTCATCAGCGCAATTTCTGCAGGTCATTGTGCTGTGTTGCAGGGTGCAGCAGTGGAAGGGATTGGAATCCCACTTTCTGAGCTAGTTTCTCATTGGAGGGAGTTTTCCTTCACTTGGGAGATCTGTTTGGAGAGATCTTGAGCTCATTTCAGATCTGTGGCATCATGCCACACATTTCCCCAACATTCCCAGCGTTGTTCCAGCTAGGGAATGCGTTATTTTTGGAGGCAGCTTCAGTGGATGGTCTAGTGGCTTCTTTGCAGTGTTTCCTTGTGATTGAGAGGTTCATCCTTTCATGGGAGGAAGCCTTTGAGGGATCTACATCAGATTTGATATCTTTTAGCCTTCTACACTCTTATTCTTCAGTGTTGCAGTGATTATTCAGTAATTTTCTGAAGATCACATTTGTATTCAGAGTGTATGACAAGAAACCCTTTCCGGGTTTTCTTGTAATTGTAATAAGGAGACTAGATCTCAGTTTTTGAGCATGATTGTCTAATATATGAGCAGATCTATTTGTCTTCTTAATTTCTGAGTTGAAACCCTCTTAAGACTGCGCAGTTTCCTTTGTGCATTATTTCTGAGTAGCAGTGTTTGGGGTCTTAGTGTTTTTCAGCTACACTAGGTGGTGGGAGGTCTGTTTACCTCACCTACTTTTCTTTGTTTCTGCTCTCCTCTTGGATTTAGGTGCTAGATGGATATATCTAATGGATCCAAGTGATGGTTTACATTTTTATGGCATATATTTCTGGAAATGCGTTTTTCTGTGAATGCATTGCTAAGCAGTCCATTTTTGGAATATTTTAAGATATTCCCAATACTGCTTATTTTCCCTATTCTTGGGTGGAAACATTTCCATAAAGAAACAAAGGAAAAGCTCCATCACACAATACATATTTTCTTCCTTATTTTCCCTCTGATACCACTGTAGTATCCTATGTTTCATGAATTAGATTGAGCATTGAGATGCTCTCATACTTAGCCCTATTGGCCTTGTTGGATCCAAACTTCTTCATTCTAGCGTTATGCAAAAGAAGAAGGGAAGAAGTAATATGGGTAGACAATGATGTCAAACCATATTCTCCTAACAATAACCACCGGTCGGAGAAAAACGAGATTTGCGTTTATGACCGTCGGATCGCCGAAGTGGATGCGACGCAGGTTCAACCATCAGATCATCGCATGAGTTGGAGGGATTAACTCTGCGCAGTTTGATCGCGCGAATGCCGTTGGATGAGTGAGTGGTAGTGCGATAAAACCATAGCCATTGGATGGGCGCACAGGTTTAATAAAGGTATGGTTAGTGTTGTTACATTGACATATGTTTATTTTATATATGGCGAGCATTATATGAAGTCCCAGGTTATAAGGTTGAATGGTATCACTGAATGTTGGCGTGGGCTGATTTTATTATATGTTGATGTGTGGTTAGTTACGTATGGCAGAGATTCCATTTAATTGAACTCGAACTATGGTATACGAGAATGGCAAGGTTAACCTTTTATGAAAGTTATGAAATGTGAAAAGGGAAAGCATAGCCACATATAAATATAAGTGTGCGTGTGGGGGCGATTTTATATAATGGGCTTTCAGACGAAGTCCATTCAAACGCCCTAAGGTAAGGGTAAAGACCAAGATTCAATTTAAAGTGAAATTGGAATAATCGAGTCGAAATTTCATATGGTGGGTTTTTACAACCTTTGAAAGAAAAGCCCCGCGTTATTAATCCAGAGAGGAGGTGTGTGGTTTCATAACCAAAGGAGGAGATTAATTTAATATCTCAGTCTCGGATTGAGATATTAAAGTACATAGGTATGTTTAAATTGCCAGTCCAAGAAATTAGAACATGTTGAGTTTGCCAGGTCGAGAGCTTGGTAAGGGAAAAAAATTGGGATTCATTATATACCCAGTAAAGTGGGGACTGTGGGTTTTATCCGACACCATAGTGGTATTGGAGCATGAATTGAAATAGCTCTTTGAAAGTTTATTTTGAATGCACATGTACTAAAACAGTGATGAAAAGTTTGATGTTGAAATCTGTTTAACCGAATTTCTAGATTTGAAGAAGCATGCAGTGAAGGTTGATAACTCAGATGTGCAGAATCTGGAGTTGAAGACAAAATACTTGAAGATTGCAGCAGATAGAAATGCAGTGCAGGTGAAAGAAGAAGCAAGATCATTCAGGGATCTTGGGAGATGAATTGATGAGCCTTATTTAACTCTGGTTTGAGGATATGTTTGCAGAATGCAGAGTGCAAGCAATTGAGGGAAGAATCTTAGCAGAAGCAGATCACAAGCTTTGAGAGCAGTGATGAAAGAGTCCAGCAAGGGATTCTGAGTGAAGAAGAAAGTGTGGCAGAACCTAGAGGATTCCGAACTGAGGTTGGATGAAGGAAGAACAAAGGTGTTCTTGAGAGAAGTTGTAGAGTGAAGCCTAGAAGGAGCAGAAGAGAGTGCTCAGAAGGTTCCAGCAGATAGGGGACCAGTACTTGCCAAAAGCCGGATCCGGAGGAAGGGATTGGTGAGGTAAGTTGCAGCAAGAGAGGTTGCTATTGTAGAGGCTTAGTGCAGCTTGTGAGTGAAGACCTCCTAGAGGAGAAAATGGCTACTGATAGCCATAGCAGAGATTGCAGAGGTTCCGAGGGAGGCCACAACAAAAGAGTGAGGGAAGATGCCAAAGCAAATGGCATGAGGAAGAAACTCATTGATGAAGAATATTGGAAAGAGATAGCTGAGATCAGTAAGCAGCTTTATGAACTGGAGAGGCTGATAGAGGAAAACTAGAGAGTTGGCTGGCTCATGAAGAAGGACATAAAGTGGCAGAGGCCACAAAGGAAGAAAGAGCAAATGACAAATGCTCAACTGAAGGAGGAAATACTCAGAATGATTGAGTATCTGGAGAAGGATTTGAAGACTGAAGCTACAAGTGTGACCAAGGGGTCCAAGAGCCTTACATCTGACATATTTTGTATGTTTGCAGGAAATGCAGGTGGGAGAGAACAACCTGCTGATGTTGTCACTGAGGAAGAAAATGGAACAGCCAGATGTTTTGGAGATGTCTGTACACAGTTGGAGAAAGGTTCTGCTTTCCAACATATTGGAAGCAGAGGAGATTTAATTTGTGATGATGGCCAGAAGCTGGAAGTTGGACAGCTTGAAGAAGAGACTATTGAAGAATCTCTGAAGTGTATAGAAGACTTGGGACAGCAAGAAGATCTGATGATCAAATCATCAAATGAGACCCTGAGGTCTTATGTTTTTACAACTGACAAGTTGTGTGTGAATGCAGGTATTGATGAAGACAGCTCATATGATGAAGCTGTGTCAAATGAAGCTGACTGTTGCCAAGCAAAGTATGATGACTATCTTTCGGATGAAGATCAGATTGAGTTACTGCAGCAAAAGGGATTCATAAATTCCTTGTTTTAGAAAAGGGATTGCTTCAATGAGGACATGGCAGTTGTGTTTGATGGTGATGAATTTGTCATTAATGATGATAATGACAGACTGATTTTGTTAAATGGCCAAGTGAAGAATGATGGACAGATGACTGAATTTATTTCAGAGATAGAAGATCAGAATTTTATTCTGATGAAGGCTGAAGAGATAATGAGAGCAGGAGATTCGACTTGTGAAGATTGCGAAAATGTTTCCTCAGAAGAGATGCCAGGATTGTGGCATGAGCAGGGGACAGAACCACAAAGAGAAAGTGTTCAGATGGTAAGGGCAGAAATGATTGAAGATGAGGAAGTTCATTTTTATGAACTAGATCAGAGAGACATCCTTGAAGAGGATGATGCAGAGAAGAGGCTAACTGATAGTCTCGAGAAGTGCTTGAAGGATTGGAATCAACATACTGATGTGCTGATTGAAGAGGAAAGAATTGTAGGACAACATACTGAGATGCTGGCAGAAGAGAGAAAGGCTCTGAGGCCTTATGAATTTTGTTTTAATAACTGTTTTGTGAATGCAGATCCTTTTGATGATGGAGATAAGTTGACAGCATTGGGCAGTCAATTGAAAGAGAAGGAGAATTCTGTGGAAGATTTTAAACCATGGAATGAGAGAATTGGATTGCTGGGTTGTATGCTGAATCAGTAGGATTCAATACAAGAGAGAGAACCTCAATTTCAGAATTGGGGATTGCAGAATATGCAGGTGCTGAAGAATGAAGATGAGCAGCTGAAGGAATGTGAGACAGTGTTGTCTCATGTAAAGGAGCTTGTTATTTCTACAGATGGCAGAGATAATAGCCAAGCAAAGACTGTAAGGCAGACTTTTGCGGCTGCTGCAACAATAGAAAATCAGAGTTTTACTCTGATAGAAGATGAAAATGCAGCACTTGAAGAACTTGATGTGATTAGCAGAATCAATCAAGAAGAAGGAAGGCAATTGCTAAAGATTGCCAAGGCAGAGGAAGAAGAACATGCTGAATTCAAATTACAACATTCTGATGATGTGAGACAAATGCAAAATGAGTGGCTGAATTGTTTGTAGAAAACATTCAGAGGATAGAATGAATTAGCAGAACAGAAGCTTGGAGTGTTGCTGGGAGAAATGCTGGAACAACAAATTGAAGTGTTGCCAGAAGAGGAGGAAGAGACACAAAGAGTCTATAATTTTGATGTTTGTTTCATGACTGCAGGTACTGGTGGAAGGACTAAGGCATGTTTAGTCCAGAAGAATAGAAGAGATGAGGATGATGACTGGCAGTTTAAATACCAGTCTGAAGAGTTGCTGAAGTTAGAGACTGAAGAAATTGTCATGAATGACAATACGGGAGGGTTCTACTATTGCAGAGAGCAAGAGGGTATGGATGATTGGGTGGCAGCTAGGGCAGCAGTCAGAACTGAAGAAATAAGAATGCAACAAACAAAAGTAGAAGTTTAGCAAACAAGGAGGAATGGTATCCAACAGTCAGAAGATAATTTAGATCAAGAAATTGAGTTTATGAGAAAATTGACGGTGAGAGTGTCTGAAAAGGAGGTAGCAGTGAGAAAACAAAGAAACAACAATAAGGGAAAGACAGTCACAGACTGTGAAGGCATAGCACGTGGAAGGATGCAGCATAAAATATGGAAGCTTGGAGGAATGCAAAAGAAGAACATTGCAATAGATAACCAGTTGCAGAACAAGGTGTGGGATCCAGGAAGACAAAGATGAAAGCACATGATCAGGAGATCATGAACCATTTTAACCTGGGGAGTCTGATGCAGGGGCATTAGGCCCAAGAAAATATTTTGTATATAGATAGACATAGGGAGTCTTATATTTTATTTGCTCATGTAATTATTGAATAAATTGAGTGATTTTAGTTAAATCTGGAGAAAAATGTAACTGCCCGAATGATTAGTGGGCACATGAAGAGGTAGTTAGTTTCAGTTGTCTAGGGACTAGGCTAAATTTAGAATTTAGGAGTTCAAGAGACACTGAAGAATCTGAATCGATTCTTTAGTAGCCTTTGTATAAAAATAAGCCTAAGAGGCAAAAAAGAGGTCCTACAGAGAGCTGCATAGAACTGCATAGAGTTAGAGAGCCAGAGAGGCAGAGTAGGAGAATAGGAGGCCGGCAGATTGAAGATATGGCCTGTGTAAAGGAGTTTTTGTAAGTAACCTCATGCATATGTTATGGAAGAATGGGTTTCAGTACTATCTGTGCATTTGTTGATTAAATTCGGTGTGAATTTATGTATGTATTCTTGATGAAGGATAATTGAATTCCCGTGGCAATTATGAAACCCTGTGATTGGATTATGTGTATATAGATTGTTGAGTTCTCGGTGGAGCACGAGCTAATGGCTCAGGACTTATGAGCATTCGTGGATTTCGCATCTGTGTGAGAATGGCTCTACACTTCATAGATGACTGCGTAGACACAGTCTGGTGAAATACTCTATAATTAGTTGTGCGAATAGAATGTTGAATTGGGGTAATGGTGTCCCTGCGCGCCTCTGGTAGAGCAATGGAAATACTGTGTTCGAAACCCCATGAATTAGGTATAAGGAAGACCTGTGATAAGTGTTATGAATGTGTAGGACTGGTGTATTGAGTTGCATAATCGATATTGATCTTGTCAAACCCATAATACATGAACTGTGGAGCATGTAAGGCATAGTATCTCTGCTTAAATGGTTGTACCCCGAGTTAGTTTGGGATGGCCGCGCGAAGGAAGAACAATGAGGGCAGAGTTAGATTGCAGTGAGGCGTTAAAGAGTAAGATGGAACCCTGAGGGAAAAAGGCAGAATGATGGCACAGTAATCCTACGAAACAGGCCTGTTGCACATATGGTATTAAGACAATCATGGCACAGTTTTTATGAAGTGAAACTTTGCGAAGGAGCGTTTAACTTGTAAAGTCCCAAATAGAAGGAAATCGTGGTTAAAAGGCAGAGGCGAACCCACATTGAATAGCATGGGTGGAACCTCGAGCGTAGAGGGGGCGGAACCTTGACCAAACAAGAAAACCGGGGTTTGGAATCAGCGGGTTTCGCATAATCCTAAAGTGGTAAGCGGAATTGAGAATAAAAACCCGATATCAGTGGTTGGTTGCCACGTGTCCTTGAGTGGTTTACGAATACAACTTTTTTTTCACGTTATTTTTGAGTGTTAAAACTCGGTCGGAGAAAAACGCGATTTGCATTTATGACCGTCGGATCGCCGAAGTGGATGCGACGCAGGTTCAACCGTCAGATCATCGCGTGAGTTGGAGGGATTAACTCCGCGCAGTTTGATTGCACGAATGTCGTTGGATGAGTGAGTGGTAGTGCGATAAAACCACAGCCATTGGATGGGCGCGCAGGTTTAATAAAGGTATGGTCAGTGTTGTTACATTGACATATGTTTATTTTATATATGGCCGAGCATTATATGAAGTCTCGGGTTATAAGGTTGAATGGTATCACCGAATGTTAGTGTGGGCTGATTTTATTATATGTTGATGTGCGGTTAGTTACGTATGGCAGAGATTCCATTTAATTGAACTCGAACTATGGTATACGAGAATGGAAAGGTTAACCTTTTATGAAAGTTATGAAATGCGAAAAGGGAAAGCATAGCCACATATAAATATAAGTGTGCGTGTGGCGACGATTTTATATAATGGGCTTTCAGACGAAGTCCATTCGAACGCCCTAAGGTAAGGGTAAAGACCAAGATTCAATTTAAAGCGAAATCGGAATAATTGAGTCGAAATTTCATATGGTGGGTTTTTACAACCTTTGAAAGAAAAGCCCCGCGTTATTAATCCAGAGAGGAGGTGTGTGGTTTCATAACCAAAGGAGGAGATTAATTTAATATCTCAATCTCAGATTGAGATATTAAAGTACACAGGTATGTTTAAATTGCTAGTCCAAGAAATTAGAACATTTTGAGTTTGCCAAGTCGAGAGCTTGGTAAGGGAAAAAAATTGGGATTCATTATATACCCAGTAAAGTGGGGACTGTGGGTTTTATTCGACACCAATCAATCCAAGCATATTGATATCAGGTACCACTTTATCCGGGATATGGTACAGCGAGGTGCCGTAAGGCTCGATCATATAGGATTTGATGAGCAGGTCGCGGAAATTCTCACAAAGCCCTTGGGGAAGGTCAAGTTCCTAACCTTCTGTGAGAATCTTGGTATCGTGGAACGACTCTATGCTGAGGGTCCTGTTGGACGATGAGCTCTGGGAGCTCTGGGGGGCTTTGGGGATAGCTTCTCGGAGCTATAATCACTCATGGGGCTAGGCTTGCCGAACCTTGTGGTGCTTCTGCCCCACCGTTGTGATGTTGAGTTGGTTCACCTCTCATGATCTGTGCCCCGTATGCATCCTACCCATTGAGTCTCGGACTCATGGGAAGTACCTTTCATTTGGCCAGTGAGGTGGCTGTATTAGGGAGCCGATGGCACAAAGGACAAGTGGATGCATCGGAGATTGCGTGCTCTGTGTCTGGGATGGCACGTGTCCAACCACTTGATCTAAGATCCAAGTCTAGTGAATTTGAACCTCCAAACGACTTCGGAGTCGAGTTAAGCAACTTTAGGTTGGTATGTAAATACCTTTGAGTCCCTATAGAGGACTGGAACCTACGGGACGATTGTTAAACTGAGAATGATATCTTTGGGCAGCCCTTTTGTTACCGAAATAAAGAAGCCAACAAAGCAAGTTACGGCGGGATGACGCACGATGTTTGGATGGCACAGGTGGATGGAGTTCTCCCTAGTTGAGAGGGAGTGTTAATTTTGGACAAATAGGTCCAAAATCCATGTTGTGATGCTCAGATGAAGATGCCAATATTTTTATTGGTTTCCTTTTTCGGGAGGTGCAAGATTGATCTAAAGATCATCTTGATCTGATGAGCAGAACATTTATTTTGAATTTATTCAAAATATGTGCAGGTCGACCAGAATTGAAATGTAGGCTTGAAGCCCCAGCAGATGTGTCACACACCCTCACTGATGGATATATATAGGTCAACGTTGGAGGTTATTTCACTCATCCATCATCACACCTTTTCTCTCATCATCGGATTGGTTCAATCACTTTGGAGACTCTTCTTCTCTCACATGTGGGAAACACAGCAAAAGGATTTTTTTGTTTTCGACCTAGGGTTTTCATCGCAGATTTGACCAGCGTTGACTTTGGTCAACGCATGGTCAAAGTGACCCCAAACTTGATCAAAATTTCGATTTTTACAGTTTGCATTTATTGGCACAAAAATCGTGGTTGACTGTTGACTTTGACTGGGTTGCGTTGACTTTTTGCTGCTGCTGTTTTGCGTTGACCATTGATTGTGACAACGTTGACTTTTGTTGACTTTGGGTTGACTGATATTGCTGTCCGAGAGGGTTGTGTGACACTTCTGGTTGGTTGACCGTATTGAGACTTTGCTGTTTGAAGCATCTTGTTGATCGCCGTAACGCACCACAACACATATTTTGCTGATCAAGTTAAGTACATTTTTGGCTTGTCTTCTGTCGATCTATTGGTATGTTCTATCAGCATTTTACTTTCTTGTTTATGCGTTTGCTGTTTGGTATTGGGGATAAAAGTAAAGTTGCATCAAGCATAGAACATCTACGAAAATTTACATTTTGGTTACATGGTCTTGCTCCCTCATCCACATATATCACTCCTCTTTTGCTCATTATAACCCATTCATCATTCCTCCACTTGGGTCCACATTCCTCCATGGGGTCCACAAAGGGTTAGCCTTCCCCTCCCCTTTGCCCACACAGTGGGTCGGGCCTGGAACAATGCCCGAAGGTTGATGCAACTAAAAAGAAAAGAAAAAGCATGATTGACCACATTCAATAGGAAATTGTATCACAAAATGCAAAAAATGGTTGGGACAAACACATTTAGCCCGTGAGAAAAATTCATTATATGAGCTCTACCCCATTCCATGGCCATCACCCTGGTTTCTATAGGCCCTAGATGAGTCTCCTCTATCATTTAGGAACCCATGATTATCCCAACCCCTAGTGGGCAATGAACTACCCCACCTTAAGGGGGTTATCCACTGCTATACTTTACACATCATGCTCGCATTCCTTGAGCCTTGAGCAGTTAACCAAAGAAAAATCATAAAAGGCAAAAGGCATATGAAGAAGGGTGGAAAAATCGAGGCCGGGGCAACTCATGTACCACGATTGCTCCTTCCTACACATTATTTACCCAAGTGTGGGCTTCCCTTTATTAGCTACCCTTGTACCATGGCATGTGACTCGAGATTGCCCCTTCATCCCCTACTTTGTTCCATCACTTTATCACATGCCACCACCATTTGAAGGATGCACCAAGGACATACCATCCCCTTTAGAAGCAGAAACAACCTAAGGATGCACCAAGGACATACCATCCCCTTTAGAAGTAGAAACAACCTAATAAGTTGCTTGGTTAACCCCCCTTGGAGCTTGGAGACATTAGCACATGCCAAAGCCCACAATGGAAGGGCATGCCATTATGAAGTTCCCACCTGTTGTCCATGATTTGTAAACTCTTTTACTTGATTTCTTTAATGACTTGGTTTACTGGAGGGAAAGGGGACACATTGGATCTTATGCAGGATTGCAGATGGCTTCCATCTTGGGTTTGGTCTCCCTATATAGGGTCATAACCCCCCTTCAGAGGACTACATTGGCACATGTAGGGTGTGTGTAGAGAGCCATGGGCCTGCACAGCAGTAGACAACATTCCATGGATCCCTAGGGTCATTCAAAGATTGCTCGTGGTTCACTTATTGGACAAGGAAGATGCACCTGGTTCACTATGCCCAACCGGATCCATAGTTGCACCATACACTTGACAAATGATCCAAGATCTATACGATGATATGGTATCACTTATACCATCATCCTAGCCCTTGTAGATGGTCTACAGGCATCTTCGATTTGTTTGGAGACCCATGAGGACACTTGTGTGCCCCCACATCCATTTGGGAGCACCACATGTTTATTGTTTGGAGAACAAGGGGCCAATCCCTTGTCCACTACTTTTGGGAGTCCTATTTCACATTATGGCACCTATGGACTTCATTAGGCCTCCTCTAAGGTCCAACGACACATGTTATTGATCATTTGACGCTCTTGAGAGGCTTTACTATTTTATTATTCAACTATAGTTTGGTGGGCCTATCATCAAAGAGTTGTTATTATGTACATTATTTTATTTTAGGGGCTACATTAGGCCAAAATTAGCTAAATCGAATTCATCAAGTATTGTATAAATAGATGATGAGTTGATTCATTCTCTCATCATCACTTGGATTGCATCATATCTTCTTGTGAGATTTTCGCTATCTGTTGAGGATGAAATTTTTGTGATGAATGAATGAGTTTCGATGTATGGTTATTCTTCTTTGTCTTGGAGCTTCTATGATTGGCATATCTTAGTGATTGGATATATTCTTCTAACATGTAAGCACTATTTTGATGCTATTCTTGTTATTATTTTGCTGCATTCATGATACTAGGAATTTCGCTATTCTAGGGTTAATTTGCTGCTTTTCTTGGAACGAAATTGTGGAAATTGAATCTCTAAATAGTATTGTATTGTGTATGGGCCATGTTTGAATGAATGTTCCTAGAGACATTCTTGTTGAATTTGTCTTGTTAAGTCACCAAATATTGTTGAACTAAGTATAAATGAACTTGAAGTTGCTTCCATTAAGCCCTAGTGCCAGCAGAGTTGTCTTCTAGGCCTCCTTGACAAGTGGAAATCAATCCAAACCCTAAGTATTCCATGACCCCATATCTCCCAAAGGACAAAGCACTAGTCCTCCTCTAGTGATCTATTTAAAGTTCATCTTTCTCTTTCACCTTCTTTTTTTTCTAGGTCTAGCCCCATTGGGTCCCCTAGGGCATCAATTTTATTGCAAACCACCCATAAAATAATTGATCTCTTGGCCCTTACTGTGCTAGTGTGTCTCCTAGGTGCCATCCAATTTTGAAGAAATTCTGTTGGTGGGATTTTGAGATATCTCAAGCCCTAGCCTCGAGATTGAATCTTGCCCTTGGTTCGCTTAGGATAGAAACCTCATTGGGATCATTGCATTTCCTTTCATTAAAAATTCCTTCCTTGATCCCCTTCTCCTCCGTGATTAGGTCAAGTACATCATTGGTTTCTCAATTCCATTCCCTTGACCTAACCTCAAGTACACTTGGTCCCGTGTGGTCCCGCAACCTCTTGAAGATAACTTCACAAAGGCCACTTGGAATCCAAGTTTCCACAAGGATTTCTTGGAGTAGGACCCTCCATTACAAGTCTCATTTGCAGAACAGAGCCCTTGAAAATCCCTTTGTCCCTTCTAAGAGAGCCCTACACCTTGCTTTTCGAGCAAGCAAACCACAGTTTGAGTCTTTCTTGTGAACAAGCCTTTAGGAATCACCCTCTCCCCCTTCATTGATCCATTCATCTAGGTGATTCTCTTCATACCGGGTCTCCTCCCATCGGTGGAAGTCCGTAAAGAGTAGGGAGCTTTAATTGAGGTGACAGTGGGCTATAGCTCCATTGTTTCCCTTAACCTAGCAGTTGCCCCTTCAAGATCCCCTTCTAAGACCCCTGCTTGTTTGAGTGGTAACATTTTGGCGCCGTTGCTGGGGACACAAAACGTGTGTTTTGTTCCCCATACGATACATTGACATATCATTCTTGGCTACTCCACTGGAAGAACAAAGCCCTAGTTCTTCATTGAGCTTCAAGGTCAATGCTTCTAGGGTGAAGCAAGCATTTGTCAAGGCGATTTCATTCACCCTGGCGACTCCCATGTCATTAAGGATCCAACAACATGTTGACCACATATATTCCCGCCATAGATATGACAGAGATCCTGAGATATCCCTTATCAGAATCCATAAAGAATATGCCAATGCTTGATGGGGATCCTTATCCCGTAGCCAACCATGTGGTAAGGTTCATGAGGTATCTTTCAAAGCAAAATATAACTCAACCTTGTGACCAAATGGAATTGTTTGTCTTATCCATTGCCCCAAATATCGATTGGCTTGATTCATGTAAACCTAAAAGCATTCCTTCTCTTCCAATGTTGAATACGCACTTCTTGTTGCATGAAGGGCCGTGTTTTCAATTTCATGAAGACATATCCCAAATGTTGGATGTGGCCCTTCAAGAGGAGGAAGTTATTGAATATGGTTTTATGCTTGAGGAAGAGTGTCCTAATCCTTTTCCAAATCATCAAGATCAAGTGATTGAGGATTGCGTCGAAAGAGAAACTCATGAATTGGAAAGCATGTCCTCTAAGGATAATGAAGAGGATCTTGAACCCGAGAGCCTTTAGGTATTGCAAGAATCAATGATGGAATATCAAGTGTCTTGCAAGCAACTGACGGCTACATATAACTTCGAAGCAATTTTCTCCCACTATTGTGAGCAATTGGAAGGGCTTCGTAACATGAAGTGTGAATATAAAAAGAGTCTTACCGATGACTTTCTTGAAGCATTCTATCAAAATCATATAGTAAATACCTTGGATAGCATTCTTAGAGAATGGATGGAGGAAAAGTCCTCCATGCCCAGAGAAGAGAATGAATGGCACCCTAACCAACATCAAATATATAGTGAAGAATGGGATGATTTTGACGAAGATCATGATAGTCAAATAAATGAAGAATCTGCGAGTGAATTTTGGGCTGTTGATTGGGAAATGGTATGATTATAAAAATGAAGACCCTATAGTTTCTCAGATCCATAAGAATGTGCTCAAGAAAGAAGAAAATGCTCCGCCCCTTCTGAATAACAGTGTTGGCCCTATGAAGCCCTTCCTAGTGATTGGAAGGGTCTCTTCTTTATGTTCCAAGATGATTCAATCAAAGAAGATCCTTCCAAAATTGTGGGCAATTATGATGACTCTAATGTAAAAGAAACTGAGGAAGAAGCTTCCTTTATCCATGCCACCGATACAAGATTTTTCTTTAGGTTCGAGCATTCCTCCCCTTTTTATGTCCCTGCCTCGGAAATGTATGTTTGTGATGAAGTTTGTTCCCCTAGTTTTTATGAAGAGTTGGTTTCCCCTACGAAAAAACAGGAATCATGTTTTTTACCCAAATACAATGATGAGTCCTGTTACACTCATATTTGTCAAAGTTCTAAGGAAGCGGAGGTACAAATTTTTTCAACAGAATCGGATTATCTATCAACAGTTTATGAGTCTTTATAAACCCATTCTGCAAGTTATGTAATGTAAATGATGCTAGTAAGACCTTGAATGTGTGTAACAACCTAGGTAAGCTTATTATTTTGGCAAGAGTTTCATCCTAGGAGGTTTTTCATCTCACTGAATCATTTGTGTTTCTAAACATGGATGGTCGGCAGAGTTTTTCTCTCCAACCTCATCCCAATGCTAGGATGTAATTCTTCGTCAAAGTCTTAGGTGAGTCCTAGTGGTCTAGTCGAGTCTTATGTAAAAGTGATTTTGGAATAATTTAAGGTAGTTCGCTAAATTATTTTATTACAAATCACTTGGTCTACTAGATCATGCTGTGTCGTAGATTGAGTATGTTGAATTTCCACGACCTTGGGTCTAGGTTAGATTCTTAAATCTCTGACACTACCAAACCAAGAGTCTCAACCACTAAACTAATTTACACAACGAAAATATAAACCAATAAATCACATATACACAAATATACACAGCTTTTTAGTTTTTCAACCCAACTTCGTTATATTAACAACATATAATACAATAGTCTAGGGCTCTCGTACCAGGGATAATGGCCCTCATACATCCACTAGTACAAGGCAAGATACTTTGACCATCTGGCTGTAGCATCTAACAACTCCTTTTGGTTGTATCATGTACCTTCCTGGTCTTTTGGCTCCCATTCTGCAGCTCCTGCCTCTATCAATGCTCCAAGTCTATCTGGCCACTGAATCTCGGCTGTCCAATCTGCTCTTTAGTTGTCTCTTCGTCCATCAAGGGCACAACACATCGAGATTCCTGTCGAGTTGTGCACAACTCCACTTGTGAACAACTCTCAATCTGCCCACTGCTGCTCCTCAACTATTCAGGGACTTCAGCCCACTATGGTCTTCCTGCGCTGCAACGACAAAGACCAACATAGGGCACGGAGGGCTGCCACCTATCATTGTAAGATGTCCTTCTTGTTGATTTTTGTAGCATCGGAAAGTAATCTAAGTCTCAAAATTTGTGAGGAGGCTTGGACACCAGTATTCTAAAGAACCAATAAATCGTTTGTGGAAATTCCACTCAGTTTATGTTTTATTAAAAGAATTAATTGTTTAATGGACAGAGTGTGAATATTCTAGAGAACGAAGATCAATTCAAGATTTAATCTTAGCCATTGATTAGACTTCTAATCTGGGTCGTTGATTTGTTAATGAAAAGATTATAAAAGAAGACTCGAGGGCCATTTGGAAAATAAGCTAGGCACACACTCAGTAACCCGAGGGAAGTCGATTATGAAGGAATAGAATTCGATTTCAGAGGGAGAGTTACAGGCAGAGGAAGCAGAGGGCATCAACAGTGACAAGGCTTGAGGGAAGGACGCAGAATCAGGGTAGAGAGGGAGCACATGGGCTCCTCCAACCAACTTCTAAGGCCTCCTACAATCTGCCAATCAAGTAATAGTCAACTCTTTGACCCAATGCACAACAACCTTCTGCTGCAACTCTGTTTCTCAATTACTGTGGAAACTGTCACTGGTTTAGGGCCTCTAAACACAAGGTCTACCCCTCCTCTTTGACTTCCACAGGCTGTCTTATCAAATTGATCCAAAACTGATCCTAAACTAGGATCCAACACATACCAAAACACTACTATTGTGACTCCTTCAATGCTGCAATTTCTGGGACTGGTTAGGGCACAAATCACATTCCCCAACCACCCACAAACATGCCCAGAAGTATGCTCCTCTTGATGCGGTGTATCTTCCAAGTGTTGCTACCCTTAGTGCTACTCTCTTAAGGTAGATGATACCCAAAACGTGGGACTGGCTCCCTAAGAGGACTGCAACACCCTTCAACAGTCCACTCTAGGGCTGCGACAACCTCTTGGGAGTTCTATCCACCCACCACAACACCTCCAAACTCTTACGCTGCTCCTCCTATGGCTGTGGCCTCCTCAACCAGGGCTACGGCCCCTCAAAACAAACCTTTGATGGTCCTGCGTTACCCTTAAGACATAACACACCCATACATAATAGTGTTTTGTCCCTCCTAAACTCGGCCTCCAGCCCAACAAACTCGGCCCTTGAGACAACCCTTTTTCGGACCTGTTTTGACTCTAAAGCAATACTCAAACCAATCCGCACTCCCCAAATCAACTCGGCCTCTAATTTGGGCTCTCCACGTTGTCCTAAAGTGACCTTATCCATGCTGTCCCAAGTCCTCTCCTTGCTGCATTTGGCTGTCTAATTTCAGAGCTCCTTTTGAGGATTGTGTAGCCCACTCAATGGATGCCTAAAACGACATAACTCACCCTCCTTTTATACGCAAAAGAAGGGGCTCCTCCAATGTTATCCTAGGGTTTGAACAACTGTCATTAGGCCTTCCTAACCTTAGGCCGACCTAGACCATCATGTGCATAAACTAAAAAATTCATAACTCTATAACGACAACTCGGATTCAGACGATTCTCGATGCGTTGGAATTGTATCGCCGAGCACGATCATCCTCATCCATCACACGTCATATCTTCATCATGGTTTTGGCCCAAAGTTCCAAACATCGATGGGTACAAAACCCCCAAGCTTGGATCTCAAGCCCACAAGCCCATTTGTGGTTCTTTGACCTCCAACTCTCAATCACCAGGGCTTGGAGTACCTCGCAAGCTACACAAAAATCAACTATCCCTCTTAGCAAGGGAGGTACTTCCAAATCTAGGAAGCCATCATCATCTCCGACGACGACACTAGCCCATTTGGCATCCATTACTGCAGCATACCCTGTAGAATGAATCTGACAATCTCGGTAGTGCCTTTGCCTCATCACATCCGAACCTGAAGATTCCAAACCACCATAGGGCTGCCCCTTCTGAGGCTAGGCTCCCTCTGAACCTACACGATCTCCACTGGACTAATGTCCTCGGAAAAAACCAATGCGGGAAAACCGATGTAGCAGATCTCAGGGTTTATATATTATGCAATAAATATATATGAAGACAAATCTATGATTGACACACCCGTCAAATTATACAGATAAACTGGCAGAAGAGATCTTGTGAGACAAACCTCACTTCATGAGAACCCAACATTGATCTGCACCAAGACTGGACTGCCCTGCGTTGCCTCTGCGCAGTCTCTCCGTCACAATAGTGGCTGGCCTCTGCCTCTGCGCTGGTCTCTCTGCTGGCTAGAAACTGAGACCTTCTGACCTTCGGAAAAACTCTCAGGGATCTGGCACTGGCCTAATGCTTTCTCCTCAACAGGAAAACAACTTCCCTTCAGCCTCTGCGTAGTGACTACGTAAGCACTGCATCACTAGCTCTGTGTTGCTACTGTGGCTCTCTCCGTCTCTGTTGCTATGCACTCTCTGAATCAGGAATCTTTCCAACCAAAATTAATGCACCTCTCTGCAAAAGATTTCACGATTAATTTTTCTCTCTCAGCACCGCTCCTTCAAGAAACGATCTCTGATCTCTACCAATGTGTTTTCCAAATGACCCTTCAAGCCATTTTTATAGTCTTTTCATTGAGACTTCAATGACCAGATTAGATCTCTAATCAACGACTAAGATTAAATTTTGACTTGATCCATTTGTTCTAGATCATTCTCACTCATATTCTATTAATTCACTTTAATTAATTTATTTTCCTAAGTTTAGACTTAGGGTCCCTTTAAAAATCATTAATTCACCAAATGATTTCTAGCTTATTTGGAATACATGTGTCTAAGCCTCTCCACAAAATTTGAGACTTAGAGCATATCCGATGCTACCCAAATTCAACACTCCCTCTTAGCGAGGAATGTGCTCTAACAATATGCCCTGCTGCACATTGCTCTGACCCTGAAGCATCTCCCTCTGCGCTGCTGATATCTGACACTCTGTCCATCAAAACTGCGCAAATGTTGCATCTGTATTGCTGCTGACACTGCCACTTTCAACACTGCATCCGTACTGCAACTCCCTCTGGATTCTGCATCCATGCTGTTGCTGACTCTGCCACTGCCAGCTGCTACTGCACTGCAACACAATTGCTTTCTACAACTGAAAAACATCCAAAATTGGATAAGTATGATGCATTTCAGTGATGAAGATCTGACTGTTGCTTGCCTCTGCACTATCCCTCTGAGGCTCCTACGTTGCTGTTGCTCTACACTGTGTCCCTCTGCGCTGCTGCAACTCTGCTTTGGTCTGCTCAGATTCTGGCGCTGCTAAACATTGCATCTGTCGCTTCTGTACTCCTCTGCACCAACCGACACGTGTCCATCCTGCTACTTCTAATTTGGGCTCTTTTAACAAGGTGATGATCCGAGAGGTGGACTCTTCAAGGATCCTGCCCAATCTTGTAGATCTCAAGGTCTACAACTCCAAATCAGCCCACCTCCCTCCTGGAGGTATATGAGCAATCATAGCAAATTCCTCCTGCTCTATCTTCGTTGCTCCGGCCTGAGAATCATGCTTCTCATCCTTGTCCTTTCGGAGAGGACACTGTGTGGCGTAATGTCCCATCTCGCCACACCAGAAGCATTTGATCTTTGACAGATTCTTCTTCCTCTTGCGCTGCTCTGGCTGCGCCTTTGATGCAAGGGCCGCATTTTCTTCCTCCTTCTTGATCTTCGAACAGCTGCTGCTGTCGCCCTCAAGTTGACACTTGAGTAAGTCTCTCCTCATCTCTTCTTGCTAAAGAGCTGCCCACATTGACTCCGAGTCAGGCAAGTTCTCTCTGCCCAGGATGCTCTGGACAAAGACTTGGTAATCCTTGGACACTGAGTTGAGGGCCATTCTGACCATCTCTGTGGCCTTAGCAACTACTCCTACAACTGCTAACTGATCTCTGTTTTCCTGAAGTCTAGACAGGAATGGATCAATACGCTCTCCCTTCTGCATCCTGGTGGTCTGCATTTTCTCCTCCAGAAACATAGCGTTGCCAACGCATCCCACATCTCCTTAGCTGTCCCTTTGGCTGAGATGTGTGAAACAATATGATCTCTCACTCCATCGAGGATCAACCGCTTGGCTTTGGCCATATTCTTCTTGAAGGCCCTTTATATTGGTGCACTACCGGTTCGTCTTGAGCACTGTCATTAAAGTGCTTCATTATGGACGGAGTTAAAGATCATGTGATACCACACATAGCCAAGAAGATGACTAATCATGAGATGTGGGAAACTTTAACCACATTGTATCGAGGGAAGTCCGTCCAGAGGAATATGCTTTTGGAGAATCAGTTGAGGTTATTTATGATGGCTTCGGGGAGAAATCGATGCGCCTATTGATTTCAGTCGTCCGGTCAGTGGCTAGAATGAGGGTCGGGTGAGAGGACTAAGTGTCCTTGGAAAGGACTCTAATCTTGTAGCATCCTGAGAGGACGAGCCCCAGCACGTCCAAATGCTGAGGCGGTGATCTTCCTTGGAACGTGCTCTGGGCTTCCATCGACAAGGAGATCGCAAGACGCCAGGCGATGCAACAGGTTCGACGAGTGAGAAGGAGGAAGAGAAGATGCAACACGGCACTGAAAACAGCAAGGGAAAAAATAGCGTGATAACTGAGGATCAAATGTTTCCAATGCGGCAAACTTGGACACTTCGCCATAAATTGTCCTCAAAGGTAGAAGGACAAGGAAGCTTCTAGTTCCAAGGTTGCTGTAGCAGACGATGGCTCCAATGATGATGTAGCCATGAGCGCTCATGAACCACGGAAGTGTGGCGATATTGATCTGTAGAGCAGCTACAGAGTGTTGGCGGGATCCTTGAGTAGCCAACTCTTGGATCACATCTGTGCTACGGGAGCCTTAAGACAGTAACAAGGAATGACTGGAGCAGTGGGTGCAAAGTTCACAGATGAGGAGCAAAGGCAGAGCTGGACGCTGTAGAGGGAACAACGCAGTGCAGATGCAGCAACAACGTAGAGGGCAGCAGCGCAGAGGAGGTCTGCTTACCCAGTGCAAAGGTACAACAACGCAACGACTTCAGGAGGACAGCGCAGACCAATAGCCTATGAAGCTTCAGTAATGAGTTGTAGCTCGACTGACTTGTTCGTCATTGGGCAGGGGTCCTTCAGTTGCTTACTCTCAGCAATTGAGTTGCAGTGCAGCAGTTAGCAGTGGCAGTGCTATGGGCAGCATGATGCAACAATTTGAGAGGGAGCTGCAGTATGGATGTAGCAGTGACAGTGGCAGAGTCATGGGCAACAGTACAGAAGAGCAGCAACAATGCAGTGATGAAGGGCAGCAGGCCAAGCATCAACGTAGAGACCAACACCAGACATTAGAGCAGTACTTCGGGGTGAAGTGTATTGCTAGAGCACATTCCTTGCTAAGAGGGAGTATTGAGATTTTGCGGTGTTGGGGTAGCATCGAATGTGCTCTAGCTCCCAAACTTTGTGAAGGGACTAAAGTACATAATATCTCCAAGACCCAGAAAGCGTTTGAAGAAATTCCTTCAAGTTTAAGAGATATTTAATTAATTAATCCTTTTAATTAAAGACCCTAAGTCGAACTTAGGAAAATTAAAAGATTAAAGTTAATTAAATTAAATATGTTATGAGAATGACTTAAGTGACGCGGATCAAGAAGCTTCTAATCTTAGCCGTTGATTAGAGATTAGATCACGGTCATTGGTTTGCTAACGAGAAAGGTATTAGAGAAGGGCTTGGGGTCAGTTGGAGAACACACACATTGGCAAAGCACTGAAGCTAAGTTGAGATTCTAGGGCGTGGTTTGCTAAGAATTTTAGAAGTGTTTTAGCTGCAACGAGGGGAAGTATTGGCAAGCGGGATGGTTTGATCCCAGACCAAGAGTACAACGAGGGCAAAGAAGGAGCATTCCAGAGCAGCGCACTGGCAGCAGCTACGCAGTCCAGCCAAGAGCCCAGCAAGGGTAGCCCAGAGGCAGCAGGAGCCAAGTGAGGCTGACGGAGGCCCACTTAGGGCAGCGTAACTCCCTCTAGGGTGACGTAGGCTCTTCCTGGAGCAACGTAGAGGCTGACACAGGCCGGGAAGGCTAACACAGAGGGCTTCAGAGCAGTGCTGGGGTTTCCAGAGGCCAGAAAGGGGCTGAGTTCTGTAAATCCCGTTTGATGGTGTGAATCAGTCATATTTTTCTGTCTCCGGGATGGAAGTGTTCCTGCCATTTATATTTCTTTGTCGGGTTAACCAGTTTTGGTGCCCAGGATTGTTGTACTTAGGATCTGCATAATAATAAAAACCCTCCAGAAGCTAGCAGCACCGATTTTCCCACATTGGGTTTTTCCAGGGACATTTGTCCAGAAAATCCTTGTGTGTCACTTTGTCTATATGGGCATGTTATTTAGTATTTGATCTATATGTGTACGCTATTAACTGTATTTACTTTGATGTTAATTCTGAATATTCAGATTAATAACTTATGTAAGTAGAAGAAGTAAATCCAGATTTAACAGTAGGGTTTCTTAAGTTAAAGAAATTCTCACAAAAAGCTGCCCCTGGAGGTCTTTGTGCTGCCTCTGCGCAGTGACTGCGTAGGCACTGCATCATCTCCTCTTGACACTGCGTCATGTGAAAGTTTCAAAATAAAAACCCTACTGCAGTATCTATATCTACTTCACCGACTTGTTTAATTATCTTTACAAGTTATTTTACTGAATTATTCAGAAAAAAACATTAAAGTAGACACTAACTACAACCTACACATCTACAGATCATTTTCTGAACAATACACACATGTGACAAGATTACACACGATTTTTTGGACAAATGTCCTTGGAAAATCCCAATACAGGAAAACCAGTGTAGTAGCTGTAGAGGGTTTTTATTATTATGTAGAATCGGAATACAACATTCTGGGCACTAGAAATGGTTGGCCCTTGGAGAAATTACACTGCAGTTTGTACCTTTCACTCGGAGACAGAAGATATGGCTGTATCACACCCTCAAACAGGATTTACAGATCATAAGCCCCTTCTGGCTCACTGGAACCCTTAGCGCTACCTCTGCAGCCTCTGCGTCAGCCTTCATTGGCCAACATCCCCACTGCACTGCCCCGGCTGGGACTGCATCACCCTGGATGGTGCTGCGCTACCCCTGCGTTGCGCTGGCTAGGTCTGCGTCACCTTGTTGGGCTTACACAGCCTTTACGCAGTCCCTACATGGTGCTCGCTGAACTGCATCCTCCAGGCTGGCTCTGCGCTGACTGGTACTCACTACCCCTTTGCCTTGTTGTATCCTCCGCCTTAGATCAGATCATCCCTCGCTGATCTCTGCCCCTCACTACATTGCAAACTCGCTTCGAATTTCTCAGAAAAACCCCACCCCAAAAATTCGACTTAGCTTCAGTGCTTTGCTTGTGTGTGTGTCTCCAACTGACTCCAAGCCTTTCTTTTATACTTTTCTCGTTGGAAAACTAACGACCGTGATCTAATCTCTAATCAACGGATCAAATTAAAAAACTGCTTGATCCATGTCACTTAGAACATTTCATCACATGTGTTTAATTAATTCACTTTAATTTTTCTAATTCCCTAAGTTAGACTTGGGGTCCTCATGAAAAAAAAATTAATTATTAGAATAAATTCAACACCAAATGAAATTTGTCCAAACGCTTTCTAGGTTTTGGAGGTCTCGTGTGTCTTAGCCCCTCCAAAAATTTTTAGGGGTAGAGCACGCCCGATGCTACCTCAAAAATCTCAACACTCCCTCTTAGCGAGGAGTGTGCTCTAGCAAGACATCCACACCAAGTATTGCCTGATCTCGGCATCGGTCCCTGCGCTCCTGATGCTTGGCCTACTGTCCTCCATCCACTGCTTTGCTTGTTTCTGTACTATTTCCCTTGTCACTGCCACTGACACTGCTACATCCGTACTTCAACTCTCTCTTAAGTTGCTGCATCATGCTGCCCATAGCACTGCCACTGCTAACTGCTGCACTGCAACTCAGTTGGTGAGAAGTAAGCAACTGAAGGACCACTTCCCAATCACTAACAGACAAGTCAGTCAGGTTGCACCTTGTCACTGAAGCTCCCTTGGCTGCTGCGCTATGTTGTCTCCCTGAAGCCACTGCGCTGCTGCATCTCTGCACTGCGTAAGCTCTGCCCCCTCTGCGTTGTTGCTCCTATGCTGCTGCCTCTGCACTGCGCTGCTCCCTTCTACGACGTCCTAGCTCTGCCCTTCGCTTCACTGTGATGTCCTGCACCCACTGCTCCACTTGTCCCGCTATCGTCTTAATGCTCCCGTAGCTCGTATGTGATCCAAGAGTTGGGCTACCTCACAGATCTTGCCTGCTGCCATATGTAGCTCACTCTATAGATCTATGTCGCCCCACTTACGTGGCTCATGAGCACTCATGGCTATGTCATCGTCACTACCATCATCCCCCTTTGCTGTTCCTGCCTTGGATTCAGAAGATCCCTTGTCCTTCTTCTAAGGACAATGGCTGGCGAAGTGTGTAATATTCCCAATTAGCAGACAAATGATTGGAATAGTCATTTTTGATTAATTTTTGCCTTTCTAAAGTTCAGCAGGAAATAAAGGGGTGAGGGGACCCATAAATCAACATTAGAATAAAAGCACTTTCTAAAAGTCACTAGGCAAATTAATTAGAAGGCAAAGCAGGACCCATGAGGCCAAGTGACAACGCATGAGAGGAGGCAGCTGAAATAATGCAGTGGCAGCGTGGGGCTAGGTAGCATGGGACAGGCAGTGCAACGCAACTAGGGGATAGCGTGGCAAGAGGACAACGCAGCATTAGTGGGCCCAAGGGAATGTGGAGGTTCATGAGCATAAAATGGGGATGGAGGCAGCCTTTCTCATTCATTCATACATCTTCTAATTTTTTGTCTGTCAAGACTAGCACACGCTTAAGCTGTTTAGCGAGTCTGCAGTGCTGTTTAGCACATGGGTGACTCTGAGCAGAGATCCCAACCTCGTCCTCTGGGGACTTTGAGTGCCTGCTCAGGAGAGGAGCCACATCTTCAGTTTTTGGGAGTAGCATCGTTGGATCAGCCACCAAGATTACGCAGTCATTCCCAGAGCAGTGAAGTCACTCAGAGGATTTCGAAGTCTAGGAGGAAAACAACTTCGGTAGAGGAGAAATCTCGTGGGATTTCAGTCTGGAGGCTTGTGAGGGGATCAACCCTTCCATAGCTACGTTCCTTGGGTAGTTGGAGGCCTTTCCTTTCAACATTTCATCACAGAGGCCTGCGTACCCAACAAAAGTGCGTAGTCATCCCAAGAGGGTGATTTTTCAAGTTCAGCCATTTCGGAATTCCTTCGTGGGTTATTCTAGGTTTTTGGGGGAGAGTTTGGTGTTTGAGTTTCGGAATTTTCTGAGCAGCGGAGCAGCGTTATCTTGCAGGCCCTTTGCAGCCAGCAACAACATTTCCAACAGGGCTGCGCAGTGGAAGAGCAGCGCCGAGCAGAGATTGAGCAGACTTTCTGAGTGAGGAGGAAGAGATCATTTCAGCCTGACTAGAGCAGGCCAAGGTGCTATCATTCTGAGCACTCTTTGTACTTATCCCTCATTTCAGAAAATATAATAAAATGGCACAGCTGTTCTGATTTATTTACCGTGTTTTCTTTGCATGCTTCTATTTGCTGTAGTTTTTGTTTATGTTGCTTTGCATTGCTGTCTATTTCTCGTTTGGGATATTATAGTGGTATTAGAGCTCATAAACTTGGCTCAACTTGTGGAGCGATCAGTCTATGACACCCGAAGATACAGAGTTCATCACATACCAGAAGTGAAGGTACAGGGACAGAGAGTGTAGGCTCGAAATCACACCTGCAGAAGAGGACAACGTTCCGGCTGACGAAGACAAAGGGAAGGCACGAATGGCAGATGAGATAGATGATGGGAAGGAGTTTGTTAACCTCCTCTTGAAATCAGTACAAGAGCTTTCCAAAAAGTTAGAGGAAATGGGGCAGAAGATTGTCGGAGAAAACAGACAGCGTGAGATCCCAAGGGAGTTTCACAACAGCGAAGGGTCCGGTACTTCTCACCATATTTTGGAGCAGAACGCTGCGCAGCAGGTGGTGCTACACACTCCCCCATGTTCCACGATGCCCACTTTCTTGACTTCAGGAGCAGGAATGGGAGGGCACTAAGAGTCGGAGGTGGCTCATTACGGGGAGTATTTTTGCAGAGTATCAGTCATATGGGCGGGAGTTTGGAGAGGCCCTCACCTTTAACCAGTTTTGCCAGCTGAAGAACAATAACAGACCACACAGCTAGAATAGAGGAGGAAGGTACACGCAAGGGAATGACCTGCAACATATCGTGGGCAGATTTTTATTGCCTACCTTTGATGGATCATTAAAGTCATCGACTGAGGCTTGGGTGGAGAAGCTGGACATCTATTTTCAGCTGAACCAAATGGTAGAGGTAGAGGCCATCAAGGTGGCAATGCTGCACCTTGAGGGGGAAGCCCACGACTGGTGGTTCCACGAGATGTCTACGTCGAGTCACACAGGGGTGACAGCGTATGCAGAGTTCACTCGGAGGCTAGTGGAGAGATTTGACCGGAAGGACCCAGAGGAACACTTCGTTGGGCTGACTAAGCTCAAACAGTCAGAAAGCTTGGAGACTTACATTTCCAAGTTCTTTAAACTTTCAGTGATGGTGCCAGACTTGTGAGTGGCCAGGAGGGTATATATGTTCATTGATGGATTGGCAGAACCGTTGCGGGGGCTAGTCAGATCCACTAGGCCTACTACGCTGCAGGACACAGTAGGGAGGACTAGGGACTTGCAGGATGCCCTACCTAGGACGAGAGCTCCTTTTCCTCACAAACCAGTGTTCCAACGAAAGGGGAAAGACACAAGAGCTCCACCCCCGAGGGGGAGCCAAGGCCGAGGGCCGTTGGATGATGATATCTGGAGAGATTTGAGACGGAAGAAGCTGTGCTTCACTTTCCAGGAGCCATAGGCACCGGGCCATCGTTATGCCACGGGGAATGCACATTACATTGAGGTCTTCTCCGACAATGAGGGAGAAGAAGAGGCATATGAGGAGTTGGAGGAAGATGCTAGTGCTGGTGCACCAAGAGGAGATCATCCACCAAGACCTCACCTAGTAGCAACGAGAGCAGCGTTTGCACCCACTGGAGGAGTCCTTGCATCTTTGCGGGGAGTTCCCAAGTATCTGACGCTGAAAGTCCGAGGCACAGTCTAGGGACAATGTGTTTCAGTGTTGGTGGTCACATAACTTCATTGATGCCCAACTAGTGCAGCAGAGGGGCATACCGACAGAGAGTTTTGATGGGTTCTCCGTGTTGGTTCCAGTTGCCAAGACCGTGCAGTGCATGCGGTATGTTCCGGGATTAGCAGTGACCATGGGGACATACACCATGACGGATCATTTTTGTGTGGTCGACATTCCAGATACCAATGTGGTAATGGGTTTGTAGTGGCTTATCACGCTTGGTAAGGTCACTACAGATTGGGAGACATTGGAGATGGAGTGGATAGTTAAGAAGAGTGGGAAGCATGTGATGATCAGAGGCATGCACACATACCCACCCCAGATAGTCTCGGCACACTAGATGGAGGCAGATTTCCGGAAGGGAGATGTAGAGTGGGCAGTGGAGCTGCGTATTTCAGAGGCAGGAGCTACAGGGCAACCAGTACATCCCGATGTACAGTCTATATTGTGGACCGTTGCTCTGTTATCCTCTTGTATTGTATAGATTCACTAGGTGACTATAGATTTATTACAAGCAGCTGAAGATAGCATTCCTTCACTGTCAGCGATCTTCAAAAATCTCACTGCCTTCATTATCTTCATAAAACCTTTTTTACTATCTCTCAGTTTGCCTTCTCAAAATCATCCTGCTGATCTTAAAAACTCATTTTGGGCTTGATCCTCTCATTTTCATCCTTCCTCCCTACCTTAAAGTCCCATTCCCTCATTCTCTCCACAAAAAACCTCATTTTAACCCCTCACCTCATCAATTTCCCTTGTTTTATTAAAACAATGTAAAAGTTCTTTTTACATTGTTTTAAATAAAAAATAAACCTTTCGGACCCTTTGTTTTATATTAAAACTCTGTTTTTAATAATAAAACTCGACCCCCTCTTTTATACTTAAAACTTTGTTTTTAATTAAAATAAACCCGACTTGTGTGTTTTCTAAACCCATTCTATACATTGAAAACCCGACCCTTTAATTTATTTAGTTGTTCCCTTTTCCTTATATATAAAGCGTTTTCGCTTATTTTATTGCCCTTGGGCCACGCTCTTCACCGAATCCCACCACGCAATAAGACCCTGCCACCTGTCTGCCCGGGGCCCACTCCATTCGAATTGCCCATCGCTCCATATCTCCCGACCATCGTTGATCTCATCCCTCGAGATCCAACGGTCGACGACGCTCAACGCACAAATTCCAGCGCGGGGGTTAAACAAACCCCAACCCTGTGAAATGGGCGATATCCCTCCACCACGCGTCGATCGCTGAATGGAATCACACACAACCACCCAAACCCACTTACCACCCCCGCTCGCTCGCGAAAACTGCTTGTCCTCCTTTGCGTCAAATCAATACCGCCTCATCCAATTCAAAGGTTCCGAAGCTCTTTGGCTTTGGAATGAAGCCCCTATCTGCCATTGCCACCTCTGCAAACGTTCCAATAACCCAAAAACCCCAAATAAACGCAGAAAGGCCTCCCAACGCAGATTTTAAATTAATTGGTTGTTTTATTGTGTAGGTTTCATGGCAGAAATGCGAGAAATGCATTCCAAGGTCCGAAATTGTTTAAATTAAGTGATCTAGGTGACGATCTAGAGGAAGTAATTTCATTTGAAGGACTAGAGGCATTATATCAAGCTTGATCATCAATAAATCATGATTATTGGTGGTTATCTAAGCCCTCCGACAACAAAAGATTTCCCCCCTGCATAGCAAAATACAGACAGAGGCACAGTAAAGAGATGAAGACAGTCAGAAGACTATGGCAGTGAAGATTAAAGGGCTAATCATAAATCAAAGAACAAATCAAAAGGATTAATCACAAATCAAAGATAAAGACAGAATCAAAGGAAAAGTAGAGATAAAGCAGACAGTGAAGACAAATTGAGTTTAAAAGCCTGAACATAGTTTAAAGGATTAAACAAAGGCAAATCAGCACAAAGACAGATTTGAATGACTCAACCAAAATCATTAACATCTTTAAAAACACATCTGAATACCTACAACCTGTTTTGTTCTAATAAAGACATCAACAATTATTACAAACAGTCAGAGATATTTCTCATCTACCCAACAGTTATTGTAAAAGTTATTGAGAAAGCCTTAAAGTCAAATATTTCCAAAAGTTAGCTTAGAAGTTAAGTTAGGAGTTATTATTACAATGAATCACTCTCAGATATTTTGCCTTGGGCCTTGCATGGTCTCAAAGGTCAAAAATGCATTAACTCTGTAATAAATAACATCTGAAACCCTAGCTTAGGATCACCTCCTCATTTTGCCGATAAGTACTGCATGTATCATTCATTTTTAGTGTTGGTTGTTTTGGCTAGTTGTTGGCTGTTGATTAAAGGATAGACTGCGAGGCTGGATTTGAGAAAGCTTTGAGTTGCAGAGATCTATTGTACTTGAGTAATGTAATTGTTTTGAACATCAGTAATACAAGTACGTTCACAGGATTCTTGAGCTATGTCAATGGTGAAGTTTTCCTTCTTTGTCATCGTTTTCCTTCTGTTTTCCATTCTGTCCGTTATTTCCCAGATAAAAGAACATAAATTTTAGAGTAGGATATGCTGTCTTGGCACCCTATTTCTGTCAGCATTCTTTATCTCAATGATTTTTCTACAAGGTTTGATTGGAGAATTCTTAATTGCTCTCTGGTTCCACCTAGCTTGTTGTCTTGGAAATGATTTAATAGAGTCAAGCCAAAGAAGTCTATGGTATACCCTGTCCTTTGGTGTAGCTTGAAATATTGTTTTTAAGACCTTTCTTTGAAGTATACTTAGTAGAGTCTAAACCAGGGAAGTCTATGGTATGCCTTGTCCTCTGGTCTGCCTCAAACTGTTGCTTTGAAGGTCTTTAGAGTGTTTGATTAAAGAAGATAGGTTTATCTTGCTCTTTAGTTGCACTCATTGTTGTCTTAAATGTTTTCTTGGTCTGAAAGTAATTCTAGGATTGTTGGATTGTTGTCTTAAGGATTTTCTTATTATAGTCTGGCCAAAGAAGTCTATGGTATGCCCTGTCCTTTGGTTTGCCTCAAACAGTTATCTAAAAGGCTTTTCTTGTTGAAGTAGAGTTAAAAGATTCTTAACTAACTTTTAGTTCTGCTGCTTTCACAACTTATTGTCATTTCATATGCCATCTAATCTAAGAGATCCACTTGATATAGTTAGCTTGCCCTATGAAAACCCTTGCAGAGTTGATGAACAATTAAATCCTTTTATGACTCCATAGCCCAATGGATTAATGCCTCTCACGGTCTATCTGTTCAGCTAAAACACTCTATCACGTAATCACACCATTAGTCTATCTAACAACCAATCTAATCAATCAAAACAAACAAGTCCTCAGAACTTCATAACTAGCCTAAAATCATAAAACAAAAGCATAAAAACATATAATTTATAAACACTTATATAGAGAGAGCCCCCTCTGAGTCCAGGAAGGCTAGGTCCATGGACTCCAAAGTGGTTTGATGTGGTTCCTTGTAGAGTTTGTTCTTGCCAATCTTGCAAATCACGGGGAGCCAACATACTCCATGGTTTTTGGGGACATACCACCAGGGTAGCCACCAGACAAGGGATTTGAGCATACTATTGAGCTGGAGCAGGGGATCCAGGCAGTGATCACTACCCCCTATAGGCACCCCAAAGCCTACGGGAATGAGATTGAGTGAGCCATACATGAGCTCTTGGCGTTGGGACACATCAGGCCTAGCACTAGTCCCTTTTCTTCTTCTGTAGTCATGGTGAAGAAGGATGGCACATTACGGATGTGCATCAACTACAGGGCGCTCAACAAGAAAACCATTAAGAACTATTACCCCATCCCCAGGATTGATGAGTTGATGGATGAGTTGAGGGGTTCTCGAAGATCGATCTGAGGTCAGGGTACCATCAGATCAAGGTGAGGGACCAAGATGTCCCCTAGACTGCATTTAGATGCCACTATGGCCACTTTGAGTTTTTGGTGATGCCCTTCGGGCTAACCAATGCTCCGGCCACCTTCTAGTCTTGTATGAACGACATCTTCCGTGGTTTGCCAAGGAAGTTTGTCCTAGTGTTTTTCGATGACATTCTCATCTATAGCCGCACATGGGAGGAGCACTTGCAGCACATTGAGACTGTACTTCGTATTTTGGAGGAGCAACATTTCTATGCTAAGCTATCCAAGTGCGAGTTTGGGCTTACAAAGATGCTCTACTTGGGGCATATGATCGGAGTGGACGGGGTAAGAGTCCATGAGGAGAAGATCCAGACCATCCGGGATTGGCCAGAACCGAAGAATGTGACAAAACTTCGGGGATTTGTGGGCATCTGCACCTACTATCGGAAGTTTGTCAAGGGGTTTTCACAACTTGCAGCACCTCTCACGGATCTCACCAAGAAGGGGGCTCTTGGATGGACTGATGTTGCGCAAAGGGCCTTCGACAGGCTCAAGGAGGTGATGAGCAGCTGTCCAGTGTTGGCATTGCTGAATTCCACGCAACCCTTTGTGCTGGAGTGTGATGCTTCAGGAGAGGGGGTAGGAGCAGTTTTGATGCAGGGGGGCCATCTTATCGCTTTCGAGAGTTGAAAGCTACTGCTGCATGAGAGACTGTACCTGATATATGACAAAGCGATACTAGCCATCATGCATGCGTTGGCCAATTTCTGGTAGTACTAGGTAGGTAACAGATTTCGGGTGAGGATTGAACACAACAGTCTTTGGTTTTTTTTGGAGCCGAAACAGTTGCAGGAGAGACAACAAAAATGGGTCAGCAAAATCTAGTCCTATGACTTTGACATCGAGTATGTGAAGGGGAAGAACAATGTAGTGGAAGATGCCTTGTCACGGAGGCCAACAACGCTGTCTTTGATGAGCCTTGACGCAGACTGGAGGGCCCAACTGTTGGTGGAGTATTCCAAGGACCGTTTTGCTTGTGAGGTGTTGGATGGGCAGGTGACAAATGACAAGTGTCAGGTGATGGATGAGGTCTTCTATTACCGAGACAGGATTTTCTTGACATGTAACTCCCAGCTTAGGGAAAAGATCTTGCGTGCATCCCACGACTCACCACTTTCAGGTCATCAGGGGTTCACCAAGACTTATAGGGCCACACGGGAGAGGTTCTAATGGAGGGGCCTCAAGGAGGACATACTTCGACATGTCAGGGTTTGTTAGAGGAACAAAGGAGAGTTGAGTCATCCTGCAGGCTTGCTACAATCGCTTCCCATTCCGAAGGGGAAATGGGAGAGCATCTCCATGGATTTTATCACAGGGTTGCCCATGGTGTAGGGCAAGGATTGCATCTTTGTAGTTGTGGATCGGTTGACAAAGTATGCACACTTTTTCGCCATCTCCGCACGATATACTGCTTCACAGGTGGCCGAATTGTTCTTCAGGGATATTCTTAGGCTCCATGGTCTCCCAAAGACCATAGTCACTGATTGGGACATCTGGTTCATGGGCAGATTTTGGCAGGAGTTGTTCCGTTTGGTGGGTACCGAGTTGACACCCAGTATCAGATATCACCCACAAACGAATGAGCAGCCAAAGATAGTGAACAAGTGGTTTGGAGGGCTACTTGAGAAACTATGTCTTGGGGCAGTAGAAGGCATGGTTGCGTTGGCTCCACCTGGGAGAATACTGCTACGACACGACATTCCATATGTCGTTCGGTATGTGTCCATTTTATGCTTTGTATGGATATAATGCTCTAACTTTTGTTGATGTCATGTTTGGAGCAAGCAAGGCCCTAAGGGCCAAATATTGGATCCAAGAGAGCTAAGACATACTCTGGGCTCTCAAGGACAACCTAGCCACAACGCAGAACCAACAGAAGTTGTATGTAGACAGAGGCCGCGTAGAGAGACAGTTTGAGGTAGATGATCTGGTTTACCTTCGACTTCAGCCATACAAACAGTCCACGTTGAAGCAGAAGGGAGCAGAGAAGCTCAAACACCGCTTCTATGGACCATACAAGGTGATTAGACAAGTTGGGGAGGTGGCATATGAGCTAGGGCTACCAGCTGGGAGCCGGATCCATAACATTTTCCATGTCTCATGCTTGAAGAAAGATCTGGGGCAATGGGTGATTGCTACTATGGAGCTCCCACCTACAGATGATGAGGGGCATTTGGTGCTGCAACCGGAGGCCATTCTAGACACTCGGAGAGACCACTGAGGAGCAGGACAGTCAAGGAATATCTGGTCAAATGGAGGAACCTTCCAGGTGAGGATGCCACTTGGGAGGGGGAGAAGATCCTGCAACATCCATCCTTGCAGTTGCTTGAGGACAAGCAACATTTTGGCGGGGAGGACTGTAATATTTCCAATTAGTAGATAGTTGATTGGAATATTCATTTTTGATTAATTTTTGCCTTTCTAAAGTTCAATAGGAAATAAAGGGGTGAGGGGACCCATAAATCAACATTAGAATAAAAGCACTTTATTAAAGTCACTAGGCAGATTAATTAAAAGGCAAAGCGGGACCCATGAGGCCAAGTGACAGCACAGGAGAGGAGGCAGTTGGGACATCGCAGTGGCAGCGTGGGGCTAGGAAGCGCAGTGGCAGCGTGGGATAGGCAGCGCAACGTAGCTAGGGGACAACGTGGCAAGAGGGACAACGCAACATCAATGGGCCCAAGGGAATGTGGAGGTTCACTAGCATAAAAGGGGGATGGAGGCAACCTTTCTCATTCATTCATACATCTTTTGATTTTCTGTCTGTTAAGACTAGAGCACGCTTAAGCTGTTTAGCACAGATGTGTCTCCAAGCGGAGATCCCAATCTCATCCTCGAGGGACTTCGAGTGCCCGCTCAGGAGAGGAGCCACATCTTCAGTTTTTGGGAGCAGCATAGTTGGATCAGCCACCAAGAATACACAGTCATTCCCAGAGCAACGCAGTCACTCAGAGGATTACGAAGTCTAGGAGGAGGACAGCTCCGGGAGAGGAGAAATCTTGTGGGATTTTAGTCCGGAGGCTTGTGAGGGGATCAACCCTTCCATAGCTAAGTTCCTTGGGGAGTTGGAGGCCTTTCCTTTCAACATTTCATCACAGAGGCCTGCGTACCCAACAAAAGTGCGTAGTCATCCCAAGAGGGTGATTTTTCAGGGTCAGCCATTTCGGAATTCCTTCATGGGTTATTCTGGGTTTTTGGAGGAGAGTCTGGTGTTTGAGTTTCAGAATTTTCTGAGCAGCGGAGCAGCCTTATCTTGCAGGCCCTTTGCAGCCAGCAACAACATTTCCAACAGGACTGCGCAGTGGAAGAGCAGCGCAGAGCAGAGATTGAGCAGACTTTCTGAGTGAGGAGGAAGAGATCATTTCAGCATGCCTAGAGTAGGAACATATGCTATCATTTTGAGCACTCTTTGTACTTATCCCTCATTTTGGAAAATATAATAAAATGGCTCAGCTATTCTGATTTATTTGTTGTGTTTTCTGTGCATGCTTGTTTTTGTTGTAGCTTTTGTTTATGTTGCTTTGTATTGCTGTCTATTTCCCGTTTGGGATATTACAAAGTGTCCAATTTCGCCACAATTAAAGCACCAGATCTTGGATAGGTCCCTCTTCTTCTTCCCTTGCTGCCTCTGTCTCGTTGATGCAAGGGTTGCATCCTCCTCCTCGTCTTTCTTTAGTTTGACTGTACTGCTGCTGCTGCTTTGCCTCTTGGTAAACCTCTTGATTTCTTCCTGACGAAGGATTGCCCACATATCCGCCCAACATGGTAATGCTGCCCATTCCTCGGTGACTGCATTCAGGGCAGTCCTCACTAAGAGCCCTTCATCTAGAGTCGTACCCATGGCAATCACTTGGTCCCGAATAGTCTGAAGTCTAAAGAGGAAGGGATCTATTTTCTCACCCTTCTGCATCTGGAACAACCTCATCTGATTATCCAGAAGCATCTTCCTCTGGACGAAGCCTCCCTGATACATCGTGTCCAAAGTTGTCCACATTTCATTTGCTGTGTTCTTTTCGACAATATGTGGAACCACGTGATCTTTGGCTCCATCCATGATCAAGCGCTTAGCTCGCTTCGAATTTTTTCAGAGGATTTGCATCGGAAGGCACAACTAGGACATTCTCGTCATGGTCCTTAATGCCGTACTCATCCAAGATTGTCAGGATATTGGCCCTCCAAATAATGAAGTTGGACATGCCATCCAACCTGTCCTGATCTCTCAGGCCATGAGAAACCATCTCTGCTCAAATATGTCGGAACAGATACTCTTGTCCCTCTTTCTGCTGCAACACTCAACATAAAACTTGATCTGGGTTTCTTGGTGATTAGAATCCCTCTATAGTAGTTGCTCACTCTGACAATTGATTTCCCTCTCGGAAATCCTCTGCCAAAAACAATCGAATCAATTCTCTACGATCACCCTCCTGATCGAATCTCATATCAATTTGGCACAGATCTGCTGACCAATTGTTCTCCTCTCGCTCTTGTCACCTTTGTTAGGCACGGTTCTGCACCGACATAACCTATGCCACACCAGCAACCTCTGAAGATCAGAAGCTTTGCTTCAGACTTCGGCAAATTTGCACAACAACCTCAAAACTCAGACTACGTCCCTCTAGCTGGCCTTTGCATGAGCAGATTGGCTCAATGCAGCCTCTGTGCAGCGCAGGCTGATCCTGCGTCACTCTGGAAGGATTTGCGCTGCATCTGTGTCAGCCTGGTTGGACTGCGTCCTTGCCGGTGTTGCACTGCCCTTTTTCTGGATCTGCTGCTTCAGCTGCCCTCATTGCAACAATCTTCTTCAGCCGCTCTACTGGTGGATCAACTTGATCTGCAATGCTCTGATACCATGTGAAAGTTTCAAAACAGAAACCCTACTGCAGTATCTAGATCTACTTCACCTACTTGTTTAATTATCTTAAAAAGTTATTTTACTGAATTATTTAGAAAAACATTAAAGTAGACACTAACTGCAGCCTACACATCTACAAATCATTTACTGAACAATACATACATGTGACAAGATTACACACGATTTTTCGGACAAATGTCCCCAGGAAAACCCAATAAGGGGAAATCGATGCAACAACTCTAGAGGGTTTTTATTATTATGCAAAATATGAATACAACATCTGGGCACCATAAATGGTTTGCCCTACAGAGAAATTACACGACAGTTTGTACCTTTTACTCGGAGACAGAAGACATGGTTGTATCACACCCTCAAAACAAGATTTATAGATCACGAGCCCCCTTCTGGCCCACTGGAACCCTTAGCGCTGCCTCTGCAGCCTTTGCGTCAGCTTTCACTAGCCAACGTCCCCACCGTGTCACCCTGACTGATGCTGCATTGCCTCGGTTGGGACTGCGTCACCCTCGACGGTGCTGCGTTGTGATGGCTAGGTTTGCGTCAGCCTCGCTGGGCTTATGCTGCCTCTGTGTGGTGCTGGTTGAACTGCGTCCTCCAGGCTGGCTCTGCGCTGACTGGTACTCACTGCCCCTCTGCCTTGCTGTATCCTTGGCCTTGGATCAGATCATCCCTTGCCGATCTCTGCCCCTCACTGCATTGCAAACTTGCTTCGAATTTCTCAGCAAAACCTCGCCCCAAAAATTTGACTTAGCTTCAGTGCTCTGCTTGTGTGTGTTTGTCTCCAATTGACCCCAAGCCTTTCCTTTATACTTTTCTTGTTGGAAAACCAACGGTCGTGATCTATCGACGACTTAGATTAAAAGACTGCTTGATCCATGTCACTTAGAACATTTCATCACATGTGTTTAAAAATTCACTTTAATTTTTCTAATTCCCTAAGTTAGACTTAGGGTCCTCATTAAAAAAAATTAATTATTAGAATAACTTCAACACTAGATGAAATTTCTCCAAACGCTTTCCGGGTTTTGCAGATCTCGTGTGTCTTAACCCCTCCACAAAATTTCAGGGCTAGAGCACACCCGATGCTACCTCAAAAATCTCAACATGTCACCCCACCTGTGGATCGATCTGACTCCTGGAATCAAAGATCTCAGCCTCTCGGTCTCACACCCCGACTTTCGGCTTCTGGATCAGTTCCGACAGTGAAATCTCAGAAACCCTCTCAGCCACTGTGCAGCCTCTACATATCCTTGTGTGGCTCTCCGTCAGGCTGTCTGGTTCTGTGTTGGCTCTGCTAGACATCTCTATGCCTCTCTCTGCTGATTATTATCCGACTGAGAAAATCTCTCTCTCCGGAAGCTACTTTGCCCCTCATTGCACTGAATCACTTAGATTTGATCTTCGTCCGAGCACTACTCCGTTAGAAGAATTCGATCTCAAGATTCACTCCATGTGTCTTTCCAAATGACCCTCAAGCCTTCCTTTATAGTCTTCTTGTTCAGACATCAACGATTGAGATTATATATCTAATCAATGACTCATATTATATTAGATTTGATCTATTCTTTTTCTAGATCATCCACACTCTGTTTTATTAATGCCCTTTAATTATTTAATTTCCCGAAGTTTAGACTTAGGGTTTCCATTAAAATAATTAATTATTTTAGTAAAACATGATCTGAATGGAACTATGACAAACATTTTCTGTGTTCTTTGGAATACCAGTTTCTAAGCCTCTCCACAAAATTTGGGGCTTAGAGCACTTCCGATGTTACCAAAAAAACAACTCTCCCTCTTAGCGAGGAAAGTGCTCTAACAATATGCCTGTTGCATACTACTCTGTCCCTGAAGCATCCTCTGCACTGCTAATGTCCATCAACCACTGCGCTGCTGCTGCCACTGTACTGCTGCCCATGACACTGCCACTGCCACTACTGCATCTGTACTACAGCTCCCTCTCAAGTGCTACATCTGCTATGCTGCTAACGCTACCACTACTAACACTGCATCTGCACTGCAACTCAGCTGCCGAGAGAAGCAACTGAAATCACCCAAAAACTGAACAAGTGTTTAGTGGCTGCACCTCGGTGCTGAAGACTCTGACTGCTGGTAACTTTTGTGTTGTCCCTCTAATGCATTGTGCTGCACTCTTGTGCATTGCTCTGCTATTGCTACACTGCTGCTGCTCTGCTTTGTGCTGCTACCTACTGCACTGTTGTCTCCATCACTCCTCGGCTCTCACTAAAAACTCCTCCATCCTGCTACTGCTAATATGGGCTCCCATAGCAAGGTAATGATGATCCATGAGGTGGGCTCCTCAAGGATCCTGCCCAACTGAAGTTCAGAGTGAGCTACAGTTCTATGTCACACCACTTCTTTCCTCGAGAAGTGTGGGCATTCATGACCAACTCATTCTGCTTGATCTTAGCAGATGCAACTTTCAGATCATGCTTCTCATCCTTGTCCTTTTTCTTCAAAGGACACTGTGATGCAAAGTGGCCCATCTCACCACATCTGAAGCATTTCACTTTCGAGACATCTCTCTTTTGTCTCCGTTGCCCTTGTTGCCCTTTCGATGCAAGGGCTGCATTCTTCTCATCCTCCGAACTCTTAGATCCACTCCCGCTGCTACCGTCAAGCTTGCACTTGACTAGATCTCTCCTCAACTCTTCCTCCTAAAGCGCCAACCACATCTGCTCCCAACTAGGAAGCGTAGCCCTGCCCAAAATGCTTTGGAAAAAACTTGCCACTCCTCCATGACTGTGTTAAGGGCTAGCCTCACCATAGTTGCCGAAGATGGGGTGGATCCCATGGCTGCCAACTGGTCTCGAATCTCCTAAAGTCTCGTAAGGAATGGGGCAATGCACTCCTCCTTCTGCATCTGGATCATCTGGAGCTTCTGCTCTAAGTACATCTTCCGTTGCTCGGAAGTTCCTTCGTACAACAAAGACAAGGCCTCCCACATCTCCCTGGCGGTGCCCTTGCCAACTACATGAGAGACTATATGATCCTTGACCCTGGCAAGGATTAGCCTCTTGTCCTACGCTATATCGGGCTTGTACTTCTTAAGTTGATCCGGATCTGTAGGTACAACAACCACATTCGCCACGAACATCTTGAGATCGTATTCATCTAGAAGGAATTGGATCCTTTCCTTCCAGATTACGTAGTTGAAGGAACCCTCCAACCGGTCCTGCTCTCTAAGACCATGAGTTGTCGTCTTAGTCGAACAATTGTCAAACTTCTCCCTCTTTCTCCCCCTTTGCGTAGCACTAGGTAGGCTTACGCACTCCTTCTGGAGCTCGTAGATCTACTGCTCAGATCTTGGAAAAATGCTGAATTCCTTGGCTAGGAACTCATTGAGGAAGAAATCCCTGCAATGTGCTCTTTTCTTTCTTCTGACTGTTTCTTCCTTGACAACTACTTGTAGAAAAACTGCGTCCCTCTGGCTCTACGTGAAAGCTTTGCGTTGCTCCCTCTTCCTCAGCAAAATCTCGAACCGGAAGTCTTACTTCTCTGTCGACTCACTTAGAGAGAGACAACCTCAAAAAATTAGGCCTCCTGGTTAGAACTTCAGAATCCCCTTGGGGATTCGATCTGCTGCTGCTGCAACAATTTGGCCTTCACTTCAACGTTAGATCTGCTCTTCCTGGTTCTGTTGACTTTTGGGTAGCATTGGATGTGCTCTAGCTCCGAAATTTTGTGGAGGGGCTAGAACACATGAGATCTCCAAGACCCATAAATCATTTAGAGAAATTCCGCCCGGAGTGCATGTTATTCAAATAATTAATTATTTTTAATGATGCGTAAGTTAAAACTTAGGAAATTAAATGTGGGTGAGAAGCTTCTAAGTGACGAGGATCAAGTCTGTTTTAGTCATAGCCGTTGATTAAAGGTTTGATCACTACTGTTGATCTCTGAACAGGAAAAGTATAAAGGAATACTTGAGAGTCAGTTGGAGAACACACACAAAGAGTGAATCTGGAGGTCGAATTATTTTGACAGAGCAGTGCTCGGACAAAGATAAGATCTAAGTGATTCAGTTGTAGTGAGGGGCAAAAGAAATTATTGGTCGAAGGACCAAGAGTAACTAACAGAGAGGCAGCAGAGACAATAGAGGAAGCAACGCAACCACCAGGAGAGGTGATGCAGGCCCACGCAGTGTTTCCAAGGGACATTCCGAGTTTTGCTTGAGATCGGCGTTTCTGAGCCGGGAGGGCTGAAACTCAATTTTCCGAGAGGCAGATCGATTCAAAGAAGAGGTGATGCAGTCCTCATCCATCCCCACGCAGGCCTACGCATCTACTGAGCAGAGGCAACACAGAGGGAGCTTGGGTTTCGCTAATTCAGATCTGGATCAGCCGAGACTTGCAGTGTGAGGTAAAACTCACTATTTTTTGTCTGCCGTGAATTCTTTGTACTGGATGGCCAACAAGGCATCTAGAAATTGTACTTAGAAAACTGTTGCTTAATAATAAAAAACCTAAGATCTGCTACACTAGTTTTCCCTCATTGGGTTTTTCCGGGAACGTTTAGTTCGAAAATAAGTGTGTCCTTTGTGTGATTGTCTCATCTTATTTTTCAGTACTTGATCTATATATTGGTGCATGCTGCAGTGTATTTGCATTAATATTTACTGAATAATTCTGTAAAAAACTTGTTAATTGAAGAACACAAGCAGGAAATGCAAATCAGTTAATTGCAGTAGGATTTCTATTGGTTTAGATTCATAAATTTTCACAGTTCACATCAACTGCTCTGATACCATGTGAAAGTTCCTAGATCTGACAATATTAGGAATCCTACTGCAACAATGTGAGTTTACTTCTCCTATTATGTAAATTACATTTATAGAATTAATTCAGAATACATCATGAATTGTTGAAGTAAACCACTGAAGCAACCTACACTTAATTAATTATGATTCTGAAAATAGGAAACTGAGCAAGAAATCAATCACACATAGGACACCTTTATTTTGGACTAAGTCCCTGGAAAAACCCAATGCAGGAAAACCAGTGCAACAGATTTGAGGGTTTGTATTATTAAGCAGTAGCATTTTCTGAATACATCTCTGAATACCTCAAGGGTTATTCCGTTAGAGAGAAATACTGGCAAAAAGAATGTGAGTTTTTCCTCACACAATCACTGGAAATCTGGTTGATCCGGTCATTGGAAAAGTTGGCCCTGGAGGTCTTTGCGCTGCCTCTGTGCAGCGACTATGTAGGCACTGCGTCACCTCTTCTTGGCACTGTGTCACCCCAACTCTGGATCGATTTGACTCTCGGAATCATAGATCTTAGCCTTCCAGTCTCACACCCCGTCTTCCAGCGTATGGATCAGTTCCAACAATGAAATCTCAGAAACCTTCTCAGCCACTGCGTAGCCCTGCATGGCTCTATGCTGGCTCTGCGTCAGCCTGTCTGGCTCCACGTTGGCTCTGCTGGGCGTTTCTTTGCGTCTCTTTGCTGATGATTTTCTAGCTGAGAAAATCTCTCTCTGGAAGCTACTCTGCCCCTCACTGCATTGAATCTCTTAGATGTGATCTTCGTCCGAGCACTGCTCCGTCAGAAGAATTCGATCTCAAGATTCACTCTGTGTGTCTTTTCAAATGACCCTCAAGCCTTCCTTTATAGTATTCTCATTGATACATCAACAATTGAGATTGGATCTCTAATTAATGGCTAAGATTATATTAGACTTGATCTTCGCTTTTTCTAGATCATTCACACTTTGTTTTATTAATGCCCTTTAATTATTTAATTTCCCTAAGTTGACTTAGGGTTTCTATTAAAATAATTAATTATTTTAATAAAACATGATCTGAGTGGAATTTTCACAAACTATTTCTGGGTTCTTTGGAATACCGGTGTCTAAGCCTCTCCACAAAATTTGAGGCTTAGAGCACTTCTGATGCTACCAAAAAAACGACACTTACATGCTATATAAATGAAAACTTGTAATTTATGGCCCTGTGGTTGATGAAGATTATAACTACTAGATGAATGATATTATATGGTTTAATCCATGTTTTTATATTTTTTTATCAATAATTCATCATTCTACATGCTTTTGTTTAAATATATGCATCAAAATATATAAAAATATATACTATATAAAAATCGCTCCCAAAATCACTCCCGACCTAGAAGCTTTTGAAATAATCGCTCCTCGCTCCGGCTCCCGCTCCCAAGTAGCCTAGGTAACACTGAACTCACTGATATTCAAGTTATGCACATCTTCTATTCACTCAATCTTCTAGACTTCTTGGAGTACCAGTCCACTTCAAGGTCTAGAGCAATTTGAGATTCCATCTGGTGCAACTATATACCCCCAACAAATGATTCAGTGGTTAAGTGGAATGCCTAATTCTTAGAAAGTTGTTGGAGGGGTGTGTTGGGTGTGGAAGAGATGCAGGAGACAAATGGTAATGTAAATTTGTTTAATTAAAAAAGCTGATTTTTATGACTATTGTTGTGAAGTGGCATGATCAGAAAGCGTTTCTGTTGTGCTGCTTTGGAGATGCATATGTAGACTTACTATTAGTTTTGAATGTTATCATCAGTGTGGACACTTATGCATCATATATACTGTGAGCTTTTTGATGTATGTTTTTTTTGTGCTATTAATTTAGTTCATATGTATTCTCCAACTGATTTGAAGCCTAGCTTGAATAATGGACATTTTTGTTAGTGTTTTGAGAAAATAAAAGTTTTAGCTTGTTTAAACATAACCTTTGTATAGCAAGTACTCTTGGTTTGTGAAATATATGCTGATCTGGTATGTTCTTTATTGTGGCAGATGGAGCAAGGATGCCAGCATGGTTTGACACTTATGAGATACCTATCACCGCTGTAAGATTGTTGATGCATTTCTCTATTTCTTTTTTATTTCTAGTTTGGAGGACAAATACTAGAATTTTTTTTTCTGTTTTTTCATGGCTATATAGGTGTTATCAACTGCACTCTGACATAGCTTTTGGAACTCAATAGTAAAATGATCACTTTTGTTGATCAATGCCATTCTCTCTGAGTTACTCTTATGTGATTTCGTGATGCACCTAAGGTCAGTTTAATCCTTAATTTGAAAAGGAAGGATGGCGTGCTCATATTTAACAGGGTAAGTTTAGAACAAAGTTTTCAAAAGATAAAAGAGAACTCAGAGAATGTCTGAACAGTGAGAAATTGCCTTCCAAAGAAGTACAACATCTATGGCATATCTAAATATGACTAATAAAAAATATCATATAGAGATGACATTTATTACCTATTATCAACATGTACCATTAATGCAACCTTGCTAAACACCTTTAGATTACCCATGCTCATCATTGTAAACCCTTGATATATGTATTATACCTAGGATATATCAAAATGACATAATAATATGATAATCTAAGTCACCTGACATGGGAAGATGGGACATAGAGGACATGGAAAAACAAGTGTCTGACATGAGACATGACAACCCCAGAAATAGGAGCGGAGAACACGACTTACATATATTTTAAAATATCTATATTTATTAAAAAAAAACAAATTACAAATGAAAAAAATGAAATATAAACAAAAATTAAAATTTTGTTAGAATTTAGAAACTAGAGCATTTACATGATACAAATTCAGTCATGCAACTAGTTCGTACGCAATACTTACTGTTATTGCATCAACGATGTTCAAATGACAAACACACAAGAAATTAGAACCTTAAATTGTAGTTTTCTCATTAAGTCATCAAAATCAAAATGTATTACATAGATACCAAGTCACTGTTACTATAGGTGGTGTTGATTTTTTGGGTAGCATCGGATGTGCTCTAGCTTCGAAACTTTGTGGAGGGGCTAGAACACGAGATCTCCAAGACCCAGAAAAAGTTTGGAGAAATTCCACCCAAAGCTTAAGTTATTCAAATAATTAATTATTTTAATGGGGACCCTAAGTCTAACTCAGGGAAATTAAATAATTAAAGTGAATTAATTCAACATGTGGGTGAGAATGTTCTAAGTGACGAAGATCAAGTCTTTTCTAATCTTAGCCGTCGATTAGAGATTATATCACGACCGTTGATTCATCAACAGGAAACGTATAAAAGGAATGCTTGGGGTTAGTTGGCGAACATACATAGAGAGATTGAATTCTTCTGACGGAGCAGTTCTCGGACGAAGATAAAATTTGAGTAATTCAGTGCAGTGAGGGGCAGTTCGGCAATGAGATTTTTATCCAAGGCCGAGAATACAATAGCAGAGGCAAATCGACACCAAGAGGGACAACACAACTCAGAGAGGGTGATGCAGTGACTTGAGTAGCTACGCTGGGGTTTCTGTGGGGCAGATCGGGCAGCCATCCAGCAGATTAGTTTCTGAGCCGGGAAGGCTCACAAAGAGGGTGACACAGCCACTAGGAGAGGTGATGCAGTCTCAACGCAGAGCTAGCTGCAGCCACTACTGCGCAACACTGGGGACTGTGCAGTCACCTGTGGAGTTTCTTCATTCTGTTGTTGCATCTGCCAAAATATTTGTCTCCAGATAGAGGTACTTCTGCCGAGGATTTTCTCTGTTGGGTGAGCCCGATTTGGCACCTTATATTGTATTCAAAAATCTGCATACAATATAAACCCTCTGAGCTGCTGCACTGGTTTTCTCACATTAGGTTTTTTCGAGGACATTTGTCCGAAAAATTTGTGTCCTTTATCTGATTGTTCTACTTATTTTTCAATACTTGATCTGTATAATTGTGTAGATTGCAATGTGTTTGCGTTAGTATTTTTACTGAATATTTAGAAAAATAACTTGTAATTTAAATAAGGCAAGTAGGTGATGCAAATCAGATTTACTGTAGTAGGATTTCAGGTATAGATTCAGAAATTTTCACAGGTGGGAATGCCAATGACAATACAAAATAGGGTAGATAATAGAATTATAGATGGAAGAATCTCAAAGCTCAAGATCGAGTCCTCCTCCATGTCAGAATCATAAAAATCAACAGCATTTCCACTTCTCTCTCCTCCATCCTTTTCCTCCCCTATATCCAACAATCCAATCTGTACATTTGCTAGTGTAGAGGATGACACCTCAAGAGGATCACCATCATCAAAAGTGACAAGCTCTAGTATTGGTTCATTAAGATCCAAGTTGGCTAATACTAACTCAACATTGCTGCCCAAACTCATATCATTAGGAAACACGTCCACTTCTTTGTCTTTCCTTTCAACTACTCTTCTCTCTACTTGTAAATGAAACAAAGGTTGGTGCACACATACACCATTTTCTCTAGCATGGATTGCTCAAGCCTTCTTTTCTTCAATTTGTATAAATTCCTATGTGCTCCAATTTCTCTTGCAACAAGAGGATGAAGTAACTTGAGAGACGAGCATGCTGTCCCATGAGTTTTCCACCAAGCATAGGGTTTCTTAAACTCCCATCTTGAAACACACCATAGCCTCCAAATCTCCCACTGCCAGTGGAAATCTTTACAAATCCCTCCTTTGCCTAATCAAGGGATGCTCTATCTTGAGAACCCCTTATAAATGCAATGTTAGGAGGAGGGGATCTATGTGAAGGCCCACCATTAAGCTAATCGTTGTTGTAGTATTTTGGATTTAGTGCTTGATCCAGGCAATGCAAAGGTGTGCAATTCTTATTCCACCTGTTTATAAGAAAATTTTGTATGGTGGTGAATAAGGTCTTTGTTGATATCCCATACTTAGGACACTCATTCTGTAAAATAATGTTCTTCATGGACTCAATCAGGGAATCCTACCCCTATAAACCTCTCTTAGATGGGTTGATCTCTACCTACAAACTGCAACAAAGAGATGATAGGGTTTTGTCAAAGTCAGCTAGGATAAATGTCTTCCACATTGGCTTGGGGCTAGCATGTGGGAGAATATCCTAAAGTGACTTGGGAAATAAATTAACTTTCTGAGATATAAAGTTATAAGATAAAGTGCACTTTAAGTGAAGTCAATGAAAGATTAAAACACAACCGTTAGATATGCGGGGCTAGGATCAAATCTTAGCCATTGATCTTGGAGGCTATCTAGAAGGTCAAGAGTGTCGAATTTTGTAACTATGGTCGTTCTTCATAATGTATCTTTTTTGTGAAAATTTCATCTATTGCAGTAACTTAAACTTATTCTCCTAACTGTAAATTTAATTATGTATTTTATTTGCTATGACAAACAATGAATAAAATCACAACTTCAATTTTCACCATAAAAATACTGCGGAAAATAAAACACTGGAAACTGAGAAATTCTAGCATACACTCAAAAATTGTGACACTGTTATTTTTGGACAATTTTCCCCAAAAAAACCCAATGTGGGAAAATTGGTGCAACAGTTGAGGGTTTTATTATTTATGCAGCAGTAGGAATTATGAGTACAATAAAATGACGCCAAATTGGCGTTTCTATCTGAGAAACAATTCTGAAAAAAATATCTAAGGGAATTTACCCTCCTCCTCAAGCAATCTTGTAACAAATTGAGCCTCAGAACTGGCTCTGGAACCCTCTGCGTTAGCATTCTACGCTGCTTTTGCGCAGGCCCTACACGTACTTTCCAGAAACTGCCTTTGATGTGACATCTAGCCTATTGCTACCACTGGAAATGATTCTTCTAGCCTCCTGGAAATTTTCCCGGTCTCTGGAAGTTGACTTGACCCTCCTTCTAGCTAAATTGAACTACCTATCTTGAGGCACTGCGTAGTCCTAGCGCTGTCTCTTGAGGAATATTTTCGGCCTTATGTTTTGACTCTTCCGAAACTGGAGACTCCTCCAAAAATTTGCTACTCTGCGCCTCTGCTACCTGCAACTCGACCTCTGACTCAATTTCTCCTGCTGAATCACCTGCACTGGAAAATCAAACTATCTAGATCACTGAGTATCTGCACTAGTGTGTTCTCCATCTACCCATCGACTTATATTTATAATCCTTTGTTGGAGCACCAACAACCAAGATTAGAACTTAATCAAGGGCCCAAATTAATTCCCTGTCGATTCGTGTGACTTTCTATAGAATTCTCACATTGACTTAATTAATTTAGATTAATTAACCAATTTTCCGAAGTTTAGACTTAGGAAACATTAAAAAATAGGTTAGTAATCTAATTAAGTCATCTCTAGGTGGAATTTCCAGAAACAATTTCTGGGTTATGGAGATCTCATGTATTATAGCCTCTTCACCAAGTTTTGTTACTAGAACACATCCGATGCTACAAAAAATAACGCTCACTCTTAGCGAGGATTGTGTTCTAATGCTACACACTCTATCTCTGTACCATCTCTTGTCACACTTCTTATGTTTGGCCACTATGACTGCTTGCCACTTCCCACCAACTACTACACAAATTTGATGTTGCATCCGTGCTGCTGCTGACATTACCATGATGTTACCAACTCTGCATCTGCATTGCAACTCCCTCTCATCTGTTGCTGCTGCAACTACAACAACTACAACTGAGAAGTATCCAAAATAATTTGTCCTAGATACTGAAACGGTTTCTCCACCATACCCATTCTATCTTTGAAATAGACGAACTTAGCTCTCCCTAGAGATTTCATGTGTATATCTGCAATCTGCTCTTCTGTGGGAACATACTGTAGCTGGACTGCTCCACACTGTACACAATCTCTGATGAAATGAAACCGAATATTTATGTGTTTCGACCTGTCATGAAACAATGGATTCTCAGAGAGCTTAATGCAACTCTGGTTATCACAGTAGACATTGGTCGCCTCTATTCTCTGCTTGAACAAGCTTACTAGTAGCTTTTGAAGGCATATAGCTTCACGCATAAATGTGTTTGCTGCCATATACTCTGTTTTTGCAAAGCTTAGTGTTATTGACTTCTACTTCCTGCTACACCAAGAAATCATTCCTTATCCAACGTTGAATTAGTACCCAAAGGTACTTTTCCTATCCACTGAATTGCCCGATTTGCATCTTTGAACCCACATAGTCTGATGTCATCCCCTTAGGTATATCTCAACCAATACTCGATTGTGCCGCGCTGCTGCTTTCTGTACTGTTGCCCATGACTCTGCCTCAGTCACTGCCTCATCTGTATTGCAACTCCCTCTCAAATGCTGCATCATGCTACCCATAGCACTGCCACTGCTAACTGCTGCACTGCAACTAAGTTGTTGAGAAGTAAGCAACTGAAGGACATCACCCAAAATTTTGACAGACAGACAAGTTAGCCTTGTTGCATCTCGATACTGAAACACCCTCTGCTGCTAATCTGTGCTGACCCTCTAGAGCTCTGTGCTGCTGCTGCTCTTGTTTTGCATAAGCATTGCCTCTGCGCTGCTGCTTCTACGTTGTTGCTGCCTCTGTTCTGTGCTGCTCTTGTCTTTAGCATCCTAGCTCTGCCAATGTGTCTCCATAATCCTCCGCACCAACTTACTCCAGTCATCTTGCTACTGTCGTTCTCGCAGCTCGTATGTGATCCAAGAGTTTAGGCACCTCAAGGATCTTGCTCGTCCACCATCTGTATTTCAATCTACAGATCTATGTCACACCACCTCTTCTCTTGAGGCACACGAGCACTCATAGCCACATCGTCATCACTCCCATCATGACCCTTAGCTGCTGCAGCCTTTGAATCAAAATATTCCTTGCCCTTCTTCTTCTGAGGACAAGTTCTGGCGAAATGTCCTAGTTCACCACATCTGAAGCACCTGACCTTTGAAAGGTATTTCTTCTTCTTCCCTTGCTGCCCTTGTTGTCCCTTATATGCGAGAGCCACATCTTCTTCCTCCTCCTTCTTGATCTCGATTTCGCCGCTGGTGCTGCCTGCCTTGGTCATCCTCCTAATCTCTTCTTGTTGAAGAGCTGCCCACACGTATTCCCAATTTGGAAGTGTTGCTCTGCCCAAAATGCTTTGGATAAAGGTCTCCCACTCGTCAGACACTGCATTCAGGGTAGTCTTGACCAATAAACCCTCATTAGGAGTGGTCCCCATAACAGCCAACTGATCACGAATCACCTTCAATCTAATGCGGAAGTGGTCGATTTCCTCTCCCTTATGCATCTGAAATAACCGAAGCTGATTCTCTAGAAGCATTCTCCTTTGGACAGAAGTTCCCTGATACATTGAGGTCAACGTCATCCACATCTCATTTGCTGTGTTCTTTTCATCAATGTGCAGGACCACATGATCCTTGACCCCGTCCGTAATTAAGCGCTTGGCCCTTGCTTGCGCTACCTCATACTTATTCAACGGATCAACGTCAACGGGAACAACTACAACCTTCTCGGCATAGTCACTCGGGATAGTCGCCTTTCCGCAGAAAAAAACTTCGTCTCTTCATTGATGGCTTCAGCTCTCCCTGATCTGCAATTGCTCTGATACGATGTGAAAATTTCTGAATTTACCAAATAGAAATCCTACAACAGTAATCTGATTTACTTCTCCTACTTGTTTTATTGACTTAACAAGTTATTTTTCTGAATAATACAAGAAAAACATCGAAGTAAATACACTGCTGCCTACACAAATATACATATCAAGTATTGAAGAAGCAAGCACATTTAACAAAGGACACACAAGATTTTTTCGGACAAATGTCCTTTGCAAAATTAAATGTGGGAAAACCGGTGCAACAAATCTTGATGGTTTTTATTATTATGTAGATTTTTGAATACAAACTAGCGCACCAGTACTAGTTTACCCAACAGAGAAAATCCCGACAAAAGTACCTCTATCTTCGGAGACAGATATTATGGCTGATTCAGCTCAAAATGAAGAACCCCACAGGTGCTTATGCAGTCCCTAGCAAGCTCTGCGCTGAGACTGCGTCACCCTTTAGTGTGGCTGCATCACCCTTTTCAATCTGCTTAATACGAGCCTGATCTGGCCCATTGAAGCCTCAACGCCCCCCCTTTTGGCTTTGCGTTAACTCCTTTAGGCCTGTGTCACCCCTCTAGGCCTGCGTGAGCCTCTGCGTTGGCTCTACGTGAACCTGGTTGGGCCTGCGTCACCCCTCCTGGGCCTGTGCTGCTCCTCTAGTGCTGATCTGCCTCTCTACTATTGTATTCTCGGCCTTGGATCTGAAATCCCACTGCCAAACTGCCTCTTGCCACTGCAAGCTCACTTGAAAATTCTCAGCAAACTGCGCCCCAGAATTTCGACTTACCTCAAGTGCTGCCACTCTGTGTGTATTCTCCAACTGACCCCAAGCCTTCCTTTAATACTTTTCTTGTTGAGCATTCAATGACCGTGATATAATCTCTAATCAACGACTAGGATCAGAAAAGACTTGATTCTCGTCACTTAGAACATTCTCACCCACATGTCTAAATTAATTCACTTTAATTATTTAATTTCCCTAAGTTAGACTTAGGTTCTCCATCAAAATAATTAATTATTTGAATAACTTAAGCTCCGGGTGGAATTTCTCCAAACGATTTCTGGGTCTTGGAGATCTCATGTGCCCTAGCCCCTCCACAAAGTTTCAGAGCTAGAGCACATCCGATGCTACCCAAAAATCAACAGGAGACACATACATTACTCTTTCCTAATTTCTTATAATTTTGAATGTTGCAATTTTTGAAACATAGAATGTTTCAGAAATTTCATACGTTTGAAGTTTCAAGTAATGCAGTTGACATTTTACTTTCTTCTCAGCACCTCTTTTCTTTATTGTTGCCATTGTTCTTTGACATTGCCATATAATATTGCTCACAGTTTTCCAAAAGTATCGGATAGTCTGTGAGCAAAGCCAAGGATGTGCTTTAGGGCACAACTAAGATATAGGGAAAATATATGAAGTGTAATACCTTCCACTCCGGCTTTAGAATGAAAAGAATCACGGAAAAGAAAATCATTTAACAACACATTTTTGCTTACGATGTACATTTAAGAAAGCTTTTAGTATATTTTAAGGCTGAATTAGACTTGGAAATTAAATTAAGGAAGTCCATTTCTCTTCTTGGATGTAAAACTAAGGAAACATGATACACTTTGTTGTGGCTCATTCGCAATATCCTTTATTTTTAATTTTTCAAAAATACAAAAAAACTAGAAAATCGTTAAAAGGTATGTTAAAGTATACAATTTCACATACTTTAGCATAAAGATGTAATATTTTATATGTAAGTTTAAAGTTAATGCTTTAAAACTTGCGTGAAGGCGGTCCCATTATTCAGTTAACTAACAAGCAGATCCAAAAGCGGGATCCGTTGATTTGACCGACAAGAAATCGAAGTGGCAACCCGCAGGCACTTTCAGCACGGGGGTTAACGAGGAGAGTGCCTCCGCAGTTGACCCTGTTGACTGCGGGACTGATTTAGATTTGTGGCTGAGATTAACTGTGGGGGCATGAACCCGACGAGCCCTCCGTACTGTGAGACCTGCTGCAGTAACGTGAGTGGCTAGTTGGCAACAGTTATCGGCCACGTCAGAGTTCTTTAACTGTCTTTTGGCGCGTCATTTCAACATTTAAGTCTTAAGCCCGCGCCACCTATTTAAGATTGGTTTTCATCGTTTCAACGTCATTGTTGCTCTTCCATATTTGATAATTTGTCTGCCCTGTGTCTTTCCCTGTTGTCTGCCACCTTGTCAATTGTTTGCCACCCCAAGCTGAATTATGGCCAAGCGTCCATCCCTTTCGGGTTTTTCCAGTCATATTCCTCTCATGGACACTGAGAGGGATATTCAAGGCACAATCCGCTCTTTAAACCATCTCCAGTTCTATCAACAAGTCTGTCTAAATGCCAAAGCTTCCCCCATTTTCACTGCCATGGTCAAAGCAGGAGTATTCGCTGCATGCATTCCAAGAACGCACCTTTTCCCTGAGTTTGTGTATTGGTTAGTATCAGTTATGTACCCGGGCAAGTGTTTCGTGATGAATTGTCAAGGAGAAAACGTTTTGCAGGTCTCAGCTCTGTTAATTCGTCAGGCTCTGTGTTACCCTAAATCAGAGTCCTATGTCCAATTCACTGATGATTCATTAACAACACATTATGATAGCCTTGCAGGTAAGGAATTCAATCAATTTATCTTTTTCTTGAAGCTAGATACGAAGCAGTTTATACCTGACAATAAAGAATTCTCCATGGAGGTTTTCGATGAAGAAGTCAGACCGGTACTAAGGTGCATTTCAAAAATATTGGGTAAAGACGATGATAGTGCAGCAGACAAATCAGTTTTGGGAATGTTCGCCTTGATGATGAAACTAGGGGTAGGGCTAGATATCCCCTCTTATTGGCAAGAAGTTGTCAATTCTCAGCTCATGAGCTTACCACTGTCGGGTTCATTCAGGTTTCCCTCTCTTGTTATTTCTCTTTTTATATCAAAATGTAGATGAATTCATGCATTTGGGGTTAAATATTATGGATATGAATAAGAAGAGACAATTAGTGGTATTTTGGACAGACATAGTAAGGAAAGAACAGAATGAGGAGGGTCTGTTTGACTTTGCAAGTCATTTTATGTCTATTGCATATAGAATTTTGAATGGAATCTCTCCCCCATGCTTCCTGCCAAAGGCTCAAGTGTTCTTGCAGTTGGGGACAAGTTGTACGTTGGTGATTGGTATGTCTTTGAAGATTATTTTGAAATTAGGGTCTATGGAGCTGGTGTAGAACCTTATAAACTTCCTGTATTTGTGCCTATGAGATTATTTGCTTTGGATTTCATTAGGCAATATTTAAATGTTGATCAAATACATTTTGTCCATATGAAGAAAGGTCATATGTTTAAGTTGCCAATGACTGTTGGTCCTTTTATATTCAATATGAGACAGGCAACTGATGAAGTCACTAGGATGTTAGATGAAATGCATCTGTTGTTAGGAGAGAAGTGGGCTTATGACCCTCATAGTGTGATTTCTAACAGGAGAACTGAAAATGGGTATTCAACATTCATTCATGAGAGCAGACCTGATATAGAAAAAATGGCAAATAAGGGTTTTGCAAGTCTATGAGCTCAAATGTACAAACTCCTTTCATATCTGAGAAGTCAAATAAGAGGGGTAAAGAAGCAGTGATTGATTCAAAAGATGAAGAACAGAGAACTGAAAAGAGAACAAAGCTCAGTGAAGACTTAGTAGATGTTCTACCTGGTTTCTCACTACAATTGGGAGAGGAGCAAAATGTCCCGGCTTCACCAAGAAGACATGAAAACACTCAGGAACAAGTGCCATTAATTAAACAAGTGTTTGCTCAGATTGCAGAAAGAAATAAAAAAATGAAGGCAAGCCTGGAGGCTCAAGCTGAGTTTCAAATAACCCCAGATCAAACAAGATTGTTGACTGCAATGGATCTTGAAAAGGATCAATTTAAAATTGCCCTGTCACATCCTTCTGATATGTCTATTGGTTCATCCAATAATTTTAATACTGTGAATCTAACTGTAGATGTAAAGAAAATCCCATTGCTTGACAAAGTAAATTTACATATGCAAATAGGTCAGTTGATTGTGAATGACTTGACCAAAACCAATGCAATGGCACTCAAGGCTGAAAACATGCTTGGAAAAGTAATCAAGCAATTGAAGTTAGAAAAAGCCAATTCTAGGGCTTTAACAACATAGAATGAAGAACTAAAGAAGATCATTGTAAAGATTGGAGTGGATCCAAATGACAGGACTGTTGTGCAAAAGTTGCTGCAGAGTGCAGAATCAAAGATTTCTGTGTTAAAGAAAAAGCTGAAGTTACCTACAGGAGAACATTCTATGGTAGCGGAAGTGGCAGAAGTGGAGAATGAGAAAGAAAACCTTCTTCAGCAGCTCTTGCAGAAGGAAGAAGAAATCACCAAATTGAAACAAACTGCATTATCATTGCAGAATCACATTGAATCTCATACTTGTACTTTCGTTTTACCATCTGGTAATGAAGACCCAGTAGCACAAGTATCTCAATTGACCATGAATTGAAGATGGCAGAGAGAGATCGAAAAAAGGCACAAGCTGATTTGGAGACAACAACAAAGGTCATACAAGCCAAAGAGGGGGAAGTCAGTAAGTACAGATCAGATTGCCAAATTGCTGATGCTGAGATTAAAAGTCTTAAGGAAAAAATGAAGGGAAATATATCCCTAATACAGGCTAAGGACATCATCTGGAATGATATCATTGAAGAAATGAAAGCAATTTGGGGTTTTCTGACTGTTGTAGCAAAAGAAAGAAGTATCATCAGAGATTTTGAGGAACAAGTTATGGTTGACAAACAAAAGACAATTAACAGAGCTGTGTGGGCAAGAAAATTCATTGATTTCATTGATTCTAAAATTGATCAGGAGTTGGAAGAGAATGAAATTAAAGACAGGATTTTATATGCTGTGGAAATTAATAAGATGATTGTTAAAAATGATTACAGGAAGTCCGCAGAGAAGAAGTTGATAGAGCTCAAGGAAGCAGTGAAAGAATTTGATAGTTTATTTGACAAAAGAGCTAGAGCAGGTTTGCCATCATGCTGGGGTCTTGGAGGCAGTGTTTTATCATGGGATTCTTATGAACCATTACTGGTGTTGGCAAAAAGCAAGGTGGACAACACTCATGAAAAGACTCAGATTCTTAAAGGAGCAACAATGATCAATTTCCTTCAAAGGCACTTTCAGCTGTTATGGTTAGTGAAGACTTTATTTACAGAGAAGCCATCATTCAACAGAATCACTACCTTCAGATTGGAATATCACAAGCTGGTTCATTCACCTAAGACAAACATCGAGGTATGGAAGAAATGCAGAGCTTGGATGACAAATCTACCAAAGGATCCCTCGACTTCAAAGAAAGATAAACCAACTAGTCAAGGAAATGCAACAGTAACATCATCAGTTCACAATCAGCAAATAGATTAGGATTTAAGTTTTATGTTATTTTTCTCTTTTAAAGAGAATGTAATTGTAATAAGACATTTTGATGAAATGTAATAGGTAGTGTACGAAGTCCTAAGTATTTGAAGCAGTTAGGATTAGTTCCAACAGTTACAAACCGCTTTCTATTGTATTTAAAGAGATAGACAAGAAAGAAAAGGGTTCCGAGTTTTGGACCTTCAGACTGCAAATTTTGTACTCGGTTTTCAAATGATTACTGAATGAAAAACAAGTTTCTGGCATTTGTTGATATTGATATCTTTTCCAGTTTACATTGTGTATTTACTGTCCCTGAATAAAATGAAGTAATGAAGCTGTGGGTCTCTTTTTACATATGTGAACAAGAGTTAAAATCCTTAATGGGCGATTCTTCATTTTAACTAATCTTCTGTCATAAAATTCTTCTGAAGTTTAAAGTGATAGATACTGTTTACCAGCATATCAATTTGGGCTTCCTTCCTTCATATTCTTCTCATCATTCCATTTAATATCAGCAGATAATGGCATTGCAAAGCATTTATTGCATTTGATTCTTGAGAGTTTAATAAAAGTATATCTGAAGGTGTTTAAACAAAGACCCTTGACATTAAAATTCTGTGACATACATGTATAAATGTCTTAAGCACTGATTCCTTTATACAGCCAAGGGATTGTCTCTTAAGGTACAACACACTTCTTGGATTATCTATATGGTTCTGATAGAGAGCTAAATATTTAGCTCATGTTATTTTCATGTGACTGTGTATGACTTGGATGTTGCAGGACTCTCCCAGGGATGAAGAAGGGACTCTGAAATCTGTAGAAAAGGTACATGAGATGATAAACAAGGAGGTGGAAACTGGAATCAGTCCCAGCAACATTTTTGTCTGTGGTTTCAGCCAAGGGGGTAAGTGGATGCAACCTTCATTATACCTTTATCTGCCTTGAGTGGAATATTGGAAATAAATCATTCATGTCAGTTTTAAACTGGTGCATTATCAATGGTATTTTGCAGGAGCTCTGACTTTAGCAAGTGCGATGCTGTATCCAAAAACTCTTGGTGGAGCTGCAGTGTTAAGTGGTTATATCCCCTTCAGTTCATCATTTATTGAAAAGATCTCCTCTGAAGCTAAACAGGTATCCAAGTTTTTCAACTTTGCACAGTGCCAAATCCTTCTATCTTGGCAGTTTTTTGAAAATGTTCCATTCGTTGTTGGTTTATGATTACATGGATGTTTAAAGTTGTTATGTATCTTTTCTATTTAGTCTATTTCCTTTCAGCGAGAAGGTAATCTGCAAAACAAAGTTAAGGCAATTGCAATCTATTGGGATAGAATGTATTAAGGGTCAATGATAGATATATTTGCCCATATCTCTGTAGTATTTACTCAGAAATGCAGAAATTGAATTCTCTGATCAACATATTGATATGGAAGAAATTTGGCAATATAAAAAGCCAAACACGTATCATGATATTGTTTGTATATTGGACTGCTAAAGGAAGTAGGAAAAAAAATAGGTGACTTGCATTGAGATTCTTAGAATGGATGCACTTTCAGATTGGATGCCAGTATTTATGGGTTAGCCTCTTTTGTAAATGAAGAATCAATTTACCAATGAACTTTAGCAACCATTTAGTAAGCTGATTGCTAATGTAAAGATACATGTGATGACTAGTGTTTAACATGAAATATTTATAGTAAAACTAATATAACATTTTCATGTCTCTATCCTAAATAGTAAATATGACTAACATAACATATCATAATATGACATTTATCACCTTGTTAATCTCCAAGAACTCCCGTGGCAAATTACATCCAAAACCAAGCCTTCTATTCATAGTTTTTAAATTATCAAGGGATTTTTCATACTTAGATATATTTTCTTATTGCTTTATTCTTTTGGATCCCTCCGTGAATGTTTAATACCTTTTCCTTTCTCTTGTTTGAATTTGCTTCCTCCCAATTAACCAATCAGACCTGAACTCCAAATTGGGCCCTCCTCCACTTATTCAAACTATGTCAGTTTGATTTCCCAATTGGGCCCAATTCCCCACTTGGGCCTTGTTACCTACCACCAGTGTGTGATACCCATAGGAGAAATTTTTCTCCTAGATTTGTCTTCAGCCGACAACCAACAGCCCCTTGCAGCCACCAGATAGCTCGATGTGCTACTATTCTCCACCTGAGCCAACCATTATGCAGCCTCACCCATCTGTCATGATCGTATGTTTGAAGGTGGGCCTTCCAACCCGGAAGGAATGGCTTTCATTACGTAGTTGGGTATTTTTGCTTACTTATCATGGACACTTCGGGGCATGGATTAGTGAGGGGATTTGGAGGAAAGAATAGGTTTGGTTTGTACTCTTTTTCCCTTGTCCAACTTGGTGGTTAACCTTGTATGCTAGCCGCGTGGGATATCCTTTATTGGCTTCTAGCTTTAGGAGCGGAACTACATGGGAAATCCTGATTTTTGTTGCATGGTTCCACATCCCAAAACAAAATACATCACTCTCCTCCGCTCATTCTAAACCCTTTCCACATATTTCCTATCCGGATCCACATCTGTCCATTGGGTCCATAAGGAGTTAGCCTCCCTTTATAGTTGTAGTTGATGTTTATATGCTCATCTTGGTCTAACATTTGATTTTGCAGGATTGTTTATCATTGTATTTGGATTTCATTTTTAAGCAAGCTATTGTTATTTACTTGAAGGCACTAGTCTATACTTTGAATATGTCATTGAAATTGGCTCATTTATTAATATGCTTGCTTAATTCTTGGAAACAAGTTATTTTTGACAAGTAATCCAAATTAACCTTTCTCCTAAAGACTCATATCATACAAATTTTCATTAGGGACCACCCCCCTTAGCTAACCTAGGAGATAGCTTAAACGGAGAGAATTGGGAATAGGTGATAGCCCCTTCTCTTAGTTCATGCCACCAACCACACCTTGTGGGGTTAAGTGATTTTCTCACTAATTAGTTGTGTGTGACAGGCGACAAGTGTAACAAGCATCATACCCACAAGTTAGGCTTGTTGGGATTACCGCTCCCCGTCTGGCCAATGAGTTGAGAGTGTACTTGGGGTTTTACAACCCAAGATGATTATGATGAAGGTGTTCTACCACATGAATCTTGAGCATCTTTGTTGGGAATATCAGTGGGCAATAGGATGGGTTGAGATGTGCTTCCCTATATCACCTATAGCTCTATATGGGGTTGTAGATGTTTATTTCCCCCATGATATTTTGGGTTGAGATGTGCTCCTTGTAGATTCAGGTTGAGATGTGCTCCCTGATATTGTTGTCTGACTGAGATGTGCTCTCTGACGTTATAGAGGGTGGAAGCTAATGCTCCTCGACTCTTCTTCTCTAGATTCGAGAATGTTCAGCAGATAGATTTGAGCAGAGATGGGACATGATATGATGACAGGATGATATATTGATCGATGGTCAGATATTGACAGGTGGAATTCTCCCTAGTTGAGAGGGAGTGTTAAATTATGCAACTACGGTCAAATTTCTCTTCAGACAATTTGTTTGATGGAGATGATGATGACATTGAATCCCTCTTTTCAAGAGGACCAAAATCGACCTAAAGATCACTCAAATCAGATAGAGGAAAGTGTACTTATGAAGGAAAGCCCACACATGCACATATGAACAGGTTGACCCTAATAGGAAATTGGTCACCCTTGGAAGCCTATAAATACAAGTGACCTCAAGCTCATTTGGAAATCACCAAGCATCTTCTTCTTCTCTTCATTGATTGGTTCGCGATCTGAGGTTGGGTTGTCAAAAGAAGCTCGCAAATGTCCAACATTACAGGGTCCAAGGCTGCATCTATTTTAGGGTTTTTGGATTACAGTCGCAGGCACATCAAAGGGCAATTTCGTCCATAGTCGCTCGCTGTTGATTTTATAGCATCGACAAGTGTTCCATGTCTCAAATTTGGTGGAGAGGCTTGGAAAACAGTTACCTAGAGAACCTAGAAATCGTTTGTGGAAATTCCACTCGGATCTTGCTTTATTAATATAATTAATAATTTTAGTGCAGACCCTAAGTCTAAACTTAGGAAAATTAAATAATTAAAGGGTATTAATAAAACAGAGTGTGAATCTTCTAGAAAATGGAGATCAAGTCATTTTTTAATCTGAGCCATTGATTAAGATATAATCTTGGCCGTTGATTCATCAACGAGAAGATTATAAGAAGAGGCTTGAGGGTCATTTGGAAATCAGGCCGGGGACATTCTCAGTACCCGAAGGAAATCGATTCTGAAGTAAGAGAATTCGATTTTAGTGGGTGAGTTTGTAGAGGCAGAAGGAGGAGGGAGAAGTCAATTGACGGAGAAGCAGAAGGCAGAAGGGTGAAGGGAAGGGAGTGATGAGCAACAACACCAACCCCTCCACGTAGAGTTACGCAGTCCAAGGAGGGACTGCGCAGAGCAGCTATGCAGGATGACGCAGAGGGTGTAGAAGGACATGCCGTGTGTCGAGAATTCTTTCGGAAAATTCATGCCAGGTGTATGCTATTTTATTTTGCTCACCAAGGCTTCTGTAAAAGATCTTTTTATTGCTGAAGATAAATACAAACCCTCATCTGCTGCACCGGTTTTACCACATTGGGTTTTTCCGGAGACAATTGTCCAAAAATAACTATGTTCATATGGTTGTTTCTATTGTGCTACATGTGTTATTTCTGTTTTTTTCTTTTGATTAGAGTGAAGTACTGCAACTGTGTTTATTTTAAAATTTACTGAAGCATCTGTAAATAACTTATCTAATAAGTAGGTGAAATAAATCAATCTCTGCAGTAATAATTTTCAGATTTGAAAATTTCACATGGTATCAGAGAAAAAGGCTAAAGACAAAAAGGGAGGGTCTGCTATGGACCAGAGATCCGACATTCAGGAGGGTTCATGCAGTCAGAAGGACTCACATAGTCTCCCAGAGCACACATAAACGTGGAGGGAACATGACATGACGGTGCTGACATCCAAACTAGAGGAGGATCTCGCTTGTGTGTCAAGCACGACTCCTCCAGGTGTTTGGTATATTGACAGTTGAGCATCTGCTCATATGACGGGGTTTCGAGAATGTTTTTCGAGCTACCAAGAATAACAAATGAATTTCCAGATTACTATGGGAAACAAGGCCAAGTGTACCCCCGTTGGAAGTGGTACCATAATATTTTAGACAGAAGCTGGCAACAAGATTCGGGCCACAAACGTTTTGCATGTACCAGGGTTGGGAATGAATTTGATCTCAGTGTCTCAGCTTTAGAACAAGGGTTATGACGTATACTTTATTGGAAACAAAGTTTATGTCAAACATCCTAGCTGGAGCAAGAAGGCATAAATTGGAGTAAGGAGTCATAAACTATATAAACTCCAGCTTGAATTCCCCGTAGCTCTGATTGAAAAAACGGATGAAAGAGATCTGAATGAATTATGGTACAGAAGGATGGGGCATCTATGTCATGGAGCCTTGAAGATTCTCAAGAAAACTGTCATAGGAGCTCCCAAACTCAACACAAGGAGATGAAATCTGCAGGGGATACATACTAGGGAAGTATGCTAAAGCAACATCTCCAAGACATAGCAGCAGGGCCAAGAGCGTATTGGATTTGATACACTCAGATATATGTGGTCCAATGTCCACAACCGCTCTTAGTGGTGCAAAATATTTTGCTACCTTTTTTGATGATCATTACAGAAAGACTTGGCTCTATTTTCTCAAAACCAAAGATGAAGTCTTTGAACGTTTCAAAGAGTTCAAAGCGTTGGTAGAAAATGCAACAGGAAAGAAGATCAAGGAGCTGCGGTTGGAAAATGGTGGATAATATATTGATAAAGACTTCACTAGTTTCTGCGCAAAGGAAGGCATCAAGAGAGAATGGACAGCTCCATACAATCCAGAGCAAAATGGAGTTGCAGAAAGGAAGAATCGGACCATTGTAGAGGCCGCAAGGGCAATGCTATATGACCAAGATATGCCCAAATTTTTGTGGACAGAAGCCTGCAATACAATGGTGTATGTGCATAATAGAGTACCCCATAGAGCATTGGGGAAGGTAACTCTTGAGAGTGTGTTCACAGGCAGCAAGCCGGAGGTGAGCCATATTAGGATATTTGGCAGCATGGTGTATTGCCATGTTCTAGATGAGAAGTGGAAGAAGTTGGATCAGATTGCGGAAAAGGGTTATCTTATGGGCTCTAGTGAAAACGCGAAAGCATATCGCATCTATATTCTAGAAAGCATGAAAATCGTAGTAAGGCGGGACGTGAAATTCATGGAGGAGAGTGCCTTCAGGAAAGCTCGGGAGATGGCTACAAATATGCAGATTGAGGAGGATCCACTAGTACAACCTCAACGACCTATAAAGGAGGGTCAAGTGCCTTTCCATGGCACAAGGATTCTGAGGAGAGTTCCTTAGAAGAAGAGTAGGCAGGAGAGCAGGTAAGACCGCCCACCACTAGTGGTAGACCGAGGAGAATTCCAACAAATTCTAAAGGATGCAGAAGAATTTGTTGGAGCCCCTAGAGACGGGAAGAGGGTACAGAGGCAACTTGACAGATACCAGGCCCTAGTAGCTTAGGTTGGAGAACCCTCCGGCTTTCGGGAGGTAGCTCAACATTAGGTGTGGGTGGATGCCTTGGTGGAAGAGTATAGCTCCATCATGACAAATGATGTCTGGGAAGTAGTCCCTAAACCACAGGACATATAAGTTGTAGGATCAAGGTGGATCTACAAGATCAAGTATGCTGTAGACGACAAAATAGAGAAATTCAACTCCAAATTTGTTGCTAAGGGGTATGCACAAAAGGAAGGGATCGATTATGAGGAAACCTTTGCCCCTGTAGCACACTACACTTCTATCAGATCTGTGATCTCTCTAGCAACGCAAATGGGATGGGAGATTCACCAAATGGATGTCAGGACAACGTTCTTGAATGGGGTGATAGAGGAGGAAGTGTACATAGAACAACTAGAGGGCTTCGAGACACATGAGTAGAAGACTCATGTTTGCAGGCTTAAGAAAGCTTTGTGGTTTAAAACAAGCCCCTAGAGCATGGTATGGGCGAATTGATAGCTATTTGCAGAAGGTGGGGTTCGTCAAGGGTGACATAGATCCCAATCTCTACTACTTGAGAGTAGGGGATGAGCTGTTAATCGTGGTATTTTATGTGGATGATTTGTTTCTTACTGGATCATCCAAGCTCATCAAGGACTGCAAGGAAAATCTGGCTATGGAATTCGACATGAAGGATCTAGGGCAAATGCATTATTTTCTTGGTTTGGAGGTCTGGTAGAAGAAGGGAGAAATCTTCTTGGGGCAAGGAAGATACACTACAAAAATCTTGAAGAGATTTCAGATGGAAGACTGTAGACCCACGACCATGCCAATGATTACAAACTAGAAGAAGATAGACACAACAGAGGATGATGAGGCTGATCCCACCTTGTATAGGCAGCTCATCGGATCATTGATGTATCTGGTCAATACTAGACCAGACATATGTTATGCAGTGAATACCTTCAGTCAGTTCATGGTGGAGTCAAGGAGGGCTCACTGGGCAACAACTAAACATGTTCTTAGATATCTGAAGGGGATAATCGAATATGGATTGAAGTACACCAAGGGCAATGAGGTCTAGTTGAGTGGGTTTACAGATGCAGATTGGGTTGGAAGCACAGTGGATCGGAAGAGTACCAATGGGTACTGTTTTAGTCTCAGATCAGGAATGACCTCCTGGTGTAGTAGGAAACAGAAGTCTGTCGCACTAAATTCAGCCGAGGCAGAGTATATGGCAACAAGCACAACTTCGTGCGAGGCCATATGGCTTTGTAAATTACTCTTGAACCTACTCAAGAAGAGGATGGAACCGACCGGGATTATGTGTGATAATCAGAGTTGCATCAAGCTCTCTGAGGATCCCGTGTTTCATGACCAGTTGAAACACATTGACATTCAGTGCCACTTCATCAGGGACAATGTCCAACGAGGAGCACTACAGTTGAGGTACACTCCTACAGGGGAATGGGTGGTCTTCAGAGACAAAGGGAGTCACAGTATGGATGAGGCAGTGGCAGAGTTAGTGTCACAGGCAGTAGTACAGAGGGCAGCAGCACAAAGATGAGGGGCAGCAGCTAGGACATCATCAGCGCAACAGATGCTCTAGAGTCAGAGCAGTACAGTGGTATCTTGCTTGAACACTTTCCTTGCTAAGAGGGAGCGTTAATTTTATAGCATCGGGAAGTGTTCCAAGTCTCAAATTTAGTGGAGAGGCTTGGACAACAGTTATCCAGAGAACCTAGAAATCGTTTGTGGAAAATCCACTCAGATCTTGCTTTATTAAAATAATTAATTATTTTAATGCAGACCCTAAGTCTAAACTTAGGAAAATTAAATAATTAAAGGGTATTAATAAAACAGAGTGTGAATCTTCTAGAAAACAGAGATCAAGTCATCTTTTAATCTGAGCCATTGATTAAATATATATTCTTGGTCGTTGATTCATCAACGAGAAGATTATAAGAAGAGGCTTGAGGTCATTTGGAAATCAAGCCAAGGACATTCTTAGTACCTGAAGGAAATCGATTATGAAGTAAGAGAATTCGATTTCAGTTGGTGAGTTTGTAGAGGCGGGATTGCAGAGGCAGAAGGAGGAGGGAGAAGTCAGCTGACAGAGAAGCATAAGGCAGAAGGGTGAAGGGAAGGGAGTGTTGAGTAGCAGCACCAAGCCCTCCACGCAGAGTTACACAGTCCAGGGATGGACTGCGTAGAGTAGCTACGCAGGATGACGCAGAGGGTGTAGAAGGACATACCATGTGTTGAGAATTCTTCTAGAGTGTCTGGAAAATTCATGCCAGGTTTATGCTATTTTATTTTGCTCACCAAGACTTCTGTAAAAGATCTTTTTGTTGCTGAAGATAAATACAAACCCTCATCTACTGCACTGGTTTTCCCACATTGGGTTTTTTCGAGGACAATTGTCTAAAAATAACTGTGTTCATATGGTTGTTTCTATTGTGCTACATGTGTTATTTCTGTTCTTCTGCTTTTGATTAGAGTGAAGTACTACAACTGTGTTTATTTCAAAATTTACTGAAGCATCTGTAAATAACTTATCTAATAAGTAGGCGAAATAAATCAATCTTTGCAGTAATAATTTTCAGATTTGAAAAGTTCACATTGGCTTGTAGGCTGAAGGGTGGGACTAAAAGCCTTTAACTACTCCTAAAACTCCTCATGCATGCAATCCAGAAGTTTGACTCAGATTTGATTGAAGATCGAAGTTGACCACAAACAGGAAAAGTTGTCTCCGATATATTTTGATGTTGGAATCATATTTATGAGTGTTGTTGGGTTGTTTTACTGGATGATATTGTATTGGGCTTATTGTACTCTCTGCTGAACATTCAATGACAATTTAATAGAAGAAGAATTTCAAAGGGTTTTCCCCTAGTGGGGGTTTTCCTTGGTCTTTGACCAAATTTGGTGTCTCTTGTTGAAGTATTGAGTGTCTCCTTTGCCATTAAATTTATTATTCCATCTTCAATTGCTATTGATGAATGGAAAGACTAATTGTAATTGAAAATATTGCTAATTGAAGTATTGAATTGGGCTAAAGTAATTGATTCAACATAGAACAATCTGAAAATTTAACATGCATTCCCATATTGTTCTTCAAATATCATTTAAATTTTTATTTCATTTGTTGATGATAGGAACATTATATTGGTAAGTTTTAGGTCATAGGTGATCTGATTCATTGTATGTTGATGTTCTAATGGTTTATTCTTAAGAAAACATATAGATTTTGCAGGTTCCCCGACCCTTGGGCTCTAAGTTCTCAAACTGTGGGCACAGGTTGACCAGGTTTGGATTCTGACTTCATTAAGGCTATGGTTAACATTTATTTTTCGAAATACGTCTAGCCATCATCAAGATTTTATGTAAAAAAATATTTTCCAAAATTATTTTCAAGCATTGTATATTTGTATAATTTGTAAATTATTTGTGTAAATATTTTATCTTCTAACCCTTGTTTTGCAGCTAGGGTTTGGGGTTTTCAAATTTTTTGTATATATACTGGGGTTTTGGGCACTTGTAAATTTATTTGTGCAGGTGATTTTCATGAAGATTTGTTGGATTAGAGCTAGATCTAGGCCCTTGAGGGGAAGATCTAGCCTCTAAGAATTTTGCAGGGCCAACAATTGAAGAATTTTGTATTGAAATTGAAGATCTGAAGCAAATTCAATTTTTTGGCGAGGGTTTCGATTTTTGTAGGGCCCCTAGGCCCAACATCCTCCTTCTTGCCTAGCCATAGGCCAATTTTGGCCTCCCCTTCCTTTTTGTGGGCCCCATTTGGCCTTGCTGTCAAGACCTAGGGGTTGTTCTTCTTAGCCGCAGGCCCATTAGGCCTTGCGACAGATTGCCCTGGCCCTTTAGGCTTGGCCGCAGGCCTTACGACTTCCTCCTTGCTCCTACATGGCCTCTGCCCTACCTCCCTTGCCTTCATGAGCTTTCATCCTCACTTTCTCCCTCTCGGTAGCCTTGTCGCAGGCCTTCCCTGCCTCCTTCCTCTACCACCCCTCGCTCTTCCTCCTCCAGCCCTCGGCCCTCTTCCCTTCTTTGTCGGCCTCTTCTGCTAGCTCCTTAAGCCCTTGCGGCAACCCTTTGTGGGCTTTCCCTCCTCAACACAGTGTTGGTTTTTGTAGCATCAGATGTGTTCTAGCCACGAGATTTGGCAGAGTGGCTAGAATACATTTATTCTCGAATACCTAGAAATTGTTTCTGGAAAATCCACCTAGAGACGACTTAATTAGATTTATTAGTCAGTTTTTTAATATTTCCTAAATCTAAACTTAGGAAATATCATTAATTAATCAGAATTTATTAAGTCATGGTAAGAATGTTCTAGAAAAGTACATGGATCGATTTCTAGTTAATCCTAGCCATTGATTAAGATTTAATCGTGGCCATTGAAGTCTCAACGAAGGATTTTAAGAAGAATTCCATGGGGCTTGGAGAAGATACACCAGATTACACTGGCAAAGTTCGATTTCATTGGCAGATCGATTTCCTAAGTAGCAACACTGAGTTGTTGGAGAGAGAACTAGTGAGCTTGAAGCAGTGAGAGAGGGGCAGGGATAGTAAGACCGGAGGAAGATTTTCCATATCCGGTGAGTGCACAATAGAGAGGCAATGAGTGCCACAGAGAGGCAGCGCAAAGGCCAGAGAGAGGCAACGCAGTGTTTCAGAGGAGATCTGCATTTTTGGTGGGAAGCAGAGTTGATTCAATGCCAAAAGCCGAAGAGAGAGTCCAAAGGCCAGGAGGGTCTAGTTTCCAGACAACAACTGATCAAATAGCGAGAGGGAAAGTTGTTCCTAGTTGTGGGGACGCAGTACCGCGTAGGCTGATGCAGTGCATGCGCAGAGGCAATGGAGAGCAGCTCATCTTGAGCCAAGATCAGTGTCGGATCGCTAGTCGGAGAGAGATTTTTCTCACTAGACTCTTTGTCAGTTATTTCTTTGTATGGTTTTTTAGATTTAAAGAAACCATAGATTTGTACTCATATTTACTACTGCATAATATACAAACCCTCAGTTGTTGCACAATTTTCCTGAGTTAGGTTTTTCCGGGGACTTAGTCCAAAAATAACGATGTTATTTTGTGTGTGTGCATATATTTCTTCCAGTGTTTATTTTTCTTCCGCATTTTATTTATGTAGGTTGTAGTGTGATTGATTCAATATTTGTTGTAGCAAACGACAAATAAATTGTTAAGAATTAATTTAACAATTAGGAGAATTAATTCCAGTTGCTGGAATAGGATTCGGGGTTTTCCGAATTTTCACATGGTATCAGAGCGCAAATGATCAACCAGAGAGATAAGTAGTAGAAGAAAAGATGAGTTTCGCTGCCCAACATGAGCAGCAATTTGAAACCCCAAAGGCAGCGCAGTCACCTTGGCCAAGAGCCCGTATTTCTTGAGGAAAATCAGTTTTTTTGAGAGAGCAACAGAAAAACTCAATTTCTCCAGATCGAGAAATTCTAGAGGCAGAGGGAGCAACCAATTTTTTCTTGCGGAGCAGATCTCTAGCTGGACGCAGTTATTTTGGAGGAGTTGGCTAGAGAAAAATAACGTCGGGTGGAAGAAAGAGCACACATAGAGGGAAAATTTCTCTCAGGCGATCTTGATATTTAGAGATCTAATTTTTCCAGTTGGAGATTGGTAGTAGTTGTGAGCAAATCTTCTCACTCTAGAAGGGAGTGTGAGTAGCAGATCCAGTAGCCGAGCAACGGGAAAGAGGGAGATTTTCAGTTTATTTTCTCCAGTTTTGAGTTTCATAGATTTTGCAGCTTTCCAGGAATGACCGTACGAAATTTCTAGAGGAGGTTGTGCGAGTTAGCCAGAATACAGATTTGGGAAATAATTCGACTTCCATTTGCCGGAAATAAGTGCTGGAGGAAGTGCAAGTTGTCTAGTGCAAGTTGCAAAGAAAGGAAGGGTCCCAGCCAGGGACTAGGTTTGAAAGGAAATAGTGGGGCACCAAATCTAGGAGGAGGAGGAGCTTGATACTGCAGTGTGCCAAGTGGGCAGGATTCTTGAGGAGGTCCACCTCTTGAATCAGTACCTCGCTACGGGAGCCCATAATACGTAGTAGCAGGATGGACTAGTGGCAATTGGTGTAGTTAGATGCCAGAGTGACAAATGCAGTAGCTAGTAGCGGTCAAATACTGGGCAGCGCAGTGCAGAGTCAACAACAGCGCATAGAATAGTAGTAGTTAGGACTCGGGTGACAGATGCATCACACTGAGCACAGATGGTTCAGTATTTTGGATAGGTTATTAGTTGCAGCGGAAACAAATGAGAGGGAGTTGCATATGTTGTAATGACCCATTTTGAATTATAAACACAAGGTATTAGTAAACATACGATATATGCATATGATAGCTACATATGCATACATCGTATGTCTTACACTAGTATACTTATTTAATAATTATGAAAGATGTCCAAGTGAATGATAAAGGGATCAAGTACCTAAAAACATTAAGAAGAGAAATATTACCTAACATTCGACACTCTCAAAATATACATATTAAAATATTTTCGTAATTATAAAGTTATTAAATAAAATTTACACTGTAAATCCTGTTAATGTAAATATGTATAAATACTCATTTTAATTTAAATGTTATAATTAAAAAGAATATTAGTTTATATATATATAACAACCGCCTTCCAAATATGTGTTGAAATCATAGTTTTAAAAACCGGAACCGGTGACCGGACCGGTGGACCTAATGAACCGGGTTTCTAACCGGAACCGGTCTAACCGGGAGTGGTCAGATCTCAATGAACCGGTTTTAAAAAAAAATACATTAAATAATTATTTTTTAATAAAAAAAACTATTTTTAAGATTTGCAACCATGATTCCAAGCCAATAGAGACAAAATATGCAAAGTTTGCTGATTTATATACCATGCAAAGGTGAATATATCAAAATGGCACCGAGTGCAATACATATCATCGAAAAATACATAAGCAATGAGGCTCCAAATGGCCCATAAAGTCCAAAAACAATGCTACAAGCTATGAGGCCATTGGCCTAATACAAGACTACATATTAGTGATCAACAACAAGATCACTCCTCATCATGATCAAAAACATCACCACTACTAGACAGGGGATCATCAACATGAGCTACATAAATAATATGGCTTAGAGTTTGAGGACTCCTAAAACTTCTCTACAACTTTAGTAGTAGTAGTAGTAGTAGCAAAAATAGACATCAAAACTACAAATCACTGAGCAACATGGTCTCTCATGAAACTCATCATTGATTCATCGCTGCTAGAAATGGGATCATCAACAAGAGATACATAAACATCATCTAGCTCAAAGTCTTCAGACTTGGATTGCTCAACCTTATAACATGATAGAAATTGAAAAAGTTTAACATGCCTAACCAATGATTTTGGTTTGAGTGAAAGGTTCATCTCCTCAACCTTAAAATGCGGTAGAAAAAGATTAACATGCCTAACCAGTTGTTTTCCTTTGAGTGAAGGGTACATTCTTGTTAAGGCCATAGTAGGGGAGTTCAACAATCAATACCACCAACATCAACAAAGTTCAACAATCAATGCCACCAACATCAAGGTTCTTAAATGACTTCATGCTCTTGATCAAATGCCAATCTCATACCCTTACACATGATAGAAACAAATGGAAACATTGCAAATGCCCAAACCATGAAACCCTGAAAACCATTAAGTCTGTTGAATTTTGAGTGAAATCTAAAATTCTAGTTTCTCCATATGAAATCCAATGAGGACGAAACCACTCTTAAACATCTTGAGTCATTTCATGGTAATGTTAAAAATTTAAGTAAAAGGATGAAAATGAAAAATAAAGGAAATGTCACTTTTACTTTAAGAATTTAACATTACCATTAATTGCCAAGAGGATGTGTCAAGAAAATGAGAGGGTAGGCAAATTCAAGTGAAGCCCCCCTTGCCCTCCTGAAATGGTAGCACAAACTTGAGCATGGGACACCTAACTGGCCGGTTAGGTACAAAACCGGCCGGTTTATGCATTAACCGGCCGGTTCCGTACCTAACCGGCCGGTTAGGTCCGGTTAACCGAGATTTTTTTGTGAGTGCCTCCTTGAACCCGGTTGCAGGGCCGGTTCCACCCGGTGACTTAGCTGACCGGCCGGTTTGGCCGGTTACCAGTTCAAACCGGCCGGTTTTTAAAACTTGGGTTGAAATTTGGTTACTGGAGGACAGGTGGTTCCCTAAGGCTTTGAACTTTTCCCTAGGGAAAAGTGTCCAAAAGAATTTAATTTTTCTCCTAAAGTGACTTTATAAAGTTATAAAGTCAAATCTAATTTAAAAGTGACTTTAAGTGATAAAGTTACTAAGTCTAATTTTAAAGTGACTTTAATAAATTCAATGTGAAATTAGAAAGTGAAAAGTGACTTTGGAAATAAATGACTAAGTGGGTCTTTATTAAAGTGGGGTGAATTAAAAAATAGAAAGTGAGATTTAAGTGAGCATTTAATCTCAGCCCTAGATTTAAAGCTATCTTAGCCTTTGGATTTAGGGATTCCCCAAAAGTCACTTAGGGTTAGGTTAAAGGAGGAAAAGGAGAGAAAAGATCATTCAGTCTTTCATGAGCAGATTGAAAAAAGGAGGAGAAGAGAGCTGGAGACATTTCTGGTTTTGAGAAAGAGGAGAGGAGCAATTCAGCAAATCTGTACAACAAGGAGAGGCTGCACGCATTTCAAGGCAACAGTCCGTACAACAATAAATCAACACAGTTTTCGAGGCAGATTTCGATACAATAGTAGTGGGCACATTTTTCGAGGTCCGTATAGCAGCAAGGAGGCACAAATTTCGAGGAGGAGAAGCAACAGTGTGCAACACGCATTTCGAGGCTCAGTTGGCACAGTTTTCGAAGCTGAAAGAAGCTGATGTAATTTTCGTATAGTCTGTACAGTAGTACGAAATTTTTGGCACGGTTTTCGAGGAGGATGTACAACATTAAATGTTGTTATCTCTTGCTGTAAAATTTCTGTTATTACTGTTTTGCTGATTTGGCACATTTTCCAAGGCGGAGACAAGCACGGAAAACGAGATAAGTCTGTACATTGTTTGCTGGAATTTTTCTTGTATATTTCATTTCTCTATAAAAGCATTTTCCAGAAATAAAGAGAAGCTTTCGAACTGGTTTTCTCCAAGAGTTGTAGGGGTTTTTTCCAGGGTCATCTTGACCAAAATCAACATGTCAAAATTCTGTGTGGCTGATTTATTTTTCTGAGTTTTTATTTCTGCATTTCAGCACTGTGAAATTTCCAGATTTGTGTTTTCAGAAAATATTTATTTTTCCAGCTTGTTGAATGTATGGTTATGGGAATGGGCATTTAAATTTTAAGGGAGAAATAAGGAGAAACTGAAAACCGGGGTTGGGAACAAAATTTCTACATGGTATCGGAGCTATTTTGCTGAAAAGTGTAGTTTGGGACAACAAGAAGAAAAATTACGACAAGCTGTTTTTTCGCACAGAAAACAGTACCTTTACTACAGCAGTGTTATTTTCAACTTATTAGGACAACAAGCATGTCTTTGGGCTTGAGGTTGGAGGATAGGTTGGATGGGCATAGTAACTACAGTGTATGGAAGGAAAGAATGCAGAGCATCTTTGAGGAGGCAAAAGTCTGGAGTATAATGGTGCATACCCAACAACACCCTGTTAATGTGCCTATTGACCCTGTTTAGTTGGCAGACTTTAATAAGAAGAATAACAAGGGCAAGAGACTGATTCTGGATGGTATTAAAGACCATTGCATTCCTCATGTGAGAGGAAAGGGACTTTCTCATGAAAAGTGGACAGGCTTGACCAATCTCTACCAGTGTACCAATGAGAACAGGAAAATGGTCCTAAGGGAGAAGTTGAAGGCCATTAAGATGGCAAAGACTGATAGTGCTACTGCATACCTCACAAAGATCACTAATATGAGAGATGAGTTGGCAGCAGTTGGAGAGGTCGTTCCACCCACTGAGTTGGTGCGGATTGCAGTGAATGGCCTTCGCAGCTCATGGCTGAACTTTGCTAATGGGATTTGTGCACGTAAGACTCTTTCCACTTGGGAGAGGTTCTGGGATGATTGCATACAGAATGAAATCATAAAGAACCAGCTTGGGGCAGCCAAAACAGTTGAGAAGGATGAGGATGTAGCACTGTTAGTAGGAGGCAAGAAAGGCAAGAGAAAGAAGCTAGCTTCCACAAGTGGTGGTGGGGGAAAAGGTAAAGGTAAATGTAAGCAGTTGAACAAGGAGAAGGACTATTCCAAGGTGAAGTGTTGGAATTGTCAGAGGATGGAACACTATGCAGTTGTGTGTCCGGAGAAGAAGAAGAAGGGGAAGAATAAGACCATGGCAGCATCAACAGAGATAGAGGACTTTTTGGAGAGCTTTGACTGGGAATTTGGGTTCATTGCTTGTGAGTCCACTAGTGTAGGATCACCTGCCATAGAGGGTGAGAGGGAGTGTGCATTTCCCTCCACTAGCAGAGCATCTTCAGGTATCTGGTATGTTGACAGTGGGGCTTCACGTTATATGACAGGAGTTCGTGAGTACTTTTTAGAGCTTTTAGAGAGTGACACTGATATAGAGGTAGTACTCGGAGACGACAACATTGTTAGAGCAGTCGGTGTGGGGACATTGACATTTGATAGGGATCCCAAACCTCCCTTGAAGGTGTCAGATGTTTTATATGTGCCAGGGATGAAGAAGAACCTTATATCCGTCACAGCATTGGAGGACAGAGGGTATGAGGTATTGTTCAGGAGAGGACAGGTGCTTATATATCCCAGGGGCGCTCCAGCTGATTCAGCTAGAGTGATTGGTGTACGCCATGCAAAGGTGTACAAGTTTGCATTTCAACCCCTTTTGGCATTGAGCAGTGGTACCGGCAGCAGAGCTAGCAGTTTATAGCTGTGCGAGATTTGGCACCGCAGGATGGGGCACATGTATCATGGGGCCTTGAGGACATTGCGGGAGATCACTACAGGTGTGCCAGACTGATCACCTAGATACCTCTAGAGGATGTGCGATGGGCAAGTTTGCCAAATCCCCTTTTCCCAGCAGTGGTAGCAGATCAACTGTAATACTTGATTTGATTCATACTGATGTGAGCGGTCGGATGTTTCATGTTTCCTTGAGTGGATATGAGTACTATGTTTTATTCATTTATGATCACTCCAGGAAGTCCTAGATTTATTTCTTGAAGACCAAGAGTGAGGTCTTCAAGCGGTTTCAGGAGTTCAAAGCTCTTGTGGAGACTTAGACAGGTCGGAAGATCAAGTCCCCGAGGTTGGATAATGGAGGGGAGTACACCCTTGGTGAGTTTGTTGATTATTGTGCGGAGGCAGGCATTAGGAGGGAGTTCACAGTTCCTTACAACCCCCAACAGAACGAGGTTGCGGAGAGGAAGAACAGATCCATCGAAGGGGCTACCAAAGCCATGCTACATGATCAGGGGTTACCATTGTTTTTGTGGGCAGAGGCCTGCAACACTGCTGTTTTTTTGCAGAACAGGAGTCTGCATCATGCCTTGGGGCGTGTGACTCCGGAGGAGGCTTTTTCTGGGAAGAAGCCTGATATTGGTCATTTTCGTATCTTTGGGTGTATTGCATACTCCTACGTACCCAAGGAGAAGAGGACCAAGCTAGAGCCCACCGCAGAGAAGGGTATCTTTGTGGGATACAATGAGACCTCGAAAGCCTTTCAGATTTATATTCCTACATAGAGGAGAGTTGTTGTCAGGCGGGATGTGAAGTTCAAGGAGGACAGGGCTTTTAGTAGGTCACGGGAGTTAGAGTATTTGGATCAGCCAGACCCTCAGGAGCAACTGAGTCAGGCACAGGGATCCAGTGGGCAGGGATTAGGAGGTACATCGATTACGGTGTCAGGTCCATCAGTGAGCAGTGGCTCGCAGAGTCAGAGGGGTGGTGCTTTGGGCAGCATGTAGAGCAGTTCGCAGAGCAGTTCACTAGGGAGTCCACTGATGGAAAGTTCACGCGGTACTTCAGCATCTACAGGTTCAGGTTCAGGCAGGAGGACAACAGACAGACAATCAGGTTTTCAGGCTATTGAGGAGGATGAGGAGTTTCATTCTCCGGTGGGAGAAGTGTGCTCAGGGAAGAGGAAGCCTAAGTGGCTTCAGGATACCTTGAGAGAGGCCACATCTGTTGCTGGGCTGAAGAGGCCAGTCAGAGAGAGCAGACCACCTGAGAGGTTCTGTAGCTATATGGCAATGGTTGCCAACATCGTTGACTCTGAGCCTTCTAGTTATGAGAAGGTAGCTAGCCAGTAGGTTTGGAGAGAGGCCATGCAGGAGGAGTATTCTTCTATCATGAAGAATGATGTTTGGGAGGTGGTGCCGAGGCCTGAGGGCAAATCCGTGGTTACTTCCAGATGGCTTTACAAGGTAAAGCATGTTGCAGATGGCAACATTGAGAAATTCAAAGCAAGGTTTGTGGCTAGAGGGTTCTCCCAGGTAGAGGGAGTTGATTATGAGGAGACCTTCGCTCCCGTGGCTCGATATACTTCGATTCGCTCCATCATATCGATAGCAGCAGAGATGGGTTGGAAGATCCACCAGATGGATGTGAAGATTGCATTTCTCAATGGCTTCATACAGGAGGAGGTGTACATTGAGCAGCCACAGGGCTTTGAGGTGCATGGGAAGGAGTCCCATGTGTGCAGACTGAAGAAGGCCCTTTATGGCTTGAAGCAAGCTCCCAGAGCTTGGTACTCCAGGATTGATACTTACTTGTAGAAGATGGGTTTCACAAAGAGTGATGCAGATCTGAACCTATACTTTATTGTGATAGGTGAGTAGCCTCTCATTCTGGTGCTGTATTTGGATGACTTGGTCATTACGGGTGCACAGAGACTCATAGAGAGTTGCAAGAGAGATCTTGCGTCGGAGTTTGAGATAAAGGGCATTGGCTTGATGCATTACTTTTTGGGTTTGGAGGTGTGGTAGGAGGAGGGACATTTCTTCCTGGGGTAGGGAAAGTGTATTGTGGACATCCTTGGCAGATTCCACATGGAGGATTGTAGACCCATGTCGACACCGATGATAACCAACTGGAAGAAGCTTCACGCTTCAGATTCCAAGTTGGTGGATCCCACATTGTATAGACAGCTGATTGGTTCCTTGATGTATTTGGTCAACATTAGACCAGATATATGTTTTGCAGTCAACACGATGAGTTAGTTCATGTGTGAGCCCAGGAGGGTGCACTGGGTTGCTGCAAAACACATTTTGCGGTAGTTGCAGGGGATGGTGTAGTATGGTCTGGATTATAGGCAGGGAGATGGATTAAGATTGGCAGGTTACATTGATTCTGATTGGGCAGGTTGTGCTTCTGATAGGAAGAGCACTGCAGGGTACTGTTTTGTGTTGGGTTTAGCAGTGGTGTCATGGTTCAGTCGAAAGTAACAGTCAGTAGCATTGAGTTGAGCGAAAGTAGAGTACATGGCAGCTAGTCTAGCTAGTTGCGAGGCCATATGGCTTTGCAAGATGTTGTTTGGCTTATTTGGTCAGCCGTTGAGACCTTCAGTGATTTACTATGATAATCAGAGTTGCATTAAACTCACGGAGAATCCAATATTTCATGACAGGTCAAAGCATATCGACATCAGATATCATTTCATCAGAGACTATGTTCAGAAGGGAGCTATGAAGCTTGAGTATATTCCCATTGACGAGTAGGTTGCAGATATTCTTACCAAAGCCTTACCACGGGGCAAGCATGTGTACTTTAGAGACAAGATGGGTGTGGTGAGGAACACCTTACTCGGTAAGAGGGAATGTTGAAATTTGGTTACCGGAGGACAGGTGGTTCCCTAAGGCTTTGATCTTTGGCCTAGGGAAAAGTGTCCAAAAGAATTTAATTTTTCTCCTAAACTGACTTTATAAAGTTATAAAGTCAAATCTAATTTAAAAGTGACTTTAAGTGATAAAGTTACTAAGTTTAATTTTAAAGTGATTTTAATAAAGTCAACGTGAAATTAGAAAGTGAAAAGTGACTTTGGAAATAAATGACTAAGTGGGTCTTTATTAAAGTGGGGTGAATTAAAAAATAGAAAGTGAGATTTAAGTGAGCATTTAATCTTAGCCCTAGATCTAAAGCTATCTTAGCCATTAGATTTAGGGATTCCCTAAAAGTCACTTAGGGTTAGTTTAAAGGAGGAAAATGAGAGAAAAGATCATTCAGTCTTTCCTGAGCAGATTGAGAGAAGGAGGAGAAGAGAGTTGGAGACATTTCTGGTTTTGAGAAAGAGAAGGAGAGGAGCAGTTCAGCAAATCCGTACAGAAAGGAGAGGCTGCATGCATTTCAAGGCAGCAGTCCGTACATCAATAAATCAGCATAGTTTTCGAGGCAGATTTCCATACAGCAGCAGTGGGCATGTTTTTCGATGTCCATATAGCAGCAAGGAGGCACAAATTTCGAGGAGAAGCAGCAGTGTGCAACATGCATTCCAAGGCTGAGTTGGCACGATTTTCTGACACAGTTTTCGAGGAGGACGTACAACATTAAATGCTGTTATCTCTTGCTGTAAAATTTCTGTTATTACTATTTTGTTGATTTGGCACATTTTTCGAGGCGGAGGCAAGCACGGAAAACGAGATAAGTCTGTACATTGTTTGCTGGAATTTTTCCTATATATTTCATTTCTCTGTAAAAGCATTTTCCAAAAATAAAGAGAAGCTTTCGAACTGGTTTTCTCCAAGAGTTGTAGGGGGTTTTTCCAGGGTCATCTTGACAAAAAATCAGCGTGTCAAAATTTTGTGTGTGGCTGATTTATTTTTCTGAGTTTTTATTTCTGCATTTTAGCACTGTGAAATTTCCGAAATTTGTGTTTTCAAAAAATATTTATTTTTCCAGCTTGTTGAATGTATGGTTATGGGAATGGACATTTAACTTTAAGGGAGAAATAAGGAGAAACTGAAAACAGCGGTTGGGAACAAAGTTTCTACAATATGTAATCACATTTATAAACACTTGGAGGTGACACGTATACTCCTGACTAAGAAAATAAAATCTAGGGAGAGCGGTGGATGAGGTGAAAACCGCCTAAGAAGGCTTATTTATCCATGTACACAGAGAAGAAAAAGGGGAGGAATAGAAAATTGGGGAACATAGGAGGAATTATGAACTAAAAAGTGACAGGCCGTGCTGAGAGGTTGAACAAACTGGAGAGATTGAGAGATTTTGAGTAATTGTTTTTAAAGCTTTTGGGCACGGGGCCAAACTGCTTCAATTTTAAAGTATTTTGGGCTGGGTACCTAGGATTGTACCCAGTTTGGCAGGGAGGAATTGGCCATTTGGTAACCAAAACAAAGTTGGACCAATCACATCTCAGGATCGACATCAGACCCGAAAGCCAGGTAGGTACTACGTGTTTAATTTAGCAAAAATACTTTTATTTATTTTCTGAACATAATGCTTCGAATTAATATTTGATTCATTGTTTGAATCTGTTATTGCAATTACATAAATAGAATTAAAATTGGGCACCACAAATGTTGCAATAGCAACAACAACAGAGTTGCAGTGCAGATGCAGTGTTGGCAGCAGTTCAACAGAGTCAACAGTAGCACAGATGCAACGCATATTAGAGTTATGCAGTAGTTGGTAGGAAGCAGTAGCTAGAAATCAACAACGTGATAGGAGATGTTGCAGAGACAAAGTGATGCTTCAGTAGGTTGCAACACTAGAACACATTCCTCGCCAAGAGGGAGTGTTGGTTTTTGTAGCATCGGATGTGTTCTAGCCACGAGATTTGGCAGAGAGGCTAGAATACATGTATTCTCCAATACCCATAAATCGTTTCCAGAAATTCCACCTAGAGATGACTTAATTAGATTTATTAGTTAGTTTTTTAATATTGCCTAAGTTCTAACTTAGGAAATATGAATAATCAAAATTAACTAAGTCTTGGTGAGAATGTTCTAGAAAAGTACATGGATCGATTTCTAGTTAATCCTAGCCATCGATTAAGATTTAATCATGGCCGTTGAAGTCTCAACAGAGGATTAAAAAAAGAAGTCAATGGGGCTTAAGGAAGATACACCAGATTACACTAGCAGAGTTTGATTTCATTGGCAGATCGATTTCCTGATTAGCAGTGCTGAGTTGCTGGAGAGAGAGCTAGGGAGCTCGAAGTAGTGAGAGAGGGGCAGGGATAGTAAGGCCAAAGGAATATTTTCCAGATTCGGTGAGTGCAAAGCAGAGAGGCAGTGAGTGCCACAGAGAGGCAACATAATGCTTCAGAGGAGATCTGCATTTTTGCTAGGAAGCAGAGTTGATTCAATCCCAGAAGTTGGAGAGAGAGTCTAGAGGCTAGGAGGGTTTAGTTTCCAGAGCGTAGTTGATCAGATAATGAGAGGGAAAGTTGTTCCTAGTTGTGGGGACACAGTACTGCGTAGGCTGACATAGTGACTGCGCAGAGCAGCTCATCTTGAGCCAAGGTTAGTGTCGGATCACTAGTGGGAGTGAGATTTTTCTTACTAGACTCTGTTAGTTATTTCTCTGTATGGTTTGCTAGATTTAAAGAAACCACGGATTTGTACTCAGATTTACTACTGCATAATATACTAGCCCTTAGTTGCTGCACTGGTTTTACCGAGTTGGGTTTTTCTGGGGACTTAGTCCAAAAATAACGTTGTTATTTTGTGTGTGTGTGCATATATTTCTTCTAGCATTTATTTTTCTTTCGCAGTTTATTTGTGTAGGTTGCAGTGTGATTGATTCAGTATTTGCTGTAGCAAACAATAAATAAATTGTTAAGAATTAATTTAACAATTGGGAGAATTAATTCTATTTGTTGCAATAGGATTAAGGGTTTTCCAAATTTTCACACACAGGCCTATCTAGGCCTTTTCTCCTTGGTTGTGACCTCTCTTGGCCCTAGCAGCCCTAGCGTCTAGCCTTGTTGCCCTCAAGTCCAGCCTTGTTGGCCTCAAGTCCTTCTCCTAAACCCTAATCTTGCCTATTTTTACCTCTGTGATTTGTCATTTATTTTCTGAGCTAATTTGTGGTGTATCTTGCAAAGAAGTTGTGTTTTCAGGTGGCATAACTACTAAAGAAAGTTTGGGTAAGAAGGCTAGTCTCCTCCTAGGCCTAAGGCCTTGCATGGTTTGTCATTTCTAACCCTATTATGTCACTGTTTACTACAACAAGTTTATCAAGTCTTAACAGTGATAAAAACATTCATGAAAATGCTCTAAAATCTAACACATTGGCTAATCATTGAAAAAACTAGATAAGGATTTCTCAACTTGTTTCATGAAAAGTGAATGACAGTCATATGCATCTTGAAGTATGATATATATAACAATGACTGAAGCAATTTTCATGAGTTACATTAAATGCTAATTGCTCTCATTTGAGTAGAGGGGAAATTGATAGTTTTAGCGTTGTTTTGACTTTTGAATATAATAAATCTATTGCTGTCATAAAACCCAATTATTGAACATAAGTGGCACAAGCATTTTCATTGTTTCATGTTCTAATAGATCATTTCTAAATGTGAATAAGATTTGCTAGCATTATTGGATAAGAAAATTAACATTCTCTTGTCTCTTGTGAAGTTTTATAAAGTTGCAATTTATATTCACAAGCTCACTCTCTAAAACAAGGTTGCGGGGAAGCTTCACCCCCTCGTTCTTGCTCCCGAAACACGCTCCGTTTGGGAGTGTTTTGGGAGCGCTTGGAAACGCGCTCTCGAAAACGCTTCCTGAGGGGAGCGCTTTCGTGAGCGTGCTTCCGAGCCTGTAAAAACGCTCCTTGCCTTTTCGGGAGCGTTTCTGGAAGCGCTCGAGGGCGAACGCTCCCTGAGCGCTTTTGGTGTTTAAAAAACGCTTCGAGAGCGTTCGCTACCGAACGCTCCCCGACAAAAAAAACGTCTCCCGCCGACGTGAAAAAAATTTGTTAAAAAAAATCGTTTTTTTTTGGAGAGGGAGGGAGGAGGGTTGGGTTTATAAAGCCCACCCTCCCCTCATTTTGTTTATTGTTTTTAGTTGAGTGAGTGAGAGAGCAAGAGGAGCAAGAAGGCGAGCTTGAGAGTTTGGAGAGCGGAGCTGCGGAAGTGCCAAGGAGAGAGCAAGGAGCAAGCTGCAAGAGAGCAACAGGAGGATAACAAGAAAGAGGTAGGTCTTCTAATCTAGTTTCGTATTTTCTAGGATGAATTTTTAAGTTGTTCAAAAATGAAAACTTGATTTTTTCCTGAATGTTGCATTTTATTGTCTTGAAAACTTAAAAATTGAATTGTTTTTTTTCCTATGTTGCATTTCCTATTCCCATTTGACATTTCTCCATTTGTTTTGCAGGCTAGAACTTGAAACTTAAAACTTGAAACATCATGGCTATATGGCTAGGGATTTTCCTCATGTTGGTTCCTTTCTTTGTAATAATGGTGTTGGAGAGCAGAAGAAAGAGACACATTAGAGAAGAGGAGGAGGATGAAGAAGTGGGTTATGGTGAATTTGATGAAAATCCTGAAGAGGAGGAGGATTATGCTGAGGAAGAAGGGGGGAGTGGAGAACATGAGGCCACAGATACCACAACTAGACAAGACCAAACTCAGACACCTTTGTGGAAATATGTTCAGAAGCAGGAAGGAGGGAAAGGTGGTGGAACCACTAAATTTCTTTGCCCCCATTGCAATAAAGAATACCATGTTTCATACACCCGTGCGAGAAGGCACCTTTGTGGGAAAATGCCAGGGGATGGAAACAAAAATCTAGGAATCAAAATTTGTGTCAGTGTGCCAACAACACAGAGAGAGAAATATAGAAAGGAAGAGGAGGTTGCCCTACAGAGATCTAAAAGATCTAGGGGTTTTGTTGATTCTTATACACCATCAAGTGCATCACATCATGGACAAAGAAGTCCATCAACCTCCACCTATGCCAGTGGTTATGGAGGCAGTGGCACAATTGGATTAAGGCGTAGAACCATATCTGATTTCCTTGACGAAGGGTGTAGGAATGATGTGGATTAAAAAAATTTCCGGTTTCTATATGCATGTGGGGTGCCATTCAATGTTCTTCGCTCACCTTATTGACATGAAATGGTTTCTGCCATCAATGATGCCCCCAAAGGATACAGGAGCCCTGGGTATGACAAGGCCAGAACCGTGGGTCTTGATCATGAAAAAGCTAAAATAAACCATTCTTTGGCTAGAATGACAAATTCTTGGAATGAGCATGGGCTGTCCATTGTCTCTGATGGATGGACCAATGTAAAAGGAAAGCCATTGATAAGTGTTATGGCTGTGTCGGTTAGTGGTGCAATCTTCCTGTCAACATATGATTATTCAGACAAATTCAAGACCGACATTAACATTACAGAACCATTACTTGCAATAATTGAAAAGATTGGGCCATACAATGTCATACAAGTCATCACTGATAATGCTGCTAACTATAAGGCAGCAGGAGTAATTATTGAGGATAAATACCCCAACATATTTTGGTCTGGGTGTTTGGTTCACACAATGAACCTTTTGATGCATGATATCATTAAAAACAAACAACCTCAATTCAAATGGCTTGGTGATTTGTACAAGAGAGGTAAAAAAATGATAAAATTTATTATAACTCATAGCAATACCCATGGGCTTTTCCGTACTCACTTCAAATTGGAGTTGTTGAAGATAGCAAAGACTAGATTTGCTAACTATTACCTCACCTTCAGGCGCCTTTTGAAGGTAAGAGAGTCATTGGCTGCAATGGTATCAAGCCCGCACTGGCAGGTATTAAAGGACAGGGCAGCGACAATAGTTGACAGGCAAGGTTTTGAACATGTGGAGGAGACTGCTCTTGACCCTTTGTTTTGGGCACGTGTGAGGGAAATTTTGAACTTCACCAAGTCCATTTATCACATGATTCGGTTTGCAGATATAGATAAACCAGTGATTGGGGAGGTTTATGAGCAGATGGATAGCATGTTGGGCGAAATAAAAGATGTTGTTAAGGATAATGATCCCAACTTGTATGCAATGATTCACGACTGTGTGTGTGCACGGTGGAATAAACTCAATGTTCCACTACATGCCTTGGCATATATCCTTATGCCAAAATACTACTCTCCATCTTGGTTGGGCCAACCTGCACCTGGAGGTGGGGTTAGGATCAAATCTCACACAGATCCAGAGGTACAACAGGGATACATGAAGGCATCAGACAAGTTGGTACCCGACAGGGAGGAGTGTGCTAGATTGCGCCTTGAATTAGGCAAATACTTCAGTTGCACTGCTAACTTTGGTTCTCTCCATTCAATGGAAGATAGAGACAGATTTGATGCTCTCACATGGTGGGAAGCATATGGCGGCATGGGACTTTTGCCAAAGTTGGGAAAAAAAGTTCTCTCACAGGTTGTGAATACTTCTTCTGCAGAGAGGTGTTGGAGCACCTACAGCTTCTGACATAATGTGAGAAGAAACAGGCTGAATGAAAACCGAGCTGAAAGCTTGGTTTATGTGCATTACAACTTGAGGTTGTTGAGCCATTACTGTGATCGGGCATATGAGGTTGAATCATATAGAGTCTGGGACAACAACCCAGAGGATGATAATTTGGAGGACGGCATGGTACATATGGAAGAATTGGAAGCAGTACTTTTTAGGGATGAGGATGAAGCATCAGCAACACTGCCACACACAGGGCCAGTCCCACCATCCAGTAGCAGTGCGGGTGCCGGTGCCAGTGCCAGTGCCAGTGCCAGTGCCACTCCTCGATATCCAACTATTGTTCCTTTGTAGATTCAGCCTCCACCTTCTAGTCATGGTTGTGGATGTGGTACTTCTGAGAGTACTAGAAGACCATCATTTCCTCGTGGCTCGCACAAATTAGACATTTCTCGTGGGCGTGGCAAGGGGGCCAATCAATAGATAAAATAGATTTGTTGTTTACTAGTCTTTTCTATTTTCTATTAGTTTTTATCTTTTATAACTATTGATAGTTGAACAGTTGAAACTTGACTCTTTCATATATTTAATGACAATTTAAGTTTGAAGTTTGAATTTGAAAGGTGAAACTTTGAAGTTGGCATTTATAAGTTTACAAGTCATTATGAATTATGAATATGATGCTTCATGAAAGTTATATGGTGATCAATGAATCAATGATGATAAATGTTATATATCAATGATGATAAATTGTATATATTGAATTTTGAAATCAATGAATCAATGATGATAAATGATATATGTCAATGATGATAAATGTTATATATTGAAATTTGAAATCAATGAATCAATGATGATAAATGTTATATATCAATGATGATAAATGTATATTGAATTTTGAAATCAATGAATCAATGATGATAAATGAATTATGATATATATCAATGATAATAAATGTTAGATATTGAAATTTGAAATCAATGATGATAAATGTTATATATTGAATTTTGAAAGCTTGAAACCTTTAGATTGATGATTCGCGAGACTCAAGAGTCAATATGTTGTATGCTTCCAACTTGTGGGTGTGGTTGATGAAGATTATAACTTCTAGATGATTGATGTTATATGATTCAATCTATGTTTTTATGTTTTTTATGTCTAATTGATCATTCTACATGCTTTTGTTGACATATATGCATCAATATATATATATATATATATATATATATATATATATATATATATATATATAAACGCTCCGGACCGGGAGCTTTTGAAAATGGCGCTCCCGCTCCCAAGTAACCTTTCTCTAAAAGCATACCAATATCATAATCTTGTGGAATGCAGGTCTGAACAAATAATTTGAGAGTTCATTGGACATTGGAATCGTGTTGAATGATCTAAATTGCATCACTTGTCTCTTGGTCTCTAATTGTTTAATTGGCAAAAGAACCTTGGTAATTCGTTGATAGCATCTTCTTGTGAATGATAATTCTATTTTGAGCATATTGGCATTAAACATCCTTGGATAATTGGTGTTAAATAATATTGGCATATCTTGGAAGCTTCTAATTGAGTAAGAGCATTGACATCTTGTATTGAGGATCATTGGCTACTTGTATCAAGTAGACAAATGATCTAATTGTGGTTGATATCTATTTGAGGAAGTTCCATTTTAATTATCTCTTGTGTCTTGTGGACACTTGATAACTTGGCACATATTCTTGTTGTTAAGATTTTATTTCTATTCATTGATTAAGTACTCTTGTCATTAAGCTAATCATAACTAAGTACTTCAAAAATTCAAATAATCTTACCTTAAGAAACACTCATAATCCTTGCATATCATTCTAAGCTAGTCTTGCATTTAAAAATTTACCTCCAAGCATAAGCTTGGTTGATAGATATTTAGGACCACCTTTTCTCAATTTAGCTTGAGGAACTTGGACCCTCTTTATGTTGGATGGTGTTGTCATTGATGTCAACCCATGGAGTTGACTGGTTTTGACTTTGACCAAAACACCAGTCAGTGATGTCAAATGGTTAATGAACGCTTCCTAGTAATTGTTGGATTACATCAAGATTGCAGCTATACTGTTGGATGGTTGAATACCCAAGTCCTAGGGTTTGGGTTCCTTGGACTGAGGATGTACCCTGATTTTGTCGAGGGTTTTTGTTATGTCAAATCATTGAGCTTGGGCCAGAGATCTATGTCATTAGATTCTCCTCGACAAGGTGTTTCCGTTGATATATGGTACGTCCCGTGGTTCCTTCTGGTTTGAGAGAAAATTGAGTTTAAAGTTGAAGACCCAGTTTTGTGGGCTAAAACCCCAGGGGGTAGAGACATGACATCTTATTCACCAACGGTTGTCAATATATGACAGGGATTCTCACCGTAATCTCACCACGTATAAGTTTAATAATTTCAAGAATCAAAGACAATAAATCAATCATTGACTTACTGCACTCATGTGTCACCTACAAAATACACCAAAGAGGGTTAGTTATTATTATTTATTAATATTAATGAAATTATATTATTTTGGTAGATTATTAAAATGGTCGTTCATCTATTAAATAGCTAGCAGCCCTTCTTACTTTGCCCACAAGATATATATTACTTTAAATTATTTTTAACGTATCCTAAGTCAAAGTTCTCCTCCTAAAAGCTCTCGAACGTCTACCTCATGGAGCCCATTTATAAATCTCCAATGATCATTTATGAAGCCCCTTCTAAGCCTAACATTTGTCTATAAAAATAAATCTAATGCACCCTCAAAACAATAACAATTCAACGAATGATCTTGTGTGAAGCACGTTGTAATATTCGGCCTAGTGAAGGATTCCGGAGGTAGCTTAAAGTTCGGTCTTCCTGATGCAACTAGGGCAGCGAAATATATGATACAATTTCTGTTGATTGGACCCAATAATTCCTTCTTCCACTCAGCCTTTAAGGTAAGTCTTAGTGTTGACTGTTTGGCGATTCATTGGTGATTCAATGGGACTGTTTAGTAAGCCATATACTCTGTCCAACTCAGCGAAGGTGCATTTGTTCCAGGGCTTTATTATTTGTTATTTGGGATTGGATCTTTGGGATTCGTTTGGTTATTATCTACTGAAGGGTGCTGTGTAATTTTAATGTTGAAAACACCTACCTAATCATGCAAGTAGTTGGAGCTGATCCTTTCAAAAGCATACAGTGATTGTGTTAAACACTGTTTCGGACTTTAAGTTTAGACCTTGAGTCATTTTAAATTCCAACTAAGTTCTGGAGCATGTTTTGATTTGTTTCCTTTAATTCTGGTTAGGGCTTGTTTCAGATTTCTTTTACGACTAGTTAAGGCCACATTAGGGCTTGCTTTGTGACTGTCCTAATGAAACAACAAACAGTGATTGTGCATGTAAATTCTTGACAGTGGTACATTGACATTGTTTTGTGTTAATATGGAAACTGTAGTGCTTGAAGTAACAACACCCCTTTGAACTATGTTTGATGCCTTACCGTGACAAGTACTATGATGAGTTGCTTCACTTTGACCTTACTTAATTGTGTTACCTAGATATGACTTTAATTTGACAATGTTCTTGATGCAACAGTGAGACACTAACATGAGGCCACAGATGTGTAATCGTGATTGACATTTCAGTGAGATAACGGTGACATAACAATAGCACTTGTTAATGTCCAATCAGTAACCCTTGTTTTGTGGCTTAATGTAACTGTAACATTGAAAGTGACAAGCAAGCTAGTTGTGAGCAAGATCTTGTGACTGTCTTAGAATTTGATGGCAGTAATGAGACTGCAATTGCTTATACAATAAGAAGGGGGCAGCAAGTAAAATTGACCTCTTTAGTGAAACAACTACATAACAACTTGACTGTTAACATAAGGAGGCACTTTGTTTGTCAGGTTATTTATTAGAATATTCTTTCCATTAGAATAGAATGCATTGGAAGGATCCTTAAATATAGCATCATAGAGAAAAACATACGATAATAACTTATTTAGAGTTTACATGATTACATTGCTTTGTAGAAATCATCTAGATAGATAGATAGAGCATTTTTTGCATAATGTTCATCCAAATATTATCTAATATGATGTTAGAGGTTGTCATATTGCTTAAATGGATTACTATGATCCTGGAAGGACCATCATTTTGGAAGATCCTTGGAAAAAAATCATGACAAGGGTAGTATACTTCCATGTAATGTGGAAACAATACTGTTAAAGGGATGAAGGAATGTAATGGGTCAGGTTGCAGGCTCACTTTAGGGCATATAGCTAGATGATTGGACGAAAGCATAAGAATGCTTGTGAAAAGATTCATATGTATAGAATCTTGTGAAAAGAAAGTTGGTCATAAAATATGCTTAACTATATGGATATATGATGCTTGAAAATAATAGAATTTGACCTACTTTAGAAAATTAAGTCTTTCTCTAGAATATATATAACATTGATTAACATCCAATATAATCTCCGAAAGATAAGTTCTAACTTGGTAATCAAGTTCGATTCTTGGGCACTCCGATGCATGAAGGACGTTTCAAGTGGAGATGGTCGATGAGGATATTGATACATGAATGAGAAGGTCATCATGGTGAGGTAAGTCTAAATTATTTATGGTTTGGTTATCTCGTTGACATTATTTTGCTATGTGGAAAATGTTGGCGCTGGAATCAGCACTTGGACTGCAGCAAGCACCTGACCAGACACATCTTAAACTTTAAGGCAATTTTAATGTTTTGTTTTATGGGATTGGAAGATGGTATAAACTCTAATTCTCTGAAGAGAGATTTCAGTCAAATCCACAGTTCTACTAAAGAGGGTATTGTAACTTGATGTGGTAGCAAGGTGCAAGTTTGTAGTCTATGAGGAGAGGAAACTGTAAAATGAGAGAAGAATCAGTCGGTTTGTAAAACAAAAATCTAATGATTTAGTAGAAATTCACAAAAGTAGCAGTTTGACAATATTCCATTGAGAGAACGCTGTTTCTAGTTTGACAAGATTCTCACTGAAATATCATGAATATTAACTATTAAGAGTGACGCTCTTCCATTGTTATAATATAGATTTTATCAGGAATGCTCACTATGTGAGACTAACAAAAACTGATAAAATATATAACAAGCTTAAGAGACTAATAAAAACACATAACAGTTTGATGATTTGCAAACTGGAACTGGAAGAAAGGAGATATGGAAACACAAGTAGACAATACACACAACAAATTGGTAATAAGTCCTCAGTACTATTATTCCATTTCATTCACAAAAAATATTACAGTTCATATAAGTCAAAATTCTATAACCACCAACCAACCCTGACTTCCTATCAGTTTGGCATATATATACAAAATATGATACTGTCATCGTCCACAGAAAAAGGTAAATCTGTTTCAAAAGTCATTATGATCTCGTGCAAGAGATGAGGCTTATCCTAAAACATCAATACAAAGTGCTATGACATAATGAGAATAACAACATCAAGGCTAACAATTCAAAGTGGTTTGTATGATGTGGCAGTTTCTGGGAAGACTCCTCTGCTGTTCTGGTGCAACCAACTCCACTAATAGTGTAAGCAACAGTAAGAATGGCGTGTGTGGTTGTTCCTTGAATGCTGCCTGGTGCTTTATAGAAACGTGCTGGTGCTGAAAGTAGTGGTAGAAAACAGTTTCGGAGAAACTCTGCAGATTTTTCGCTATTCCTTTCCTTCTTTGGTGGAAAACCCTTTGTAATGGCGAAAAAACCGAAACTTTTTGGATAGAATGGTGGAGGCTCATTTTATGAGAAATTACAAAGAAACCCTTTGAAAAAGGTTTAATTGATAGGGGAGACGTGGAGCAGAATGAATGATAAGCGGGAGGAGAAAACCTTTTAGACATATATCGCAATCGCAAATCGAGGTCAGAGCATTTAAACTTAAGACACAAACAGGAGAAAATGTGATTTGCGATGGGGTGATGACCTGGCAAAGAAGTGGGACCCATCGTAGATCGCGCATTGCAAGTTTTGTTATGAGAAACAAGAGTTATGTGTTAAAACTCGCGAAGTGCGATGTGCGATGAGAGCGGAGGTGACGTTGCATAACAAACGGTGGGGTCGCCCACACATTGCACATCGGAAGTTTTATTATGAAACACGGGAGCTAAACGTTGAAACTGGCGAAGTGCGATGTGCGATGTGAACGGAGGGACGTGTCATGACAGACGGTGGGACTGCTCGGAAATCGCAAATTGAAATTTTTGAGGGAGCGGAAGTAAATGCAGTAAGTGAAATTTGCAAAAATGCAATGCGAAAAGTTAGGCGGGGCTCTTTAAACGACTTTTCAAAGCAGAAAGTGAAAACTTTGTTAAGTCATGGTAATATGATAAAAGATGCCTAAAGCATAAAAAGACTTTATAACATATTCGAGGCATATCAAAGGAAGGTATGGGTCCCAGACCATACTGCAAATCGCATTTCAGGGGTTTTGTAGGAGACGACAATTATAACGTGAATGGGAGTTAAAACCGCGAAGAGCCGATTGCGATGAAAGGTAAGGGGTCCACAAAGTTTATTAAGTGCGGTAAGTTATATCATATAATATATGATATAACCAAGGTTTTGTTGTGGTGCGGATAAAAGCTGCAATAAAATATATGGTAAGTTGAAAAGGAAATATGATATGGCTGTTGATGGGTGTGCGGAGCTGCTTTTTAACTATAAAAATTGGATTTTATGAGTTAAAAAGGGGTTTTGAAAAGGGAAATGAGAGGCTGGACTTTGGGTTTTTTGGGAAAATGAAATGAATGAAGGTAGAAATGAAATTTTCTCACCACTACACTTTGACAACGACACTTTCATCTTATAATCAAACTGAAAAGGTAGATTGATTCCTTGGAGAATGATGACCAGACTTTGAAATATTTGGAAGAATTGCAGTGCTAACAGTGGCTCCTATTGGGGATGAAGTCCTCCCAGTGAGGCTTCAAGGACTGTAGAGTCAATGCCTAAAAAACTTTTGAAACTCATAAGACTTCTTGAAAATTAAGACTAGGACTGATGATTGACTGACTGGACTCAAGATTGACCATATATACAGACATAAGTACCATTGGGCATGGAGTTTATTGACATATCACACTAGATATTTACAAGGGAGTGACTCAACTGACTTTACTGAATAAAGAACCTTTTAAGAAAATGACCATTGACTGGGCCTCCAGTCAGGTGATCATCATCGAGACGTTTGAGCAGAAAATTATTATTCTCCAAAACTTCAGCAATTTTAAATGGCCTAAACCACAGATTGTCGAACTTACCATGCTTTCCATGGTCTTCTCTCTTAGCATCCCAACGCAGCACCAAATCATTTTCCTGAAACAACTGCTGATTTTCTCTTTTATCAAAAACTGATTTGACTTTAGCTTGATACTTCTAAACTTTTTCCAGCAATGATTCTCTGATTTGGTGTGCTTCTATCAACTGTAGCATTCTCCTTTGGATTGGGTTTTCATGATCAACTTCATATTGTAGGAACTTCATCACAAGAAGAGCTAATTGCAAAGGCATTACAACATCTGTACCATATACACGCTAAAATGGAGACATTCCAATTGATTTTTTACCACTTTATCTGCCCACAGAGCATGTATCAGCTGAGTGTTCCAATTCCTCTTATTTTCAGGCAACATTTTCTTAATAGTCCTTACCAAACTTTTATTGGATGACTCAGCCAAACCATTACCTTGAGGGTAATAAGGTGTGGAATGAGTCAATTCAATTCCATATTGTTGACAAAAGTTGTACATCTTGGTGGACTTAAATACCATTTCATTATCAGTTTCTAATTTCTGTGGACAACCAAATCTTGACATAATATTTTCCAACAAAAATTTAATAATTACCGTATCAGTAGCATTTCTGGTTGGTACAGCTTCAATCCATTTGGTGAAATAGTCTGTAGCTGTGAGAATCCATCTATGCTGTCCTGATGAAGGTGCATGAATTTCACCGATGAAGTCTAGCCCCCATTGCTGGAAAGGAACATCTGCTGAAATAGGGATGAGAGGTAATGATAGCAATTTCTGTTTACCAACAAATTTCTGACATTCGATACAACTTTTGACTTTGGCATAGACATCAGAGAAAAGAGTTGGCCAATAATAGCTAGTTCTTAAGATTTTGTTTGCAGTAGCTCTCCAATGTAAATGACCTCCACACACTCCTGCATGTATCTCTGTCATAATCTCCTGAGATTCTGCTTCATCTACACATCTTAACAAGACTCCAATAGGATCTTTCCAGTAAAGATGGTCTTCCAAAATGCAATACTTCACAGCTCTCAGTTTAAAAGCTCTTCTTTTTGTCTTTTGCTGCCTTTTCTTCCTCCATTTTTAATTTATTAGAAGCCATGAGATTAGATGACACTCCAATTTTAGCCTCTTGCATAGTTGTCAGTGTCTGTTCTTTTTCAGCCCTCAACCATAAGGCAAACTCAGAATCTAGAGCATTTGCAAAATTTATCATAGCTGTGGTTTCAGTGGGTTTAATCTCTTCAGGAATTTTCTGATAAATCTTATTAAACCTCTTAGTAAAACTAGCTAAAGACTCATCTGCCTTTTTCTTCAGAGTTCCAAATTCTGTAAGATAATAAACATAGTCTTTCCTATCACCCCAATGCTTCACAAATATCTCTTCTAATTCATCAATTCCTGTAATTGAATTTGGAACCAAATTTCTAAACCATTTTCGAGCTTCACCATCCAAGCTCTGAACAAAGAGTCTTGACCATAAATCTTCATGTTCAATATTCTGATTGTCAGCATAACTATAGAAAGCCACTAAATGTTCTTCAGCAGAAACTTCTTCTCCCTTCCCAGTGTATTTTGGAAAATATTTGAAGTAATCTCCTTGGGAAAGTGCATGCATGTGTTGAGGGAGAACAAGTGGCGCATATCTCGCAGCCACTATTTGCTACATCCTTGTAAGGGCAGGTTGAGCCATATTTTGCTAATGTACAATTGATGTAGCTGTTTGAGAAATAGGAATTACAATTGGTGAATTTTGGATTCTGGATTTCTTTAGGATAGTAGAAAATCGAGATCTGAAATATTCTTCGTGCTTTGGAACCGAGAAGAGGGATTTTCAAAAAGATGAACAAAGAGGATGTCTTGACTTCTCCTTCAAGAGAAGAACTAACGAAAATGTCTCTTGAGGGATGAAGTTAATTCGGCCTTATTTTGCCGAGCAAGGAAATCGTATAGATTAAAAGTAAGACCTTCATGGCCAAGCCTCCCTTATGGATATGGGAAGATGAACCAACAACTAGATTTGGAGAGAAAGGAAAATATTCTTGCTATAGTAACAAGAGACTGGTATTCAGATGAGCCCGAAGAAATTCTAAAATAGTCTTGAAATCTTCTTCATCAAAAATATCCTGTCATTATAAGTAAGTAATAGCCCAAACTTTCTAGTTTCTAAACTTCTCTCGCTAGGAACTCTTTGAATTTTTCAACACCTTTAAATTCAGTTTTCTCCTTTCTTAATCATATTGTGACTACTATTTCAGATTTACTAGGTGATGAGTAAGAAGAACCTTCAGCTGAGCCTAGGTTAACAACATCCACTTTATTTTCTAGAGGAGTAGCTTCAACTTGAGATTTTTCAACAAAATCTTTTGAAACTAAAACCTCTTTAGATTCTAAAGTAGATAGAGGTACCTTTTGCTTTGGAACGTACTTTTTGTGTACCTTCTTCACTGACTGAGATGCGGCTTCAACTGATCTTTGTTTTCCTTTAGCATCTTTGGTGATTTTCTCTGGGTCAGCAACTGGACTGACAGTTGGAGATCTCTGATTCCTCCTTGTAGAAGGAGGTCTTGAAGCCCCTCTTCCTCTTCGTGGAGTCGCCAGGTGAACAAATTTGCAGTCTTCTTCAAGTCACCAATTCTTGTTCACCAAAGAACTGATTATCAAGATTTCATAACAATAGACTCGGGAGAATACTTCGTTACAAGGCCTTCGTCTCCCGGCAGATGTACCAAAAGATGTTGGCGCTGGAATCAACACTTGGACTGCAGCAAGCGCCTGACTAGACACATCTTAAACTCTAAGTCATGGTAATATGATAAAAGACGCCTGAAGCACAAAAAGGCTTTATAACATATTCGAGGCATATCAAAGGGAGGTATGGGTCCCAGACCATACTGCAAATCGCATTTCAGGGGTTTTGTAGGAGACGACAATTATAACGTGAATGGGAGTTAAAACCGCGAAGAGCCGATTCCGATGAAAGGTAAGGGGTCCACAAAGTTTATTAAGTGCAGTAAGTTATATCATATAATATATGATATAACCAAGGTTTTGTTGTGGTGCGGGTAAAAGCTGCAATAAAATATATGGTAAGTTGAAAAGGAAATATGATATGGCTGTTGATGGGTGTGCGGAGCTGCTTTTTAACTATAAAAATTGGATTTTATGAGTTAAAAAGGGGTTTTGAAAAGGGAAATGAGAGGCTGGACTTTGGGTTTTTTGGGAAAATGAAAGGTGAAAGAGGGAAAATGAAATGAATGAAGGTAGAAATGAAATTTTCTCACCACTACACTTTGACAACGACACTTTCATCTTATAATCAAACTGAAAAGGTAGATTGATTCCTTGGAGAATGATGACCAGACTTTGAAATATTTGGAAGAATTGCAGTGCTAACAGTGGCTCCTATTGGGGATGAAGTCCTCCCAGTGAGGCTTCAAGGACTGTAGAGTCAATGCCTAAAAAACTTTTGAAACTCATAAGACTTCTTGAAAATTAAGACTAGCACTGATGATTGACTGACTGGACTCAATATTGACATATATACAGACATAAGCACCAATTGGGCATGGAGTTTATCAATATATCACATCACACTAGATATTTACAAGGGAGTGACTCAACTGACTTTACTAAATAAAGAACCTTTTAAGAAAATGACCATTGACTGGGCCTCCAGTCAGGTGATCATCATCGAGACGTTTGAGCAGAAAAGTATTATTCTCCAAAACTTCAGCAATTTTAAATGGCCTAAACCACAGATTGTCGAACTTACCATGCTTTCCATGGTCTTCTCTCTTAGCATCCCAACACAGCACCAAATCATTTTCCTGAAACAACTGCTGATTTTCTCTTTTATCAAAAACTGATTTGACTTTAGCTTGATACTTCTAAACTTTTTCCAGCAATGATTCTCTGATTTGGTGTGCTTCTATCAACTGTAGCATTCTCCTTTGGATTGGGTTTTCATGATCAACTTCATATTGTAGGAACTTCATCACAAGAAGAGCTAATTGCAAAGGCATTACAACATCTGTACCATATACACGCTAAAATGGAGACATTCCAATTGATTTTTTACCACTTACTCTATCTGCCCACAGAGCATGTATCAACTGAGTGTCCCAATTCCTCTTATTTTCAGGCAACATTTTCTTAATAGTCCTTACCAAACTTTTATTGGATGACTCAGCCAAACCATTACCTTGAGGGTAATAAGGTGTGGAATGAGTCAATTCAATTCCATATTGTTGACAAAAGTTGTACATCTTGGTGGACTTAAATACCATTTCATTATCAGTTTCTAATTTCTGTGGACAACAAAATCTTGACATAATATTTTCCAACAAAAATTTAATAATTACCGTATCAGTAGCATTTCTGGTTGGTACAACTTCAATCCATTTGGTGAAATAGTCTGTAGCTGTGAGAATCCATCTATGCTGTCCTGATGAAGGTGCATGAATTTCACCGATGAAGTCTAGCCCCCATTGCTGGAAAGGAACATCTGCTGAAATAGGGATGAGAGGTAATGATAGCAATTTCTGTTTACCAGCAAATTTCTGACATTCGATACAACTTCTGACTTTGGCATAGACATCAGAGAAAAGAGTTGGCCAATAATAGCCAGTTCTTAAGATTTTGTTTGCAGTAGCTCTCCAATGTAAATGCCCTCCACACACTCCTGCATGTATCTCTGTCATCATCTCCTGAGATTCTGCTTCATCTACACATCTTAACAAGACTCCAACAGGATCTTTCCAGTAAAGATGGTCTTCCAAAATGCATTACTTCACAGCTCTCAGTTTAAAAGCTCTTCTTTTTGTCTTTTGTTGCCTTTTCCTCCATTTTTAATTTATTAGAAGCCATGAGATTAGATGACACTCCAATTTCAGCCTCTTGCATAGTTGTCAGTGTCTGTTCTTTTTCAGCCCTCAACCATAAGGCAAACTCAGAATCTAAAGCATTTGCAAAATTTATCATAGCTGTGGTTTCAGTGGGTTTAATCTCTTCAGGAATTTTCTGATAAATCTTATTAAACCTCTTAGTAAAACTAGCTAAAGACTCATCTGCCTTTTTCTTCAGAGTTTTAAATTCTGTAAGATAATAAACATAGTCTTTCCTATCACCCCAATGCTTCACAAATATCTCTTCTAATTCATCAATTCCTGTAATTGAATTTGGAACCAAATTTCTAAACCATTTTCGAGCTTCACCATCCAAGCTCTGAACAAAGAGTCTTGACCATAAATCTTCATGTTCAATATTCTGATTGTCAGCATAACTATAGAAAGCCACTAAATGTTCTTCAGCAGAAACTTCTTCTCCCTTCCCAGTGTATTTTGGAAAATATTTCAAGTAATCTCCTTGGGGAAATGCATGCATGTGTTGAGGGAGAACAAGTGTCGCATATCTCGCAGCCACTATTTGCTACATCCTTGTAAGGGCAGGTTGAGCCATATTTTGCTAATGTACAATTGATGTAGCTGTTTGAGAAATAGGAATTACAATTGGTGAATTCTGATTCTGATTTAGGATAGTAGAAAATTGGAGATCTTGAGCTGATTTTTCAGGCTTTGGAACTGAGAAGAGTGGGTTTTCAAAAAGATGAACAGAGGATGTCTTGACTTCTCCTTCAGTAGAAGAATCAGAATCTAAAGTTGTCTCTTGAGGGGATGAAGTTAATTCAACTTTATTTTGCTGAGCAAGGAAATCAGATAGATTAAAAGTAAGACCTTCAAGTACAGTCCCTTTAAGTGGATGAGAGGAAGATGAACCAACAACTAGATTTGGAGAGAAAGGAAAATATTCTTGCTAAGGGGTGACAAGAGACTGGTATTTAGGATGAGTCTGAAGGAAATTTAAAATAGTCTTGAAATCTTCTTCAGTCAAAATATCCCTATCAAGAAAGGGTGCAATAGCCAATACTTGTTCTAAATCCCCTTCAATTAGTAGAAACTCTTTTGACTTCTTTTCAACACTCAGAAATTCAGTTTCTCCTTCTTTAACTAGAACAATACTTATTTCAGATTTACTAGGTGATGAGTAAGAAGAACCTTCAGCTGAGCCTAGGTTAACAACATCCACTTTATTTTCTAGAGGAGTAGCTTCAACTTGAGATTTTTCAACAAAATCTTTTGAAACTAAAACCTCTTTAGATTCTAAAGTAGATAGAGGTACCTTTTGCTTTGGAACGTACTTTTTGTGTACCTTCTTCACTGACTGAGATGCGGCTTCAACTGATCTTTGTTTTCCTTTAGCATCTTTGATGATTTTCACAGCAACTGGACTAACAGTTGGAGATCTTTGATTCCTCCTTGTAGAAGGAGGTCTTGAAGCCCCTCTTCCTCTTCGTGGAGTCGCCAGGTGAACAAATTTGCAGTCTTCTTCAAGTCACCAATTCTTGTTCACAAAAGAACTGATTATCAAGATTTCATAACAATAGACTCGGGAGAATACTTCGTTACAAGGCCTTCGTCTCCCGGCAGATGTACCAAAAGATGTTGGCGCTGGAATCAGCACTTGGACTGCAGCAAGCGCCTGACTAGACACATCTTAAACTCTAAGGCAATTTTAATGTTTTGTTTTATGGGATTGGAAGATGGTATAAACTCTGATTCACTGAAGAGAGATTTTGGTCAAATCCACAGTTCTACTAAAGAGGGTATTGTAACTTGATGTGGTAGCAAGGTGCAAGTTTGTAGTCTATGAGGAGAGGAAACTATAAGATGAGAGAAGAATCAGTAGGTCTGTAAAACAGAAATCTACTGATTTAGTAGAAATTCACAAAAGTAGCAGTTTGACAATATTCCATTGAGAGAAAGCTATTTCTAGTCTGACAAGATTCTCACTGAAATATCATGAAGATTAACTATCATGAGTGATGCTCTTCCACTGTTATAATATAGATTTTATCAGGAATGCACACTATGTGAGACTAACAAAAACTGATAAAACATATAACAAGCTTAAGAGACTAATAAAAACACATAATAGTATGATGATTTGCAAACTGGAACTGGAAGAAAGGAGATATGGAAACACAAGTAAAGTAGACAATACACACAACAAATTGGTAATAAGTCCTCAGTAGGATTATTCCATTTCATTCACAAAAAAGATTACAATTCATATAAGTCAAAATTCTATAACCACCAACCAACCATGACTTCCTATCAGTTTGGCATATATATACAAAATATGATACTGTCATCTTCCATAGAAAAAGGTAAATCTATTTCAAAAGTCATTATGATCTCATGCAAGAGATGAGGCTTATCCTAAAACTTCAATACAAAGTGCTATGACATAATGAGAATAACAACATCAAGGCTAACAATTCGAAGTGGTTTGTATGATGTGGTAGTTTCTGGGAAGACTCCTCTTCTATTCTAGTGCAACCAACTCGATAAAAATTGTAAACAACAGTAAAAATGGCATGTGGTTGTTTCTTGAATGCTGCCTGGTGCTTTATAGAAATGTGCTGGTGCTGAGAGTAGTGGTAGAAAATTGTTTCATAGAAACTTTGCCGATGTTTCACTGTTCCTTTTCTTCTTTGGTGGAAAACTCTTTGTAATGGCGGAAAACCCGAAATTTTTTGGATAGAATGGCGGAGGTTCATTTTATGAGAAATTACAAAGAAACCTTTTGAAAAAGGTTTAATTGATAGGGGAGACGTGGAGCGGAATGAATGATAAGCGGGAGGAGAAAACATTTTAGACATATATCGCAATCGCAAATTGGGGTCAGAGCGTTTAAACTTAAGACACAAATGGGATAAAATGCGATTGGCGATGGGGTGATGACGTGGCAAAGAAGTGGGACCGATCGCAGATTGCGCATTGCAATTTTTTTTAGGAGACACAAGAGTTAGATGTTAAAACTCACGAAGTGCGGTGTGCGATGAGAGTGGAGGTGGCGTGGCATTACAAACAGTGGGGTCGCCCGCAGATCGCACATCGGAAGTTTTATTATGAAACATGGGAGCTAAATGTTGAAACTGGCGAAGTGCGATGTGTGATGTGAACGGAGGGACGTGTCATGACAGATGGTGGGATCGCCTGCAAACCGCAAATCAAAAGTTTTGAGGGAGTGGAAGTGAATGCGTTATGTGAATTTGCGAAAATGCGATGCCAAAAGGTAGGTGGGGCCCTTTAAATGGCTTTTCAAAGCAGAAAGTGAAAACTTTGTTAAGTCATGGTAATATGATAAAAGACGCCCAAAGCATAAAAAGGCTTTATAACATATTCGAGGCATATCAAAGGGAAGTATGGGTCCCAAACCATACCACAAATCGCATTTCGGGGGTTTTGTAGGAGACGACAATTATAATGTGAATGGGAGTTAAAACCAAAGAGGCGATTGTGATGAAAGGTAAGGGGTCCACAATGTTTATTAAGTGCGGTAAGTTATATCATATAATATATGATATAACCAAGGTTTTGTTGTGGTGCGAGTAAAAGCTGTGATAAAATATATGGTAAGTTGAAAAGGAAATATGATATGGCTGTTGATGGGTGTGCGAAGCTGCTTTTTAACTATAAAAATTGGATTTTATGAGTTAAAATGGGGTTTTGAAAAGGGAAATGAGAGGCTGGACTTTGGGTTTTTTGGGAAAATGAAACGTGAAAGAGGAAAAATGAAATGAATGAAGGTAGAAATGAAAATTTCTCACCACTACACTTTGACAGCGACACTTTCATCTTATAATCAACTGAAAAGGCAGATTGATTCCTTGGAGAGTGATGACCAGACTTTGAAAATATTTGGAAAAATTGCAGTGCTAACAGAAAGGATGTTGCAGAAATACATGATGACAGTTGAGGCAAGTTCAACTGTACGGATGAAGAATATTGAGGAAAGCTCAATATCTGGTACCTGGCAACTATGAAGTCAAGATATGTTCATCTTGGAAGGTAGTAGTGCAAGAAGATAACCTGATGGTCAACTAGGAAGATCACTTTCATGAGGAAACCATGATCAATCTAAAAGACCATAAAGACTCAATATCTATTATGTTGAAGATGAAAGTGATGGGCTAGAAAGATGACCTGGATCCTGTCACAAAATTGAAGAGAGAAGATGGCTCCATGGAAGCAAGTTCGATGCAAGAGATGTAGAAGAAAGAGGGAGCCATGTAGCTATGAAGATCAAGTAGTTGATACTCTCATAAAGACAAGCCATGAGACTTGTGATGCAAGCTTCCACTATTGAAAGGAAGTCAGGAATCTTGTCTAGTTTTGAGAGGGAGCAAAAAGAGTCTCCTTGAATAGGAGAAAGGATGTATTCTCTAATAAAAAGGGAGAATAGGGATGTCCTCTCTGGTTGAGAGGGAGTGATGTTGGACTCACATGTGCATTATCTTCTTCAGGTGATGGAGAGAGAATGACAGAGGATTGGATAAGCATCTGTGGTTTCCTTGAGGATAAAGCATGGAAGAAAGGAATGGTACTAACACTCTTTAAGGATGGGACATGTAACCAAGATAGGAGTGGTCAAAGAGGACCGATATTCTTTGAGGACTCAAGATTGGAGATCCAAGATGAGAATTGTCTTAAAAGGACATACCATGTGAACATCCAGATGGGGTATGTACCTTGTAGAGGTAGTGCGGTATCACACGTAAAGCCTCCCAGCATAATGCTCTCGAATAAAGTTAAGCTTTTCTAGTTAGGCCTCAGGGACAGTGTTGGTGATAATAATGATGCTTATAGTTTGGCTTATCTATCCGACTCTTCTCATGAGAACTCTTCAGATTGAGAATGATGTTGTACTAAGTGTACAATTATGAATACCTGCCTAGTTAAGGGAGTGTTGAAAATGTAACTAGTTACAATCTACATAATTGTTTTATACTCATTTCAATATGTATCCTTTATAACAAACAAGAGAAGAAAAGAAAAAATTGTTATTATTAAAGCATTGGCTTCATGCTCTTTTTTAATGGTCTTCTAGGTAAAAGTATGTTCTTCATGGTTCTAGGGTTTGTTAGGTCTTAGGATTTATTGTCATGAGTCAAAGGAGTCAATCTCATCTTTATAAGACCCTTCTAGGCAAAATATAATTGTAAAAAGAATTATTTTTGAGTCTAGAAAGTCTTGAAAACTCCAAAAGTACAAGTCAAGCCTGGCAGCTTCAAGTCGGCCTAAAGGAGGGAATTCGACCCCTTGGAAAGGCTATATAAAGGAGCAAGGAAACACTCATCCACAAGTTCAATCATACAAGAGAAATATTGATCTTTCACTGGGAAGTAATACAAGGAGAGAGAAGGTCTGGGAGGCAAGAAGAATCCAAGGACGCAAAAATATCTGTTTTGGGCTCTATCTCTCTCACACGTGCGGAATTATAGGGTTTCTGGTGCTGCAGGAGAAGGCCAAAGTTGCAGGTCTAAGTTGCAGTAGGACGAAGTGTAGTATCTTGTAGCTGGAAGAATACCCTACCTTGACCTTGTTGACCTTGGGAACAACTGTCTTGCTCTAGGAAGGTCTCAGGAGGAGGCTGGATTAGGGATTCCATAGAAGCTGCAAGGACGAAATTGTGGGATCAAAGTTGCAAAACAAGTTACAGTATTGAAGCTAGTAGGTTGAAGTTGCAGGTTAAAGTTGGTTGGTTCAAAATCAAGGAAGGACTTGAAGAAGGGCTGACTTGGTACTTGGAGAAGGACTTGGTTTGGGTTGGGGTCTTTATTTCTCAATTGAAGCAGATTCTATAAGAAAAGAAGTGTTTTCGGGTTTTCCCCTTGGGAGGGGTTTTTCCTTGGCTGAGAGCCTAATTTCTGTGTCCTTTGTTGTTGTTGTTTCTGTTCTTGATATTTGTTTGATAAAAAGATCTAACTAAATAACTTAAAGAAGATTAATAAAGCTCACAAGAAAATATTAAGGTTAAGGAAAATTGAAATCAATAAGTTGCAATCTGTGAAAATTCGGATACCTCGAATCCTATTGCAACAACTGATGTTAATTATTCTAATTGTTAAATCAATTAAACAATTTACTTGCTGTGTGCTACAACAAATATCAAATTAAATTCACTGCAACCTTCACAAAACAAATACTACAGAAGAAATAAAAACGCTGGAAGAAATAGATGCACACACAATATGACACCGTTATTTTTGGACTGTCCCCGGAAAGACCCAACTCGAGAAAACCAATGCAACAACTGAGGGTTTTGATATTATGCAATAGTGAAATTTGAGTCTAAACTATGGATGCTTAAATTAGCAATCCAAACAAAGAAATAACTAGCAACAATAACTAGTGAGAAATTTATCTCACTCCACAGGCGATCCAACACTGACCTCAGCTCGAATTGAGCTTCTCCTTGCTCCCTGTGCGTAGTCACTACGTCATTTTGAGATTTTTGAGTGTTTGGGGTAGCATCAGATGTGCTCTAGCTCCCAATCTTTGTGGAGGGACTAGAGTACATGAGATCTCCAAGACCCAGAAAGGGATTTGAGAAATTCCATCCTGTTTAAGAGAAAATTAATTAATTAATCTTTTTTAATAAAGGAACCTCAGTCTAACTTAGAAAAAATAAAGGATTAAAGGTAATTAATTTAAACATGTGATGGAAATGCCTTAAGTCACACGGATCAAGCTTTATTTTAATTTTAGCTGTCGATTCAAGATTAGACCACGGCCGTTGGATTGCCAACGAGAAAAGTATAAAGGAAAGGCTTGGAGTCAGTTGGAGAACACACATAGAGACAGAGCACTAAGACTAAGATGGAATTCTAGGGCGTGGTTTGCTAAGAATTTCCAGAAGTGTTTCAGCTGTAGCGATGGGTAGCATTGGCTAAGGGGATGATCTGATCCCAGAGCCAAGAGTCAGAGAAAGCAACAATCAGAGCAGCGCAGAGCAGCAGCTGCGCAGTGCAGAGAGCTTTAGTGCTACGCAGGCCCAGAAAGGGCAGCACAGAGACAGGAGGAGGCCATCAGGGCTTACGCAGGCCCAACTAGGGTAGCGTAGGGACTGCGTCATCCAGTGTGGGGTTATGCAAGCCTCTCCTGAGCAGCGCAGGGGTACACGCTGGCTAGCAGAGCTGACGCAGAGGGGTTCAGAGCAGCGCTTGGGTTTCTGAAGACAGAAAAAGGTTGGGTACTGTAAATCGGGTTAACTAGTAAGGTGCTCAGATTTGTTGTACTTAGAATCTACTTAATAATATAAACCCTCCAGCAGCCAGAAGACTGGTTTTCTCGCATTGGGTTTTTCCGGAGACAGTTGTCCAAAATATCTTGTGTGTCACTTTGTCTATGTGCATGTATTCAGTTTAGATCTATATCTGTGTAGGTTGTTAAAGTGTTTACTTCAATGTTAATACTGAACATTTCAGATTAATAACTTGTATAAGTAGGAGAAGTAAATCGTGATTTAACAGTAGGGTTTCTACATAAGTAATATTCAAAATTTTTCACATGGTATCAGAGCGCTTGTAGATCTAGCTGGATCACCATCAAAAAGACTGAAGAATCCTTGCTGCAAGAAGCATCAAAGAAAGCAGCAGCAGCCGCAAAAAGCTTAACCAAAAAGGACAGTGTAGCAGCAGAGGGGAGCAGAGCCATGCGGAGGCCAGAGTGACGCACTCTCCATGCAGGCCCATGTACTTACTACGCAGAGGCAGCGCAAAGGCTGTGTTGGGATTGTCTTCTCACGCAGAGGCTAGCCAATGTGACGCAGCCCTGAAGTTGTTGCTGATTCAGAGTGCCGGAAGCAGTCCTGTAGAGCTTCAGTAGTCGCTGGTGGGGTTAAATTTCTAAAGGTACAGAAATTAGCCTGAGCACTAGTTGACAAAGAGCGAGAGGAGAACAACTTCTCAGAGGATTTCCAGCCAAAGAAATATGCAGATCGATCAGAGGATCGAAGAGAGTTGATTCATTGTGATTTGGCAGACTTCCAAGAGAGGAAGTCAGTTGTCAGAGGGAGCAGAGGGTGCCTTTCTTGCTAAGGACCCTAGATCCGAGTCTCTAGCATAGAGAGAAGGATGAGTTCCGACAGATTTATTGAGCAGATGGCACCTCAAGTACTATGTGATCAGGATAGGTTGGACGACCTATCCAACTTTGCAGTTTGGAAGGCCAGAATCCTGGTAGTCATAGAGTTATACAGTCTGAGGGAGCATGCAGAGAAAGTCCTGGCCACGACAACCAATGCAGATCTCCTAGCGAAGCATGAAGAAGCATCGGCATATGCCAAGCACTTCATAATGGACGGAGTCAAAGATCATGTGGTTCCACACATAGCTGATAAGAAGATGACTCATGAGATGAGGGTGGCTCTAACCACACTATATGAAGGAAGATCCGTCCAGAGGAAGATGCTTCTGGAGAACCAGTTGAGGTTATTCATGATGGCCAAGGGAGAAGAGAACGAACCCTTCCTTTTAAGATTACAGGTGATCAGGGATCAGTTGATTTCCATGGGAGTGAAAGTGGAGGATGATGTGTTGGTGAGGACTGCACTCAATGCGGTCACAGAGGACTGGGAAAATTTTGTCCAAAGTATCTTGGGTAGAGCAGACCTTCCTAACTGGAACAATATGTGGGCGATCCTCCGACAAGAAGAACTCCGTCGATTCACCAAGAGACAGTACAACACTGGATCAAGTAAAGTGAAGAAGGAAGAGGAAGAAGATGCAACCTTTGCATCAAAGAGGCAACAAGGGAGGAAGAAGGGTGATCTATCAAAGATCAAGTGTTTCTTGTGTAGCAAACTAGGACATTTCGCCAACAATTTTTCTCAGAAGAAGGACACGAAAGCTTCTACCTCCAAGGCTGCTGTGGCGGACAATGGCTCTGAAGATGACGTAGCCATGAGCACTCATGCACCACGAAAGTGGGGCGACATCCTACCCCTAGCAGTGTGAGCCTCTGATTCTCGAACTAGGCCTTATTTAGATGCATTAACTGCATTATATATGCGTGAAAACACAAAAATAGGACACGCACCCACCTACCTATAAAACAATTTGTATGAATTATGTTTTTACTTATATATACTACACGCAATATAGTTTTCTATATGTTCTTCTTCGGTTATGGCACACCGGTAATATGTGTCATGTGTATAATGTCCTTTCCCTATGAAGGATAGGTAGCTCTGCACCTTTGTAACAACCTCATTTTGATGGGTTCGATACATAATTTGTTTCTAAGGGATTTCAATTGGCTCTTCTTCTTTCTTAAATAGGCCATGTGGATATTCCGGGACCAACTCTTTCAAGAGCAAGATAAAGGAGTTTATGGTATGTAAGGTTCGTTATTCTCTCACTCTTTGGAATGTCAACCGAGAATGGTTAGAAGAATGAATAGTTGTGTTGGAACCAATCAATTTCTCATGTTGAGAGAAGAAGCTAGGGCATCATAGAGGTTAAAACATTATAAAAGATAAAGCAGAGATGTGTAGAGCAGCTATAGAGTGTTGGCGGGATCCTTGAGTAACCCAGCTCTTGGATCACATTTGTAATATTCCAAGTAGAAATATACAGCAATATAAAGCACATAAACAAAGACAAACATCAACTAGCGAGATATCACATGAACAATAACCAATATGGAGAACACTAAGCCATTTTATTAATACTGAAAGATAGAAATGAGTACAAAGGTGATCATAATGATGGCACCTTGGCTTGCACTAGGCAAGCGTAGAAATACTCTCAGATTATGACCCGGAATGGCTGCTAACTCAAGACTGTGTAATCTCTAGTGCTGCTGGTACTATTGGTGCTACTGCTGGAATGAAACTTTGGAAACAACCTCTCCACACAAAACCTAGAAAAGCCCAAAGAGCTTTCTGAAAATGGCTGACCCTTGAAAATACCTCCCTTGAGGTACTACGCTATCCCCAAAGGAGAAACGCTGCCCTTGAGTGCCCTGATGCAAATGATGGTCTCCAACTCCGTGAAAATGCTAGAATATGGAAGGGCTAATCCCTCTCCAACTCCTCTGGGCAAAATCCCGTAATAAACCCTCAATCCGGAACTCCCTCTATCCAAGACTGCGTCCTCCCTTTCACTGACTGCGCTGTCTCTTCCAAAGAATGCTCCCAACTGCGGATGCTGCTATCCTCTCCGGCAAAACAAGGTGGAACTCCTCACCCGAGCAAGCACTCAAAGTCTCCCGGGGCTGAGGTTGGGATCTTCGAATGGAGACACCCGATGTACTGAACAGTACATGCAGAATTTGCTAAACATCAAGCGTGCTCAATGTCAAAAGACAAATCTCAAAGACACATAATCAGAATGAATGAGAATGAGGAGACCCTCCCTCCTTTTATGCTTGGTGAGCCTTTCCCTCACCTAGGCCCCACCAATCTCTGCACTGTCCCCTTGGGCCGCGCTGTCCATCTCTCTCTGCGCTGGCTTGGCCCCACGCTGTCTACGCTGCCCCTTTTTCCACGCTGCCACTTGACCACTAGGCCCCACTTTGCCAAATAAACATGTCTCTTAAGTGACTTTAGGAAATAATTTTTATCCTAAGTGTGAGCTAAGTGTCCTCTTCACCCACTTTATTTATAATTTAAATTTATAGAGGCAAAATAGTCAAAATTAATATTTCCAATTAGCTATTGCTAATTGGGAATATTACAGTCCTCCCTAGCAAAATGTTTCGTCCTTAAGCAACTGTAATGATGGATGCTGCAGAATCTTCTCACTCTCCCAGGTGGCATCCTCATCCGGTAAATTCCTCCATCTCACTAGGTACTCTCTGACTGTCCTGCTCCGAAGCTGCCTCTCCCTAGTATCAATAATGTCCTTTGACTGTAGCACCAAATGCCCCTCATCATCTGTGGGTGGGAGCTCCTCTGTTGCAGTCACCTGCTACCCCAGTGCCTTCTTCAGGCATGACACGTGAAAAACGTTATGAATCTTGCTACCAATGGGCAGCTCCAACTCATATGCAACCTCTCCAACTTTGCGTGTCACCCTGTATGGTCCATAGAAGCGAGGCTTGAGCTTTTCAGCCCCCTTCTGCTTCAACGTGGATTGCCGATATGGCTGCAAGCGTAGGTAGACCAAGTCCCCTACCTCGAACTGCCTCTCAACACGTCCCTTGTCGGCGTACAACTTCTGCTGATTCTGCGCTGTAGCCATGTTATCCTTGAGAGCTCGGAGTATATCCTGACTCTCTTGGATCCAATCCCTGGCTCCAGGAGCCTTGCTAGCACCAAACATCATGTCAGCGAAAGATAAAGCATGATATCCATACAATGCATAAAACGGAGACGTACCAATGGACATATGATGAGTGTTATTGTAGTAGTACTCCCCCAAGTGCAACCATCTCAACCATGCCTTCTGCTGCCTGCTGACATAGTTACGCAAGTAGCCCTCCAGCCACTTGTTCACTATCTCTGTCTGTCCATCCGTCTGGGGGTGGTAACTAGTACTCGGTGTCAACTTAGTGCCCACCAAACGGAAAAGCTCTTGCCAAAACCCGCCCATGAAGCAGCTGTCCCTATCACTGACAATGGTCTTCGGAAGACCATGCAACCTGAAAACGTCCCTGAAGAACAACTTTGCTACCTGTGCTGCAGTGTAATGTGCCGATATGGCAAAAAAATGAGCATATTTAGTCAGCCGATCAAGGACTACAAATATGCAATCCTTGCCCTGCACAGTGGGCAACCCTGTAATGAAGTCCATCGAAATACTCTCCCATTTCCCCTCAGGTATGGGAAGAGGCTGTAATAACCCTACCGGATGGTTCATCTCTCCCTTGTTACGCTGGCAAACTTCACACTCCCTGACATGCTGGAGCATGTCCTCCTTGAGGCCCTTCCAAGAGAACCTCTCCCTGATGGCCCTATAGGTTTTGGTAAACCCCTGGTGGCCTGATAATGGTGAATCATGCGAGGCGTGCAATATCTTTTTCTTGAGCTGAGAGCCCTCAGTCAAGAAGATCCTGTCCCTGTAATAGATCACCTCGTCCATCACTCTATATCTGTCATCTGTCACCTATCCATCCAAAATCTCACAGGCAAAACGGTCCTTGGAGTACTCTACCAACAGTTGAGCCCTCCAGTCTGTGTCCAAACTCATCAAGGACAATGCTTCCGGTCTGCGTGAAAGTGCATTTGCCACAACGTTGTTCTTCCCTTTGACATACTCTATGTCAAAGTCATAGGCCTGGATCTTGCCGACCCACTTCTGCTGCCTCTCCTGCAATTGTTTTTGCTCTAGAAAGAATCAGAGGCTGTTGTTATCCGTCCTCACCCTGAATCTGTTCCCTACTAGGTACTGCCGAAACTTGGCCAATGCATGCATGATGGCCAACATCTCCTTGTCGTATATAGCATACAACCTCTCATGTGGTAATGGCTTTCGACTCTCGAAAGCTATGGGGTGGCCTCCCTGCATCAAAACTGCGCCGATCCCCTCCCCTGATGCATCACACTCCAAGACAAAGGGCTGTGTAAAATCTGGCAATGCTAACACCGGACAGCTGTTCATCACCTCCTTGAGCCTGTCAAAAGCCCTTTGTGCTGTATTCGACCAATTGAATGCCCCCTTCTTGGTGAGGTCTGTAAGGGGTGTAGCAAGTTGGGAAAACCCCTTGACGAACTTTCGGTAGTAGGTGCAGATCCCCACAAATCCCCAAAGTTCTGTCACATTCTTCGACTCCGGCCAATCCCTGATGGCCCTGATCTTCTCCTTGTGGACCTTCACTTCGTCCACCCCGATGATGTGCCCCAGGTAGAGCATCTCGGTCAACCCAAACTTGCATTTGGAGATCTTAGCATAAAATTGATGCTTTTCCAAAATGCGCAATACAACCTCTATATGTTGGAGGTGCTCCTCCCATGCCCTGCTATAGATCAAAATGTCGTCAAAGAACACTAACACACACTTCCTCAAGTGACTGCGGAAGATGTGATTCATGCATAACTGAAAAGTGGCCGGGGCATTGGTTAGCCCAAAGGGCATCACCAAAAACTCGAAATGGCCGTAATGACACTGGAAAGCGGTCTTGGGAATGTCTTGCTCCCTCACGCAAATCTGATGGTACCCGGATCTCAAATCAATCTTTGAGAAGAACTTGGCCCCTCTCAGCTCATCCATCAACACATCTATTCGTGGGATGGGGTACCGGTTCTTCATGGTCTTCTTGTTTAGGGCCCCGTAATCAATGCACATCCTCAACGTGCCGTCTTTCTTCTTCACCATCACCACTGAAGAAGAAAAGGGGTTGGTGCTAGGACAAATGTGTCCAAGAGCTAAGAGCTCATGGATAGCCCTCTCAATCTCATCCTGATAGGCTTTAGGGTGCCTATAGGGTGTAGTGATGACAGCCTGGATACCCTGCTCCAGCTCAATAGTGTGCTCAAACCCCCGATCTGGTGGTTGTCCCGGTAGTATCTCCCCAAATACCGTAGCATACCTGTCGAGGATGGACTGTACATCTGGGTGTACGACCTGCCCTGTAGATCCTGCCTCCGACACACGCAACTCCACTGCCCACTCTATGTCCCCCTTTCGGAAATCTGCTTCCATCCGGTGTGCTGAAACTGTCTGTGGTGGGTAGGTGTGCATCCCCCGAACCTTCTCATGCCTCCTAGTCTTCTTATCCGTCCACTTCATCTTTAAGGTCTCCCAGTCAGTGGTGACCTTTCCCAGCGTGATCAGCCATTGTACCCCCAATATCACGTTGGTGTCTGGAATGTCCACCACAAAAAAATGATCTGTCAGGGTGTACGTCCCCATGGTCACTGCCAAGGCTGGCACATACCTGGCACACTGCATAGTTCGATCCCCTGGAACCAGTACCGAAAACCCATCAAAGGTCTCTGTCGGTATGCCCCTCCGCTCTACCAGCTGGGCATCAATGAAGTTGTGAGTGGCCCCACTGTCTATTAACACTGAAACACGCTGCCCTCGTATTGTGCCTCGAACACGCAGTGTCAAATACTTGGGAACTCCCTGCAAAGCTGCAAAGGCTCCCCCGGTGGGTGCAAAAGCTGCACCTCCCGCTCCCGGTGGTGGAGGTGGCAAATGATCCCCTCTCTGCGCTGTACTGCTGCCTCCAGCCTTTATCTCCTCATACTCCTCTTCTTCCTTGCTGCTATCGAAGAAGACCTCAATGTAGTGTGCCTTCCTTGCAACACAACGGTGTCCTGGTTCCCATGGCTCTTGGCACGTGAAGCATAACCTCCTCTGCTTCAGATCTCTCCTGGTCTCATCATCTCCAAGCCCTCTACCTTGGTTCCCTCTGGGAGGTGGAACCCTCTCGTCCTTTCCCTTCGGTTGGAATGCTGGTCTCTAGGGAAAAGGAGCTCTAGTCCTGGGTAGTGCATCCTGCAAATCCCGAGTCCTCTCAACTGCATCATGGAGTGTCGCTGGTCTCGTCGATCTGACTAATCCCTGTAGAGGCTCTGCCAATCCATCTATGAACATATAGATCATCCGGGCTGTGGATAAATCAGGTACCATCACGGAGAGTCTCAAAAACTCGGATATGTATGTGTTCAGCCTCCCGGTCTGCTTGAGCTTTGTTAGCTCAACAAAATGCTCCTCTGGATCCCTTCGATCAAAACGCTCTACCAACCTCTGCGTAAGCTCGGCATATGCTGTCACTCTCGAGTGCCCCAGTGTAACCATCCCGTGAAACCACCAATCCTGGGCCTCGCCCTCTAGGTGCAGCGCTGCCACCTTGATGGCCTCTAGCTCTGCCATCTGATTAAGCTGGAAATATATATCCAACTTCTCCACCCAAGCTTTTGTCGAACACTTGGACGATCCGTCAAACGTCGGTAGATGGAATCTTCCCACCGTGCGCTGTAAGTCCCCGTCATGTGAATGCCTGTTCCCCCTGTGATGGTTGTGGGCTCTGCTATCCCGCTTGAGTTGAACAAAATCATGGAAAGTGAGGGCATCTTTGAACTCCTGACTGTATGACTGGTACTCAGCAAAGTAATCTCCCATGTGTGCCGATTCCTGCTCCTGCTGTGCTTCTGCCCCAATGTCTGCGGCAAGAAATATAGGCATCGTGGAACGAGGAGGTGTGTGTGATGCCATCTGCTGTGCTGTGGGGTGCTCCTGTTAATGATGAGATGTGCCTGAGCCCTCTCCCACATGGAAACCCCTTGGGGTCTCGCGCTATCTGGACTTTGCCGTGAACCTTTGCCCCATCTTTTCTATCCGCCTCGACAAATCCTGCATTGATTTGAGGAGGAGTTCCTTGAGTTGCTTCCCGGCATCTTTTTCCTCCGCCATTGGTTCCTCTTCCTCTGCGTCCACCACTGGAACGTTGTCACCTTTCCCAAAAGTGAGCTCTAATCTTCGTTCCTGGTCTTTATACTTTCTTCCCCGGTAAGTGATGTATGGTTTTCCTGCTGGTTTCAGAGACAATCTGCTCCACAGGCTGAGCCAAGTCTATGAGCTCCGATACCACTGTAATATTCCAAGTAGAAATAAACAGCAATATAAAGCACATAAACAAAGACAAACAACAACTAGAGAGATATCACATGAACAATAACCAATATGGAGAACGCTGAGCCATTTTATTAATACTGAAAGATAGAAATGAGCACAAAGGTAATCAGAATGATGGCACCTTGGCTTGCACTAGGCAAGCATAGAAATACTCTCAGATTGTGACCTGGAATGGCTGCTAACTCAACACTGCGTAATCTCCAGTGCTGCTACTGCTACTGCTAGAATGAAAAGTTGATTTTGGGCAATTCCCCTCCTCAGAAAATTATGAAACTCTGGAAATAGCCTCTCCACACAAAACCCAGAAAAGCCTAGAGAGCTTTCTGAAAATGGCTGACCCTCGAAAATACCTCCCTTGAGGCACTACGCTATCCCCAAAGGAGAAACGCTGCCCCTGAGTGCCCGGATGCAAATGATGGTATCCAAGACTGCATCCTCCCTCTCACTGACTGTGCTGTCTCTTCCAAAGAATGCTCCCAACTGCGGATGCTGTTATCCTCTCTGGAAAAACAAGGTGGAACTCCTCACCCGACCAAGCACTCGAAGTCTCCCGGGGCTGAGGTTGGGATCTCCGAACGGAGACACCCAATGTACTGAACAATACGTGCAAACTTTGCTGAACAGCAAGCGTGCTCAATGTCAAAAGACAAATCTCAAAGATGCATAATCAGAATGAATGAGAATGAGGAGACCCTCCCTCTTTTTATGCTTGGTGAGCCTTTCCCTCACCTAGGCCCCACCAATCTCTGCGCTGTCCACTTGGGCCATGCTGTCCATCTCTCTCTGCGCTGGCTTGGCCCCACGCTGTCTATGCTGCCCCTTTTTCCATGCTTCCACTTGACCACTAGGCCCCACTTTGCCAAATAAACATTGTCTCTTAAGTGACTTTAGGAAATACTTTTTATCATAAGTGTGAGCTGAGTGTCCTCTTCACCCACTTTATTTATAATTTAACTTTATAAAGGAAAAATAGTCAAAATTAATAATTCCAATTAGCTATTGCTAATTGGGAATATTACAACATTCGTGCTATGAGAGCCTTAAGACAGTAGCGGCACAAGAGGATCAGTGGGTGTAGAGAATCATGGATGGAGCAGAGGCAGAGTTGGATGCTGAGAAGGAGCAGTGCAGTGCAGATGCAGCAACAACGTGGCAGCAGCAGCGCAAGCGCCGATGTGACTCTAGCAGCGCAGAGAAGGTCTGCTTACGCAGAGCAGAACTGCAGCAACGCAGAGGCTTCAGGAGGATAGCGTAGCGCAACAGCAGTGTAGGGGACTTCAGTGCAGGGGCTGATGTGACTTCAGCAGCGCACAGTAGGTCTGCTTACGCAGTGCAGAGCTGTACCTATGCAGCAGTCTCCAGATGACAGCACAAAGCAGCAACCTATGGAGCTTCAGTGATGAGGATGCAACCCAACTGACTTGTCTATCAAAGATTGTGCAGGAGTGTTCAGTTGTTTCTCTCAGCAACTGAGTTGCAGTGCAACAATTGGATGCACGGTGCAGCAGATTGAGAGGGAGCTGCAGTACAGATGTGGCAGTGGCGGTGGCAGCGTCATGGGCAGTAGTATGGGAGAGCAGCAACAGCGCAGTGATGAAGGGCAGCAGGCCAAGCATCAATGCAGACACCCACACCAGAGATCAGTGTAGAACTTCGGGTGAAGTGTTGTGCTAGAGCACATTCCTCGCTAAGAGGGAGTGTTGATATTTCTGTGTGTTTGGGGTAGCATCGGATGTGCTCTAGCTCCCAAACTTTGTGGAGGGACTAGAGTACATGAGATCTCCAAGACCCAGAAAGGGATTTGAGAAATTCCATCCTGTTTAAGAGAAAATTAATTAATTAATCTTTTTAATTAAGGATCCTAAGTCTAACTTAGGAAAATTAAAAGATTGAAGGTAATTAATTTAAACATGTGATGGAAATGACTTAAGTCACACAGATCAATATTTCTTTTAATCTTAGCCATCGATTCAGGATTAGATCACGACCGTTGGTTACCCAACGAGAAAAGTATAAAGCAAAGGCTTGGGGTCAGTTGGAGAACACAAACAGAGGCAGAGCATCGAGACTAAGCTGGAATTCTAGGGCGTGGTTTGCTAAGAATTTCCAGAAGTTTTTCAGCTGCAACAAGGGGTAGTATTGGCTAAGGGGACGATCTAATCCTAGAGCCAAGAGTCAACAAGAGGCAGAGGAAGCAACAGTCAAAGCAGTGCAGAGGGAGCAACAACTGCACAACGCAGAGAGCTTCAATGTTATGTAGGCCTAGAAAGGGCAGCATAGAGGCAGCAGGAGGCCATCTGGGCTTACACAGGCCTAGTTAGAGCAGTGCAGGGATCACGTCACCTAGTCTGGGGTTACGCGGGCCTCTCCTGAGTAGTGCAGGGGCACACGCAGGCTAGCAGAGCTGACGTAGAGAGCTTCACAGCAACGATGGGGTTTCTACAGAAAGAAAAAGGCTGAGTTCTGTAAATCTCGTTTGAGGGTGTGAATCACTCAGTTTCTCCGTCTCCAGAACAAAGGTATTGTTGTAGATTTTTGTGTTTCTCTGTCGGGTTAAACAGTAAGGTGTCCAGATTTGTTGTACTTAGAATATACTTAATGATATAAACCCTCCAGCAGCCAGAAGATGTGTTTTCCCACAATTGGTTTTTCTAGGGACAATTTTTCCGGGGATAGTTGTCCAGAAAATCTCGTGTGTCACTTTGTCTATGTGCATGTATTAAGTTTAGATCTGTATCTGTGTAGGCTGTTAAAGTGTTTACTTCGATGTTAATACTGAACATTTCAGATTAATAACTTGTATAAGTAGGAGAAGTAAATCGTGATTTAACAGTAGGGTTTCTGCATAAGTAATATTCAGAAATTTTCACACGTCAGCCTACGCAGTTACAACGTCCCAGAAGCTTGGAACTGCGTCTCCTCTCACTGTCCCGTCAGCTGTTGTCTGGGAAACTGATGTTGAGATTTTGGGTAGCATCGAATGTGCTCTAGCTTCATAACTTTGAGGAGGGGATATAACTCATGAGATCTCCAAGACCTAGAAATCGTTTGGAGAAATTCCACCCAGAGCCTAAGTTATTCAAAAAATTAATTATTTTAATCGAGACCCTAAGTCTAACTTAGGGAAATTAAATAATTAAAGGGAATTAATTTAAACATGTGGGTGAGAATGTTCCAATGTGATGTGGATCAAGTCTTTTCTAATCTTTAGCCATCAATTAGAGATTAGATCATGGTCGTTGAATGTTCAATGAGAAAGGTATTAAAGGAAGACTTGGGGTCAGTTGGAGAATACACACAAAGTGGTAACACTTGAGCTAAGTCAAAATTCTGGGGCGCGGTTTGTTGAGAATTTTCGAGTGAGCTTGCAGTGCTGGTGAGTGGTAGATTGGTGAGGGATATTCAGATTCGAGGCTGAGAATACATAGGCAGAGAGGTAGATCTATACCCGTCAGCATAGAGACCTAGCAGGATGGACGCAGCCCAGCCAGGCTCACGCAGAGACAGTGCAGAGTTTGAAGCAGACCCTTCAAAGTGATGCAGAGGCAGCATTGAGCCCAGAGGGGTGACGCAGGAGTAGCCTGTGCTGCGTAGAGGCTACACAGCTATGCAGAGTTGACGTAGTGTTGGGAGAGGTAGCACTGAGCCTAGAGGAGTGACGCAGGAGCAGCCTGTGTTGTGCAGAGGCTACGCAGCTATGTAGAGCTGACGTAGTGCCGGGAGAGGCAACGCTGGGATTTCCAGTGGGCCAGAAAGGGCTTGTATTCACCATTATTCAGTAGGTGTGAAGCCTCAGCTGAATCAACCATATTTTTGATCTCCGAGTGATAAAGGCACATTTGTCGTGATTTCTCTGTTGGGAAAACCACTATTGGTGCCCTTGATTGTATTCAGATATTCTGCTTAATAAACAAGCCCTCTAAGTTCTGCTGCACCGTTTTTCCCGCATTGCGTTTTTCTGGCAACATTGTCCGAAAAATACTGCCCTTTGTCATATGTGTGTTATGCTTCAGTAAATGATTTGTGTGTGTGTAGGCTGCAGTAGTGTTTACTTGGATGTTTTTGCTGAATAATTCAGAAAAATAATTTGTTAATTAGCAGAACAAATAGGAGAAGTAAATCAGAAAGCTGCAGTAGGTTCTTTGTAACTTAGTTTTGGAAATTTTCACATGGTATCAGAGCTATTGCAGATCAAGCTGAAGCCATCAACAAAGAGTTGAAGATTTTTTGCTGCAGGAGGGCAGCTGAAGCTCACAGATCCAGAAAAAGGCAGCGCAACACCAGAGGGGCATCACAGAGACCTGGCAGGGGCGACGCAGAGCCTGTCTACTCCCGCAGAGCTGACGTAGAGGCCGACGCAGGCCTAGAAGGGTGACGCAAAGCCTATCAAGCTAACACAGAGGTGATGCAGAGGTTGACGTAGACCCAAGAGAGTGATGCAGTCCAGGAGGGAGTGACGTTGTGCCGGTTCCCGTGGCTGGAAGTGCAGTTTTCTGATCTTCGAAGTTGCTAGTGGGGCATTGTTTCTGCTGGTGCAGAACAATGCATGGCAGGGTTCACAAAGTAAGGGGGAACCGTTCCTCAGCAGATTTTTTAGCCAAGAAATCTGAGATTTGATCGGTGAAGAGATCGTAGAGGGATGATTCGACAAAGTTGGTGGGGGATTTCCAGGAGGGAAATCACTAGTGAGAGGGAGCATAGTCTCTAGAGGGTTTCTATCGCCAAGAAACCCATATCCAGTTTCTTGCTGAGTGTAGTAGCAGCAGAAGGGAGAAGAGCTTTTTGCTTTGACATTTTTGAGCAAAGATGGCCTCGCACGGATTGAGATATCAGGACAAGTTGGACGGTGTGTCTAACTTTGTCATCTGGAAAGCTAGGATCTTGTCGGTCCTTGACGAGTATTGTATCAGAGAACATGTCGAGAGGGTTGTGGCCGTTCCGATCGATGCTGATTCTCTAAATAAGTATGAGGAAAATTAAGCGTGAGCTAAGTGCTTGATCATGGATGGGGTGAAGGATTACGTGGTCCCACATATGTTGGGATTTTGGGGTAGCATCGGATGTGCTCTAGCTCCGAAACTTTGTGGAGGAGCTGCAACACATAAAATCTCCAAGACCCAGAAAGTGTTTGGAGAAATTCCATCTGGTCTAAAAGTTATTCAAATAATTAAATTTTTTAATGAAGACCCTAAATCTAACTTGGGGAAATTAAAAAATTAAAGTGAATTAATTTACACATGTGATGAGAACATTCTAAGTGACGTGGATCAATCATTCTTTTAATCTTAGTCGTTGAATAGAGATCAGATCACGACCGTTGATGTATCAATGAGAAAAGTATAAAGGAAAGGCTTGGGGTTAGTTGGAAGAGACACACAGGGTCTAAGAGATCGAATTCTTCTGACGGAGCAGTGCTCAGACGAAGATCAAGTCTGAGTGACTCAGAGAAGCAGTGAGGGGCAGATGTAGTGATTGGTTAGGAGGACCAAGAGTACAACGCAGAGCAAGGGCAATCGAGATGCAGTGGAGGCAAAGCAGCCATTAGAGGGTGTGACGCAGTCCCTCAGGAGGGTGACGCAGGCCCACGCAGGGGCAACGCAGTGTCTTGTGTTATCGCTTATCGCCTACACCTACCTACAAGTTAGTGAGAAAAGCCTTTAACCCTGCAAGGTGTGCTTGGTGGCAAGGAACTCAGAGAAGGGGCTGCAACACTAATCCCGACTCTTTCTGTTTAAGTTATCTCATAGGTTAGTTATGGTGGGTAGTCCCTCAAGAAAAACTAAGTTAAAGATGTGAGTTTTCTAGGAGAGTTGTTAGAGTTAAATAGATTACTTTTTCAGATTTATAAGCAAAAACATGATATGAGCAATAACCATCAATACATAAGATAAGCATGAAAAATATGAGAAACCAATGCGTTCAGAGTATTGCTCTTAAAATGAAATTGTATTTGCTTATTAAATGAAGTGAACTGTTTTCAAATGGAAAGCAAAAGTAATCTTGAAAAGTGAAACAAGAAATTGTTCGCACAAGATATTATAAATGCAAGATACAAGAATGCTTTTAAGATATATAAATTGGTGAATCAAAGCATGTGAAGATATCTTGCCAAAATACAAGCAATTAGTTTTCGATTTTGGAAAATGTAAATGAGATGATAGAAAAACTCAAATGTTAGACCAAGATAACAACATGCAATTAGCCTTCCAACATGAAATAAGAGTACTTGAAAAGAAAATGAGACTCATTAACCATTCATGAACATGATGATCTTTAAACATGAAAGGGAGTTTGCTAAAGTAGATAATGTTCCAAGTACAAGAAAATTAAACTAAACTTGTTGCAAAAGAGATTACAATACTTGCATGAAAGGAAATGCTTCTTGAAAATGGGAAATGATGTTGCATGTGAGACTCTAAACCATCAAGAAAAAAAATTTAGAACTTGCAAGTAAGGTAAATGTGATGAAAAATGCTCTTGGTTTATTTTATAAATTAGTTCTAAAGAAAAGTTACAATTCAACTCTTCAAACATTAGACCTCATCCTCGCCCAAAGATATGGATCTCACAGTGAGGAGTTAATAGAGGAGTAGAGGGTCCCTAAAATGTCTATTCAAACAACTTATGTTGGAGGTAAAATTTTAGTGGTTGCTTGGGGCATGTAAGTGAATTAACCAAACATGAAAATTAACTTTAACTTGAAATGTACTTGTTTGACATGAAATAGAATGTTACTTTATGGAGAAATCTTGCCCAAATACTTGATGCATGTAAGATGTAATTCAAAGTGAATCATAAGTAGACTTGGAGCAAGATTCATGACAAATTAGATTCAAGTTAAAAGTGCATGCATGTCAAAGTTTAAACTTGCTATGAAAGTGAAAAGACTTGAAACTTGTAGAAAATTAAATTAAAGTGCATGCAAAATGAGTGTAATGCATGTAGTGTTAATTTCCCAATTAGATGTTATGCATGCAAAATAAACCAACAAAATCACAACACCAGTCCTCTCCAAAAGATGGAGAGATAGGGATACCAATGGGTAAAACCCATGCTCCCAAAACCAATAATTTTATTAATTGTTACAAGAAGGAGAAAACTATGAAATCTTCTCTAAAATCCAAGGAAAGTCTTCACAATTTAGACTTGAGCCATGGGCCTTTCCTTATTGAAAATTTCTGCAATTTGAGGCCTACAAGAGCTCAACAAGATGCAGATTTTTCGAGGAAGAAGAAGAGAGGCAAAGCCTCTTTGAGTTCCACGACCAAAAGAGAGAAATAATTTAGAAGTTGGAGCCCCAAGGTCTTGCATGCAAACTTGTAAGTAGTTTTCTGAAAATGAAACCTGCAAGACAACAAGTTAGAGCAAATCTACAATAAAAAATGTTAGCTGAAGAAATCACAAAGTATATTACAAAAATAATCTACAAGAAGCTAGGCCAAAGAGTATGAGCAGACTCACCTCTTTGACTAGCCATGACTTAGCTCTTTGAAATAGCCAAATATTGATAAATGAAGTGTACTATGTGAAAAATATATATATATATTTTTATATAATTTTGATGCAATAGATAAGAGCATAAAACTTAAGAGCACGCCTGCAAAACAAATCGAAATATATGAGACTTTAGAATTAAACACATGCGGGTTTTCCTTGAATATTTTCAAGAATGGGTTGGTTCCTCCGAGAACTTCCCCTCACGCTTGAATGCTTGACCAAAGAGTGATTCCTCTACAAAACTTCACCACAACTCATTAGATCCACATGAAATTAAATAAGTGCAATGGAAAGAGTTCTTAGAGATATATTTGACATCAACTAGAAGATTTATTTTCTTAGAGTAGTTAAGTAATTCTTATGCTAATATGAGATAGTTGCATACTAACATAACTTGAAACAAGCATGAAAGAAACAACAACACGAAGAAATAAATAGAAGCATAACAACAAGTCAAGAATTTACCACATATGTAAGGAGAAGAACACCACCACAAGTTACCCAAAAGACTGTTGTATTATATTGCAAGTAGTGAATATAATTCTGCAGCGTCTCCTCACGCCCAATAGCTCGTATTACATGATACAATATAAGAGCCTGTGGCTCCATTATATAGAAAGTTGGGAGAAAATCCCAATGAAGAACCAAATGCCAAGTGGTGAAAGGGAGGGGTTTGATAAGTGGAGCTCCATTGCTAAGTGTAAAAATCAGATTTTGGCAAGTGGACATCATTTTCTTCTTCCCTTATGTGCCAAATTCGAATTTTATGATGGAATGACAAGTGTATATGGGTGGTAACCCATGTGGGGACAATTTCCCACAAAAATCTCCACCAAAGATTCACTCAAATCCTCTCAAATGTGCATTAACTTCACAAATTCGAATTTCCAAGCAAGCAACGCTCATTTAATGCTAGAAATTCGATTTTATTTGAGCACATGTCATTTCCTTGATTTTAGGAGTCCACATCACCTTGGAAATTCACTTTAACTCTTCCTTAATTTTCCACCTCATTTAGCATGTGTGGATATTTATTTTTCTCTATTTATTTAATTTCTGGTTTAATTAATTGCTAGATTTCCCACTAAACTTAGGAAAAGTTGGTTTTGAGGGTTCAAAACACATTTTTAACCCGTCAAAGTGTGTCCTAGTAGAACGTTGAGGGTGAGAGGTGTAATTTTGATTACTCTTACCCTATACAACTTCTCTAGACAACACTTATTACAATTCAATTACAATTTTTATTGCAATTTTTGACTTGTGGGAAATCTAAAAAATTAAAAAATAGCTACCTAGATCTAACCAAATTCCACGAAATTTTTGTGTGTGATCAAGTATGGTAATATACATTGACTCTTGACACTAGGAATCACTCAAGGCCTCACCATCAAGCCGTACTCCAGCTTTGATCAAGCATGGTAATATACATTGACTCTTGACACTATGACTCACCCAAGGCCTCACCATCAAGCCGTACTCCAGCTTTGGGGTAAAATTGGAGGAAAAAACTCAATTAATCATTAAGTCATGATAGGAAGATGATAATTAACCTAGTAAAAAAAAAACTCCCAGAGTAATACTTACTTGTTGGCAAGGTCCCAAGCTACCTAGGCCTGTTATAGACTCAATGCTGACTCAAATTCATCATTACTAACATCACTTACTCAATTAATCATTAAGTAATGATAGGAAGATGATAATTAACCAAGTAAAAAAAACCTCCCAGAGTAATACTTACTTGTTGGCAAGGTCCCAAGCTACCTAGGCCTGTTATAGACTCAATACTGAGTCAAATTCATCATTACTAACATCACTTATTGCAATTCCCTTTAGGGCGTGGAATCTGGGTACAAGAGAAAATGATGAGAAGTAGAAGTATAGTTTAAAAACTCTGGTGATATGATGATATATGATGGTACAAGTGCCCTTTAGCATGGAGTCTTCATATAATCATCAGGTGCCACTCCAGTGGTCAACATCTCCAAGGAAAGTCCAAATTTCTGCTAGAGACTAGGGTTTCTGAGCCGGTAGGGCTGAAACCAGACTCCGTAGAAGCAGATCCATGCAAAGCTAGGGTGACGTAGTCCCTCAGCAAAGGCCACACAACTCCACGTAGTGGCAATGCAGACGCTGCGCAGAGCCAGCTAGGGCTTCACCGGGTACTCATCTGGATCAGTCGGTGTTGAGAATTTGGAGAGCTGGTGATTTATTCAAATTCTCTTCTTGATAATTACTTGTGAGCTTACTTGAGTTACTTATGTCTTCTCTTCTTTAGCTTATTTAGTCTTTCATCAAGTCAATTATCAAAATAGACGAGACACAAAAATTGGGATCCTAGAGCCAGGGCAAAATCTCTCCCCCTTGGAGAGGAAAACCCGTAAGGAATTCTTCTTATAGATCTTCAAATGACAAGTACCTTGACCAAGACTCAGACCCTTGACCTAGGAATGCCTCCAAGACTGTGTCAATGCTTCTTTGTATGCTTGTTATGAACCTAATTCATAACTAAAGTAATAAATATAGTCATTAATAGAATAAATAGAAATAAATGTAATTACTAGCTAATCAATTAGGATTAGGTTAAATAATCATTAGGTTAATGAAAAGGCATGTCTAAAAGACATGCCCATTCGTGAAAAGGTACCTGCATGGGTATAAAAGCGGGACCTCATTGTAATCATTCAATCATGTCATATCCTATCAATAAAATATTTATTATTATAAATACCCCGTGTATTTTTATAATTACAGCTATTTCTGCTATCAAAGTCTACAAATCTGCAAGTCTTCTGCTACAGTATTCAAATCTATCACTTCCGCTGCTACAGTGGTATTGAAGCCATCTTGAAGCCAAGTTAAGGACAAGATTGAAGCAATGGCACATAACATTGTTGTACAAGCCTACGAACGTAGTTTACAAGCCTATGGACATAAATTACCACACTATGTGTCATTACGTGAAATTCCCAAAATAATTGAGCAGATTAGAAAAGTTCAAGAAAAGATTGAGCACGTAGAGAAGTTAGGTGCAGAATTTTCTGCAGTAGTCCATAATAAAAAAGATGAAAAATGCAGTAATAATAATAAAGCAGTTAGTTTTTCTAAAGGGAAATCAAGTAAAAAATCCATGGAAAAGTCAACTAAATATATCCCTCCACCAATGCGTAATAAAAGTAAAGAAGAAGGAAAATGTTGGAAATGTGGAGACAAATATTTTGCAGGACATAAATGTGCCTTGTATACAAGAGATGAAATTACCACAGTTCAAACAAAAGATGAGAAGTTAGTTTCCAACCAAGCTCTTGAAGTTGGGAATGAAGCCATACGTGTAATGCATGTAAATGAATCAGAAACGTGTCTTTTTAATAAAAGCATGCCTTTCATTAAGTCCAATGATTCTCACAAACAGACTTGTAGTTCTGGCTACTCTTCTCTGAACAAGGAAAAGTCTATAGTAGTAGATAAAATAACTGATTCCTCCATTTCTCTAAATCATCAAAGGCTGCAAACCAGCAACTTTGATGAAACTATAAAAAACCAGAACCTTAGTTACGGTGGTGATAGAAGGGTCTTGTTAGTAGGTGATGATGCAACTAAAACATCTAAAGGACAGTGTTCTATGCTGCATGTTGAAAAACACTATGCAGAACCATATTCTGAAGTGCGCTCTAAAGCTATTGCATTAGAAACAGAGGTGCTTCCTTCAATGGATGAAGTCAAAATTCCAGCAGATGATTACAGCTCTAAAGATAGTTTTCTACGTCAAATGTCTCTAAATACTGCAATTCTTATTGGTGACTGTGACAACATTAGAGATATTGATTATAAAGTAGATGAAAAATCAGTTTCACTTGCTGAAAAGATTAGTTCAGGTTCTACCCAAATTCTTGAAAATGAGTATATGTTAGATGCTACAGATAGAAGGACAACGATTGGTTGTCAAATGCCAGTGGCAAGGCCTCCAATGTTTCAAGGAAGCAACATGGCTGCACTAGTTACCCAGCAGCCCAGGATTCAACCCGTTGTGCACATCAGACCCCAAATAACAAAGGAAGAATTTCTGAATCTAATTGCACAGGCAAATAACATGTTAGGGATGATTAATGGGAATAAAGAAAAATCATTTGAGGCTAAGGCCTTGGAAACTCGAGAAATGCTTGTGAAGTAGTTAGCTGTTGAAAACAAAGATTCTGATCAAATTGTTAAACACTTGAATACATTAATGAGTATATCATCGGAGATGGTCGCAATGTGTGAGCAGGCTTCGTTGGCCCATGTACAGGAGCAGAAAAATGCCGCTCTTGTGGTCATTATTGAGGCTCGCTCAAAACAGATGGAAGTTTCCATAAATGCTTCTGCAAAAACTGCTGGATTTGCTGAAAATAAGAATGAAATCTCTCCTTCAATTTCTACTCTGTTTTTACGTAGACTCTTGCAACCAGGTATCCAACAACATATACCACTCCAGAAAATCCTGGAAAACCGCCAAAGGCATTTAAGTGATTCCAAATTTCGTTCTCTCACAGTAGAGGGGCTATGCAAGGAGATTCTGACAGTTATAGAAAGTAAGGAAGATGAGGACAGCCCAATAGCTTTATCACATGAATGGGAAAAAATTTGCAGTCTTTATATGCAGTGTTGGTGTCATAATAATGTGCCATACAATTTGTTCAGCGATCCCTCAACCGGAGGCATTGGAATGATAAGAAGATTTGGATTAGAATCTGCTAACTTTTCTGTTTTGAAGCGAAGTAATTCACAAGCAAAACCTTCAAGGAACGTGAATTTGTTGGACGCAACAAACGGCGGATTCATCGCACTGTTCCTCGACCTTAAATTGAACTGGGATTTCCGGCTCCCGCTGGTGAAGAGCATAAACGTAAGCGGGCAGAAGTATGGACTCGTCCATCCCAGAATAGGATGGGTTATCTGGAGAGCAAAGCAAGACCTTCCCAAAAAGCTCACTTTTCCCGTCAACTATTTGAGGGCCGGGTGGCCCCACTTCACTGTCGACTTCTGCGTAGGGCCCAGCCAAATAATTGCTCAATATTACCAGTTCATACGTCTGGGTTTCGAGGGGTATCGGAATATTATGTGTGCCTGCGTAACGAACGCCAGGGCTCTGGGCGATGATCTAGTGAGGACCGAGGAGTCTAACATACTGCCCAGAGAGCGCGGGATTCCTCTGGTGATCGTCTTGCTCAATGATAGCAGCATATACGCTGAGTATGAGAGCTCTGACCGCCTGAGAAGGTTCGGGTGGATCGTGCCCGCACACACCATGGTTTCCGGAGCACAACAAGTCAAGTATTTTATGGGCGTGGTGGTTCACCAAGATTTCAACCGGAGTATGGCCGGAAAACTGGTTCGTGTTATAGAGGTGGTGTTGCAGAAACTTGGACCGCTTCTTCCAAAATCACTGAGGAATGTGACGGCCTCTCCTAGAGTAAGCCATCCTGAAACCCCACAAAAAGACTCCGATAAGTTGCTTCATCCCGAAAAAGGAAAGAAGAGGATTTTCAGCATATTTGCGTTTCCAATCGAATAACTGCAACGTTCAATTCCAATAGCATCAAGCCTGCCCTCGATATAAGTAATTTTTTTTTTTTGAAAGATATCAACTTGTTGTCGTATGGACGTGTACGATGACCCTCCATATCTAAAAATGAAATTATAGATACAAGTCACGTAACAAATAATTTAATTAATTTAAAATCTAAAAAAAAAAACTTTATAAATCTATATAAGTAACTTTATTAAAATATAAAGTTATTTTATAATAAGTTTTATAAAGTTTCATTGAAAAAAAAATTATTAATTTAATTAATTAAAATTACTATTTAATTAATTAAATTAATGAAAAAAAAAAGAAAAAAGAAGAAGGGGGAGGTTACTTAAAAATTTATATATACATATATATATATATATCAATATATAAAAGTACAAATTCAAATGAAAGGAAGAGGTTCTTCATAAAAAAAAAGAGAAGTTAAATTATATATATATATATATATATATATATATATATATATATATATATATATAAAAGGAGAACTCAGCTTCAAGGATCAGCTTCAAGGAAGCATTATTGAAAAATTATACAAGCGAAGGTATCTGTGATGAATTACACAATCCAAGATGGCAAACGTCAGATGAAGGAAATTGTCAGAATTAAGCTTTGAGGACAAAGCTTTTCGAAGAAGGAGGCAATGTTATGAACCTAATTCATAACTAAAGTAATAAATATAGTCATTAATAGAATAAATAGAAATAAATGTAATTACTAGCTAATCAATTAGGATTAGGTTAAATAATCATTAGGTTAATGAAAAGGTATGTCTAAAAGACATGCCCGTTCGTGAAAAGGTACCTGCATGGGTATAAAAGCGGGACCTCATTGTAATCATTCAATCATGTCATATCTTATCAATAAAATATTTATTATTATAAATACCCCGTGTATTTTTATAATTACAGCTATTTCTGCTATCAAAGTCTACAAATCTGCAAGTCTTCTGCTACAGTGTTCAAATCTATCACTTCCGCTGCTACAATGCTCACAATACTGATCCTTCTCTTCTGCACCAACTTGCACTGACCTGCACCATCACTAGAGAACTCGGTCCCTAATTATATCTTCCTTGATTTTGTCTTCGGTTATACTTCTTGTTTCATGTTCACTTGAGATATATTGCTTTCCTTATTATGTATTGAAGATAGGGAGGTAAATCACAGATTTACCTTCCTTCTATTCTTATATTATTATATTTGACTTCAGTCCTTTAACTTCGATGCTTCTTATCACCGTGAACCATTCACACTTCTTATTCCACTTAGATTGTATACATTACTACCTTGATCGCATTGTTGTCCGCAACTTATTCACACAGATCTTTGTTCACTGCTTCAAAACAATTCATGAAACAGATTAGCACTTTGGCCACTGCCTTCGCACTGATTTCAGACTTTGTCATGCTGTGGAATCTCAGATATATCCGCACTTGAATCCTTCCTGAAAATCGCACTAATCAAGAGCAATCCGTAAACTTCTACAAACAAATCCGCACTGCTTTAAATTTGCATTAGTTTCAGACTTGATCACTCAGAAAAAATGCATATTTTTCTGCCTTTAAGCCCACACTTGTATCCGTCTGAAGACCACACTCTATCACAGATATATCCACACTTAACCACTGTAGAAACTTCAGAGAAAATCCACACTTTTTCTTCCTGAACTGAGTCGCAGGACCTTCATATATAAAATGCATATTTCTATCTTTTAAGCTGACCCTACAATCATCATGTAGTCCGGCTTTGCTACTGCATATATAGGCCGACATGTAATGTATTTATTCCAGCAGTAAAGAGGGATCTTTGTGCACCATTCAAGTGCTATTTATTCATGGTATATGACAAGGTCTTGGAGCATTCTCTAGCTACTTCATATACATGACACTTGATTATATTTATGAGTAGAAGACAACCCTAATAGACATCAAGAAGAAGTCTATTGACCTATAATAAAATCTTGCTTATGAAACCCATGAAGGAAATACAACAAAAATACATTTTATTATCTTTGTCTTCTTCTTTACATAAATACATAATTACATAGTCAATATGAAGACCGATCCTAGTTACACTTTTCAACACTGCCTCTTAACTATGGAGGTATTCATACAAGTACATGGCCACTTTCAAACTGAAGAATCTCATAAGAAGAATCGGATTGGTAATCGCATCTGTATAGCACCATATCAACCAGCATTGTCTTAGTGCAAGGCCTTGACTGACAACCCCATCTCTCAACTAGACAATAGGTACAATGCTGGCGAGACACATGACTTATAGACACCATAGTCATTGTCTCTCCAAGGTACATAATCCACTTAGGTGTTCCCAAAGTATGACCTTCTTGGACTATTCTTCTCTTGGGTAGCTAGCCCTCAAAGAATATCAGTCCCTGACTACTCTTATCTTGAATGCCCTATCACATTCAAAGAGTATCGAATGCCAGATAATTACCCAATCCTCCGTTCTGTTTTCCCAAGTGAAGACCGGAATGATGTGTCTATCTCTCTCTCTCAGCCAGGGAGGATCTATTCCACAAGGGAATGTACTCATTCTTAGGAACCTAAGCTCATTCTTAGGAATTACCCAGTTTCTTCCAAGTAAGAAACTTATCACCAGGCTCCCTCTCAATCAGGGACCTGCAACAGCGATGGTGAGACCCCCAACTGCTCGTGAAAAATTCCTCCACTCGATGTCATGGATTTCGATATTGAGGAATCTTCAACCTTTGGCTTCATAGGCAACAAATCATCCATCACTTTCAGCCATGAGTCATGTCATCTACTAGAAAGTGATTCATCTGTCTTCATTATCTGGTCCACCTTTTATGCCATGCTGCTGTCTTTCGAGCCGTCTCCAAGGATCTTACATCCTTTCACATGATTGGCAACCCTACATAAATTCATCCAGATAAACATATACATATGAAATTTTAAATCAAAAGTTACCTTTGTGATGATCTTTCACCATGACATCTTCATGTAGGCATCAACATCCTTTATTCAGATTGACACATCTCCTAATGATATGTCTTGTCAAGGGTCTTCTTCTTTACCAGACTTCTATTACAGTCTACATATCTTCCCAGGAGATATTTTAGTCACATCTTCTTGGCTTCAGGATGATAACCGCCTCTTGACATGGTTGCACTTCACGATCTTTTCCTTTCTGCACATTTTCATTCCCAGGAACTTCCAATATTCAGTTCCTTGTTCATATACAACTACCTCATATTCCATACGAGGATATACTATGTTGATTTCATTTGTCTGTGCACCGTGAGAGATCATACTTCTAAAGTTCATTGCTTGCAACCATATGACATGACTACATAGCATCCAGTGTCAGCATATAAATATATATACCACATACCTTTTTCGTTTGAGTCATCCCGTAGCAATTTTCATTAGAATGACGAACATCATTCCATTAACCTGCTTCATCAATATGTCATCATATCCTGATCTCAGAATTCTGTAGTATTGAATTCTTTGATGAAACCTTTCTGCTTTCTTTCTAACCAGTGAATTCATAGAGAATTCCATTAGAAACTGTCAACACCTGTTTCCATGATGACCCTTGATCTTGATGACTGCCTTCCATCAGTATTTTTATCTGTTAGGTTTTTCTCGGAGCTATTTCACCAAGAGCTCCTACCATGCTTCTATCATGATGCTATCAATATACATTGCTTCCTATCATACTATTTTACAATCAACAAAACTCACTTAAAAAGGAAGACGATCTCAATCATAATAGAGATCTCTCACTTCTTCTTTCTTAGATTTCTTTGCATCAAGTTCTTCCCTCATATCTGAGATATGGGCTTCTTCCCTTTTCCTCTTGTCCTTTTCAGATTTAGGACAATCTCTTTTATAATGCCCAAGTTCATTACATCCAAAGCATCGTACTTTGTCCATATTTCTTCTTTTATTCTGAGACCAAGTTTTCCGAATCTTCCTTTCTTCCTAGATCAAGGTTACTTGGAAGTGGGAGCGGGAGCGGGAGCGCCATTTTTAGAAGCTCCCGTTCTGGAGCGTTTCGGGGAGCGTTTATATATATATATATATATATTTAATATTGTGAAGCATATATGTCAACAAAAACATGTAGAATGATGAATTAGACATAAAAAACATAAAAACATAGATTGAATCATATAACATCAATCATCTAGAAGTTATAATCTTCATCAACCACGCCCACAAGTTGGAAGCATACGACATATTGACTCTTGAGTCTCACGAATCATCAATTTGAAGGTTTCAAGCTTTCAAAATTCAATATATAACATTTATCATCACTGATTTCAAATTTCAATATCTAATATTTATCATCATTGATTCATTGATTTCAAAATTCAATATACATTTATCATCATTGATATATAACATTTATCATCATTGATTCATTGATTTCAAATTTCAATATATAACATTTATCATCATTGATATATATAATTTATCATCATTGATTCATTGATTTCAAAATTCAATATATAACATTTATCATCATTGATTCATTGATCACCATATAACTTTCATGAAGCATCATATTCATAATTCATAATGACTTGTAAATAGTAAACTTATAAATGCCAACTTCAAAGTTTCACCTTTCAAATTCAAACTTCAAACTTAAATTGTCATTAAATATATGAAAGAGTCAAGTTTCAACTGTTCAACTGTCAACAGTTATAAAAGATAAAAAATACTAGAAAATAGAAAAGACTAGTAAATAAAAAATCTATTTTATCTACTGGCTGGCCCCTTGCCACGCCCACGAGAAATGTCTAATTTGTGTGAGCCACGAGGAAATGGTGGTCTTCTAGTACTCTCAGGAGTACCACGACCATGACTAGAAGGTGGAGGCTGAATCTGCAAAGGAACAATAGTTTGATATCGAGAACTGGCACTGGCACACGCACCCGCACTACTACCAGTAGATGGTGGACTGGCCCTGTGTGTGGCGGTGCTGTTGATGCTTCATCATCATCCCTAAAAGTTCTGCTTCCAATTCTTCCATATGCACCGTGTCGTCCTCCAAATTATCATCCTCTGGGTTGTTGTCCCAGACTCTGCATGATTGATCCTCATTTGCCTGATCACAGTAATGGCTCAACAACTTCAAGTTGTAATGCACATAAACCAAGCTTTTAGCTCGGTTTTCATTTAGCCTATTTCTTCTCACATTATGTATGAAGTTGTAGGTGCTCCAACACCTCTCTGCAGAAGAAGTGTTCACAACCTGTGAAAGAACTTTTTTTGCCAACTTTGGCAAAAGTCCCATGCCGCCATATGCTTCCCCCCATGTGAGAGCATCAAATCTGTGTTTGTCTTCCATTGCATGGAAAGAACCATAGTTAGCAGTACAACTGAAGTATTTGCCTAATTCAAGGCGCAATCTAACACACTCCTCCCTGTCGAGTACCAACTTGTCTAATGCCTTCATGTACCCCTCTTGTACCTCTAGATCTGTGTGAGGTTTGATCCTAACCCCACCTCCAGGTGCAGGTCGGCCCAACCAAGATGGAGAGTAATATTTTGGCGTAAGGATATATGACAAGGCATGTAGTGGAACATTGAGTTTATTCCACCGTGCACACACACAGTCATGAATCATAGCATACAAGTTGGGATCATTATCCTTGACAACATCTTTTATTTGGCCCAACATGTTGTCCATCTGCTCATAAACCTCCCCAATCATTGGTTTATCTGTATCTGCAAACCGAATCATGTGATAAATGGGCTTGGTGAAATTCAAAATTTCCCTCACACGTGCCCAAAACAAAGGGTCAAGGGCGGTCTCCTCCACATGTTCAAAACCTTGCTTGTCAACTATTGTCGCTGCCCTGTCCTTTAATACCTGCCAGTGTGGGCTTGATACCATTGCAGCCAATGACTCTCTTACCTTCAAAAGGCGCCTAAAGGTGAGGTAATAGCTAGCAAATCTAGTCTTTGCTATCTTCAACAACTCCAATTTGGAGTGAGTATGGAAAAGCCCATGGGTATTGCTATGATTTGTAATAAATTTTATCGTTTTTTTACCTTTCTTGTACAAATCACCAAGCCATTTGAATTGAGGTTGTTTGTTTTTAATGATATCATGCATCAAAAGGTTCATTGTGTGAACCAAACACCCAAACCAAAATATGTTGGGGTATTTATCCTCAATAATTGCTCCCGTTGCCTTACAGTTAGCAACATTATCAGTGATGACCTGTATGACATTGTATGGCCCAGTCTTTTCAATTATATCAAGTAATGGTTCTGTAATGTTAATGCCAGTTTTGAATTTGTCTGAATAATCATATGCTGACAGGAAGATTGCACCACTAACCGACACAGCCAAAACACTTATCAATGGCTTTCCTTTTACATTGGTCCATCCATCAGAGACAATGGACAGCCCATGCTCATTCCACGAATTTGTCATTCTAGCCAAAGAATGGTTTATTTTAGCTTTTTCATGATCAAGACCCACGATTTTGGCCTTGTCATACCCAGGGCTCCTGTATCCTTTGGGGGCATCATTAATGGCAGAAACCATTTCATGCCAATAAGGTGAGCGAAGAACATTGAATGGCACCCCACATGCATATAGAAACCGGTAAACTTTTGAATCCACATCATTCCTACACCCTACGTCCAGGAAATCAGATATGGTTCTACGCCTTAATCCAGGTGTGCCACTGCCTCCATAACCACTGGAATGGGTGGAAGTTGGACTTGTTTGTCCATGACGTGATGGGCCTGAATAAGAATCAATGAAACCCCTAGATCTTTTAGATCTTTGTAGGGCAGCCTACTCTTCCTTTCTATATTTCTCTCTCTGTGTTGCTGGCACACTAGTACAAATTTTGATTCCTATATTTTTTTCTCCATCCCCTGGCATTTTCCCACAAAGGTGCCTTCTCACACGGGTGTATGAACCATGGTATTGTTTATTGCAATGGGGGCGAATAACTTTAATGGTTCCACCACCTTTCCCTCCTTCCTGTTTCTGAACATATTTCCACAAAGGTGTCTGAGTTTGGTCTTGTCTAGTTGGGGAATCTATGTCCTCATGTTCTCCACTCCCCACTTCCTCCTCAACATAATCCTCCTCCTCTTCAGGATTTTCTTCAAATCCACCATAACCCTCCTCTTCATCCTCCTCTTCTCTGATTTGCCTCTTTCTTCTACTCTCCAACACCATTATTACAAAGAAAGGAACCAACATGAGGAAAGTCCCTAGCCATATAGCCATGATGTTTCAAGTTTCAAGTTTCTAGCCTACAAAACAAATGGAGAAATGCCAAATAGCAATAGGAAATGCAACATAGGAAAAAAACAATTGAATTTTTAAGTTTTAAACACAATAAAATGCAACATTCAAGAAAAAAATCAAGTTTTCATTTTTAAACAACTTACAAATTCATCCTAGAAAATACAAAATTAGATTAGAAGACCCTCATCTTTCTTGCAATCCTCCTGTTGCCTTGCAGCTTGCTCCTTGCTTTCTCCTTGTCACTTTTGCAGCTCCGCTCTCAAGCTCTCCTTCTTGCTCCTCTTGCTCCTCTCACTCTCTCACTCACTCAACTACAAACAATAAACAAAATGAGCCTCCCTCCCTCTTAAAAAAAAAACGATTTTTTGAACAAAAAAAATTTCTCGGCGGCGGGAAACGTTTTTTTTTTTTTTTTTTCCCGGGGAGGGTTAGGGAGCGAACGCTCCCCGACCGCTTACGACGTTTAAAAAATGCTCCCGAAGCATTTTTTAAATGCCAGAAGCGCTCAAGGAGCGTTCGCTCCCGAGCGCTTCCGGAAACGCTCCCGAAAAGGCAGGGAGCGTTTTTACAGGGTTGCGGGGAAGCTTCACCCCCCCCCGTTCCCGCTCCCGAAACGCGCTCCGTTTGGGAGCGTTTTGGGAGCGCTCGGAGGGGGTGTTTTTGGGAGCGCGTTTCCGAGCGCTCCCGAAATGCGCTCCGTTCAGGGGGTGTTTTCGGGAGCGCGTTTCCGAGCGCTTCCAAAACGCTCCCGAACGGAGCGCGTTTCGGGAGCGGGAACGGGCAGGAAGTACAGCTGCAACCTTGTCCTGGATATCGCTACAAAGGCTTGATTCCCTTCACATGATCCTGTATCAGTTTTGGCTTTCAATCTTGTTTCCCCTATTTTACGTAGAGACCATAAATCATGAAATGGTGTGGCTTCTTTCTTCCCGTATAAACTTGAAGTGAAGTTTCCCCATTCTTATAGTAGAGCATTCAATACCACTGTAGTCATCTCAGTGTCAGAAATTACTTCTCCCAGTTCTTGTAGTTGATCTCTTATTTCAGAAATCCTCATGAAGTATGAAGTGATTCTTTCTTCTCTTGACAATTTCATTTTGTATAGTTCTTGTCTCAGAGAGATTGCTTCTCTTGCAGTACTCACAGAGAATAGCTCTACTAGTTTCTCATATATTTCTTTTGCAGACTTTAGTTTTGATACATAGGGAATGAGTGAGTCCTTAATGGATTCTATGAGAATCCTTTGGGCTCTAATTTCTCCCTTCATGTACTTAGCATGAACTGGAGCATCTTCTTTTGAGGGTTGAATTGTAGATCCTTCGATGTAGTCCATAACTTTGTCTTCAATTAGATCCAAATCTGTCCTCTTCTTCCAAGCACTAAAGTTTGATGACCCAACCAATTTGTTGCTTTCTTTACAATAAGCCATCTTGACAGATTTAAGTAAGGTCATAGATACTTACTTGAACAGAGTGGCTTGCAACTTCCTTGATGATAAAGGATATTTTCAAAAGATGAGGTTTCTTCCAACAATGTCTTGAATGTAAATCTTTGACGGCAAAGATTATTTTCTTCAATGAGTTGATCCTTTGAATGAGATAGCTTGAGAGTCTTCCTGGTAAACTGATTTGACTTTTCAACGCAAACTTTGATCTTTGCTTCCTGGAGTGACTTCTTGTCAAGTAGCCCTTATGTTCAACACCTTGGCTCTGATTCCATGTTGAGAATTTGGAGGGCTGGTGATTAATTCAAATTCTCTTCTTGATAATTATTTGTGAGCTTACTTGAGTTACTTACGTCTTCTCTTCTTTAGCTTATTTAGCCTTTCTTCAAGTCAATTATCAAAATACACGAGACACAAAAATTAGGCTCCTAAAGCCAGGGAAAAACCTCTCCCTCTTGGGGAGGAAAACCCGTAAGGAATTCTTCTTATAGATCTTCAAATGACAAGTACCATGACCAAAACTCAGACCCTTGACCTAGGAATGCCTCCAAGACCTTGTCAATGCTTCTTTATATGCTCACAACGCTGATCCTTCTCTTCTGCACCAACTTGCACTGACCTGTTGGAAATACTGAGAGGGGGGTGAATCAATATTTATTTTCAATTGTTATTATAACCAGTTATATTCTACACAAAAATAGAGAAATTAATAATTTATTATAGAAGGAAGGATGATGATCCTTTTATAAATGAATGAGTACAATGATTGCCAAGCACCAACTTGGACTTAATGAGGCTCCGACCTCTAGGGTTTCGACCCTATCTTCTCCAAGGCATTAACCTTGTGTTTAGGGGCTCCTACCCCAAGGACACCAATCTCTCTTATCTTCTTTTGATAGAGAATGAGAGTAGTACTTACTTGAATGTCCTTGACATAATCTTCACTATACAGTCAACTCCAAAATTACTTTTACTGCTCAATCAACTTTCTGACCTGTGACAAGATCACTTTTTCTGCACTTTATCAATTCACTTCATAAGTTCACTGTTCCAACAAAGATTTCCAAGGATTGCAAGAGGTCCTTATACTGTCACAAGTGGCTTCCAAGATTTTTACTGTCCAAGGCTACAAGATCTTTACTATTTAAGGAATGTTAAAGAACTACTTCAGAGAATGTCATATAGCTGCTTTAAACAACCTTAATGCTGAGGTTTCAACAGTTTGTTGTCTATATCTCCTTAGTAGTCTGAGCTCTCACACATGTAGCTTGTTCAACCCTTCCATAGATCAATAAAATAGGTTGTCACAAATCTGGGTATTTGTCCGATCTTCAAAAAGCTGAGTCTCAAATGCTAAGTCTGTCAGAGTTAATAAGAACAACTGCAAAATTTCAGTGTTGACTGAGCTTCAGAATTCAGGCTTCAACACAGGTCCGAGGTTCACCTTCATCATTGGTCGAAGTTCAGTTTTAACACAGCTCCGAAATTCTTATTGTATAGAAATCTGGAATTCTATACACAGTCCAAGCCAATACACTGAGATGGACCTGCGGTGCTTATACCCTAACTTTGTCACCACAATTAATGAGAGATATAGATTATCACTTGGACTGTTCTTCTCCTTAAGAGTTCACGAGATGTGAGCCTTTTCCTTTTTTGCTGTGCTGTGTATATCACCGAGCTACTGTCCAATCCGAATCTAAAGCTGAGATTGAAGTGAAAAGGTCCGAGTCACTGTGTTTTGAACAGGTCCGAGCCACAGGTTCAATTCTTGAACAGGTCTGGTCTTGTTTTACTCCACCGTTAGCCCTTACAGCTTTTATCTGCTTCAAGTAATCCTTCTTGGCCTCTAAGTCTTCTTTAAGTTCACGAGGTGTGAACTGTGTGTATCACACTCTGTACTAGATGATCGAAAGGATGATGGAGAATGAAGACCTAGCGTTGTATATATAGTGATTTTATCAATGTTGAACGAAAGGACATGTCTTCATAAGCAGGTCGACATGGGAAGGCTAGGACTGGTCGGCTCTAAGACCAGAATAATATTGTTAACTTAAAAATTCTCGTTCTCCCTCACCGTTTGGAGTTTCCGGCCAAGTGATAGCTCGTTGGAAAGCTAAAAATATTCTCTTTTAGATGGTGGAGGTCTTAAGAAGGAATTCTGCCTCAGTGTTATCAGAAAAATTATTTTTAATGTGACTGACCCTTTGTGAGTGCAGAAATAGAATGAATGACCTCTTCATAGGACCTTTTCATTGATCCCTGTGACTTTGCTTTATCATGCTTGCCTTCATTATGCTTGCTGGTCATCATCTCATGGATATTGACATCAATGACAATTAGACTAACATGACCTGCACCACCACTAGAGAACTCGGTCTCTAATTATATCTTCCTTGATTTTGTCTTCAGTTATACTTCTTGTTTCATGTTCACTTGAGATATATTGCTTTCCTTGTTATTTACTGAAGATAGGAAGGTAAATCACAGAGATTTACCTTCCTTCTATTCTTATATTATTATATCTGACTTCAGTCCTTTAACTTCGATGCTTCTTATCACCGTGAACCATTCGCACTTCTTATTCCACTTAGATTGTATGACCGCACTGCTGTCCGCAACTTATTCACACAGATCTTTGTTCACTGCTTCAAAACAATTCATGAAACAGATCAGCACTTTGACCATTGCCTTCGCACTGATTTCAGACATTGTCACGCTGTGGAATCTCAGATATATCCGCACTTGAATCCTTCCTGAAAATCATACTAATCACAGATATATCCGCAAACTTCTCCAAACAAATCCGCACTGCTTTAACTTTGCATTAGTTCCAGACTTCATCACTCAGAAAAATTGCATATTTTCTGTCTTTAAGCCCGCACTTGTATCTGTCTGAAGACCGCACTCTATCACAGATATATCCGCACTTAACCACTGTAGAAACTTCAGAGAAAATCCACATTTTTTCTTCCTGAACTGAGCCGCAGGACCTTCATATATATAGTGTATGTTTCTATCTTTTAGGATGACCCTACAATCATCATGTATGTAGGCCGACTTCACTACTGCTTATATAGGCCGACATGTAATGTATTTATTCCAGCAGTAAAGAGGGATCTTTGTGCATCATTCAGGGGCTATTTCTTCACGGTATATGACAAGGTCTTGGAGCATTCTCTAGCTACTTCATATACATGACACTTGATTATATTTGTGACCAGAAGACAACCCTAATAGACATCAAGAAGAAGTCTATTGAGCTATAATAAAATCTTGCTTATGAAACCCATGAAGCAAGTACAACAAAAATACATTTTATTATCTTTGTCTTCTTCTTTACATAAATACATAATTACATAGTGAATATGAAGACTGATCCTAGTTACACTTTTCAACAGTCGGGACTTGCATGAGTGAGGTATATCTCACAATTTTTCTCTATAGCCGAGGTTTTCTCTGTTGGGTGAGCTGAGTTATGGAACCCTAGATGTACTAGGAAACTGCTTCTTAATAATAGTAAACCTATTTGCTACATTGGTTTTCCCGCATTGGGTTTTTCCAGACTCATTTGTCTGAAAAATCTGTGTTTCATTTGTCATATCTGCGTGATGTTCAATAAATGATCTGTATTTGTGTTTACTTCGAAGTTTTTATGAATATTTCAGTTAAATAACTTGTGTAATAAATCGAGTAGAAGTAAATCGATAGTTAGCAGTAGGATTTTTGTGCTAAGAAATTTTCACATGGTATCAAAGCATTGCAAATTAAGTTGAAGCATCAACAAAGCGGATGGAGATATTTGCTACAGGAAGGGCAGTTGGAGCAGTGGAAATCCGGAAGAAGGCAGCGCAAAATCAGAGGGACAACATAGACCCTGCAAGGGTGACGCAGAGTCAGTCTGCTCACACAGAGGCTGACGTAGCTCCAGAGAGGTGACGCAGAGCGAGTTTGCTCACGCAGAGGCTGACGCAGCACCAGGAAAGGGACGTTGAGCCAGTCTGCTCACGCAGAGGCTGACGCAGCACCAGAAGGGTGATGCAGTCCGAGCTGGAGAGTTGCTGCGCAGTTTGTCGGGGCTGGAAGTGCGGTTTTCGATCTTCAGAAGTTGCTGGTGTGGCATAGGTTCTATTGGTGAAAAACAGTGCCTAGCAAAGGTGACAAAGAAGGAGAACAGTCTCTCAACAGGTTTGTGCCAAAAAAATATGAGATTTGATCAGGAGGGTGATCGTAGAGGACTGATTCAGGAGATTTGGTGGAGTATTTCTGAGTGGGAAATCAATATTCAGAGGGAGCAGCTACTCTAGAGGGTTTCTATCGCCAAGAAACCCCGATTCGGTCTTCTGTTGAGTGCAACAGAAGTGGAAGGGAGAGGAGTACCCGCTATGACAAATTTTGAGCAGAGATGGCCCCGGACGGACTGCGTGATCAGGATAGGTTGGATGGTGTGTGCAAATTTGCGACCTGGAAGGCAAGAATCCTAAAAGTCCTAGTGGAGTACGATATCAGAGACCATGCGGAAAATGTCCTAGCGGTGCTGACCGATGTAGACGCTTTGAAGAAGTTCAACGAGAATCAGGTGCGGACAAAGCACTTGATCATGGATGGGGTGAAGGATCACGTGGTTCCACACATTGCCGAGAAGAGGACAACACATGAGATGTGGACATCTTTGACCATGCTGTATCAAGGCAGCTCCATCCAACGAAAGATGCTTCTAGAGAACCAGATGAGGATGTTCCAAATGCATAAGGGAGAAGAGATCGATCCATTCCTCTCCAGATTGCAGACAATCCGAGATCAATTGATTGCCATGGGGGCAACTCCGGATGAAGTGATGTTGGTAAGGACTACCTTGAATGCAGTCACTGATGAATGGGAGACCTTTGTCCAAAGCATTTTGGGCAGAGCACAACTCCCTAATTGGGGTGACATGTGGGCTATCCTTCGACAGGAGGAGATTCGACGGATAAGCAAAATGGAATTCAGCAGTGGAAGTAGCAAGGTGAAGAAGGAGGGGGAGGAGGATGTAGCCCTAGCATCAAAGGGACAACGACAATAAGGGAAGAAGAAGAAGGACCTATCTAAGGTCCGGTGCTTTAGATGTGACGAACTTGGACACTTCACCAGCACTTCTCCTAAGAGGAAGGACAAGGAATCTTCTGATTCCAAGGTAGCAACAACTAGAGGGGACAGTGGTAGTGAGGATGATGTGGCGATGAGTGCTCATGTGTCTCGAGAGAAGAGGTGGGGTGATATAGATCTGTAGAGAAGCCACAGATGGAAGGCAAGATTCTTGAGGTGCCCAAACTCTTGGATCATATACGAGCTACAAGAGCCTTAAGACAGTAGCAGGATGACTGGAGCAGTGGGTGCAAAAGATCATTATGAAGCAGAGGCAATGTTGGGACTCTGGAGGATAGAGCAACGCAGTGCAGAGGCAGTAGCAACGTAGAAGCAGCAGCGTAGCGACTCTAGAGGGGTTTCGCAGTGCAACAGCCGAAGGAGCTTCAGTGATGGGATGCAGTCTGACTGACTTGTTTGTTAGTGGTTGGACAGTGGTCCTTTAGTTGCTTACTTCTCAGCAACTGAGTTGCATTGCAATAGTTGGCAGCATGATGCAGCAATTTGAGAGAGAGCTTTAGTACAAACGTAGCAGTGTCAATGCAGTGACATGGGCGGCAGTACAGAGAGCAGCAACACAGTGCATGAAGTGCAGTAGGCCAAGCATCAGCATAGAGACCGATGCCAGAGATCAGGGCAATGCTTTAGTGTGGAAGTATTGCTAGAGCATAGTCCTCGCTAAGAGGGAGTGTTGAGATTTTGGGGTGGCATTGGATGTGCTCTAGCTTCGAAACTTTGTGGAGGGGCTGAAACACATGAGATATCCAAGACCCAGAAGGCATTTGGAGAAATCCCATCTGGTGTAAAAGTTATTCAAATAATTAAATTTTTTAATGAGGACCCTAAATCTAACTTAAGGAAATTAAAAAATTAAAGTGAATTAATTTACACATGTGATGAGAATATTCTAAGTGAAGTGGATTAAGCATTATTTTAATCTTAGTCGTTGATGTATCAACAAGAAGAGTATAAAGGAAAGGGTTGGGGTCAATTGGAGGAGACACACAGAGTCTAAGAGATCGAATTCTTCTGATAGAGCAATGCTTGGACGAAGATTAGATCTAAGTGACTTAGTGAAGCAGTGAGGGGCAGATGCAGTGATTGGTCAGGAGGACCAAGAGTATAACGCAGAGCAAGGGCAACAGAGGTGCAGTGGAGGCAGCGCAACCATCAGAGGGTGTGACGTAGTCCCTCAGGAGGGTGATGCGAGCCCACACAGTGCTCACGCAGGCGTAATGCAGTGTCTCCAAGGAAAGTCTGAAATTTTGTTGAAGACTGGGGTTTCTGAGCCGGAAGGGCTAAAACCAAACTCTGGAGAAGCAGATCCACGTAGAGCTAGGGTGATGCAGTCCCTCAGCAAGCGTCACGCAGTGGCAGTGCAGAGCCAGCTGGGGCTTTACCAGGTGCTCATTCGGATCAGCCGAGACTTGTGAGAGTGAGGTATATATCACAATTTTTCTCTCTGTAGCCGAGGTTTTCTCTGTTGGGTGAGTCGAGTTATGGCACCCTAGATGTACTCAAAAACTGCTGCTTAATAATAATAAACCCTCATATCTGCTGCACCGGTTTTCCCGCATTGAGTTTTTCCGGGGACATTTGTCCGAAAAATCTGCGTGTCCTTTGTCATATGTGCGTGATGTTCAGTGAATGATCTGTATTTGTGTAGGCTGCTATTTGTGTTTACTTAGAAGTTTTTCTGAATATTTCAGTTAAATAACTTGTGTAATAAATCGAGTAGGAGAAGTAAATCAATAGTTAGCAGTAGGATTTCTGTGCTCAGAAATTTTCACAGTTGCCAAGAAGAAAACGACAAATGAAATGTGGCAGGCACTGGAAACGCTGTATCAAGGAACTTCCATCCAAAGGAAGATGCTTCTGGAGAATTACATGCGACTGTTTACGATGCACAAGGGAGAGAAGATCAATCCCTTCCTCTTTAGATTGAAGGCTATTCGAGATCAGCTAGTTGCAATGGGCGCAACTCTTGATGACGGTCTCTTGGTGAGGACTGCCTTGAATGCAGTCACCGATGATTGTGAGACCTTTGTCCAAAGTATATTCGGCAGAGCACAACTTCCAAACTGGGAGGACATGTGGGCAATCCTTCGTCAGGAAGAAATCAGGAGAATAACCAAGAGGGGCAGCAGTAGTAGAGGAGCCAAGATAAAGAAAGAGGAGGAAGATGCAGCTCTCGTATCGAAGGGACAAAGGCAGCAACAAGGGAAGAAGAAAAAGGACCTTTCAAAGGTCCGGTGCTTCATGTTATCAATCCAATAATTCCTAGGGTTGTTATGCTTTTTGTTTAAAGAAATATTAGAGGTAACT